>OY294048.1:18969102-19110839 GCA_958510825.1 Brachypterus glaber | reverse complement strand
AAGAACGCCACTGGTTAAATTATGTAAAGTCCCCAATATCGCTCAATACATTTAACCCTTAGAAAAGTCAGTGGTGTCTCAACAATTAAGTAAAAAAGCTAAAATAAAAAATATATATGTTTTTCGTACTCCACTGACTTCTAAAATGAAGTTGTGATAATTTAAGTAAATCAGTTTAAATTCCATCTGAAAATCTAGTTTCGTTTGGGAGTTATATCAAAAGATGTATCCGCAAAATGCCATTTTTGTTAAGCTCTAGCACGAAAACTACAAGAGAGCTTTGTGCCCACGCAGACTTTTAATCAGTCAGTTGAGGACTCCAACATACTTAAATTTCAGCGAATTTAACCGGGGGCCATTTACCATAAGAAATGTACGCGGTCCTTTATTAACAAGGTATAAAACACCTTTTATAGAAATATCCCTAAATGAATATAAACAGTAGACTAAACTTATTATTTCATATGTCAAAATAATTCGAAAGCGTTTCTGTAAATCCCTTGAGCGACAAAGGCGCCATCTGAAACAGCGTATATTTACAGATATTAGAAATTTACCTACTAGGTATCTAATTTTATACTTAATCACTTTTTAACCACAGTAAATTAATAGCGAATTAATTATGTTACATAGGAACGTTACCATATAATTTTTTTAATAATCTAAATATAGGAAATTGTGTCAATGTTAATGTTAAATGGTTGTTTCGGTAGACGTATAAAAAAACTTTTCGCAAAAAAAATTAAGCGACTTCTATGTCTCTAAAAAGTAAAAAAAAAAATACTTAAGTCGGTGTCAATTTCACCATTCCCTAAATTAATTACTAGCAATTATTTTTTTATTATTTTATTATTGTTTGATGTGAAATTGGCACCGACTTAAGTATTTTGAATTTTTCACTTTTTAGAGAGGTAGAGTCGGTTAATTTTTGTTTTGTGAAAAGTTATTTTTTACTTTTTAGAGACACATAACTTGAAGATTTGTAACATCATCTAAGCTAAATTATTGTTGTCCTTCCATCTCGGCAAGCTGCTGACGTCACAATGAACTGTTAGTGCGTCGTGACGTCATTATCTTAAAGATAAATTTCTAAAAAATAAAAGTAATATTTTTATTTCAGCGCCCAAAAAGTCCAGCCAACCTTATTTTAAACGAAACACTAAAGAAAATCTTGTTAAACTTTAAGCTTTAAGTAATAATCAAATAACGCCTTATTGGTTTTTTAATATTACAGGTACAAAGAATCAAGTTTAGCGGCATTTAAAAGATTTTTAGTGTGCCGTAATATTTGAGTGACCCTTTATTCAAGTTATCCGGCTTATCCGAGTTATGTGATATTTCTCTAAAAATTTGGTTGGTAGTAGAACCAAATTAAGCCAAATTAAGTGAAATTGCGTTAAAATGATTAGATTTATCTTAATTATCCGGCTTACCCGGCATTATCCGAGAGTCAAATTGAAACGGGACCACTTCATGAATGCGTTTCATCAAATTTCGTTCATTCTTCAAAAGTTATGCGGGAACAAATATTAAAAAAACAAAGTCACATGTCGAATTGAAAACCTTCTCCTTTTTGGAAGTCGGTTATAAAAATGGAAACTGTACAATTTCTTTGTGGCAGTGTAAAGTTGTTATCCCTCATTAGGACCAAACAAAAAACTTGTGTTTATTGGAAAGGGACCTTATGTGGACGTTTGTGCGAACATTAGTTTCATTTGTGCCATCTTGGTTCTCGAAATATAAAAATTTTTTCTCAAAACTGCACATGATCCCAAATTTGAATTTTGAAAAAACGATTGTGCTACAATTTTTTCCCCAAACGCCCAGGGACAAAAGAAGTTCTAACCACGTTTTTTCGAAATACATATGCGTGATTATAGGCAATTATGGGAAAATTTTTATATCTGGAGCACCAATATGGCAAAAACGAAAGACACAAAATTTTCGTTTGTGCCTAATGAGGAATTACATGTCATTCTCTATAGCTATTTAGCGCACATAGTACCTACTACGTGCTAGCATCTAGGTGGTATTAAAATTTCCAAAATCGTCAAAATATACCCTACAACGAAAAATGATATACACTGTAAAAAATAGGGGTAAAATAAGAGAAAGGATTAAATTATAATTTATGTGATTTAATTTTTTTACTATTTTACATAAAAAACTGACGAAATAATATCCTAAAATCAGCTTTTAAAATTACAATATTATTTTACCTCTTGAGGGATGTTTTTTTTTTTAAATTAATTTAGCAGCAAAACATTGAAAATGTTCTATTGCAAAAAATGTAAATAAATGAAGATGTGCTAATCTTGGCCATTGGATGTCGCTTGTGATGTCCCTCAAGAGATTAAAATTAAGATATGAAATTCGGTAAAATTTTACAGCTTTTAAAATTCTGATACCGATAGCCGGTAATTAAATTGTAGGAAATAGTTTTTAGAGTGTACACGTATGCCCTGATACAGTAAAGGGCAGTAATTAACATTGGTCAATAGCAGCTTTTTCAAAATATTACATCAGGGTTGACGCGAAAACGCCGCTATGCGACAAGTGTTATTAACTGCCCTTTACTTTAACAGGGTAGTATAGTCCAGTCAAACAATAAATGTAAATTGCAATAAATGTACACGGGTTGATATTTTAAAGGGTTGTAGTGGATGGTAGCAGAACACCCCTGTTTTTCACCTGGCGTTATGCGTAAGGGGTGTCCGCTGTCTTGAATTTTAGGGGTGAGTTGTTTAATATGCATCTTACGATAAAAATACTTATAACCAATTTTGTTAAAGAGGAAATTTTCAACAATCTTTGATTGGATCATTTTTTAATATGTTAATAACAATCGAGTTAATTCAAAAATAGCCTCGTTGGAGGTAAAATTGTTTTTTCCATTTTTCAGCCAAATTATTCATCGGAAAATAAAAGTGGTTATAAGCAAACTTGTAGCTCTTAAATTCTCTATAAAAGGTCTTTTGAAAAACGGAAAATAAATTTTTTTTTAAAATACGAAAAATTTTGAATATTTTTTTAATTTTGCAAAAAAAAACTTAAAAAAGACCTTTTTAATTTTAATTTTGTTTTATTTTCTTTTTGTGAAAAACAAAAAAAAAATTGAAAATGATAGTTTTTTTATTTTTTTAAGTTTAACCCCCCATAACTTTTTTGTTTTTGGGGGATTACTTTCAAAGTTGGTAGAATTGATCCTTATAATAAAAGTGATTTTCCTGAAAAAGTTACGTTAATCGGAATTTTCCTTCAGTTTTTTTCGATTTTTTTAAAAATTTAACCCCCCATAACTTTTTTGTTTTTGAGGGGATTGCTTTCAAAAACAGTAGGAATTTTGACCTCATAGAACTTGACTTTTCCTTAAAATTTCAAGATGATCGGATTATTCGTTCTTGAGTTATCGTGTTAACAAAAATGGTGACATCAGACGGACAGACGGACATTTCAAAATTAAAAAGTTGCTGATTTTTTCATGAAACAAATTTATATCCAAGAATTTTTTGACCAGGATGATTGTTGATTTTTTTTGAAAATTCAAAATTACCGTATAATATTATTCTAGCGCAGGCGCTGTGAATAATATAATAAGGAATTAAGTTTCTGGGTTTTTTTTCGCTGTTTTAATATAAAATATAAGTTTTAATATTTTTGTAACAGTATTTAATTATTCATAAAAATGTTATTTTTTCTAAACGACCAAAGTAATTTCGTGTAAAATACATTGTTTCCTTATGTGGACAATGTCCACTGGGTATTTTTGATATATGTCATAAACTACATATTTACATTTCAAGACACGTAGATGGTACCAAGCACAATGTGGACGTTTTGCAAACTGATTTAAATTCAGTCTTCTTTATTTTTTAACCGTTAAAATTCACATGAAATTATATTTTTCATTTAAATGTGATATACCGTTAACCGGGGCTAAGTAAATCACAAGGGGTAAAGTGAATCAAAAAGTAATTCACCAAAAGCTTTGAACAGGCTTTATAATGAGAACCACTCGGCCAGATCGACTTTGAATATTTAGCAAAAATCAATCTTGGTAAGGACAGGAAGCTAATTAAAAATAAAAAGAATCCCTCCAAAAATAAGTTATGGGGTACGCTGGTCGACAAAAAACGTATCTTCCCATTTTGTCTGATACCTATATCATTTTCGATGTACTTTTTGTTGTTGAACACGAATTTGACCTCCATTTCTTGCCCGCAGGCCGGGGTTCTGAGATAAATGTACTGCTTTTTTGAAATAAAAAATATATAATTATTTTCAGCCCTAAATATACTTTTTCACAAAAACTAAATACATTTATAAGATAAAGTTTTTTACGTAGATTTGAAAAATATTTTTTTGGATATCTTTAAAAAAAATTGTTTGGGCTGAAAACAATATTTAACTTTTTTCGGTAAGTTTTTAGTATAAATAATTACCATAAGTACTTCTATCAAAGTCGGGTAACTTTTCAGATGAATTTGAGTCACATGATTTTTATTTTTTAATTCTGTTCTTTCATAACATTTTTAATGGAAAACGGGTAGGTTATAATGTATTTAAAAGGATACTTATATAATTTTTTTTGGCACGCGGTGAAAATTTTAATTTCGCTCATATATTCCTAAATATTAATCTAAGGGTATCATGTGCCTATATTTTTGGTTTGGACTACATAATTTAATTTAATTTAATTTATTTTAGTTTTTATTTTTTTTTTATTAAAATATATTTTAACAAATATTTGTACTTTTTATTAGATCAGATTTGGTTCTAAGGTCGGGGTATGAAAAAATACATTATTACTAAAGTTTTTAATAAAAATTTGGTAATAGAAAAATAATACATACATATCCATTTATTTCAAGATCATACTATCAATACCTCAGTTTTTATGTGTGATATTTAAGGCCCGGGCGTCGTGAGCCCGTACTCTTTAAAAAATAATTTTTAAATTTTTATTTTTTGAAGCAAAATGCGTTTAAAACACAATTATTTAACAAATTATCTGTAAATATTAAAAGAAACGCTATTTTTAACCGACTTACTCAGAAGAAGCAGAACTATAAAAAGTAAACAGAATATTCCCAGAACGACTTAAAACCGATAAATAAATAAATAAATAAATAAATAAATATTCAGTTTCAAATGGATAGGAATTCGGAAGTTATTATCCTGTACTTTAGTTTTTGTTAAAAACACGCAACATTTCATGTCCATGACTTTAGAACTATAATGTTTTTAACAAAAATTAAAGTATATTTTTATAGGATCATAACTTTCTGTCCATTTGTAACTGAATATTTAGTTATAAATGGATAGGAAGCTATGATCATATAAAATTGTACTTTAATTTTTGTTAGAAACACAATTATTCTAAAGTCACATACTTTAATATTTAAGAACGGACATGAAATGCGTGACAAAAATTAAAGTACAGTCGTATAGGATAATAACTTCTGATTACCTATCTATTTTATTCAGTTTAATTTTTACAGTGAGGTTCTTAATTCGAAGTATAAACGCAATAACTTTGAACTAGTGAATTATTTGAATTTTTTTAACTATCAAGACTTAAAAATTAAAAATAGCGGCAATTCCGGCAAAATTTTGCCAAGACTTTAATAAAAACTGGTATCTAGGGGTTTTATGAAACTAAATCCATTATTTAAAATTTGAAATGGAAATCCAATATGGCAGAAAAATTTGGTGAATTTTGATAAATTTTTTATTATTTATACACTGCCGCGCATTAAATTCCGGACACCTAAAAAATTGACATTTTTTTAATTCAAATATTTCGAAAACTAATTAATGGATTTGACTGATTCTTTTTTTGTTTTGAAGCTTAAACATTCTCTACTTCTGTTTGTTTTAAGAATGATAATTTTTTTATCAATTAATTAACAGCAACAAATAAGGTACAACTATGTTTTTTACCCCATCTTCTAGGACTTGCATGGTACGTCACTGCAACTGTTTATCAAATTATTAAAGTCTTTCTTATTGCCGCAGTTTTAATGGATATTTCTTTTTTATTTTTTTGCATTTTTACTTCTGGTTTAGGAGATATCAGGGTTTTCCTTAAAGTTGTCATTTTTTCAGTTAACTTAAAAAGTACTACATGAATTTGATTGATGCTGTGCTTTAAATTTGAAGCTTAACCGAGATAAGTTTTTCTTCTAATCAAGTTTATCAAAATAATAAATTGGGTTTGAAAAACTTGAGTAGAAGAAAACATAGGGTCACTTCGTCCGGCACGGCAGTTCTGCGAAATCACTATTAAGGGAACGTTCAAGTATTACGTAACGCAAAATGTTTTGGCTACCCCCCTAGCCAAATTATGAAATCTCTATAATATATAATAACGCGAGAACCGGGGTATGAAATGTATGAATTTTGGTACAATTTGCGTTACGTAATACTTAAACGTTTCTTAAGCCTCCGTCAGACGGCAATAAAAAGTTGCCCCGGGATGAAGAAACTGTAGAAGAAGAAGTAAAATACATGAGGAAATAAAAAACTCTGCTGATTTAAATCAGTACTTTTTGAGTTGACTGAAAAAATGTAAAATTTCAGGAAAACCCTGATATCTCCTAAACCAGAAGTAAAAAAGTAAAAAAATAAAATAGAAAATATTCATTAAAACTGCGGCAATAAGAAAGACTTTAATACCATGCAAGTCCTAGAAGATGGGGTAAGAAACATAGTTGTACATTATTTGTTGCTGTTAATACGAAATAAAAAAAATTAATCATTCTTAAAAGAAACAAAAGTAGAGAATGTTTAAGCTTTAAAACTAAAAAAGAATTAGTCAAATCCATTAATTAGTTTTCAAAATATTTGAATTTCAAAATGTTAATTTTTTAGGTGTCGGGAATTTAATGTTCTGCAGTGTATATTTCGAGAATGATGAAATCGACTTCATTATTGAAAAAAAAAATGGCAGATCCAATACGGCGAGAAACTAAAATAAATAAAACTAAAAAAATAAATAAAAAATATAATTTGTTAAAAAATTACAAAAAGTAGAAAAAATTAAATTTTTTGACTTCCGGACCATACCCGACGTTGACAACTTTTGCAAATATCGAGTGAAATAAAAGAATAACATAATACACATTAACCTAGTCTCGATACATCAGTCTACTTGTGATAAGTATACAATGATATAACCATAAAATTTATTACCGTAAATAAATTATATCCTTGACAAATTAACACTAATTTATTAAAAATATAAAAATAATAATAAAAAATAAAAAAAATTATGATAACGTTAAGCTGACAACCTAAAATTTGGTACACATAATTTTAAAACATGTGGAATAAATTTTGGCCACATCCCTAAAAACCCATTTTTTATGGGCCACCTTATTATAGCTATAACCTCAATTTAGCTGATTGCGTTTTACACTTAACTGTAAATTATGATTTTAAATCGTTTTAATATATCGGGGCACAAGTTTATGATACTAGACAAGCAAATCCTCAATATTTACCTTTTTTTAAAACATCTTTTACGCAAAGAAATGTTTTCTATTTTGCACCAAAATTCTATAATTTTCTTCCACGAGAAATAACACAAATTTTACATTATAAAAAATTTAGAAAAGACGCTAAAAATTATATTACTGCTAATTTACATACGTTTTTAAGAGTTATTTTGCAGTAAAAGTTACTATTTATATAAATTTGCTTACCCTCCCACTTACCCCTTTTTCCATTTTCTAAATCGATGTGTACATTTTCCTCCTAAATTTCTTTTTTATTTTTAACTTTTCTGGATTTTTACTTTTGCACACATTTAAAATTTCCTCAGCACATACTCATATTTTTGTTTTGGTTTTTGTTTTATATAAGTATATAATTGTAGCGATGAAAAAATATTTTTTACACAATGTGATATAATTTTTAAGCTTGAGTGCTCTGTTTCACACACAAATCCTAGATTTAGGTGAACAGGCTAAAAATATTATATATTATATTAGTATCAATTTTCTTTTTATCTCATGTTTAAATAATCTGTGAACTTATAAATATTAAAAATTATGTATTGTGTAATTTTTGAGGTTCTTAATAAAATTGAATTGAATTGATTAGATTTTCTTTCAGTAAAATAAAAAAAAATATGATAACGTTAAGCTGACAACCTAAAATTTGGTACACATGATTTTAAAACATTTGGAATAAATTTTGGCCACATCCCTAAAAACCCATTTTTTATGGGCCATCTTATTATAGCTATAACCTCAATTTAGTTAATTGCGTTTTACACTTAACTGTAAATTATGATTTTAAATCGTTTTAATATATTAGATTTTCTTTCAGTAAATTTGTTTTAAAATCTATAGCTATGATCACACAAAGCGTAGAATATAGGTCAAACTTTATTACTAGAGTCCGGACTTTTAGTGCTCATTTACCTAGGGCTCACAAAAGTTATAATTTTGTAAAGATTATTATAAATTGAATCGGTGTTGAAGATCATAATCAAAAGAAGCCATTTGACACATGTTTAGAAAGATCGAAAAAAAATAGACAATATTCCGCGCGAGAGGCAAGTTCTCATATGAGCCGGCAGTCTACGTGTTGTAGACTATACTTTTTCTTCGACTGCAAATATGAAAGACTGTATGGCTTTAAACTGCGGACAAGGTTAATAACAATGTTTTTTGTGACTCGACTGTTTAAATATTTAACAATAGATGGAGAAGTTTTAATTTTTTGAACTAAATTTATAAAAAAATGGTCAAATATTAAGAAAAACTAATAAACTATGTAATTTTAACGCAAAACTTTAAATTGCATTAAATTATTGGTAAAATATATATATATATATATATTTTGTCTAATTTTGCTACAGTTTTCTTTACTTTTATAAATAAGAGATGGCACTACATGTGCTCATTCTAACACTAATTTTAATTTTATCTAGCTACCTAAATCATGTTTGGTCATGCAATAAATAGTATATATACCTCAGGACTAAACGAGGCACTTTTAGTCCCTTGCATTTCTGTTTCCCTCGCTCGCTACGCTCGCTCAGGTAACACTCATGCAGCGGGACTAAAACAGCTAGTTTAGTCCCTTGGTATATAAATAACTATTATTTTTGATTATTTAACTATCGGAAATTTATAGTTTAGGATATTTTTTAACGAGGTTTTTAATTAGGATTTACCAGAAATCGATGAAAATGCGCTGCAATCAAAATCGTTACGCTTTTTATTTTCAAATGCTTTAAAATGAATAATTTGTCATTCTGGTTGATTTATGTTCAAATAGGCATTTAACAGAAGAAACCTATAATTATGCCCAACATAGGAATATTTTGCTGTTTTTAACCCTCAAGTGCTGTCGTGATATTTTTGGTTCATACATTACCTTGTGGGGTTTCAGCGGACCCCATTTTATTTTTACACAGAAGTTGGAATGGAAAGTCAATTAAAGCAATGTTAACGTAAAAAAATATTTAGTTGTAGTATCTTAAGCTTAAAAACCACTTAAAATAAAAACAAAATAAATTTTAACAAAAAAAAATACAATATTCAAAAAACTAAAAACCCGAACTATTTACAGTGCTTTGGTATTTTAGTCAAATAAAAAAACTGAGTAAAGGAACTTAATTTTTTTTGTCACTTTTCTTAAGAGGAAGCATAAAACAAAAATAAAAATAAGATAAGCATTAAAATATAAAAAAGCTTTAGATTTTCACAACAAGTGATTTTAAAGAAATTTCAGTTTTCCAAACACTCTTTACAGACATTGCGACGGACTTTGTGTGGATATGTTGGTCGAAAATGGCACAAACTATACTATTTTTTATGTCTTTTGATCTGGTACACAAATAGCATCGTTTTCGACCAATATTTTCTACCCTGGGTTCTTGATGGGGAACAGGTTTCTTCAAAATCATTCCTATTGTAAATTTTAACTTGGTAACCCTTCATTTGCAAGTCTTTGTTCTAAGTATGGTCGGCAGTTGCTCAGCAAGTCCTTTTACAAAGTCAAAGTGTAATATTGAGATTATCTCAAAAAGATGAATGCAAAATATATGACAAAATATTTAAAAGTTAAAAAAATGCCATGGGCTATCTACGCGTACGTCTGCTTGTGAAAAGGTTACATATTTTTTATCTAAATTGTCTAATCCAACTTTTGTAGCATTATAAAACATAATTACTTCTGTCTTATTTTTAATCTCATCTATGTCTTTTGTGTCAAGTTCAATTTTTAATTCAATATTACCTATATCAGGATCTTCAGATTTGTTATCTTTTTTTCGTCTTTTTCTCGAAACCACTGTTATGCTGTGGTCTCAAAATCTAAATGTGTAGCTCTAACTCTCTTTTTAGAAGCTGAAACCATTTTTGAAAACCCCTAAAGTGACCAATAATATAAAATGTCAAAAATATATATATACTCAGTAAACTTACGTTAAATACGTTGTGGGGTATGAACAGACCCCAAGTGCTGTTTTCCAACGTAACTAACAGAGTGACCGCGATACACGTACCACTCAATATTACTCTCATATTGACATGAAGGTACCGGGAGGCTCAGATCGGTCGCTTACCTAAGTGTGGTGGGAAAAATTAACTTCGCTGGGGTCCGCTTAGACCCCACAACAGCAGTTAAGGGTTAAGGTCCATTTTTTTTTAATTTTTACAAAAAAAGTAAGAATTCGTGACTAAACATACAAAAGTATATGCCAAGCAAAAAAAAAATAAATACTTTTTACTATTTTTGTATAATTTTCTATGATTTTTAAAAAATGTATTTATACATTTTTTATTTATTTATTTATTTTTATTATAATACATTTATTTTGTACTGTATAAATCCAAAGTTTAGTTTCTTTGTAACGGATGAAAATCGATGACTTTTTTCGTTTAACCATTACCTTGGGAATATATCGAATTAAAGAGCAAAAAGTAAAGCAATCTAGTCACGCAATAAAATCAATAATATGACCATACACTGACCACAGCATTTTAATCTACTAACAAAGAAATTTTATTTCTTTTTTCAGTTAATAATTATTACATGTATTAAAAATATATATTTTAACTTATATCCTAGAACAAGGTTAATTTGTTTTTATTGCAGTCTTGCTGTCTCAGGGGACCCACCAAAATTTCAAATTGAAAAATTTGGAGGTCTCACTCCTTAAATTTGTTCATTGGTGTAAGAGTATCATCTCTAAATTTCTTCAGAATTTTTTAAAAAAATCTATAGGTCGCTTATAGTCATTTTTTAAAAAGATATGTTTCTTTAGCTTTTTTATTTTTTTTAAGTCCGAAAGATTTTTCATTTAAATCTTTTTAACACGGCACGGTATAAATGAATAGCAAATGGATAATCTCAAAAAAAAATCACATTATTTTCTTTTAAAATGTCGGAGCTGCGCCCTTTTAACTTCGAAAATGCACAAAATTGCTTCACTTTAGTTGTAATGACAGGCACAATTTTTTTTTTTTTCATTGTCCTAGTAGTTTAATTTCATTTTTTTTTGTCTCTGGGCAAATGCTGATATATACAAATATAAAATTTGTAGTAATTTTTTTATTGGATGTATATATTTAAATTTTATTTCTGGACATCTTGTACATCCAATAAAAAAATCCTACAGATTTGATGTATTTGTATTTCGGAATTTATCTATAGACAAAAAACCTTAAAAATTAAAACTAAATCGCCTAAAAACCGAATTTATCTCTCAAAAATGTTCATATTTTTTTCTGGATACCCCGTATATCCAATTAAAAAAATATATAGTGGTTTTTATGTGGGGACATATTGGGCTACAAGCACAATATATTAAGACAATAAAAAAAATTGTGCCTGTCATTACGCCTATAATGAAGCAATGCAGTGCATTTTCGAACTTAAAAGGGCACAGCTCGGCCAATTTGAAAGAAAATTTTTGATTTTTTTTCGAAGTTATCCATTTTTATAAAAAATGCTTCGGCCTTAAAAAAAATGTACAACAAGAGCACCTTTTTATGTATTTTGACCTGAGGAATCACATACCAAAAATAAAATCACAAAAAAGTTACACAGAAAAAAGTTTGGGACAAAAAACTGAAAAAGGCCACTCCGTTTCGCCCCTGGTTAAAATAAGTACATGGAAATAACATACGAAGATGGGTCTTATTAGGATTATTTTACGTGCAAAACCTCGTTGCTATATGTCAAATGTGTTCCTGAGTTATTAAATAAAAACCGAATTTGTTACCCACATTCAAAGGGGCATAGCTCCCTTACGACGCATTTTTAGACATGTTTATATGAACTTTTTGTCATATTTTCTGATGTAGAATCGCCCCTTAAAATTTTGAAAACTTTTTCAAATACACCGTGTATACCGAGAGAAATAACAGTACTGAATAGAAATAGTAGGAACACAAAATTAATAATTTATCAATCAAAATTACCAATTAAAACTGAAAAACGAAGCAAAAGTGTCCCACCTGTAAAAATGGAAATACTCTAAATAATGTGGGTGGAAAAATAAGATTAATAATTATTATTATGGACTGGTATATTATAATATACCAGTCCACATTACTCTTTATTAAATAAGTTTTAATTCCACCTACCAAATTTTTTTATCTACCTCTACCCACTTCTATTTATTTATAAATATGCCTAACAATGGCAAGTATTAAATTAGCATATTTATTGATCATTTAATTTATTAAAAAAATAAAATAATTAACCATACAGGTGCTAAAGAAACATCATGCAGGTATAGGAATATGAATCTAAAAATATCTCAATTATAATAATAATTTATTAAAATTTTATTGTGTTATTTAAAATAAAACAAATTTTTTACTTTATTTACGTTTGTTTATCTTTTACCGTTGACATTATTTGGACACCTTCTTTATAACTGTTATGTTTATTAGTAAGGTATGAGAAGTCTATTCCTTTTGATAACCGCAGTTATGGTTAAATTTATACCATAGAGAGTTAAAGGGCCCCTAAATAAAAAATATATGAAAAAAAGCTTCTTTAAACATAAGCATGTACAGAAACTGAGGGGCTCCAAAAATTCGGAACTCTTTAAGCTATAGAAACTTGGTTTTGTATCCATATTTAATTTTTGGTTCTCGAAAAGTTTGGACTTTTTGCCCCCCTCTTTAACATGAAAATATTAAAGGATCTCGCATAGAATAATAGTCTCACATGCAAAACCCCAAACTCAAAAGATATAAAATAAAAACCGATTTTCTGAGTCCCTTTTAAAAGTACGTAGGTTCTTAAAGAAGCCCTCTTTACTAGCCGTTTTTGGAAATATTTTTATAGGACCTTTTTCAAATATTAAATATAGAATCAAACCTTAAAAGGAATAACTTTATTTAAGAATAAAATTAAAATTAACGCTCTAAATAAGGATATTATTTGTTGCATGAATCAAGCATAAATTTATTTTTACCGTTTAATTTATTCTGATGAACCTTTTTAACAATAATCTTTTTATTTGGTTGCAGGCCATGTGATAGAAACAGACAGACCGACATGCCTGAAGCAGACAGTCCCATCGGACAATGGCCCAATGGACTCAGCTCGATGATGGCCTGTCTAGGTTGCACTTTAGGGCTCTTCAACATCTCCAGGTTTGCAACTCTGACTGTCCATTTTGGAGCTAACTTCATATTCCAGTTCTTTCTCCTTTCGGTCGTTTTCGGACTGCCTTTGTTTACGCTTCAGTTATGTCTGGGACAACAACTGGGTTCTGGAGTTATTGATATGTGGAGGATTTCACCGTTATTTCAAGGTGTTGGAGTGTCGTTGTTGATAGCACAGGTGTTAACGGGACTGTACAGTGTTGTTGGTGTTAGTTGGATGTTTGTGTTTTTTCGTGATTCGTTCATAACCAAAGTGGATAAGTACCGGTGGGCAGAGCCGTTCGTTTACTACAGAAATGGTAAGTGTCTAAAGACAAGAATTTTTAATGGATAATAGCATTTTTCTAACTAAAAACTTTACGTGGAATTAGCAAACCCTAAAGCCAGTCCTTCTCTACGGAGCCCCAGCCTAGAATAGAACAAAAAATAAATAATACATAATAACTTCAGGCCTTTCAAAACCTGAAGATGAAGTTTGCAACGTTTTTTTGCATCGAAAATAGTATATTAAATCACTTTAGAAAACTCGGCTTGTTTTCTAAACTTGTTCTTATATATAAATTGAACAAACTATTATTTCTGCTACCCAGCTTAATCTAAAGCAACTAGAATTTTTAGAAATCATGATAATACCGCCTTACCGTATGACTTGTCGGCCACAATTCTCGATGACACATCGCATGAATGAAAAATTGTCTTTCACCGCGGGGACTCGAACCCACGCTTTTGGCCAGACAAATTAAGTACTGAACGCCTAAACCATCACGTTCACTGCCTGCCAAGGTTTGTGTAGTTGTCCACTTCTAGAAATACACAAATAAGGCAAGAATATGCATGAAATGCAAAAAACTTTTTCCGAGACTTTTTCCTTTTATTTTTATAATTTTCCAAAAATTTTTGCCCCCTATATTTTTTTTTAAATAATTATTTTATTATAATAGGTCTCTTTCTCAAGATAAAAGGACTTGATTTTTTCTGAATATATGATTGGATAGATATTCTGTTCTTAAGTTATCGTGTACATATACATACATGTGGTCGGACACTGCATGTTGTGGAGATCCTCCACTAGATTTTTAGGGTAATTTTTTGGATAATCTGGCAACCACGATTTTCTTTTATTAATTAATTATATGAGTCTTGTGGACAATTTCTGAAAAAAAAATAAGAAATCTATCTGTTGCTTCGTTTTTTATAGACAAAAATTTTAATTTAATTGGCATAAACACAGTTCGTCTAAAAAAAATTGACTAATTTTTTCGTTTCCAAAAAATTCGTATAAATTTACATTTAGTGATCAATTTTAAGTAAAACTAACAAAAAAAAATAAATAATCTTCAGGGAGAATTTTGAGAAAATCGATTTGCTTGTGTTTTTCTTGAATGAGTTGTTGCTTTTATTTTAAGATTCTGGCTTAAGGAAGCATTTTTGAAAAAAAAAGTGTGATTAACAAAGATGTTCTATTTTAAATAAGCCTTTATTTGATTTTCGAATCATTGAAATCGATTTTTAAATAAAAAATTTATATATTTTAAATTTGAAAATTTATATTTTTCTTTGATTTTTCGTAATATTTGTGTTTTTTAAATTGTAGCATAAATGACATTGTTATATTTTTTTAACTTTTTTACAGAAGTTGCTGTTAGTAAAAGAAGCTTTTAACTGTTTTTCGAATCATTTAAATTAATTTGTAAATAAAAATGTTATATACCTTTAAATTTTAAAGTATTTTTTTTTTATTTCGTGTTTATTTTGAAACGAAAAATTGGGCTTTGTATTATCCTGGCTTAATTGTCCTCTTTCGAAAAAAAAAACAATAAATGAAAAAATATTATATTTTAAATAAGCTTTAAATGGTTTTATTAATCATCCAAATCGGTTTGTAAATAAAAACATTATAGTGTAAAATTTATAGGAATTACTGCCAAAAAGACTGTCCGGGAAAATTGGAGAGGTTTTTTTACGGTGCAGTTTAATGGAGCTCTCTACAACTAGAATTATGAAACAAGAGACGTCTACCCTATCTCTATCTCATTTGTGCTACACTTTTCAGCCAACCAAATAAATACTGTATTTGTTTTTCATACAACAAATACAGTATTTATTTGGTTGGCCGGAAAGTGTAGCAGTGAGCTGCACGTACGAAAATAGCTAATGTGAATCTGTAGAATAAGATAATTCTACTAAAATTTAGATGGCGCCAGTAATTTCTTTAATAATGCACTTTTCGCCCGGCCAAGTAAATATTGTATTTGTTCAACAAAGAACAAATACAGAATTTGTTTGGTTGGGTGGAAGTGGGAGTGTATGTATGTCTTCTATCCTTTTTGGGTAGAACTTTTGTCCCTGTCTAATCTAATGGGAGAATTCTCCATTACTCTTCTTAGGCATTATAAAATACGATTTTTTAACACATATAAGCAATGGTGGATCAAAATGGGGGATCTTGGGAGATGTACCCCCCTAAATACCTACACTAAAACAGGGAAAATTTAAACAAATATAAATTTTCAAATTTAAATAAATATAACTTTTTTATTTAAAAAGCAATTTTAATTATTCGAAAACCAAATTGAAGCTTATTTAAAAGGGAACATATTTATTAATCACACTTTTTTTTTTCGAAAAATGCTCCCTTATGCTTAATAAAAGCAAACACTCGTTTAAGAAAAACAAAAGAAAATCGAATTTTCTCAAAATTTTCCCCCGGGATTATTTTTTTTTGTTAGTTTTACTCAAAATTGATTACTAAATGTAAATTTATACGAATCTTTTTTGGAAACGAAAATTTTAGTTAAATTTTTTTAGACGAACTGTGATTATGCCAATTAAATTAACATTTTTCTGTATAAAAAACGAAGCTACAGATAGATTTTTTTGTTTTTGCAGAAATAGTCCACAAGACCCATGTTATCAATTAATAAAAGAAAATCGTGGTTACCAGATGATCCAAAAAAATGACCTTAAAAATCCACCGTGCTGGAGAGTACCTATAATAAAAAAAATATATCGGTATATACTTTTATCACGTGATAAGTACTACTTAGTAACATCCTACCCTATCTACGAAAAGGAATAACATTGAAACCAGAGTGAACAACTTAATACCCACTTACTTAGAAAGATAAAGACATTTGTGAAGAAACCTTGACACTACTAAAAAATAGGTAAATGTTATTTCATAGTCATGACTAATGCATAGCTAAGTATGTTTTTAATACATGGTATTATAATATTTTGGTTTCATGTATTAACATTACTTTTATCTATTCAGAATTTCTGTCATAAAAAAATAACGTAGATAACCTCAGTGACGGCGCGCAAGGCTGTTGACACCATAACAATTTCAAGAAAAATCATGTTCTATCAGTGAAAGAAACCATGTATAATTAACATACCCCGGATATTTGGTATTGATTACGAGGGTCGCGCAAATGTTACTTATAAAAAAAGTTTTTAAAGACTAATGGTACACTTCCTTAACCATCCCGCAATAGTTATTATTCATGGTGTAACTTGACGACTATGTTAAAGAGATTTATTAATATTGACACGGGGAAATAACTATACTTTTAGTATTACAAAAGATTTATAACTATAGAAATATCAAAGGTAAAACAACAAAAAACTATATTATGTATATTTTACAAAATATTGACATGTAAGTGTTCTAAAACTAAATGTACTCATATTTTTAAACATAATTAATATTATTGTTGAAAAGAAAAATATATCGTCAAGATTTTCCCCATGTTTTCGGCTATTAAGCTTCGTCTTGTTTTACCAAAAGTATATTTATAATCTGAAAATAGACGTTCTATGTCTACCGAAATACATAAGCAGAGGACAATTAAAGAATGTATGATTTTTTAATGCATTTATTAGTATTTAGATTTGGTTTAGAAAAGTAAACTTCTTTGCCATTAAAAAGGTCTACTATTGAACATTGTGAAAAATTCGGAATAACAACATGCGCAATCTTTAAACCAGAAACATTTTTGTTTTCATCTATGCTAAAAATATTTTTGTCTTGTACTAAAATTTTGGATTTTATATCCTCGAAAGCCTTTGGTAAATAGTTTTTTCTCTTTGTGGGCTTGCTTGGCAACTTCACAACTTCCAATTTTCTATAAACCCTGAGGATTTTTAATTTTCATCGACGGAATGTTACAACTGGCTTACTAAATCAAAATAAAACATTTTTGTATGCCATTATTTTGATGATAAGTGCTTTGAAACATTACATTTCTAAGACAAGCCTATATCTTTTTCGCAAGTTTAACAATAAAGTACCTCACTATTAAATTGCAGCTCGGGAAAAACTTATTTATAATAACTTACAAATTTGTGTCATTATACTCAGTAAGTGTCAGCCATGTCAGAATGTTCATAAAAAATTAAAATTCCGCGCGCCCCTTGTAATCAATACCAAATATCCGGGTACTAATAATTAAAAATATTAAAGGGGTGCCACTTTTTAAAACAGTATAATTATTATATAGGTCGATTTTTTACGATAAGGTTATTTCGTGTATTTAACTTTACCATTTGTACCAACCATATAAAGTTAGTAGCCCATGAGACACCAACTTTGTATAGTCGAATGATGAATGAAACAGAAAATATTAACATTATGTTGGTAAAACTGGTAAAGTTAAATAGGAGAACATACCGTATCGTAAGAAATCGACCTATAAGTAATTAAATTGAGTGCACGAGTAAAAATAAATCATGTTTTGCCAAACTATGATTTCTTCAAGTTAAAATAACTTTAGGGGTATTTTGAGAAAATAGGCGATACACTGTCCCACTGTGAAGAATATACAACAAACTAATAACTCTTCTCTCTAGAATACGCATACCGTTAATATAAAGTATCGCCAACATCTCGGTTTGTTTGTAAACAAATAGTAGGTATATTCAGGCCTGAACAATAACAGTTACCAGTAACTGTTATTGTTGATTCTGTTAGAACAAAGCTGTGCGAGTAAGACAGACAAATGTATATGTTGGCTACGTTTTTGTCAGTTTTTACAAATGAAATGCCTATTCTAGAATTAGTAGTTCGTTGAAAATATACCAATTAAAAAAAAATTGGGTATTATTAATATTGATTTTATAAATAACTCTTAAAGAACTTCTTATCATTCTATGCAAACTACGCGCAGTGGGAATTTTTCGTTTAAAAACGAATTTAAAATCTGAATGAAAAATAATAATTGGCTTTTATACAGGGTGTCCCAAAAGTAGACGATCAAACGAAAGAGGGTGGTGAAGGAGGTCATTTCGAATCAAAATAACAATATATGTTATCCAATTGTTGATGATTAAAAAGTTATTTCAGGTTTTGTATTTTCGCTCACTAAAATAAAATAATAAAAATTATATGACTTCTTTGGTAATTATTTTTTTTTATATATGATACTCAAACGTGCACCCTTCCAACAAAATAATATTCTTGAAATGTGTTTTTTTAATATCCATTTTTTGTCAACTAAGGTTACGTAACGCAAAATGTACCAAAATTCATACACTTCATATCTCAGTTCTCGCGTTATTCAAGGCTGTAGTGATTTCATATTTTGGCTACCCCCCCTAACACACCCCCTATTAGGGGGGGAAGGCAATATATGAAATCTCTATAACCTATAATAACGCGAGAACCGGGGTTTGAAGTGTATGAATTTTGGTACAATTTGCGTTACGTAATACTTGAACGTTCCCTAAGTCGTGTTTGAGGAAAATTGATGTAATGACCATTTGCCGACTAAAATTGAAAATTTGTCAAAAATTTCACCATTAATAGCTTATATTTGCTAAAACTACTGAACTAAAATTGCTAAGTTATAAATTTTCCAGTTTCCAAATCTTTAAATAATTTTTTAATATTTTAACTTCCGGGTTTGCAAACTCAAAGTGTAAATTGTTTTCAGATCCCAAAATTTAGGAAAAAGTGTGTCCGCTTCTATTTTTTTAGCTCATTATACTTAATAGTAAGACAATACCTTAACAGACGTTACCGAAATCACTGGATTGGAAGGGGGGAATCTATTACAAACTTAGTTGACAAAAAAATGGATATTAAAAAAATTGTTTAAAAACAATCCTGTGTATTATACCTTGTTAGAATATGCATTAGATGAACAACTTTTTCTGATAGTTGGTTAACTTTCTGTAGCACCTCTTTTTCTGTCAGAGCTATTTAAAAATCAACTAACATTTTTTTGTGAACAAATAGTGCTCAGAAAATATTTTTTTAAATGAGACAGGAGGGTTCACTTTTGAGTATCATATATAAAAAAAATAATTACCAAAGTCATATTTTTTTATTATTTTTATTTTAGTGAGCAAACTTGGCGATAAGGAAAAATACAAAACCTGAAATAACTTTTAAACCATCAACAATTGGATAACAACATATATGGTATTTCGATTGGAATTGACCTCCACCACTAGCCCCTTTCGTTTGATCGTCTACTTTTGGGACACCCTGTATATTCTGCGATTCTTGCGATTACCGTGGAGAGTCCTAAATAACTTATTAGCATTCTGTACATCTGGTAAATGTCTATAAATTTTAACAAAATCAATCGCTAAAGCTCACTTTACATTAGTGTAATGTAATTAACTAATATAACGTAATTACGTATCCCGTGTTTTCCACCCAACGTCAAAACTTAGTTGTTGGTTTTTCTCACCAACAATACGCAAAACGCGTTTCAATAAATAAATAAACTATTAAAATCTGTGCAACCTAGTGACCCTATAATAGGGGTACTTATTATAGGCCTACTTATACTAGAAAATGGACATGCTTTTTAAAGATACTAGCTATAATCGCGGAAAGGAAGTTATCCCCATTAAAAGTGATAGGTCTGCGCGATTATAAATGATACACAAACCGGACTTAAATGAATTTCATCCGCTCAAGTCCGGTTTGTGAACCATTTATTCTCGCACGGACCAATCGTTTTTAATTGGTCTTGTGCTTCTAAAATCCATTTTGATATGTAGCGACCTGATTATTTGCCCTTAAAGATGTGTATTCACCTTGAACCTTTGTCTTGTAGGCCATCATGCCCCCAGTTCAACACTGCACATACAGAGCGGTCCAAAAGTCACCCCCCCCCCTCTTAACTTTTGAACGAGTTCAGATATCGACTTCAAATTTAGAATTCTTAAATAAGACAACTTAAACTATCTTTAAGCATATATTTGATACTTTTAGCTCTTAAAATGTGGGCAGGGGGGCATGGGGCGACATTTTTTTAAATGGAAAAGTGGGTCGTGTGATACATTATTTTAAAGCTTATAATTTAATTTTTTTAAAACATTTTTTTTTGGGTTTAAAATATGGTTGAAAATGGGTATTTTTGTCAAAATTTCTCTAAAAAATCCAAACAATTTTTTAAAAATGCCTAATTTCATAATGAAAAAAAGTAAATTATACTTTTAAACTAATTTTAGTTGACATAAATAAAAATTTATAAAAAAAACTTAAAAAATCGAATGTTTTGGCACAAAAAAATTGAAAAATCAAAACCTTAAAAAACTTTTTTAAAAAAATTTAAAATGTTAGTTTAAATAGAGAATTTTATAAGCTTTAAAATGATGTATCACACGACCCCCCTTTCCATTTAAAAAAATGTCCCCCCATGCCCCCCTGCCCACATTTTAAGAGATAAAAGTATGAAATATATGCTTAAAGATAGTTTAAGTTGTCTTATTTAGTAGTTCTAAATTTGAAATTGATATCTCGACTCGTTCAAAAGTTAAGAGGAGGGAGGGTGACTTTTGGACCGCACTGTATACCCATGACTTGTTTTAAACAAGTCGTTATTAAATACTGTTAATTTATTTTAATTTTATTTATTTACAGAAATTCAACAACCAGTTAACAACACGTACAAATTAAGCGAAACAATACCAGATTATTTTAACGGTGTGGTACTCCAACGGCATCATCTTCCATCTGTCAACGCTTACGGTACCATCAAATTTCAACTGGCCTTCAACTTAGCTGTAGTTTGGATGATTGTGTTCGTTTCTCTGAGCAAGGGATTACGATCGTATGGAAAAGTTATATATGCATTTATTTTAATGCCAGTTATCGGCTTGTTTATCCTATGTGCCAAAATATTAGGTTTAATTCCACCAGAGTATGTCAGCTTTATTTTTCCTATGACTTCGTGGGGCGAATTTTTCCTAAATCCAAAGGTAAGAGTAGTTATAATATTATATTATACGGTTAAATAAAAATCCAGTTTTGTTTTCATGTTTCATTAAAAAAAAAAACATGTATCTATGTTCTAACATATTTTTGTATTTCAAAATTTGTTTTTATTTGGCAAATAACCATATTTATTATGATAAATCCCTTTTTGTTTTTTTATATTTTTTAATTAAATTATTTGCAAAAAAGTAGATAAATATTATTCTTATCCGAGAATATTTTAATAATTAACAATATGAAGAGTACAGGTTAAAAAATATGAGAGTCAGAAAATAATTTTGAGAAAAAATGATTTAAAAATTAAAAACCCTCTATTTTTCAAAGATTTAAGCCTCGATTTATTCTCTTGATATTGACAATGTTTTTTAAGCTATCTATTATGTATTTAGTTTTATATTAAATAGTTTTTAAACTATTCATTTAAAAATTAATAGAGAGGTTTGACATACAGAGAAAAGCTAAAAACGGGTTAAGCACATAAATTTAGGTGAAAAAAAAGATGAGGGTGCAAATAATAGTTATTTATATACCAAGGGACTAAACTGGCTGTTTTAGTCCCGCTGCATTAGTGTGAGTTAGTGAGCGAGCGTAGCGAGCGAGGGAAACAGAAATGCAAGGGACTAAAACAGCCAAGTTTAGTCCTAAGGTATATACACTATTTATTGCAGGACCAAACATAATTTAGGTAGGTAGATAAAATTTAAATTAAAAACCACGCGTCTAAAATCGGTTGTTTTATTTTCGTAATTTAACCAAGATGCCTGTAAATTGCGAAAAGTCAGTTTCATGGCTATCGCGATTTCAATTGTTTTTTAATATGGTTGACACAAACGTCAAAAAATGGACGAAGATGATAAATTTTAAGTTATGTATAAATTGTTATAACAATGTTATTTTTAAAGGTTTTCTTTGTTAAAATCAAATAAATTGGTTTGAATCGCTAATTTATTACAAAACACCACCAAACCTAATTTTTGAACCAGCAAAGCACATACTTAGTAAGTAATATTTTAATATTATTAAGGTTGCCGTGATTTTTATTCCCTAGGGAGAAAAACGGCCCGAAAATGAAAGCGTAAAATTAGGTTTTAGTCTTGGTCGTGCAAAAATATAATTGTTTATTTAACATAACTACATGGTCGGTATTTTGTTTTTAATACTTAGGATTCTACGCTGCAAACGCGCTTAAAATCCTGCAGGTTTTAGTACTTCTCAGTAGCGACAGAAATTCTGCGTTTTACTTGGCGCTCTCATTTTTTTTGTTCTGTACGGTAAGACGCTACCCACAGGGTCTAATGCGAGCCTAACATAACGTTATAAGCCTGCTCACCAGATAAATGACGGCACATCAACCCAATCAAGGCAACGTATGTTATGTATTATGCTAGTTTTACGAGCCTTTGTCTGGCGCTTAAAGTAGGCAGAAAGTAAAGGCTTTTGTCCGTGTTTTGGCGCGTCTATCTAAATTATTTATTATTATTCATTATGTTTGTTTAACCTCGTACTATTCTACTTAATTAAGCATTAAGTCCAGGACTTGTATGGGCTAGTAGTAGAGGGAACCACCGGCTTATAATAACTTTCGAACTGGTTTATAGGGAGCGTCCGTTTCACTTATCGCCTTCGCTAAATTTCAGTTATTAACTAACTTAATTAAAAAGTCAAATCGGAGAGGCGAGCCAGTGAGAATCGAACTCACGCTAGTAGGCTTGCTATGTACATGTGTTAGCCACTACGCTATGTCTCCGATAAAAGAGTGATACTTGGGACCCTTATCCTTTTTAGCATGTGGTCTTCATATGAATTTAGTATTTTTTAACAGATTTAAGCTACTACCTACTTTGTGGTATCAAATCAATAAAAAAAAATAAATAGAATTAACTGGGGTTTTTATAAGGTGTATTTAGATGGTGTTGTGCTGCATAACTAATGCAATAGTATCTAAACTAACATTGTGAGATGGTAGTAAGTTCTTAAGCTTTTTCCTAAACATCTTTTAAACATTTTGACTAAAACATTTAAAATTAAGCATTTGCTTAAATTGTTTTTGTATTATAGCATACACGGTGTATTTGAAATAGGGTCCGAAATTTTAGGGGTTGATTCTACATCAGAAAATATGCAAAAAGTTTGAAAGTGTCTAAAAAAATCGGCTTTATTTAATAACTCAGGAACCCTTTAAGGTTTGAAAGTAGCTAAAAAAATCGTTTTTATTTGATAACTCAGGAACCCTTTGAGGTATAGCAAGGAGTTTTTGCACGTGAACTAATCTCAATAAGGTCCATCTTCGTATATTATTTTCATATGGTTATTTTAACCAGGGGCGTGCGAAACGGGGGGCCTTATCAATTTTTTATCCTAAACTTTTTCTTTGTAACTTTTTTACAATTTTATTTTTTGTATATGATTCCTCAGGTCAAAATACATAAAAAGGTACTGTTGTTCTAAAACTGTGGGACTAACCGTTTTCGAGAAAAAATTATTTTAAGGTGAAATTTCACGGTTCGTTGACGAAGAATTAATAGTAAAACGTCAAAAACCAAAATTTTAGGGTTATTCTATATCGAAAACTACGAAAAAAACTTTCTATGTCGAAAAATCGCTTTTAAAGCAAGATTTTAGGATTGATTTTTGGAAGTACCTATATATGAGGTTTTTTTCTTAGTTTTTGATGATCATTTAGTTTGCATCAATGAAATTTTGGTTTTTAACATTTTAGTATTTAATTTTTCATCCTCGTACCGTGAAATTTCACCTTCAAATTATTTTTTCTCAAAAACGTTTAGTCCTACAGTGTTACAACAGGAGACCTTTTTTATGTATTTTGACCTAAGGAATCATGTACCAAAAATAAAATTGCAAAAAAGTTACACAGAAAAAAGTTTGGGACAAAAAACTAATGAGGCCCCCCCGTTTCGAACACCCCTGTTTAAAATAAGTACATGAAAATAACATACGAAGATGGCCCTTATTAAGCTTAGTTCACGTGCAAAACCTCGTTGCTATATCTCAAAGGGTTCCTGAGTTATTAAATAAAAACTGAATTTTTTAGCCACTTTCAAAGCTTTGCAAAGGTGCGTGGCTCCCTTACGACGCATTTTTAGACATATCTTTACAGAAACTTTTTGTCATATTTTCTGATATAGGATCACCCCTTAAAATTTCAGACCCTATTTCAGATACAGCGTGTATACAAAAATGTTTATCTTTAACTCAAATCGTTTAAGTAAACGTTTATTAGCAAAGGCTATTTTTACACTCTAAAAAATGGTACCTAACATAACTACATAAATATCACATAATCATACTTTAAAGTACCTATGATTTTGTGATATTTATGTAATCATGTTAGGTACCATTTTTTAGAGTGTAAAAATAGCCTTTGTTAAGTATGGGCGTAACACTCGAAAATGACCCCCCCCCTAGGAGCGTTACGTAATACTTGAACTTTCCCTTACAGAAAAAAGTATTATACATTTTTGCTGAAGAAGGTGTTTTTACATAAAAGTCGTTTCTTTGTCTTGTATTATGTTTGTGTACTTCGTTTACAAAAGTAAGTTTATTGTTTAAATAATTTGGAGCCATATACCTTATTCTTTGGAGCCTTAATACCTTATTCTTTGTTCAACATACATAAAATTTAGAACATTTAACATATTTTTTATGATATAAAATGTTCAACAACTTATAAGTTAAGTATACAGTAAGTATAGAGTATACTGTATACTGTCATTTCACAATGTTGGTTAAGATGTTATTGCAAAATACAGCCCATTTTTGCAATAAAACTAAATAACTAACTGTCAATTTTACTAATAAAACGTCTTTATCAATGAAATGTCACATTTATTTATAATCTATTTTATATCTTTAATTTCATTGGTCAAATTCAAAGTTACAGCTAGAGTTTTATAAGCTAAGTTATACATTTCATTTTGTTTTCTTTTGTTTTCAGAGTTGGTTAGCTGCAGCACAAGAAACCTTTCTTACTTGGGGTCTTCTTGGGGCTGCCGTCATGCAAATAGCATCACACAATAAGCACAAACATATGCTACAAAGAGACTCTAGTCTAGTGGCCGTAATTACATTTTCAGTCCTTTTGCTGGTTGCTTTACTGGCCAATACCTGTGTTCAAATTCTCAAATCTTATGGATACGTTTATCAACCTGATTCTTTCGGTAAGTATTTAAGGGATTGTTCTGATTTTTGAGGCAAAAAATTGACGATTTTTGGATATTTTTTTTAGACGACCTGTATTATTTTTATGTACAAAACTTTTGACAAAGTATTAGGCAACTCTTAAAGTTCACAAAAAAAAATAAGTAAAATGTCTAAGTATCAATAAAAACTCTTAAATATTTTCTAGTTCGTTTGTATGAATTAACTATAACAGTTTTCAAACTATATGTAATTAGCCTGAGAAACTGGCCTATATCTGTAAATCTTTGCTAGACATGTCTACTTCCTTGATGAAGATCATTAATTTATATCAGTACCGTAACTCCAAAGAAATTATACTGGTTTACAAATTTGTGTTCACGAGTTCGGATTTACAGGGTGGCCCAAACAAACCGGACACTTTTTAAACCATTATAACTTTTTTGCCTTTTGAGCGATCTTTACTTACTTTGAAATAAAAAGGCTCAAAACATGTAAGATTCGGTGTACTTTTTTGTAGGTAGCACTATTTTTATTTTTATTTGTGATTTAGTGTTAATAGTTTTGCTCGGATTGCTATCCTTTCGAAAGCTTTTAAAAAAATATGTAGGTACTTATTTTATTTATTTCATAAAAAATATTTATTTTCTGCCACTACTTTAGAACAGCATAATTCTTAAATGATTTAAATGACAAAATTATTAGATTCTGGCATACTATGCGAGAAAATTATATTCTCGCTCTGGTGATGGAATAGGCACATATAATAGGCTTTTAAATAATAGTGGTCAGTGTTAATAACTAAATCATAACGAATTTAAAAATAATCAAAAATGACACTGACGTCATGACGTTCATACCATAACACTAGACCTAAGAGTGAACTTGAGCGATATAATAAAAAAAGCAATAATATGATTAATAAACTCTGTAGTCAAAGAAAACGTATACTCTGGAACACGTTTGAAATACTGTACTCACTAGCGGCTCGTGTGTCAAAATTTCCGCTCATGTAGAATATGCGTTATTCTATAGCAGTCACATAAAAAAGGTTTCGTTTTCGAAACCATTGTATTCTTTTGTATTTTGAGATGCTAAATCCGAATTTGAGGTAAAATTGCACCTCATGTGACTAGTTTTCGAGAAGCTCAAAAAAAACGTAATTTTTGAGTATGAAAATAACGTTTCTTAACGTTATCTCCAAAACTAATCGGAACCTCAAAATATATAGGAATAAAATGGTTTCGAAAAGGTTTTTTTTTGTGCGGCTGTGTAATTATTAAAGAATACACTATTTCGAGGCGCTAAACCCGATATTTGAGGTCAGAATAACATATCATCCGATTAGTTTTGGAGAAAACTCAATTCTCAAAAAATCTTATTTTCGAGTATAACGAGTATAGATTTTTAAAGTTAAAACTAATCCCATGAGGTGCTTTTTTGACTTCAAATTCGGATTCAGCATCTCAAAATATATAGGAATAAAATGGTGAGTATTTTCTTTGTGTGGCTGTGTAATTTGTACAGAATATACTATTTTGTTATTTGTCCTTATTTTTGATGAACGAACATTTCTCTCTCACATTCCTACTCGAGTTCCTATACTATCCTACTCTTTTGCCTCACTAGGAATCATATCCTTTTATAAAAAATTATTTCTTAGACCTAAGCAATTGCACCACCTTAACGTGCTTCTAAAACATCATTTTTTAACGAGTTAATATTTATTTTCCAGAACGAATGTCAACATATACATTCTTAAGGTCCAATAAGGATCCTCTACCACCGAATTCAAATACTCCTATCAGATTCATGGTCCATAACTCTTTTCTAGTTGGTGAGCGAGTTATAAGGCCGGGAACCGACTTTACGTCAGAAAGTGGCTATCAAGTAAGTATTCAGGGTAGAATATCCACTTTTCCTTATTAAATATACAACTTTTAAGACTTTGGGCCTCCCGAGGGGAATCTGTCACCCTCACAAATAAAATTCTTGGCGACAATGAGGGACATATGTGTCCCTTCCCAGACAGCACAAAGATGACTCAAAGAGATCTTAAAGATGTAGTATCTCGTCATTCAAGAAGTCTTAAGAACGCCGGTTTTCGACGCATCTTAAAGACGTCTGAACGACGTCGTATGTTACAAAAGGTAACGTCTTTAAGACATCTTTTTTAAGACGCCTTACTGACGCCTTGAAAGGCGACTTTACAACATAATAGCCCCTCCCATTTACGTTGCTAGGTACGGTCGTATTGATATAAAAAGCGTGATAAGAATTAGAATGAGAGGTAATTTGTTTGTCAAAAAAAGATCTTAAAAAAATGTGATTTTTTATTTTTTTTCTTGAATATTTTTTTTTTCAGTTTTTTTTGAAATTTTCTTTTTGGATTTTTTTTTTATTTTTTCATTTTTCGTAAAAAGAAAATTAAAAAAAAAATAAAATAAAATTTTTTTAATTTTTTTTGTTTTTCAAAAAAAGATCACACTCAAAAAAAGATCTTTAAAAAAAATGGTAATTTTTTTTAATAGTTGATTGTGGTTAATTTATTATTAGCGATGAGTATCGAAGTTAAGACGTCTTGTACCGATACTTAAAAGACATCTTATAAACATCCCTAAAAAGAAGTCCATAAGATATCCTTTTTATGTGTTTAGGCGTCCAGACATAATTAAGATCTAAAAAATAAGTCTTTAAGATATCATATGCTGTCTGGGTTACTGTTTTTAGATAATAATTAATTAAGTAGAAAATTAGATTTTTGGATCTAATTCTATAAAAACCATGTCAACCAGATTTTCGGAATACATGGATATAGTCACGTAAAGGGAGTAATAAAATAGTAAAAAGAATTTGACTAATAAAGTGCTAGTCTTGTTTGATATTTACAATTATGGCGAAGGCGCTATCATTGACAAATTGTTTTTTCAAATTTTTGATTTTTTGAGTTCAAACACAACATTTTAAATTTTACGGCTAAAAGAGTACAATACGATATTTTATATCGAGATTTACAAAATCGCCAAAAAAACGTTCTGGGCAAAAAAGGCATGTTATATTGCAGTCACTAAAAAGTAGAAATTCTTTATTTTCTTAACTAGTGTATTAAGTGGATAATAGTAAATTAAAGTACTAGTTTCATAACACCCGTTTTTAGCGGGTATAAGTTTAGAAAACGAGCCGCTTGCGGCGAGTTTTCTAAAGTACTAGTGCACTAAAAACGTGTTATGAAACGAGTGCTCTATACAATTCTTTCTATTTTACTTTAAAATTAAAATAAACTTATATTTAAATTGATGACCATCCCTAAATCGGTTGTTTTGGGTTGGCATTTGAAATTCAAGGAATAAACGATATTTTAATATCTTCTATAGCCAGCTCTTCTCGTTTTCACTGCAAGTAACCAAGCCATAATTTTAACACGTAAAAATTAACTTAAAACACAATTTCGTAGAAAACTAAAATTAAAAGCGATGTTCACATTTGCACGGAAGACGCCATTCAATTGTCGACAGGATCCTGTTGCAAACCCAAAAGAAAAAAAGTACTACCTCTTATAGGAATATATAGAATCATAGGTAATGTGTTGCCATGTAGGTCCAAGTAAAATTTACGAGTTTTACATGTAATTTTACAATTTTATGTGAATATTATATGTAATTTAGATATAATATTTATGTAAAATCATAATTTTATTATTTATTTACAGTGTAATAGTCATAAAATAGAAAAAATCACTAATACACCAGTTCAGAATTAAATTTTAATTAATTTTAATTATTTATTTTTAGCAAAAAATTATTACAAAAAGATTAGGTTTTTTTAATACGCAAAAGGGTGAGCAAACCATTATTTAGTCACTAGTGGAAAAACCTAATTTTTTATATTTAAAATAGTGCTCTTCTACGCAATAGAGTGAGCAAAAAATTTTTTAGTCACTAGTGGAAAAAACTTAACTTTTTAACTTTTAATATTTAAAATAGTGCTAAAACCAAGTGTTCCTATGAAGGTGTTGAGTAAAATTATTTTTAACTAAAAATAAATCTCACGATTTTAATTTCATTTGTAGAGTCTTAATACTGTGATAGCTAATAAGATTATTTTTTACTTTTTACATGTCTAAAAAGTTTTTTATCATTTTTATTTTACATGGTTTTTACAGCTGTATACTAGCATACTGCTTTTGGCTAAGGGTCAGCGCTTTTGGTAAAATAATTTATTCAGAATCGATAAGGTGAATAATATTTGTGCCAAAAAGTCTATTAATGTACAAAAAAATCAATAATCTGTTTTGTTTTTCATACAGAGCGATCCAAAAGTCAAGTTTAGAACTCTTAAATAAGACTACTTAAACTATCTTTTAGCATATATTTGATAATTTCAGCTCTTAAAATGTGGACAGGAGGACATGGGGGACATTTTTTTAAATCAAAAGGGGGGTCGTGTGATTTTAAAGCTTATCATATTCTCCATTTAACTATATATATATATTTTAATTTTTTTTTAATTTTTTTTTTGGGTTTAAAATACTGTTGGTATTTTTGTCAAAATTTCTCTAAAAAAATCAAACAATTTTTTAAAAATTACCAATTTTATGATATTGCTTTAAAATGATGTATCTCACGACCCCCCTTTCCATTAAAAAAACCTATTCTTATGCAACCCCAAATACATCAGATACCCATGGGTCTCAACCCCAGCACAGACAACTTTTGTGGGCTCACGAATAAAAAAAAGTTGTCTGTGCTTAGGTTGAGACCAACCTATTCTTATGTATTTTTGAATGCTGAACACGAGTCTGTCATAAAAAAGTCATTTCATGGGCTCATTTTTTTGCTACACTGAAATAATAGGGCTTTTACCATTTTAGACAGTTTTTTCAGTGTAGCAAAAAAAAACGAGCCCATGAAGTGCCTTTTTTATGACAGATTTGTGTTCAACATACATAAGATTAGGTGGATCTCAACCCCAGCACAGACAACTTTTTTGTTTCGCGGGCCTGTGTTATTAACTAGGCTATTATAATATTACTTTTATTTTAATTAAGTTTTTTTTTTGTGGCCTGTGTAATTAATTAAATTATTTACTTAATTAATTTCAGGTACTTCGCTTCGCGACTGAGTTAATCCCGGCAACGTTTGCAGTAATGGGTGCCGATCAAGTATCTCCATTTTGGGCTGTATTATTCTACTTTACGATGATCATGTTCGGCATTGCCCAACAACTGGCCATCTGGCATTGCGTCATTACAGGAATAATGGCCATCAAAGCCAAAGTACTGAAGTCATGGGAAACGACGATCACGTTCTTCAGCTGTGCTTGCGGATTTGTACTTTGTCTCCCGTTAGCTACGGAGGTAAGATTATTTTTTCTTTTTTATTTGACAACTTGATTATGTAGGAACCAACCAGTTGGTTCCTGGCTTAATTTGTTCGTAAAAACTAAATAAATGAAAAAAAAAACAAAATTAAAGCACACAGTGTAAACTTTTTTCCCAAGCGCAAGATAAGTTAAGATAAGATAAGATAAGATAAGATAAGATATACGATACGATACGATACGATAGGATAAGATAAGATAATCTCTATTCATGTTAACATACATAGATATATTTACACATGTAAAGTCCAAACTTCCATAGATACGAGGTAACACCAGCCCTTTAGTATTTCATTAGACAAATCTACTAAACTAAGGGATTTGACAACGTTGCTTTTATTAAATCAAGTTAGTTATTTTCGAACTTCTAAATTTTAGACTGTAAACTGACTCACTGCTGCTTCGTGCTGTGTTATGTCTAAAATAGTTAAATTTTTTTCCTTCATGGTTTAGTTTGTTTGTTTTTTTTTTACTTTAGAAGACAGGCATTTGATTTGGAGTTATAATTCCCCTATATTTTTCTATTCATTTATATTTTAATTATATCTCTATAAATGTTCTTTAATACATAATAAATTGCAGCACTGTAGTACAGTTATAATTATAGTTAGATGACATGGAAAATTGTTAAATAAATTCACTTGTTAGGAAAATAACTTAATACGTATCTGAGTGTTTTTTTTTCTTTTTTAAAATATATTGAAATTAACTATAATATTTTTGTATGGAATAATACAATAATAAATTAACACTAGATTTTAATTTAAAACGCATTATACCATACGGTTACATAAAAAGATTTTAAGTAAACCGATTTATTTATTTTTATTTATTTTATGTATTAATATATTACAGATTCATATTATATTATACCCAATTGTATATCATATTCACACAGCGTTTCATAAGTCACAGTTGAGGCGTATAGTGCAAGAGTGGCCCATATATGTTTTTTTGAGATTTGCTTGTAAGGACACGATTCACTCACCGCAGTAATGAGGAGAATCCAGCGCATGCGCACTGATTCTGTTTTGACGTATGCCTAAAATTATTTTAAGGTTATGAAACATTCTTTTGCACAATTTTACAAAAATATCTACTTTTTTTATGCATATTGTTACACCAGGTAAGCATTTATTTTTTAATTAGCTAAAGCTAAATTATTTAGCCTAGATATAATCCTATTTGATTCTTAAAATATATCGCCTTCTAAATTCTGAAATATCGTATCTAAAAAATGCCTCCCATTAAAGAAAAAACACCAAACCAGCAAACTACCAAACCAAACCAAACCATTATTAACGTTAACCAACGCCTTCCATTAAAAAAAAAAACACCAAACCAAACCATTGTTAACGTAAACCAACGCCTCCCATTAAAAAAAAAAACAACAAACCAGCAAACTACCAAACCAAACCATTGTTAACGTAATCCAAACCATTGTGAAGTAAGGACACGATTCACTCACCGCAGTAATGAGGAGAATCCAGCGCATGCGCACTGATTCTGTTTTGACGTATGCCTAAAATTATTTTAAGGTTATGAAACATTCTTTTGCAGAATTTTACAAAAATATCTACTTTTTTTATGCATATTGTTACACCAGGCAAGCATTTATTTTTTAATTAGCTAAAGCTAAATTATTTAGCCTAGATATAATCCTATTTGATTCTTAAAATATATCGCCTTCTAAATTCTGAAATATCGTATCTAAAAAATGCCTCCCATTAAAGAAAAAACACCAAACCAGCAAACTACCAAACCAAACCATTATTAACGTTAACCAACGCCTCCCATTAAAAAAATAACACCAAACCAAACCATTGTTAACGTAAACCAACGCCTCCCATTAAAAAAAAAACAACAAACCAGCAAACTACCAAACCATTGTTAACGTAATCCAAACCATTGTGAAGTAAGGACACGATTCACTCACCGCAGTAATGAGGAGAATCCAGCGCATGCGCACTGATTCTTTTTTGACGTATGCCTAAAATTATTTTAAGGTTATGAAACATTCTTTTGCAGAATTTTACAAAAATATCTACTTTTTTTATGCATATTGTTACACCAGGCCAGCATTTATTTTTTAATTAGCTAAAGCTAAATTATTTAGCCTAGATATAATCCTATTTGATTCTTAAAATATATCGCCTTCTAAATTCTGAAATATCGTATCTGAAAAATGCCTCCCATTAAAAAAAAACACCAAACCAGCAAACTACCAAACCAAACCATTATTAACGTTAACCAACGCCTCCCATTAAAAAAAAAAAACACCAAACCAAACCATTGTTAACGTAAACCAACGCCTCCCATTAAAAAAAAACAACAAACCAGCAAACTACCAAACCAAACCATTGTTAACGTAAACCAAACCATTGTTAACGTAAACCAATGCCCCCATTAAAAAAATCAAACAGAAATTCTTGAGTATTTTAACAATATTTTGCTAAATATTCTAACAAAAAAACTAGTGTACTGGTAGTAGTAGTTTGGTAGTTTGCTGGTTTGGTGTTTTTTTTTTAATGGGAGGCGTTGGTTTACGTTAACAATGGTTTGGTTTGGTAGTTTGCTGGTTTGGTGTGTTTGTTTTTTTTAATGGGAGGCGTTGGTTTACGTTAACAATGGTTTGGTTTGGTAGTTTGCTGGTGGGGTGTTTTTTTTTAATGGAAGGCGTTGGTTTACGTTAATAATGGTTTGGTAGTTTGCTGGTTTGGTGTTTTTTTTTTAATTGGAGGCATTTTTTAGATACAGATATATTTTAGGAATCAAATAGGATATTTAGGCTAAATAATTTAGCTTTAGCTAATTAAAAAATAAATGCTCGCCTGGTGTAACAATATGCATAAAAAAAAGTAGATATTTTTGTAATATTCTGCAAAAGAATGTTACATAAGCTTAAAATAATTTTTGGCATACGTTAAAACAAAAATAAGAAAATCAGTGCTCATGCGCTGGATTCTCCTCATTACTGCGGTGAGTGAATCGTGTAAGGACTTCTATATCTTTCATTACATACCACCCTCATAACAGAGGGGTTTTTATTAGTGCAAGAGTGGCCCACAGGTATAGGCTACCAGTCAAACATATAATTGGGTATGTTGAAAAAGCCAACTGCATCATTAAAAATGTCAATTTTATTCTTAAAAAAGCTAACAAGGCAAGTTATACCAAGGATTTATAAAGATATTTTTAGAAAGATTCTTAAAAAACTCAAAATTTGTTTTATCGAGAAAGTTATTTGTTCGCCCCAAAACAAATAATTTTCTGCACAAATGCAGGAGCGTTATGTTACCAATTTTGTACATTTTGCTTTATTAATAAAACATAATTACAACTTACCTTAAACTTTGAGATCATAGGAACTGAACTCCATTTAGGTACTTGAACAAGGTTTACGCATTAGTTATTCTTAATTTTTAAAGATAATTACTCCAAGAACAGAAAAAAAACGTTTATTTAACTATTCCAGAGCATAATTATTGGTATTTTGACTATTCTGTTATTAAATAACGAAATTTCTTTCACATGTAAAAATAATTAAATATTCAAAGTAAAATGTAAGGTAACGTAAAAAATATAGTCTGGTTAAAAGTAATTGACGTTATGTTTTTGTGGGCCGGTATTATTTTTAATGTAGATATACAATGTGATATTTTATCTTCCCAGATTTAAGTTAACAATTATATGTATTGTTACCTCGCCTTATCATAAGAATTTGATAACGATGTGAACACATTCTGAAGTATCTTCTTACTTTAATTGTTAGTTTCAATGACAACTTATAAATGTTCATCTTTTTTAAAAGTTCTTAAACACTACTTAAAATTTAAGTATTATTATGGACTTATCAAAATAAATAGAGTACTTAGGTAGGTACTTATTTAGGTACATACAGGGTGGCCACATGTCAGGGAAATCAGGGAAGTCAGGGAAATGTCAGAGAATTTAATTTGTTAGGGAAATATCAGGAAAAGTCATGGAATGTTATTGAAAAAAATGAAAAATCAGGGAATTTTATTGAAAAACCTGGAGTTTTATTTTATTGTTTTATCCGTTTTTTTTTTTCATATATTTTTTAACTTGAAACCAAAAAAAGTCAGGAAAATGTCAGGGAATTTTCCAAATAAAATTCCGTGACCACTGCAGTAGTATGGTACCTATGGAGCACTTTGCTATGAGAAAAATTAAAAGTTGGTTTATTCAATAATTATTGTATAAACCAAGTTATAACCAATTATAATTAACACTAAACTAAGAATTTTTCCAATGAAATGTCAGGTTTATTTCTCACATTCCACTTCATTGGTTAAATTCATAGTTAGTTAAGTGTTAATTATTAAGTAAACCAACCTTTAAAATGAAAATTGTTAATGAGCTCTAGCCAAAATTGAAAAAATAATTCTACATCAAAAAATTAAAAAAATATATAAATGCTTTTTTAGACACATTCTCTGAGCGAAAACTTTAGTTTAAAAGCATTTTCAAAGAGATATGTTGGGTTAAAGCTAAAGGTGGGTGCTTTACAGAAAAGTAATCAGAAATATTGCAACTGATCCTATCCTCAATATAAAGGTAAAAGTTCTTTAGCAATAATATTTCATTTATCAAATTAGATATATCTAGTAGGTAGTATTCATTATTTTCATTATATTTCCACAAAACAGTAATAATTGTATTTTTTAAGCCTAAGCCTTTTATCCTAGAATGTGTTTTTCCTCAGTGTTTTTTAAAAGAGCTTGATCAAGAATGATTTGAGCATCTTAAAGGAGTCTTTAAAATGCATCATTTTAAAATAAAAGGGCCATATCGCACTATAACTTTAAACGCGAATATATCCATCGAAAACTATAGTTACCCATTGAAATTTTGGATTTTTGACTATTTGATGTTTAATTTTTGGTCTTTGGACCGTTTTTCTTGAAAACGGGAAAACCTACGCTATTACAAATTTTTATGATTTTTTAACTAAACCCCGTTTGAAGGGGCGTAGTAGCTTTCTAACGACCTGTTTTAAGACATATGTTTAAGGGTTTTTTTTTATATATTTTTTATGTAGATCACCCCTTAAAAAAATAACACTATTTAAGATAACCCGGCATTTAAAAGTATTTAAAATACCTAATTCCCTGATAGCACAAAAGCCTTCTAAGAAGATTCTTAAAATAAATAGCCGGAAGGACGGCATGCTTCTTAGAAGCATATCTATTTTGCTCAGGATATTCTAAGAACGATTAAAGAAATGCAAAGGATACCATTTTAATCATTCTGGGAGTTCATAAGAAGCTTCTTATAAGCTTCTGTATCAAATAAGAATGTTTTAAGAAGCATGTTAAGAATGTTCTTAGAAGTAGGTACATGTACTTTTAAGAATATTCTTGGCATGTTTCTTAAAATATTCTTATTTGATGCATTTAAGTAATAATATTGAATATTGCGCATGCGCAAATAAAGTAAGTAGGCGTTTCAGATTTCTACATTAATGTAGTTTTTCTCTTTCTTTTAAATATATTTTATGATACTCGATCCTTTTTATGGAGTGATATCATAAATTTGGACATGGCGAAAATTTTTACGTCTTTGTGATAAACCTAATAATTAAAGTATATGAAAATCTTTAGATATAGCATCCATCAGGTAAGATTCATATGCGATATGCAGTTTTACTGTGAAAGCAAACTTTGTACCAGACATAAAAATCATGCGCCACACAAAAATCCAATATTTAGAGAAAAAAAATAGCAAAAAATTATCATTTCCAAAAATAATAATTTTAATTTTTTGTTTAAAACTATATAAAATCACTTTATGTCTAAAAATACATCCATTTCGACTACTTAAGGATAAAACTTATGTTATTAACAGTAATTTTAAGAATATTTGTAATTCTAACCTAATAAAATTAAAATAATATAAACGCCATATTACTATTCTAAAAACATTCCCATTAGAATATTTTAAGAATATGTATTTGGGAATATTCTTAGCAAAATACTCTAATCATGCTTAGCATGTGCACTATAGCATTATTCTAAAAATACTCCCATTAGAATATTTTAAGAATATGTTTTGGGAATATCCTAAGCAAAATACTCTAATCATGCTAAGAATGTTTAGAGTAGAAGCACTTATGCTACTACAGCAGTGCACCTTTTAAGAACATGCTTAGCATGTTTACAGCATTATGCTAAGAACCATTTCAAGGGAACGATTAAAAAACCTTCTTAGGATGAAGTGTGTTATCAGGGTTTAAAAGTACCTTGTATAATGATTTTACTATTGTTTTAGCTTGGAATTTACATAGTCTACTTTATGGATTACACGGTCGGTGGATTCTGGTGGTTAATTGTGATTATTCTCCTGCAAATAGTCGCCGTGTTTATGGTCAGGGGACGTCCCTACAGCGGTGACACCGTCGTTACGGCCCTCTTTAATCCTACTTGTCATCCTTGTATCCTGAGTTGGGCTCCTGCATTATTGTCTTTTACGTGGAACGTGATATTACCAGTGGCTTTAATGGTAAGTTTACTAAACTCAGCGTTAGTAACACTTAACTCTAATTAGTGTTTTTTTATTGCTTAACGCATTTGCTTAACAAGCCACGTAAAATTTCATCGTATAATTGTTTTGACATTTTTTCCTGTAAAAAAATTAAATATTAAATTTTTTTGAGAATGCTGTATTACGTATTTAAAGTACCTACTACATCCCTAATGTATGCATTTTTGTAACATTTTTTGTTCTGTTTTGCATTAAATTTCTTAGTTTTAATCAATGTAGGGTAAAACTCCCAATTATTGGCACTTTTGTATGTATATTAAATAATAAACCCTGAAGAAGCTCAAGTGATGGGTGAAACGTTAGATTTCAAATTAAATTATACTTAAGAATACTTATTCGTTTTAATGCCCAATGCCCAAGAAAATAAAAATGAATTAATGTGTTAACAAAAGTTGTTTAGTAATGCTTAACATACCATATATATGCATATAGTATATTCCTTTTTTCTAATTTTTATAATTTCTATAGAATGATCATATATTATATTCAGGGGCATAACCAGGTCCAAATTTTTTGGGGGGGCTTGAGCCCCCTACATATATGTATATGTAAAAAATATATGCGTAATTTTACTTTTATAGTTTTTATTTGGGGGGACTTAGCCCCCCTAAGTCCCCCCTAGTTACGCCTATGCTTATATTGTGCAATTTTGCTTTCTATTACAAAAAAATCATATGTATTTATCTGGAGAAAGGAATCTTTTTCCCCTTCGCATTCGATAACCTCGGTCCCTACCCTCTGGCAGCAAACTTGAATGCGGTCGGAAAAGTGTCACTTACCTCCCTAGTAATACAAATACGTATTAAAAAAAAAAATACGAATAAACTTAATTCTAAACGGTCAAATAAAATACCTATATTATACTTTTTAGGTATTGTGTATTTCAACATTTAAAAACGGAGGATTTCGAGAAATGTTTATTTGGCATCACGCACCAAAAGCAGAATATTGGCCACTCTGGGCCAGACAAGTCGGGTCAATGATTCAACTTTTGCCTATTCTATGTGTACCCCTTGTCGCTGTTATTCAAAGCTACAGATATCTTAACAATGGCCCTAGTGATATCCTTGAAGTAAGTATTTTATTGAATCTGGTTATATACTTTAGTACCTTGGTAGAAATTAACGAGAAATTCTATTGACCTAATGTCACGTATTCTATTAACGTCAAGATTATGTTGAAATAAAAAACATGTTGATAAGGTTATAATATTGTTAAAAAAAAAACATTTCTACCATTAAAAATATGTGATTATAAAAATGTTTTTACAACGTATTTATTAGAGCCAGAAGAGGCAGGTTTTTTATGGTACAGACTATTCTGAACTAAAAAAAATGTTCACTGATGAAAAATAATGTTTTCCCACGATCCTCTATGAAAACGACATTTAGTACACTCTTTTGTTCTTTAGAAAACGCCTTATATCACACTAGTTTGATATTTTCATATCACCCTAGTGTGATATTTATGTTAAAACAAAGTGAATAAAATTCGTAGAATCTACGAAGCAAATATCTAAATAAAATTAGGCAACCCTCCATACATAAATATCACACTAGGATGCTATGAAAATATCACGAATTTTAGTCACTTTGTTTTAAAAGCCATTTTTCACCTTTCACCACAGCCTTTTTTATATATTTTATGTTTTTTAATCCAAATATTTATGTTTTTCATGTCAAAAATAGAAACTATAGTTATAACGTTACTATTTTGACCATTACTGTCTAGATTTTATAAAAATTACTTAATTTTGATTTGTTTACCTTCGATTTTATAAAAAAAACATCAAAATATACACACTATTTTTCTTATGAAATGTAAAACAGTACAAATTTACTGTCAGCATAACCACAGAAATCTAACAAACTGTCCAGTTTGCCTTCATTTAGGACAAGCATATAGGTAACCCATTAAATAGCTATGTAATATAATACATATATTCTATTAAATATAAAACCAAGAAAACTAAAGGTTAATGAAAATTATATTTCCTGTTTGACATACATATATAAATTTGTATGCTATTTATTATTATTTTGTGCTTTGTTTTTCTTAAAAATTAATAAAAATTAGAAAATTTTAAAATAAGAAACTTCATATTTTTTCGGGATCGTAGGAAAAATACTGTACATAACTCGTTGGAAAGTGTATTTCATACACTCGTGTCACTTCCTACACTAGTTATGTAATATTTTTAAAGTTTCTACCAAGGTTATTTCTAACAAAAATTTATATTAACTAGTTAATTTATTATATTGCATGATTATTGAAATAAACTTAGAACCTATATGATGATAAAATCCCGTGAAAAGTAACCAACAGAAAATAAAACATATTAATACTCATATGTTTTCTATTGGATCTACGGGATTTTATTGGTCTGAAAGTTTTTGTATGGGTTTGTTTTAAAAAAAAAGTTCTCCTATGGATGTCTAATAGAAACCCATATGGGTTTCAACTGGGATCAATATGGTTATCTATGGTATTAAGACTAAATGTACATCCCGGTTGTAACACAGGGTATTGGTTATTTTCCGTAGGGAAGCTACTACTTTTTGATTTGACCCGAATTTTCTTATTTGAATGATAACTTTGAAAATTTGTTTAATGCTTGCCTTAAGGATTACGAAGAAGACCCAAATCATGTTAGTATTTATTAACAAAGTTAAATATTTATCAAATGTCTAACAAAATTTTGATTTTTTCAGAGAATTCAGTTATTATACCGACCTCCAATTGGAGAACACATGGACGACCTAGCAATACAAGAAGCTGCTGCAGCATCTTTAAACAACAACGCATCAGTTACTGCTACAGTTCAAAATGAGGACCCACCACCAAAATATACACCACCACCATCATATACAACAGCAACAGGAGCGAGAATTGCTAAGTTTCTCCGCCAGAGCATCAGAAGAAGTGTAAGAAGGCTGGCGAGTGTTCTAGGAGAAAGCAGCAACGCGAGCAATACACGGCAACGAGCCGCAATCGCTAATGCCAACCTACAACCGCCACCACCCGATTATAGCACGGTTCTGGTAGAAATGAATAACACCACAACCACTGACGTATCAATAAGTATGACAGATTCATCTACAAATCCAAGACTTTCAACGTTAGAAAGACTGAGAAATTTAGGAGCGTCGTCATCAGGGATCTCAGCTGCAGAAGTAGCTTCAATTTTAAGGAGTAGTTTTAGAAGAAGTACGTTACGACCTCCGAATAATATATTAAATACAAATTTTAACGAAAATCGAAACTCTAACAACGATACTCATTCTTCTTTAAGTGCTGAAAATTTAGTAGAGTCTGCGGCGCCTATAGGGGAAACGTCCTTAGTTTCGACGCCTATCGAAACTGAAATTAAATCTCTCAACGATAATCTCTCATCTGTGATATAAACTTAATTTAATGCTGGTATTCATTGGGGTTTTTCATAAAACACGAATTTTTAAAAATTACCGCACTCCCATGTCGTGAAAGTGGCATATCGGACAGAAAATAAAATCAGAAAAAAGTCAGGTCTCAACCTGGATTCGAACCAGAGTACCCACGGTTTCCGGCCTAAAAATAATAACCCGTGCCAAATTTTATAAAAATAGCCCGCTCTTCAAATTAAAAAAAATAAATAAAAATACTCGATAAAAAAATAGTATGTAAAAAATTAATTAATTATTTGTTTTAAGCTGCAGCTTGTCACAGAATTAAATACCATGGACATTTGATTAAAAAAATCATGTCCGGGGCAGACCCAAATTAATTTTTTGAGCTAAAATTTGGCACAATCTTATTTTATGACCTTTAGTATCCAAAAATTAATATTTTATGAATTACCCTTGTATTAATAAGTATATTGTGTATTTTAAAACATTAATTTTCTTTACTGTGTAAAGTTTTGTATATTAGCATTAATATTAAATAATTATTGTTTTAATCTTCAGTCAAACGTGTTTTAAAATACATAGCGGGAAGTTTGCAAGAAAAGTAAAATTTATAAAAGACCAAAAATATTATTAATAAATAAACTATTTATTTCTTTTTTATTATTAATACGTATTTATTATAATAGCTTTTTTACAAGTAATAAATTTTATTCATTATTGTATAATGTATAAAGAACTGATAATATAGTTTATAATAATTTCTGTACAAAATAATAAAATTATAATACCCTGATATATTTTTTAGCAAGAAAAGAGACATTTAACCCAAAAAGTTCTAACCTAATGATAACGATGAGCCTAGGGGTTCCGGAAAAAATCTTCTGGATATCCCAAAATTACGGGATCCTGATTTTTTTGCTTGGAACTCATGGATGAGACCCATTTCTAAGGGTCGTGGTAAAAAAATTGGTATAAACACGCTAAAATTACACATTTTAGTGTGGGATAATAAAAAATACGCATTTGATAATGTTGGGCGTATTTATTTTGTGTTAAAAAGCTATGTACTTAAGGATTTTACATAATTTTTGGCTTATACAGCTCAACTAAAAATTTCGTGTCCTGTTTGTGTTTATCAAAAAACTATATACGATCGTTTTCCTACCTCAAAATTGATGAACGACCACTGAAAACTTTCGATAATTTTTATATATTTTGTTGCTACATTTATTTATTGGTTTATACTCTGGGACCTTACTCACCTAATAACTTGTCTAAAATCCTGTCAACCATGAAGTTAAATTTGCCAACTGAAAATGCTGACTGGACAATTTTGAAGAGAATTTTATTAAAATGTTTAAAATAAACTCGGCGCATTATCTATCTGTGTAACAAATTGGATCAAGGAAGCTATGATTAGTGGTTTAAAAATGACTTAATGATATTTTTATTACGCATTGTGTTTCTGATAATTTTTGACATTTAGAATATTAATTAATTTTTAGTAAGGACAGAAATTTTTAATTTTAAACAAAATTATAAAAATATTAATTTATTATTCCATCAATCTATTTTCTAATCATCGTACAGAGTGATATTGGTAGACTGACAGTTTCGGGCTGCTGGCCCCCTTCAGTACCAAGAGTAAACGTTTTCTTAATCAGCGTGCAGAGTTGACTCTTGGTACTGAAGAGGGCCAGCAGCCCGAAACTGTCAGTCTACCAATATCACTCTGTACGATGATTAGAAAATAGATTGTTGGAATAATAAATTAATATTTTTATAATTTTGTTTAAAATTAAAAATTTCTGTCCTTACTAATTTTACGTCTAACCACCCGTTAGTGGTACTATGTGCTTGAGACACACAAGTCTTCAACTTGCTACCATTCAAAGTCTCCAGACTAGGAGAGGTATGAGTAGTTGTCTACATCTAAAAATAGATGGCGCAAAAGTCTACATCAATATATTCCTTTTGCGATTAAAGTCTAAAAACGTTTTCTTAATCAGCTGGCAGGGTTGACTCTCGGTACTGAAGAGGGCCAGCAGCCCGAAACTGTCAGTCTATCAATATCACTCTGTACGATGATTAGAAAATAGATTGATGGAACAATAAATTAATTTTTAATTGTCATGTTACGTCTTAAAAATAATTATAGAAAGTTTTTAAAAAGTGGAAATTTGTTAAAAATTAAAATAAAAGTAAGTTTTTTATTTTATTTATAATATGCTATTAAAATAAAATATTACCCTACCTGAGCTTAAATGATGTTTTTTAAATAAAATTATGAACAGTATTTTCTTAACTCGCCCAAAAAAAAAATCACTTCGTTTACTGTGAAACCTTTATTGAGCAGTATATTATATTGATTTATTTTTAACAAAACATGTGTAGATTGATACTTTAGTTTCCTTTTTAAAGATTTTTCTTGTAATTTCTTTTTGCTTTTTAATAATTATTTGGATATTTTTTTAAACGTCAAAATAATGTTTGAATTGACAATGAATTTGAAACTAGATAGCAACCTTAAATAGGGAATTAAATTTATTCTACCAACTATACAACAAAAAACAAATAAACATCAACTCAGATAGATTCTGCGCGAAGTTTATGTATTGCTAACTCGTACAATTATTTTGGGGGCAGGCTACACCCTTAGGCCCATTCTTGCACAAAGACTTCATAAACAAAATCATAATATCTACCCAGTATTGAAAAAACAAACCCGTTATAAAAAAGGGTACCACGCCTAGTAAAAATTAGCATGCGCCTTCGCCAAAATTGAAAATAATTACAATTTGTAATAATTATACAATTATTGTATATATTTACAATTTTGGCGAAGGAACCTTATCTCACTAATAATTCTCCGGGTTGTATAACATTTATGGCTCGTACAATGTCTCATGAACGTTCAGCCTTATGTGTGCATTAACATAACTCCACCCTGCCCCATCTTAGGAACAGTTTTTAAATTATTATTAAAATTTAGTTCTTTTGTCATTAAATTATGATAAAAAGAATGTTTTTAAGGTGGGCAAGGGTGGATCTCTGTTAATGCAACCTCAGAGTGGAATGTTCATAAGATAGTTTTAAAATACGTGTTTAGCGAAAAAGGTAAAACTTTTTTTGTACAAACAGATTTTATATGTTTGTTATTTTACTTTAAACTGCAATAATTTTTTACAAGTAGTAAAGGTATTCCAATATTTATGTTACGGGCAAAGACCAACGAACTAACAACTCTTCTCTCTAGAATACTCATACCGTTAATATAAAGTATCGCCAACATCTCGGTTTGTTTGTAAACAAATGGTAGTTATATTCAGGCCTGAACAATAACAATTACCAGTAACTGTTATTGTTGTCTTTGTTAGAACAAAGCTGTGCGAGTAAGACAGACAAATGTATATGTTGGCTACGTTCTTGTCAGTTTTTACAAATGAAATGCCTATTCTAGAGAGAAGAGTTATTAGTTCGTTGGCAAAGATTATAATTTGGCCATTGTCGACAATGGCCAGCCAACGAAAACAATAATAAATAGACATTATCGACAACAAAAGGTTAAAAAACTAACCAGACAGGCGCAAAACCAACGTTAATGTAAATCCATCAGTAAAAAAAAAACACCAAACCAGCCAAAAACCAAACCTAACCACAATAAAGTCCAATGGCGATTTCTCCCGTTAGATTAGACAGGGACAAAAGTTCTACCCAAAAAGAGTAGAAGACATAGATACACTCCAACTTCCACCCAACCAAACAAATTCTGTATTTGTTCTTTGTTGAACAAATACAATATTTACTTGGCCGGGCGAATCTATTATTTTTATTAAAGAAATTACTGGCGCCATCTAAATTTTAGTAGAATTATCTTATTCTACAGATTCACATTAGCTATGTTCGTTCGTGCCGCTCCGTGCTACACTTTCCGGCCAACCAAATAAATACTGTATTTGTTGTATGAAAAACAAATACAGTATTTATTTGGTTGGCTGGAAAGTGTAGCACATTTGAGATAGAGATAGGGTAGACGTCTTTTGTTTCATAATTCTAGTTGTAGAGAGCTCCATTTATTATTCTCATCATTGACCGGCCATTGTCGTCAATGCACATTATCGTCTTTGCCCATTATCGTCTTTGCCCGTAACATATACACAATTATTGGACAACTGACCCTTGAAGAATTTGTTAATAAAATTAGTTTTTATATTAACCACAAACACACTTTAGGCGGTACAAAAAAAAAGTGCGTAAAAATACATTCTTACAAATATGTGCTGCGCCTTTTTTAAAAAGGTTTATAAAATAAAGAAATTGAAGAATGTAGTACAGATCGACCGACCAACTACATTGAAGCAACTAATAAAACGACGTTAATTTTTCTTCCAGCTAAGTCGAGGAAATTGTATAAAAAATAGTCATTTTATTACAAAAAAAAAAAAATAGTTTTCTTTTAGCCCGAGGACCGAAAAATTACATTTAAACCCGCCAAATCGGGCGTAAACGGCTATTTTACGCCCGCTTCGGCAAAAATAGTTGACTATGCGTTTACGCAAATGCGTTGATATTTTTTAAACCATCGAGTATCGAGTAGTAGTGAACAGAAAAAATAAATAAAAGACTATACTTTTGTATGATATTTTTATATAAATTTTATTGCCTTCGAAAGCAAATTAATCTGTTTTAAAGAATTTGAATTTTATATACTTAAATACAAAACACCCCTTTAATTGAAAAATAATATTTTACCAGACCAAATAAAATTTTTTTTTTTTGGAATCATCTACACTTAAAAAAATTAAGTTACATTTGGCTTGATATACAGGGTGATACAGAAATATGTTAAAATTCCACTTAATTCTACAATAAAAAACATATAATAAATATAACATATAAGGATCACTGTTATTAATGCTAGGGAATGTGCAAAAACTCATTGATATAGTTCATAGGGTACCAGAGATAAAAAGGAAAAACATAATTTTGGATGTATTATTAGGAGGGTCAAAGGCCCATTAGGGCTCATTTCCGGACGTTTATAGGAAATTTTTATATATCTTTTTTTTGATATGGAATCACACCTTTAAATATGGTAACTTAATTCAGAATCACCCTGTATATTTAACCCTTAAATGCGCAAATTTTACAAATTTTGAAAAAAATATAGTATTTTACTTCCAGATTACCATAAAAATGTTTTAAAACAGGTATAGTTTGAATTATTACATTGCATGCATGTCAAGATGGGAACTTGGGAATTTAAGACGAAAATAACATGGTATCTTAATTTAAATTACTTTAATTTAAAAAACAAAAGTAGGAATTTAGACATGGAAAAATCCTTTGTTGTTGCTACAAAAAGTGCAGCTGAACATGTTTTGCCACTATTATAATGTAAAGTCTATCTTCCATATTTAGGAGATTTTAGCAAACACGCTTTTTTATGTATCCAGACCTTCCTGGGTGGAATAATATAATAATTATTATTTTATTGAAAAAAAAACAGTTTTAACCATTGAAAATTCATTAAAAATGATAGTGTTTACGGATTTCCATGTTTTTCATATAAATTCTTATAAATAAATATACGATCTAAAAAATTATAAAGCTATAAAAGCATTAAATCAAGAAAATAAATTTTTAAATCTTGCATATTTGATAATATTATACAGGCTGGCCCATAAGTCTTTACCATTTAAAAATTGAAAATTTAGAGTACAGGAACTGTTTTTTTTTAACTATGTATGAAAAATTATTTAATCATGCAAGCACGAGCTCTTTTTACGACGTTTTCCATGACGGCTCTTAACTGCTCCAGCTAGGGTCGTGCATCAACGTGAATTGCACGCCTCAAGGTCACGGTTTGGTTCGGTGTAACATACTAAATGGTAATAAGGCCTTACTTCTTACGGTAAACGGCGACCGATATCGTGCAATTCTGGAAAAATTTGTGCGCCCTGCATCGGAGGACATGCCAGAGACATGAGACATGGTGGCAGCAAAATGGGGCAACTGTCCATACGGCCAGAGCCATAATGCAGCTTTTAAGGCAGATTTTCGAAGAGAGAATATTTTCGCGAAATTCGGATTTTCATTTTCCTTTACGATCGGCCGATTTGACAGCACCGGATTTTTTTCTACTACCTGAAGGATCGGGTGTATGTCAACAAGCCCAGGACTATTCAACAGCTTAAGTCAGATGCTAAGAGAAATAAGTTTAAGTAGTCTTAATACTATGATATATTATTAATAGTAGGCTTTGGTTGTGTGTTGTGTTGTGTTGTTTATTATAAAAGATAATTTATTTCTATTGAAAAATTCCAATTATTTAATACGTATCTATAGTTAGGTATTAGTAATTTTATCAGGTTATGCAGCCCAGTAATCGTTTCTAGAAGAAGATAAAATAAAAAGAAAAGATATCGCCTTCAACCAGTTCAAACGTACCTGTACTTGAAGTGAACAACTTCAATAATTGGAGATTTAGAATCGTAATTTTAATGAAGAAAGAACCATGCCATGAGGCCCTAGAATGTGAACCTCCAGAATCTGGTGCTACAGCGGAAGTAAAAAGTAATTTTAAGAAAATTGATTCAAAAGCTCAAAATATTATAGTTCAAGGACTATCAGATAAACATCTTGATATAACCAGGGATTGTAGAACTGCAAAGGAACCGTTAAAAGCTCTTAAGGATGTATTTGTTCGAATAAGCTCATTTACTAAGTTATCTCTATGGAGAAAATTGTTTATGCTAAGATCAAGAGTAAACAAGAAGTTATAGGATCATTTTCTTAAGTTTGATACCATTATAAGAGAATAGATCTTGGATCAAAAATTGAGAAAGTGATCGCATATAAGTCATTTATTATTATCCCTGCCATCAAAATATGATACCGTGATAACAGCATTGAAAACAGTTGCTGATGTTAAAATTGATTTTGTCAAAGCTAGGTTGCTAGATAAAGAAATTAAAATTAATTCCAAACAGGAAGATAAGTCTGACCTTGATATCGAAATTATATAATTCTTAAGTTAGTTTTAAAGCTAATACAAGAGGTTGTTATAGGTGTGGAGACAGATCTCATTTTCAATCCCAATGCATGAAAAATTTCCATAAAGGTCAAAGTTATAGCCAAAATAGAAGTGGTTGTAATCAAAGTAGAGGTTATAAATAAAATTATAGAGGACATAATTTTGGTCGTGGATCAGACACAAAGCAATATGCAAAAACCGCTGATATACATAATACCGATGAAACTGTTGCTATTTTTGCAGAAAATTTCTGCCATCAAAAGGATTCTGATAAAATAAGTTTTGTACTGGATTCTGGAGCAAGTAACCATTTTGTTCAAGAGAAATAACCTTTAGTAGTCTTAATACTATGATATAATATTAATAGTAGGCTTTGGTTGTTTGGACAATTGATTTTATTGTATGTAATTCTGTCATAATAAAAGAAAATTTATTTCCATTAAAATTTTTTAAATATTTAATATATATAATTATAATTATAGGTATTAGTAATTTTATCAAAGAGCCGTCATGGAAAATGTCATGAAAAGAGCCAGTGGTTGCAAAGCGGAAAATGGACATCATTTAAGAGACATAATTTTTCATACATAGTTAAAAAAAATCTATTTCCTGTACCTACTCTATATTGTAAAATTGACAAAAAAAAAGATTTTTATTTTTTAAATGGTAAAGCGACTTATGGGCCATCCTGTAAATGATACATTGCGCATTTAAGGGTTAATAAAAATCATCGTTTAGTCATCTGTTATTAAGTTCCACGGCCACGTTGATCATATCGTTACCTAAAAAGTAATCGGAAGCCACAATGTTGACCTCGTCGCTCCACTCATCCCTGAACCACTTTGTCACGTGTCTGTTCACATCATTGGCCAATTTACGTAGGTTATTGGTACGTAAGAATATGTCAATTGGTTTTGGGGTCAGTTCCGCCATTAGTGCCCACAAAGGATTTAGGGTTATCTTTCGTTCTTTAATCGATTTTAGTAGATATGCTTTTAAATCGCTGACACGCTTTGTATCGCCCCAGTATTGGACTAAAGGATCCCAAAGCCAGTGGTTTTCTGAAACAAAAAGTATTAAAGAAAAAAATTATTATATCATACATAATATAAGGAGTGCCAGATCAAAAACCGCCATCGGCATTAAAAAAAAAACAAGGGCTTTTGATGGTTTGGACTTTTTGGCATTATCGTGGACTATTTGTGATAAAAAAAAGATTTTCAACTGGCAATAAGAATCAGTGACATTTCTGTTGGAGAAACGACTGGCTAACATATTAGCATGAACGCAGAGGGCTTTGTACTGACTCTGAATGTATTAATATAATATTAAATAAAAACTCTTTTTTAGACCCTTAAGGCTCAGTTCGTAGTGTAAACTTGTTTTACAACCGACTTGCATCTTTTTCTCTTCTATAGGAACTTTTTCTATATTTTTGGATATAGAATCAAGTTTTAAATTTTGGCATGCCAGTTATTGATTACCCTCTACTCTAAATTTCTCTACTCCCTAACATCCCTACTCCATAACATCCCTACTCCACAACAACTCTACTTCGTAACATCTCTACTCCATAACATCTCTACTCCGTAAAAACTCTACTCCACACTATATGCACTTTATTAGCCACTTAATAATAAATGAGCAGTTCAAAGAACAAAGAATCTTCTTCTTCTAGATTATTTTATTTTTTTCCTAGAAAACGTTTATCTTTAAATGTAAATCTAAAACAATCATAAATGAATTATTCTAAAAGCAACAATGACAGCGTACTCGTAACATGCACTAATATGTAAGTAATTAATAAACTGAATTCATTTTTGACAGTGACTTAGCATGACAAATATTCTTTTGAGTTAAGACAAGTGGCTAATCGAGTGTCTATAGTGTGGAGTAGAGTTGTTACGGAGTAGAGATGTTATGGAGTAGAGATGTTACGGAGTAGAGTTGTTGTATAGTAGGGATGTTATGGAGTAGGGATGTTAGGGAGTAGAGAAATTTAGAGTAGAGATGTTAGCCAAAATGGAGGCCATATACCTACTGTTATACAGGGTATCCCAGAACTGGCGACCATCCTTGAAGGGACACATAATATATCAAAAACTACATCCAAATAAAAAAGTCATATAAACCTAGGTCCTATTGGAGTTACGTCCCATTGAATGTAGGTCCCTTATATAGGACCCAAAAAAAGCGCTAATAAAATAAATTGATACTGCAGAGCGATTCCACATTAAAAACAAAAAAAAAAATTGTTACATCCTGGCCCAAAACTTAGTATTGAGTTATGGACTCTTAAATAGTAACACTTTTTAGGGGCATGTCCTGTATTTTTCCTTGAAAACAGTTGCTTTTTATTTCTATTTTTATTTAAATAATACATAATTTGTAAAAAGAATGCAAAAAGTTCACACTGAAAAAAGTTTTGGGCAAAAATGTAGTAAGCCACAGCCATTTCGCACGCCTAGGCGGGCTTTCGGTAAAATAACTTAAAATAATTGACCGTAATACTAAACCACATGCAAAACCTTGTCCTTCTGGCTCAAAGAGATTCAGATATATTAAATGAAAACCCCATTTTTGGTATCCCGTTTAATAGGCCATAACTCCCTTAATAAGAGCGATTTGCTGGTCTACATTTATATAAAAATTTTTAAATATTTTTTGAGGTTGTTGTGTAGGGAGTCGCGAGTTTTGGGACACCCTGTATACACTTACCGTTGACTGTTTGTCTATCTGCATGGCATATAATTAAATTTTTATTCTTCGTCCAGATTTCATTAAGAGTAGGTCCTTTCCCTTCCTGCATATTTTCTGGAGGCAATGCCAAGTGGCCCAATTCTTGAAAAACGATGTTAATAAAATTTTTATGCATAGTTGAGTTGAAGTTTGACGGATATGGAAATCGGTGGAAATCTACTATGATGATTTCCTTCGGGGACATTTCAATAAATTTCCTTATTTCTTTAAGTAATGGTTCTATCTTTGTTATTCTGATAAGATCGTGGTTAATGTAATACCTGTAGGTATAAAAATATTTTCAGTCATGATTAAAAATCTAAAATTTTGTAACGAGGGATATAAGACAGATTTTCATTATTTCCAATTCAGGTTCTTTAGAAAAACAGTTAATTATTTATTTGAAGTCTACCCAGTCAACACAAATACATAGCAGGTACATAACCACTGTTCTATGTGATGTTGCAGCCATGTAATTTTTGTAGTCCATGTATACTATACATTGTATAGTCCTTGGACTTTAACAATTTCGCCTCAAATTATGTGTCAGTTACATAACATGCTACATATCAGCTACATACTGGGTACATAACAATGAAAGTAGGCGTTTCCGAATTCTACTTGTAGTTCTTCTCTTTCTTTCAAATACATTTTATAATACTCGTTGCTTGTTATGGGTGCATAATAGATTTAGACATGGTGAAAATTTTTACGTCTTTTTAATTAAAGTATATAAAAATCTTCAGAATCCATCAGGTAAAATTCTTATGCGATGTGCATTTTCACTGTGAAAGCGAACTTTCTACCAGGCTTAAAAATCATGCGCCACATAAAAAGCCAATGTTTAGAGAAAAAATAGCAAATAATTATCATTAAAAAAAAAAAATATTTTAATTTTTTGTCTAAAACTATCTAAAATCAGTTTAAGTCTTAAAATACATGCGTTTCTACTACTTAAGGGCAAAACTTTTAATATTAACACCAATTTAAAGAATATTAGTGATTCTAACCTATAAAAATTAGAATAATATAAACGCCATGCAACATTGCATGTTATGTAGCATACATATCGTCGTGTTACCTGAACTACCTCGTATCTCCAAATTTACAGGTTTTCAGGGGACACAAAAAACCGGTTAACTTTAAAATTCTTATTTTTTTTATTGTAATATAGACAAATATAAGTGTAGTTATTTCTTGTGGACCCTTCAAGCATAAAAGATTGCAAAATTATTAGTTACGTGAGTCAAAAATTAGAATTATGGAGATACGAGTTAGTTACAGTAACTATTATTTCCAAGTCGTAACCCTGTACTGGAGATACGAGGTTGCTCAATTAAAAACTGTAAAATATTTAAGGCATGTAATTTTTAAATATTTACAATATTTTAGTAAAAAATAGTATATTGGAGTTTTTCAGGTTGCTTTAACTAAATCTGATGATATTTTTTTTTCTAACCCCGTGGGGGTGATTATTTTAAAATGTTTACAATATTTTGGTAAAAGTTGGTATATAGGGGTTTTTAAGGTAGCTAAAACTAAATCTCATAATTACAAAGTTCCAAATCCACCCCCGGAGGGGGGGGGGGAATTGTACCAAACCCTCCCCCTGGGGGCGGGGGTAATTTTCGTGAATAAAGGGGTTATTGAGGTCGCTAAAAGTGAATCTGATAATTAAATTTTTCTCTCCACTCTAAGGGAGAGGGGGTGATTATTGCTTTCCGATTTTGAAAACTTTAAAAAGTTAGGAAGCCTTGTATTGGTGCAAAAATTTTCAAAATAGTTTTTTGCGTCTTTTTGAGTTTTATGACGTTTTATATCAATATAAATGAATTTCCAGCAAAAAAAATTGTCAGTCGATCGGTCGGTCGGTCGATAGGTCGGTCACTCCGGGAAATCTTGTAAGCACGATAACTTAAGTACGCTTTAAGCTAGAGTCTTGAAATTTGGCATACATGTATTTTACCAAAAGTTCTCGCTTGGGATTTGTGAACATTGGGGTGCGGCAAGGGGTGCAAATAGGGAAAAACACTTTTTTTTACAAAAATTTGAAAATTGTCATATAGGCGTTTTTAAAGTTGCTGAAATTGAATCTGAATTTTCTAACTCCACCCCCACGGGGGTAAAGGGGTAAATATTTTTAAAGTTTTTCAATATTTTCGTAAAAATTGATACATAGGGATTTTTGGGGTTCACGAAACTAAATCTGATAACAAAATTTTTCTAATTCCACCCCTGAGGGTTGGGGGGTAGTTTTCGTGAAAATTCGCATATTGGGGTTTTTGAGGTTGCTGAAAGCTAAACTGATAATAAAAAAATCTAACTCCACTCCCTGAGGGACGGAGGGTAGTTTTCGTAAAAATTGGTATATTGGACTTTTTGAGGTTTCTGAAAGTGAATCTGATGATAAGAAAATTCTAACTCCACCGCCTAGATATAAATTTTATAAACATTTTAAGAAAAAAAAAACGATAAAATGGACATTTTCACCACTGGGGGTGAGATGGAGGTCTGGTAGGTCTTTTTGTACTTCACCAATATATTTTCCGCATCCAAATACACAAGTATGCAAAGTTTTATCCTCTTAGATATTTTCACCTACGGGAAATTCCTTGTTTGCTAGGCCTAATATTGGAGATACGAGGTAGTTACAGTTATTTATTTTAAGTAGTAAAGGAGATACGAGATCATTAGTTCCACATAACTTATAAACTTAAAATTGGAATTTTAAATTAGGACTTTGTTTAGGTCATTACTAATCATGTACAGAATTGATTAGTGCGAAAAATCGAAAATCGAATTTTTGGAGATACGAGGTAGTTGTGGTAACACGACGATATGTATGTTATGTCTCGTAATATGGCACATGTTACCTAAAAAATCTTTCTTTAACATGTTACATCCATATATATATATGCGAACTGGGTAGGCATATATTGTTTTCCTTTCATTTTATATACAAAGGGCTTCGCACATTTACTGGGGAAAATGTCTCCGCGGATATGGCTGAATGCTCGAATCCAAGAGCAAAACAAAAAAAGTGATTATTTATAACAGAACCCGGTTTTGGTATTAGTACTGATGATGAAGATGATGATGACAGTTCTGATGAAAGTGGGTGACATACATAATTTATAAATTATAATTATTTATTTAATAAAATTGATAATATAAAATATTTAAAATAACTTAAAATATTTTTAAGTTTCAATGAACTTTTTGTATACTTAAAAGCATCTTATCTTTAATTTATTTTAATTTAATATATTATTAGAGCTAATTAAATATATTTCCTATACCTTGACAATAAAATTTAATTCACTTCTTCTTGAAATGAATATTTTAACTAAAATGGATAATAAACTCTATTTTTAACTTTCATATAAGCTTTGTCATATTGAGTGTTTTAAGTTTAGTCCTTTCCTTAAAATCGATGAACTTGGACTACTTTAAAATTTTGCCTAATTATGACAAAATATGCCATATTGGATCCGTCATTTTGTTTTTTGGTGTTTTGATGATTGGTCTACGTTAATATCCCTAAAAAGGACATGTATACCAAATTTGAACAAAATCTAAAAAAAAATAAAAAATTAACCACCACCAGATTTTATATTCGAAATCAGAGGTATCAAAAATACTCGTATGCAAAAATTTGGATTTTCGTCCATCTAAGCCCACAGTGCAATGGTGTGATCCAAAGCATTTTGTTCAGGAAATGAATATTTCAGGCATGTCCGCGAAAAGACATTTATCTCAGTAAATGTATGGGGTCCTTTATGATTCACGAAAGAAATTGGAAAGTAAAATCTTACCCGTCTCCTGCGTAATAGCCGATTCTAAAGTCCAAATATCTGATTCCATAAACTAATTGATTCCAAACACTTCTGTCTTGATTCAAAACATAGTCAGCTAAAAATGGCGGAACACCGCTAAATGATCCAGAATTATGAGTACCGGGGAAAATCAAACTGCCTATCTTCTTTTTTCCTATGTTATTACTGAAAAAATTAAAAAAATATATTTTTTTACCTAATTAGGTTATCTAACTACTGAATTTTTCTGAAATTACCTAGAGTTAAGCCATTGGGTTTAAAAAAATCCCATAGGTTCCATATAGGAAATTTCCATAACGAAACATATAGAATTTTGGTCGCATTTCCCAGTGAGAAACAATAAAATCAAATAAAACAAAGAGTCTTAATTTAAAACAATAAACTTTTTCTAAACCACAAGCGTTGTTTATACCCTTAAAACAGTAAACGATGGCAATGGCAGAAAATTTCCTTTTAAAATCTGTTAATTTAAAAAGGATAAAGCATATGTGGGATTTAAAACGAGATTTCCTAAAATAAAACGATGGGAAATTCCCTTAAAAGCATGCGCGGGATTTAATTATCTCCTATAATTACCTACATTTCTTATAACTCACGAAATTCCACAATTATCTCCTAAAATTTTCTACATTGCAAGCGTGGTTTACATATAATTATTATGGGACTTTTAAAACAGGGAAGTCTTCTGTTTAGAAAATGTTTCTGATCATGACTGATAAAGACCAATTATGGCCATTGAGTTGCACTTATGTTGCTGGTATTATCAACGTCTACTACTACTACTCAGGGCTTGATTCAGGAGGGGAAGAGGGGAATATTCCCATGGGGCCCGGGCCTTCAAGGGGGGCCCGGCGAAAATTTTCTGCCTGGGGTAAAAGTTTTTTTTTTAGAGGCGAGACCTTTTAAAAAACGGGGAGGGGCAGGAATAAAGTTTCCCCGGGGAATGGGCTGGCTTTGACCGGCCCTGCTACTACTACCACCGCGGTACACCGATGCACCGCTCCAGTAACTTTTTTTATGATATATTGGAAATATATAAAAAAATGAATTAATGCGTCCACGAAAGATAAAAAAAAACTTTTCGCAAAAAGATATTAACCGACTTCTATTAGAGACAAAAAGTAAAAAATAAAAAATACTTAAGACAGTGCCAATTTCACCATTCCCTAAATTAATTACTAACAATTATTTTGTTATTATTTTATTATTGTTTTCTGTGAAATTGGCACGGACTTTTTTATTTTTTATTTTTTACTTTTTAGAGACATAGAAGTCGGTTCATTTCTTTTTGCGAAAAGTTTTTATTTTTCACTTTTTAGAGACACAGAACTTGTAGATTTGTAACGTCATCTAACCTAAATTATAGTTGTCCTTCCATCTCAGCAAGCTGCTGACGTCACAACGCACTGTTAGTGCGTTGTGATGTCATGATCTTAAAGATGAATTTCTAAAAAATAAAAGTAATATTTTTATTTCAGCGCCCAAGAGTCCAACCAACCTTATTTTAAACGAAATACTAAAGAAAATCTTGTTAAACTTTAAGCGTTAAGTAATAATCAAACAACGCCTTTTGGTAAAATCACAACATTTATCATTTTTTCTTGGTATTTTAATATTACAGGTCCAGAGAATTATGTTTCCGGCTTATCCGAGAGTCAAATTAAAACGGGAACAACTCATGCCCTCTTTAAGTTTCAAAAAGTTTCATCAATTTCTGTTCATTCGTTTCAAAGTTATGCGGGAACAAACATAAAAAAACAAAGTCACACGTCGAATTGATAACCTCCTCCTTTTTGGAAGTCGGTTAAAAATAATAAAATTTAGATCAATTTTTTATTCATTGGTTATTGGCTCTAGGATTTAAGACTGTAGATCGTCTACCACAAATCTTAAAAAAAAATGACAAATAACTAGGTACCTACAAACCAACCAAACCATATACATTTGTTATTCATCAGTAAAAACAATATAAACTTGAAAAATAAATTAAAACTTTTGTTGCTCTAAATTGATATACCTACTTATTCAATTATATGTCCTAAATGCCAAAATTATTTGTTTATTTGACCTCAGAAAAGTATTTGACCCAGAACATACATTAAGATGAATATACGAGAATGCACCCATATTTAGTCTAAACAACAACACAATAGTTAATTTTGGACGGCCGTACTCAAAAGCATATATGGGTCAACGTTTATTTACAGGCGCAGTAAAATGGCTATTAAAAAATAGGTTCAATTTTTAATTTAAATGGCGTAGTTTATCAGAAAAAAACTTTAAACAAAAGGGCCATAAATCATACAAGATATTTTTTAACATATTTCAATTTCAGTTTAGTTTAGTTTAGTTTAGTTCATAAGCTTTTGAGTCCAAATAACCAATTTGGTTACCGGAAATGTAGCGATTGGTTTAACGAAAATTTACATACATTGGAATCAGACCATTTGGTTTGGTATTATTTGGCAGCACATGTTGCTGGAAATGCAATCCACGTGCAACCGAAGATTTTAAGGTACTTTTTTAGTCTTTGTCATACCAGCAACTTAGCTGCATCTAACTAGTTATAAACGATCATCCCCCTTACCCCTGCCTACAGACCTAAATACAAAAGAAAACTCTTAAAAGAATTGAATACCAGCAATGTTTATTTTCCTATTTTTGTTATGGGGAAATAAATTAAATAAACGCTGCAGCGCGCTGTATGTATCTCACAGAAAAAAGTAAAAAATAGTTATTATTCAAGGAGCGTGAATGCTATTAACCAATGACACGAGCCGATAGACGGGTGGCGTAATCATCAAAAGGATTAATAGCTATTATACGCGAGTAGAATACTATATTTTATCCACGGCCGTTTCAAAGTTTAAACTGCTTATTTTTACAGGCCCGTAGTATATAGGCGTATTAATCACGGCCGTATATTATTCAATGAGCGTATGATAATTGCTATTAATCAATTCGGGTGAATTCTCTTATCCACGGCCGTTTGCACTTTGGACCTCGCCTGTCTGCTCGTGTTTCAAAATTTATCCTCATTGATTAGTAGCAATTATTATACTCTCGTTAAATAATATACTATTATCCACGGCCGTGATTAATGGGCTTATTAATCACGGGTCTGTAAAAATAAACCGTTTAAAATTTAAAACGACCGTGGATAAAGTATAGAATTCTACTAGCGTATAATAGCTATTAATCATTCGGGTGACTAGGCCACTCGCCTATAGGCTCGCGTCCCAAGGATCACCCTCATTGATTAATAGCAATTATTATACGCTTATTTAATAATATACTATTACCACAGGGTAGTTTTACTACTACTACTACATTACCACAGGGTAGGGTGGAGGTGTTTTCCAATTATGGAAAATAATAGAAACTAAATATTTATGCGAAATCTAAAATCGGCAGCTATAGCTATTTATAAGTTTTTTGGAATGCGGTGAAAGTTTAAATTTTTGAAATTATACAAGTTATAAGTTATTATGATTATTATTTTTTCTTCTTCTTCTTCCTTTATTTTGGCCTTTTCTCAGTGAGATAATTAGCCAGATCCCTCTTAGTTACTCAATTCACCAAGAGTGGTTCTTGTCTGGCTTTTTACCATGCCCACTCCTGTTTTAATTATATAAAATTTCCAGTCTTCTGTAAGACCTTTTCTTTTTCTTTTCCTTCTTTCCTTTTCGTGTTTACTGTTGGTTGTGTTAGCTGTTGCCAAGGCAGTTTTTTCTAATTTGTAATTATATTTGCGCATGCGCTAGTATATAAAAAATTTTGTACGTATAAAAACTTCTTCACGTGTTAGTTGCTTCCAAATCAAAATTTATCAGCATTATAAATGATTAAAAAACATAAAATTCCCTTCTTACTCCAATATAATCACATGTTCGTCATTTTACTGTACATCTTCCATACAATCACTATAAAATATATAAAATCGATTCTGGGGCATATCTAAGATAGCAAATAAATAAATAAATAACTAATACTAAAAGACTTGATGCTAGAAAATTAAACGCGCTTAACGTATTACTAATTCCTGCCGAAAGTACATCTTACTCGTTTCACGGATGAAAAGCAACTGTATTATTTTTTAAACACGTTTTTATAATACTTTGGTATAAGTAGTACCAACTTAAAAAAATATGGAAGAACTATTTCACCTTCCAGAGTGGATGGTCACGAGTGTTTATTATTTTTGTAAAGGGAAACGTGTCCTGAATATGTTCATAAAATTTAAAATCTCTAGCTATCATACTTGGAAATAAAAAAATAACCATACTCATACTGAAGCAAAGTGTATTAAAATGGTTTTTAGACGAGCCATGGGTATTGATCATGCAGCAGCATAAAACTTTTGAAATTACAAGATTTAAATAATTATAATTATAATTTTTGAACAGATTTAAACAATACAACTTTCAAAAGAGCCTAAACTCCCTTCAAAAGCATTGACTCATTTTTTTCAAGAAACAAAACCTTAATTTTTTTGCTGAACTGAAATTTTAACAAACAATATTTAAAAAATCGATAGTAGTTTGGTATTGAGAAACTTAAGAAATTTATTTAAAATTTAAGAAAAAAATAAAATAAAGACGAAGATTTTAATGCCGTCATACATACGACGCATATCAGACGTGGCAAAATGTCAGTTTTTGGTCAAATCTTGACGTCATCAAAACTGTACGTCGCTGGGATGTCTATTTAATGCTCAGGCGCCACATATTTTTTTTACCACTAAAAAAAGTTTTAAATTCTATATATTGATTAAAGATTGAGGACTTTATAAAGTCTTTTTCTGGAATTACGTAAACTGAGCAGTACTGTTTAGTTGCTATATCGACTATAGCTTGCTAAATTATCAGTGCTGATTCGATGTACATCATCGGATTAGTATAGATTTTCTACGCCTGTGGAAAATTCCTTTCACTGGACAAGGGCAGATATACATAATATGTATATCTGCCCTTGTCCTGTACTCATATTATGAGTAATGGCAAGAAAATTTCTATGAAATCCTGTCATAGGATCCCATAATATAATATTAACCTTTTTAAAATTAACCCACTCCGCCTGCAGCCTAAAGGCCCCTTCTCAAACCTTGTGGGTTAATTTTCTCATGGGCAAAATCCTATTTTCCCCTTTCATATTATAAATAACTGTTATAGGATCCCATAATATAATATTAACCTTTTTAAAATTAACCCACTCCGCTTGGAGCCTAAAGGCCCCTTCTCAAACCTTGTGGGTTAATTTTCTCATGGGCAAAATCCTATTTTCCCCTTTCATATTATAAATAACTGTTAATTGGAGAGATATATAATTTTATTCTAACGTCATATTTTTGACGTTATCCTAACGTCATATTTCTGACGTTATTATAACGTCAGTAAAGTTACGTCCCTGTACTGTGACTTATATACCACTCTGGGACTACAGAAAGACGTCATGTAGGTCAGTTAGTGCCCAATAATTGACGTCAAAAAGACGCCTTTTGGTTTCCTGGAAAGTAGGACCTACTATATTTTAAAAACTTATAATTTAAATTATTATAAATACCTTGAATCTGTACCTATTATCGCCCATCCAGGTGGGTTTTATCGACAAACATCTGGAGTCTATTATGTGGTCCCGTTTCATCGAAGCGATCCAGAATGGGAAACAATGCTCTCCAGATTCGGGACGTACAAACGAATTGTTCTTTTCCCAGTGACCGGGTAACCAGGGAGAACCAAACTTTATTTTTGTCTTATAGTATCCTTCAGAGTAATCTGCCACGCGTAGTTTGACTAAAGCGGGTCTTGTTTCCTAAAATATTTTTTACAGATTTTATAATAATAATAATAACACTGCTCTACAAAAAAAGATTTTTTTATTTGCCGGGGAGATTTAAGTTGCGTCTGGCTATATTGGATGCGCTGATTTCGGAACCTTTCTCCGTTTTTCTTGATCAATTCGTTTTATTGAGATATAGCGCACAGTGGTTTTTTGCCGTGGATTGATTCTTTATTAGTGGCACTCTAAGCCAAAAAAAGCGAATTTAAAATATATTTATTCGTTTATTTTTAATAGGCTTCTAAATTCAAAAAATTATTTTTTGACGCATATTTTGATAAAATTTTTATATAACCGAAATATAGGCTTAATATTTGACTTCTTCAAAAGTTTACCTATTTTATCCGTGATACCGCTTACATAGGGAAGTATAACTTGTGTCTGTCTGTCATTGTCACTATTGTCCTGTTGTTTGGGTCTGGGATTTCTGTATTTGTATATGGTCTTATTAATGTCTTTTTTGGTATAACCGTTCATGGTCAAGGCTTTGGTTAGTTTAAGGAGTTCTGTGTCTAGGGAATTCTTGTCTGAAATCATGAACGCCCTATAAACAAGTGAATTAACTACAATTACATAGGTGAAACTAAGAGAAAAATTTCTACAAGACTTCAAGAGCATGAGCGCAATATAAGAAAGAAACAAATTTCCTTATCGGCAGTAGCCGAACATGTACATGAAACAGGTCATAAAATCAATTTGTCTGAAACAAAACAAATATTAACAGAAAACAGAAAAATGCCAAGGAAGATACGGGAATCGATAGAAATCATCAAGCATCCTAACAATATCAATCGGGACACTGGTTACCACTTACCTGCAATATGGAAGTCTTTGATAGGAAAAACCTCGTCACGGGTGAATAACCACAACTCGTCATAAATAGTGACACAAGTTGATTCGAAACTTAGTTTCAGATTAATCCCTGAAGATGTCTCTAGTAGTAAGAGACGAAACGTCGGAAAGTGAAAATCCATTAACACGGTCTAAACCCGAAAGTGAAAGTTCTTTATAATTTTCAACGATTTTTTACAATTTATGGATACTTTTACTAATTCTAGAGGCCCAATTAGGACCCTTAGAGAAGTTTAATGACTGATATTTTTAGAATTTTATAGTTACACCTAATTCCGAACAAACAAAAATTAAAAAAAAAATGATTTTCTCGCCGCGAGCCTGTTTTATTAGCAAACCTTCTCCCAAAACCAATTTTTTTTACAATGGTCCACCCCCCTCTCATTTCCAAATATACTGCTGGTCAGTCCTTAATTAACTGGTATTTACAGGGTGATCCAACTTTACACAGGCCAATAATTCCGTAACGAAGCAATTTTAAAAATTCTTCTTTGCACGACCAAGACTAAAACTTAATTTTACGCTTTCATTTTCGGGACTAAACTTGCCGTTTTTGTCCCAAGGGAATAGAAATCACGGCAACCTTGATAATATTAAAATATTATACTTACTATATGTTTTACTGGTACAAAAATTAGGTTTGGTGAAGTTTTGTAATAAATTAACGATTCAAACAAATTTATTTGATTTTAACAAAGAAAACCTTAAAAAATAACATTGTTTGGACTTTTTACTTAAAATATATCGTCTTCGTCCATTTTTTCGAACTGACGTTTGTGTCAACTGTATTAAAAAACAATTGAAATCGCGATAGCCGTGAAACTGACTTTTCGCAATTCAAAGGCAGCTTGATTAAATTACGAAAAGAAAACACCAGATTTTAGACGCATGGTTTTTAATTTTACTTTACTCTACCTACCTAAATTATGTTTGGTCGTTCAAAAAATAGTGTATATACCTCAGGACTAAACGTGGATGTTTTAGTCCCTTGCATTTCGGTTTCCCTCGCTCGCTGCGCTCGCTCAGGAAACACTCATGCAGCGGGACTAAAACAGCCAGTTTAGTCCCTTGGTATATAAAACTATTTTTGAGTTTTATCCCCTTCTCTGTTCTTGAAATTGTTTTAATAATATGATCTTATTAACGGGTTTTAAGCCGCATCTAAAATAATTAATTAGTTAGAACCTTGATAACCCAAAAATCTATGAAAAGTAGTAGTACAACAGGGTTCTAACTGAGCTAGAACCGGTTTGCACTAAATTCACATGTTTTTGTGGCTATTTTTTTTTATTAATTTGTATAAATTATTATTACTCATTATAATTATTATATTATTATTAGTTAAAACCTCGTTGCCCTGCACTAAAAAAATCTCAAAAAATGCACATAGTACCTGGTTGCATTGTAAATAAAATGGGCTATGTGCATAATATTTTTATAATAAGGTTTTTTGACAGTATACCACAAATTTTAAATATAGGTTACATTTTGTATATTGGTATAAAATAAAAGTATAAAATTAGCAGCCTAGCGCTTTCGGCACCATTCCGGTACCATCCTCAGGGCAGGCCTTGTTAGGGTCAGCCTACTCTTATCTGTGCAGTAAATTACGGTCACATTGTATAACATTTAAAACATTTAAACATTTAAAAGGATTTACGAAACACAATTAAAAAAGAAAAATCATTTCAGAACTAGTTCCGACATTTTTTAAAATGAAAAATCATTTCAGAACATTTTTTAAAATGTCGGAACTAGTTCTTAAATGATTTTTCTTTTTTAATTGTGTTTGGTAAATCCTTTTAAATGTTTAAATGTTTTAAATGTTATACAATGTGACCGTAATTTACTGCACAGATAAGAGTAGGCTGACCCTAACAAGGCCTGCCCTGAGGATGGTACCGGAATGGTGCCGAAAGCGCTAGGCTGCTAATTTTATACTTTTATTTTATACCAATATACAAAATTTAACCTATATTTAATATTTTTATGTTTTTTAAGTACAGGCAAAAAGGTAGTAAGAAGCTCTAGTCAAAAATTCAAAAAAGTGAAAATCTGAAAAAATGGCAATGTACCTAGCTAGAATGTAAGTAACCTTCATAAAATACCTTTTAAGGTTACTATGGTAACCCTAAATTCCCTAGCTAATAACTTGAGTATTAGGAAGGTAAAACTGTGAAAAGAAAAGCTTATTTTAGCATGAATAAAATAAAGTTAACCAATTAACAATTTTTAATAAATAATTGTCTTAAAAATATACTATTACAAACTTGGATATTCTGGGAAAAAATCAATAAATATGGCTCACGTCTTCTTGTAAACAAAATCGAGAATATTATTAAAAATAACAAGAACAGACAAGTAAAAAAGAACTTTGGAAATAACTTCAGCCAGATATTGGCTTGCGTAATTAAAGTTGGATCACCCTGTACTTGTAAATCACAGGAAATAGAGATAATGATCGAATTCAGTTTTTAACCGAATACAACTAGTTCAACCGGAACTTTAATTCTTTTATATAACATTTTACTAAAAGCCACTTTTATTTTTTATATTAGGTATACACCTATAATAATTGGCCTATAATAGGCCAAGGATTAGTAAGTATAGTGGGAAGATTTTTTTGTAGATTTTGATTTAAAATCTTTTAATAGGTCAAAAAAAGTGAAAAAAAAATTGTCAGCCATCATACACTAGGGTGGTTCCTCGGGTGGTTCAAAAAAAAATATTAGCTTAATCTTTTTTATGTGTTATTTATAGAGACAATCCTAAGGGGTACATTTAGGGCCCCAAAAACCCTAATATCGATAAAATTCGTATAAAACTAGCCCTAGTGTTTGTAATTTTATAAAATTTAAAAACCTTGATATCTATATTTTTTCATTTTAAGTATAAAAATAGGCCTTAGCCTGATCAAAAATTTTTAACCCGTGCCAACAAGGCCCCGAAATTGCCCATATTAACCGAAAAGTGCATTTTCTATTAATTTGTGCTACTGACGAATTATAAATATTAAATAAAACAGTTTTTATGTCACTTTTTTTTCTGCATAAACCTATTTTAGTTATTTTAAATATTACGTTAATTTACGCAACTAGTATTAGGTCTAAGCGCCATTTAACAAAAGTCGCATCAAAATGTTGGTTAAATGGTACTTAGACCCCATACTTGTTGGGTAGATTATAATATGATAATTATAGTAATATTTTAAAATAACTAAAATAGGTTTATGTAGAAAAAAAAATGTTGCAATTAATTAGAAATATATTAAAAATATTTACCTTAAATCTAGTGTAAAAAATTACAAGACATGGTAGATACTAAGGGTGAAGTCCGTAAAGTATGCACGACTATGGGGGTGTGGGGGTCCGGGATTTTGTGACACTTTGTGACAGGGAGAGGAGATAGTTCTAGAGAAATGTGATCAACAAAATAAATTAAAGTGCTATGGTCTGTTTCTTCAAGCAAGATAGTAAATAAAAAATCGCACAGTGAATATTTTCAAAACAGATTCAAATATTGAATGTGCGAATATACTGCGTAGTTTATTTTATAAAACATAACTATATTCCATAAACAAACATATACTATTCCAACCTGTTGTAAAATATTTACTGTGTGATTTTTAATTAACTATCTTGCTTGAAAAAACAGACCATAGTACAATTTTTTCTATCTCATCCTTAAGGCCTTGTTATATTCAACTGCATTTTATGTACTTCTTTGAGCAAAGTTTTAGGTATCTGAAATGTAATAAAAACATTTAATTTATTATTCCATCAGTCTATTTTCTAATCATCGTACAGAGTGATATTGGATGTTTCGGGCTGCTACCATTCAAAAAGTCTCCAGACTAGGAGAAGTATGAGTAGTTGTCTACATCTAGCAATAGATGGCGCATAAGTTTTAATCTAATGACATTACTTATTTTGCAAGTAAGATCAGGGCAATGAACTAGAGGAGTGGTGGAACAGTAATGGTGTCTGAACAAGTGGCTAATATGAATGGCAGCCATTAACCGCATTCTTTACTTTAGGGGGTTCAAATTTTTCACACTAGGTGGTGCGATTTAGTAACTTTACAGGGAATTTTTATCTTAGGATTGGCCATTGTGGTTTATTGACAATGAAAATTTCAGGGTTATGTCAATGGATTTAAAAACGTATACAAAACAATGAACTAGTTCATTGATATAAAATAACATTTCTCAAAAAAACATATTCCTATTTTAAAAAATTACAGAAATATATTAAATTAAAAAAATAACAGAAATAAAAAAAACAACAATAATGAAAAACAAGAAGGTAGGTAGGTAGGTACCTTATTTAAAAGCAGTTGAATCTTTTGAAGGACCCGAACCTTCATTCCTAACATACTTAAATGCATTTTGGTTCTGGCGTGTAGATTGTTCAATTCCTCGGCCATTTTCCTTATATTAGCCCCAAAATATATTGTTAAAATTAATTTTTGTTGCTGGCTTAAGAAAAGCATATGCATTAGTCTATTAATACAAATAATTACACTGCTTCCCTTTTTATTCCTTTCATTCCATGTTTTAGCATTCATTCCATGTTATTATGTACCATGCACATTCCTATCAAATGAATAAAAATTAATTAAAAAAAACTAACATATAATAAGGAAAGGCTCAAAAAGTCTGCTCAAACATATAAATTATTCAGATAAAGATATCAATATGCCAACCGTAGCTATTACCAGAAAAAACTATTATGATAAAATTCCCTATAAAGTTACCAAATCGCACCACCTAGTGTCGAAAATTTGAACCCCCCAAAGTAAAGAATGCGTTTAATGGCTAACAACGTAGCTAGTTCATTGGGTCAGGGAATATTTTCTTAATTATCGTGCAGAGATGACTTTTGGTACTGAAGAGGGCCAGCAATCACTCTGTACGATGATTAAAAAATAGATTGATGGAATAATAAATTATTAATCTATTATATAAAATTCTAACTAACTCACTTCAGTAGAATACGCCAAGCCTAAACCCCTGGACATAAAAACTTGAAACTTGGAGAGTTTGTTCCTTTTATTATGTAAGCACCCACTAACAAGCGATTTGTCAAAATTCAACCCTTAAGGGGGTGAAACGGTTTTTTTTTTTTAAGTTTGCCTATCTCAAAGACCTCTTAATTTAAAATATTCATATTTGGCAAAAATGTTCTTTATCGAAATCGAAAAGATACGTCTTTCAGGATTTTTCGATATTCGATCCCAAAGGGTGTAAAAATTGTGATATTTTAGTTTTAAGAGGGGAATAATTTAAAGATTAGACATTTTTAAAAAGCTTGCGTATCTCAGAAACCTCTTACTATATAATCTTGATATTTGGCAAAAATTTTCTTTATTGATATCGAAAATTAGAATAAAAAAATACTCCCTATACCCCTGATTTCAGGAATATTATTTAACAAGGTTAGTAAAGAGAGAACTAATTTAAGTTTTTAACTACCCCGTCCGAAGAACGGGCTTCATAGCTTGTATTTTTATAATTTTCTTTAAAATAAAAAATTTCTGTCCTTAAAAATATTTAAAATACAAAAGTATTTTTTTTTTGTATAAAATATATTATAAAAATTTAATGTAAAGGGACACATAGGGGCGGAGGGAGTCAGTGCTGGTGTGAAACTTTGTGACAGAAGGGAAAGGGGTCAAAAATTGCTTAAAAAAGCGTTACATACTTTATGGACGTCCCCTAAGTTGTGATTCTACTTAGATGTACCGATACGGTACCTGTGTTCAAGAGTAAGATAATGCCAAATGCCGACAGGTGTAATTTTTTAATAAATACAAAGTAAAAAGAATACATATATTTATAAGTTGTTTTACAAAATTTTGTAAAATTTAAACAAATCAGTTGCAAAAATGCAATTAACACGGTTTACCCAAACCCCATGTTCTTTGTTGATATCTACCATTCCTAGTGTATAAATGTTAGATAGTTATCCGTTAACCCATGGTACCGTTAGGTGTCGGGTTTTGTTTTGTCTTTGCAAAACTTTTTCATATATTTCTATCCTTCGCCAGTTCTTTTGCATCCCTCCATGAAGTACGCCTTATGTGTATAAATGTATGATAATAAATTCAATTTCATGTTTGGGTTTAGTGTTATTAATCGGTTTAACTGTTATCTTTAAAATTTAATTTTCTGAGAGTTATTGCTATTTGATATTTTTGACCTATGCACCTTTTTTACGTCAGTTGAATTTAAAAAATATATAATTAAGTATAGAAAACAAGCCATAAAGATATGGAAGGCTACTCATTCTGTTGCGACAATTTGGCTTACAGGGCCCTGCATGGTAAAATTTCCATATAACTATGTAAGTACTTAACCATTGAGATCACCATGAAGGAGACATTTCTTTAAACGGCTGCCTAAATTTAATTTTAAATTTTTTATACGTATTTGGAAATAAAAGAACACAGTTCAAGTGTTACACATGAATAATATATATTTTTACCAAAACTACAAGCATCAAATGAAGTGAATTAGTCGAATTAGACAAAAAAATAGGACAGAAAATGATGGTCTTTATTTTCATATACAACTTTTTTTGTCCTAGGATCCTAGGATGCACCGCTTGAGATATTTTGAAAAATACATTTTTTGTAAATAATACGTCAAAAAATTGACAGTTTCAAATCGAGTTGCAAAATTGTTTTTTTTTTATTTGCGGCCCTAATTAAGGACACTAGATCTATGGCGCCGCCACTAGGGAACTGAACTAGAGTTTACAGATTTCGTATCCTTAGCCCTAATCCCTACTCAATAAACCAAAAATAAAACTCCCTGACGACTGGATTACATATTTTTTAAATAGGAAATTTTGTCAAAATTTCTTTAAAAAAATAAACAATTTTTTTTTAATGATCAAGTCGATACTTTCATTACAATAACATTGTCGGACAACAGGAATTTTAAATTATTATCTATTACTATTATCAGAAGTGACGTTGGGGGTGAGAGAACAAAAGTTTTCTTAACTGCTAAAATTTGTTCACTAGAAAACAAAAGGTCTTCGCCCCTGCAAATTTCTCAACTACCCAACTTTGTAGGATATCCCACGGCCCACGAAGCCATCCCTGAGATCATTATCAGTTTTTTGAGGAGAGCATTTTAAAGTTTTATGTTTTTTTGGTGACAATTTTTTAAAGAACCGTTGCAGATTTACAATATTATTTTTGTGCTCTTTAAACCTAGGGGTATTGTGTATACCTTAGTATAAGTGCTATTTAAATGTGTTTAAAAGCTACAGAAAAATAACATTAAAAATGTGTCTGCAGATAAGTTACTTCGTGAGCACATTTTTTTTAAATGGTCACTTAAGTTGAATTCTTCATTAAAAAAATCAGACAAGGAAATCATGTTCTGATAAGTTTTATTGTTTTATTTAGTTAAATAGGGCATAATATACAAAAAACAATAAAAATTATCAAGAAAATGCATTTTTTACGAAGAAAACATCCAAAATAAACTGAAAATTTATTAAATTTAATTTTTTTAGATACTGTACGGGACTGGCTGTTATAATTATCTCAGAAATATTAACCTTGGTATTCTGGTATTATAAACTCAAGGTCTATCCAAAACGACCCAAATATTATAGGGGTGTCATCCAAAACACGTCATCCAAAAATAATGTTGGGGGTAAGGGAACGTTCAAGTATTACGTAACGCTCCTAGGGGGGTGAGGGTTATTTTGGAGTGTTACGCCCATGTTCATGGTATAGGAAAAAAAGTCCAAAATGATGAATATTTGCGTTACGTAATACTTGAACATTTCCTAACTTCTAAAAGGGGGTTGGGGTGAATTTTATTTTTGACCATTTTTTACAGATTTTACTGTCTTAACTGATTTTTGCAAAACTAGAATATCTCCTTTAGTTTTCGAGAAATTCGCTGGGTAAATAGAGTTGTGTAAAATATATATTTTTTTGTAAAAAAAAGGAAATCGTTTCCAAAAATATTATTTTTGAATATTGTTTTTCAGAAACAAAAAAGGAAAAATTAAAGAAAAAAATGTTTTGAAAATATTTTTTTTTTCAAGAATTTATTTTTTCGTAAAAAACACAACAAAAATCTAAGACTTTCCTTTGAAAAAGTAAAAGTAAACACGTCTTCAAGTAAACTACCCTTATTTTTAGGGGTAGATGCTTGAATTTTGAAAAAAAATCATGTTAAACAGTGTGTTATGCTGAGATGAAAATTTTGATACCGTAAACTACACATTTATCTAAAAAAATATACAAAGCTTAAAGTAAACTACCCCTATCTATAGAGGCAAAGAAAATAAATTTATAAAAATTATGGAAAACATTAAAAACGTTAAACTTTGAACAGTTAGGTTAGTTCGTGAGATCTGTTTTCAAGCGTTTGAGTAAAAATTGTACATAATCCCAAAATGTGCAATTTGTTAGTTAGGCTAGTTCGTGCAGGGCCGTAGATATGGGGGGAGCGCCCCCCCCCCATCTTAAAAAGTTGTATATTTCATTGATCAAAAGCAAAAGTTGTATATTTTATCACTTTGAAAAGTTGTATATTTCATTAATACAAAACAATAGTTATTTTCTTAACTAGTGTATTAAGTGGATAAAATCACTTAATACACGAGTTGAGAATTTAATTTTATCCAACACCTTTTATTTTTAAATAAAAATCTATAATTTTGGGAAAAATTATGCAAAAAATATTAAGATTAAGTTTTCTTAATACTAAAATAATAGGTAGCCATGGCCTAAGTATGCCTATTAAAAATAAACAATTGCTAGTTTTACATTTCTTACAAACGTCAAACTGGAGTGATGACAGAATTTTTTATAAAAACAGTATTTTATTCAAAAACTAAAGAATAATTTGGGGTTTTCTTTAATTTTTATGATTTAGTTAACGTGCTTCTATTTATAGAATAGTTATAATACTTAATTAATAGGGTATGTAGCTAATTTTGGGTGAGATCAAAAGCGGTACGTAAAAGAGTGGGTGAAAAATTTTTTAGTCACTAGTGGAAAAAAACTCACTTTTGACATTTAAAATAGTGCTCAAAATTTTTATATTTCTCTATTTCTCAGACAAAAGTCGTATATTGCAGGGATTCAAAATACAAAAGTTATATATTTCACGAAAATGCGAGGAACTTTTTTTTAGTCATTAACTTTTTTGTCGAGGAAAAAAGTTGTATTTTTAGGTAGTTGTAATTTTTGACCCCCCCCCACAAAATTTTCTTCGCTATGGCCCCAAACGAAGTCTTTGTGAGATCGCCGACGATATATTTTCTCAACTTGAGTGCAGAGCCGGCCTTGGCATGAAATGAAATTCCCGAACTCAGCGCGCCAGCCTAGAGGGCTCCTTCGAGGGCCTTTTTTTTCTAAGTCGTCAAAATGATCAGGGGGTAAATATTTTTTCTGAGGTGAGGACCTTTTTTCGTAGTCGTCAAACATCTTCAATGTTTTTTTTTTTTGGTAAGGGCGTCAACTTTATCTTTGGGTAAAAAACTTACGTCTCTGTCTTTCATGTCCTGAGTAGTAAGATAAATATAATCTGGGATAACATCGTCGTCATATTCACAATGGGTTATCCAGTTCATTTCTAAATAGGTTTCTTGAAAAGATGAAACAGTTATATGGACTCTTCCACATTTTCGCCAAGCTAAAAAACAAATTGGCTTTTATAAAATTTAAAATTTCTAAAAGTCCTAGGACTTTCCTAAAAAGATTAAAAAAAAATGTTTTGGAAAAAACATAAAAAATATATATGTTGCTACTTTTATTACCTACTAGCCGTTAAGCCTATTTTTCGACAGAAAAGCTTGTATGTAATAATTTACTATTCCTTTGCTTTTTAGCACTCTTCAGAGTCACATAGAGGTAGTAGGGCAACTACTAAAATCAAATCAGTTCCATACATATCATTTATATGAAGTTAAAAAAATTTTGTAAGGAATAGTAAAAACAGCTAGCGAAATCTGCTGCTAAAAGCAGAGACTGGATAGAACCGAGGGGCTGACCGCGAGGAAATCTTTTGTACAAGCCGAGGAACTCTGAAGGAACTCTGAGGAACTCTGAGGAACTCTGGAGGAACTCCGAGGAACTCCGAAGTAACTAAGAGTAACTCTGAGGAACTCTTTGCAAAAAGGAACTGTTTTGTACAAATTTCAGACGCGGTCAGAAACAATTATTATTTATTACCCATGCGGATTAAAGTTTTTATTTTCGAACTATATGAGCCGTAAGGGAATTGGGGGCGCCATTTTTTATTTGAAGGGGCGAAAGTTTGGTAGTAACCGTCAGGGACAAAGTTTTTTTTATGAAGGTATTTTTTTGGGCGCCAACCTCTTTTTTTGTAGGGGCGCCAAGTTTGGCTGAAACCGTCAGGGACAAAGTTTTTTTCTTTGAGGGTGCCTCATTGGCAGTAGTGCTTGCACAGCGGTAATTTCTACGTCTTATTTGACAAAAATTACCCGAGGAACTCTTAAGGAACACAGAAGAAACTCCCAAGGAACTCTGGAGGAACTCCGAGGAACTCCGAAGGAACTCTGAGGAACTCCTTGCAAAAAGGAACTTATTTGTACAAATTTAATTTTGCTACTTCCGGTTTTACCGGAAGTGCTGCCTACTTTTACATTTTAAGTGCGACATCCAAATCCCTTACATTTTTGGAACCTGAACACTTTTCTGAAAATAATAATATCACATTTTCGTGGCAAAAATATCCCGTCGTTATAGTTGTGCCTTGTATTTTATTGGTTGAAACCGATATTATGATAGTTGAAAAAAATAGTCTATATTATATTATTAATACCTCAAATGTTTTTTTATAAAATACTAGGAAACAATCAAGCTGTTAGTCATTCAATGTCAAAATTAATTGATTTAAATTATTTGCAACAAAGCTGTTACTTTACACTGAAAAAAACGTTGGTATTTTTACAAAAAAAAATACTAACATTTTTGCAGCGATTTTATATTGTTATGTTGTAAAATTAAAAGTTAGTTTAATAAAAACGCAATATTATTGAAGATTTACTAAATTTTGGGAAAATACTTCAACATTTTACAAAAAAAATACAAATGTTTTAGTTTTTCAAAAAAGAAAAAACATTTAAAATTACAAAGACGTGTTGTAATATTGTAAAAATGCGAAATAATTTCACAAATTATTATTTAATCACAGGAAAATGTTGTGAAATTACAAGAAAATCATTTTTAGAATTTACAAGATAACAAAGCAGTTTAGTTAAACTACAAAGTTGATATGTAATATTACTAACAAAATCGGTGGAATTAAATAACCAACGATATTGTCAGTAATTTCACAAAAAAATTTTTAGAGTGTAGTTATCTATAACTTACTGTACCTTATACAGTTAAAATTCTATTGAACAAGGCGAGGGAACACCAGATTTCTTTTTAGGAGGTAGTTCCTTGAAATTTTCTTTCAAGATTACCTAGAAGAATCTTGAAAATTACCTAAAAAAGGTTCTACGTTTGATTAAGGTAAAATGTCCTCTTATTTCCTCGAGAAATTACCTTCAAGATTTCCTCCCATTTGTACGCCTGAATTACTTAGCGGTTAAAAGTAAGACAACCCTAAAAAAAATCTGATGAAAACCCTCGCGAAAACCGTTTCCATTGCAGTTATCAAAAATCATAAATTTCTATGAGGTTTTATGAAATCTTATAATGTCTCTTATAACTTGATAAGAAAATCTATATAAAACTTTATCATGAATTTACAAATTAAAAAAAAAACAAGGTATTGGCTACGTTCAATGAAAACAGCAAAACTAATCAAAAGTCATCAAATGATAAGTTTTGCTAGCAAGCTGATGAACGGCTAATATCTGTTACTTGTCACAACCACCATTTGAGGTTAAAAATACCCAAAAAAAGTACAATCCCGCGCTTTTAAAAAAATCAATCAAAACTAATCATCTCAAAACGTTAATAAGGAATGATTGCAGCACCATCTGTCAATCGAAACTGATCATAACGTTCAGTACTGATTTGACAGCTTTCGATGATCATATACACACATCATATGCTTTTTCATACACACAATGGCTGCGTTCAATAAAAACAGCAAAACTCATCGAGAGATGTCAAATCACTACTGAACGCTATGATAAGTTTTGATTGACAGATGTGGCTGAATCATTCCTCATCAATGTTTTGAGATGATTACTTTTGATTGATTTTAAAAAAGTGGGCAAATGTACTTTTTGTGGGTATTTCTAACCTCAAATGGTGGTTGTGACAAGTGACAGATATTAGCCGTTCAGCAGTTTGCTAGCAAAACTTATCTTTGATGACTTTTGATTAGTTTTGCTGTTTTTATAGGTAACTGACAGTTTGAACGCGCAAATATCTTTTTGACCTGCCCCTTATGGAATTTTAAAACCGTTTTATAATATTATTTAATATTTGTATTTATTAATTATTATTATTATTATTATTTCAAGTTACTTTTATTTTTGTACTGTGCTTTAAAATATTCTCACCTTTAATCAAAAAATAAACAACTAAATAGTTGAAATTTAAGCACGTTTTGGTTAAAATAGTGATAACCAGGTTGTAAAAATCTTTTGGATTTGTATTTTGAAAACTAGTCGAACGGATAATAGTAGCACCATGCCTTTCTGTCCATCTATTATTTTAATTAAATATTAACAACATAATGAATCTGTGTGTATCGATACATTTTGCTGATGATCAGTACCCGGCATATTTCCAGTTCCAGTCCAGTCTTCAGGTCAATAAAAGAGGCTTTACCCGAAAATAATTCAGGGAGTTATGATTTTCGGTTTATTAGGTAGTGTTTAAGGCCGCAAATAAAAAACTATTTTGCGACGTTGAACTCGATTTAGTACTGTAATTTTTTAAACATATTTTTCACAAAAAAAGGATTTTTCAAAATATCTCAAGATCGGTGCATCCAAGGACAAAAAATGTTAAATATGAAAATAAAGAAGTCCAAATTTATAACATTTTTTGTTCAAAGTATTTTTTTGTACGACTTATAGATGATTCAGGGCACCGGCTTAAACGTTACACTATACTTTTTTAAATTTAATTTTTTTTTCAAAAAAAAAAAAAAAATCACTATGACTCGGATAGGAAGGTTGTTTTTTATGCTTAATACAATGGTGTTTTTTAATCGAAAATCGGTTTACAGTACCTCTTTTATTGACCTGAAGACTGGATTATAACTGGAAATACGCCGGGTACTGCTGATGATTTCCAAAAAGAATGAAATAGTACTACAGTGTATACTGTACATTGTTTCCCGTGATTTCTATTTTAATGATAGATAATTTATTTATGAATGTATAAAGTATCTCGATATGTATAATATAGTAGGTACCTTCAAATCCTTGAAAACATGTGACAGAATTTAAAAACATAACACTAAAACCAATCAAAACAAAATCATTCATCATTCCAAATGTGAGAATTAAAAAAAAACTATTTTAGCACTAATGAAAAAGTTTTAAAATTTTAAGTATTCTGCTTAATTTAACCTATTGAACTAATTCAGAAAATGTTCATTATCGTGTTAGGTAGGTAAACATGATCTGTGAATTTTGAACACATTCTCTTGCGAGAACAACGTAGCGACTGAGCGCCAGGAACCAAATAGCCGAGAAGCCATTTAAATCTGCGCTAGTATTCACTTATCTACTGTTATCTTTAGAGAGCTCTCCTACTGTTTCATTTGCATGATCCTAGAAACAAACCTGCTGACAACCCTGATATGCAGGGTGTATTTGAAATAGCATCGGAAATTTTAACAGGTGATTCTACATGATAAAATATGACAAAAAGTTCCTATAAACATATATCTAAAAATGCGTCATAAGGGAGCTACGCCCATTTGAAATTGGCTAAAAAAAAATTGTTTTATTTAATAACTCAGGAACCCTTTGAGATATGTTAACTAGGTTTTGCACGTGAATTAATCCAAATAAGGCCCATCTTTGTATGTCATTTTCACGTACTTATTTAAACCAAGGGTGTGTGAAACGGGGGGGCCTTATCAGTTTTTTGTCCCAAACTTTTTTCTGTGTAACTTTTTTGCAATTTTATTTTTGAAATATGATTCCTCAGGTCAAAATACATAAAAAAGGTACTCTTGTTGTAATACTGTAGGATTAACCGTTTTCGAGAAAAGTTCATTTGAAATTTCACGGTTCGAGGATGAAAAATTAAATACTAAAATGTCGAAAACCAAAATTTTAATGATGCAATATTATTCTACATCAAAAACTAAGAAAAAAAGTTTCCATACATGTAGGTCGAAAAAACGCTTTTAAAGCTACCATAGCCCTTTAAAAATGGTGCATATTTAGGAGACCATAGCTCCATTAGGATTGATTTTTGGAAGTACCTGTATATGAGGTTTTTTTCTTAGTTTTTAATGTACATTCGCCCTGCATCATTAAAATTTTGGTTTTCAACATTTTAGTATTTAATTTTTCGTCCTCGAACCGTGGAATTTCACCTTCAAATGAATTTTTCTCGAAAACGGTTAATCCTACAGTATTACAACAAGAGTACCTTTTGATGTATTTTGACCTGAGAAATCATATTTCAAAAATAAAATTGCAAGAAAGTTACACAGAAAAAAGTTTGGGACAAAAAACTGATAAGCCCCCCCGTTTCGCACACCCCTGGTTGAAATTACATGAAAATAACACATAAAAACGGGCCTTGGTAGGATTAGTTGACGTGCAAAACCTCGTTGATATATCTTAAAGGATTCCTGAGTTATTAAATAAAAACCGATTTTTTTAGCCACTTTCAAAGGGGCGTAGCTCCCTTAGGACGCATTTTTAGACATATGTTTATAGGAACTTTTTGTCATATTTTATGATGTAGAATCATCTGTTAAAATTTCCGAGGCTATTTCAAATACACCGTGTATGCAATGATTTCACTTTTTAAAAAATACACGACACAGGTAAAAAAGATTTTCCATTTTTATGCATTTAAGTCAATTTTTTTTATTATCGGAAGCTTCAGCGACTGCAAAAACCCCTGTATACCTATTTTGATGAAATTAATGTAAATATTTAAAAAGTGTTGCTCTCTGACCAGCGGGTTGTAGTTATAAAATTTTATCAGATTTAGTTTCAGCGACCTCAAAACTCTACATGCCACTTTTCAGGAAAATGTTACACATTAAAAACAAAAAACAGCTATTTAGGCGATTTTTAAAACTAGAAGGATATAAATACTTGTTTTACTTACAATTATTATTACGATTATTATTAGTACGTAAGTTTAAATTTATATATACAGGGTACTTCACGGAAGTGGTCTATTATCTTCTTTTTACTTTGGCTTTTTTATATTTGCTCTATTTTGATGTGCAACACTTTATGCCTATCTCCCGTAATTTTTGAGTTATTCAAGTTTATAGCGAAAAATTACCAAATTCAAGCACCCATAAAAAATAATTCCTCCTTTATTTTTTAATTGGAGAAAAGTTGTTTTGTAGTTTACTCAATAATACTTCCCGAATTATCCTAAGCTGAAACGGAACCCAAAAATTTATACACCCTGCTCAGAAAGCAAGTCAAATCTAACAAATTTAAAATAGCCATAACTCATTTTTTTTTCAAAATGGAATCCCATAGTTTTTTTTATCTAGTTAAATAGAGAATTAAATTTCCTTTAAAATCAATATAGGTATACCCTATACCTAACGTTAACCGTTTTCGAGTAATTTGCAAATTATTGTAAAAAAAGCTTATTTCAGTAAATTTTATTTTATCAAAGTCGGTAAATGAAATTTCGTTTTTATTTTGTTGAGTTAAATGTCATCTTGATAAATTAGAGTAAAATAATGGCAGAGGCTTATTCTTACCCTGTTATTTTGGATTTATTTGCTACTTTTAGTGATGATTAAATAATTAGTAGAACCTACAGAAAATTTAATAAAAAATATCCTGATTTACGAAGACTGCCATCTAAAAAATTTAGAAGAATTCACACAAATTTTTTCCAATTCGGGAAAGAAAACGCAGGGAAATGTCTAACAAAACCAATTAGAAGCAACGAAGATAATTAAGTCAACGTTTTGGGTTACTTTTATGCTCATCCACATGTCTAAATTCTAGCTAGTCACTATTGGGAATTTCCTATTCAAGCATCCAAAAACCACAAGTTGCACGATTACAAAAAGAAAAAAGTACAGGCCTTAAAAGCTGATGATTTTCAAAAATATTTTAGTTAATTTCAAAATGCACTTTACTTTTAAGGTTAATATTAATGGTCCTTAAGGTAAATACCTAAATACAAATCGATTCATTTTACTGGCCTAGTTGATTAACAAGAATAACAAATTTTAATAGAATTAAGGCTTTTTCACAATGATTCGCAAATAACTCGAAAAGGCTTAATGTTAGGTGTAGCATATCTCCCATTCATTTTAAAGCAAATTTAATTCTTTATTTAACCAAATAAAAAAATGTATAGGGTGCTATTTAAAAAAAAATGAGTTATTCCTATTTTAAATTTGTTAGATTTCACCTGCTTTCACCCTGTGTAAATTTTTGGGTTCAGTTACAGCTTAGGATAATTCGGGTAAGTATTATTGAGTAAACTACAAAACAACATTTCTCCAATTTAAAAAATAAAGGAGATATTATTTTTTTTATGGGTGCTTGAATTTGCTAATTTTTTGCTAGAAACTTGAATAACTCAAAAACTACCAGAGATAGAGATAAAGTGTTATACATCAAAATAAAGCAAATTTAATGAGAATTTTAAAAATTGAAAAATATATAGTGCGTTCTATTTAAAAAATCGAAGTTAAGTGCCACTTCCGGTACAACCGGAAGTGGCACAAGCATAACAATAAAATTTATCGATTGGCCATATTCAAAAACCCCAAAGTGCAAAATATCAAATTTTTAAAATTATTAGTTCTACATAAACTTTTAATAGAGCACTTCCGGGAATAAGCCTGTATATGTTTATCAACATTTTTAGTACAGTGGCGCCCGCAGGAGATTTTAATAATAGTTTAGTTACGAAGTTTGAAACTTCGTAGTATAACTGTATAGTATGTATATGTATATGTATATGAAAAGTAGCGAAAAATAAAATCCACCCCCACACTCCCTTTCACAACTAACCTCTAACTATTTTTTTAAATGGCGCCCTCAAATATTTTTGATTGGTTTGGATAGGCGCTGAACTTGCAAAAACAATGGTATATTCATTTGCTATTTTTAAGATTTTAGATGTGGTGAAAAACGTTTAAAAACAACCCACGAATCCCATCTATATTTAGGCAGTGATTTTCTCGAAAATTAGAGATGACTAAGTTTTAGGATGGGGTTGAGGGGTGGATTTAATTTTTTGCTACCTTTTATTATATAATTTACACGGGTTTTTGCAGAACTTATTTATCACTCTTTTAGTTTTCGAGAAAATCACTGCCTAAATATAGATGGGATCCGGGGGGTTGTTTTTAAATTGTAAATTGAGAATAGTGGGACTGGATCTTGCTAAAAAAAAACAAAAACACCAGTTAATGTATGTCGACGTTTCGTCTCTTATTAAGACTTCTTCAGGACTAACATTTGAGGGTTCTTATTGTCAAAACTAGACTAAAAATATGATCACACAAATACATAATGATGGTTTTCATTAGACAAAAAATAAAACAAAACTTAAATAAACATACAGTACAAACAATGAAAGCAGCGAACAAAGTCGTTTGTGTAATGAAAACCATCATTATTTATTTGTGTTATCATATTTTTAGTCTAGTTTTGACAACAACAACAACCCTCAAATATTAGTCCTGGAGAAGTCTTAATAAAAGATGTAATGCGACATACATTAACTGTTGTTTTTGTTTTTTTACCAATATCCAGTCCCACTATTCTCAATTCACAATTTAAACAAGGATCACTAGAACCTCCATTAATGTCGTTTTTAAACTTTTTACCACTTCTAAAACTTAAAAATAGCAAATAATAACCATTATATTTGCAAGCTCAAAGTCTATCCAAAGCATCCGAAATAATATAGGAGTGCTATTTGAAAAAATAAAGTTGAGGGAGGGGGTACGAATGAGTTTAATTTCAGGATATTTTTTATAGATATTGTTGTTGTTTATTTAAGGTAAATTTTACAGAATTTAATTACCTCTTTTAGTTTTTGGGAAAACCGGTGCCAAATATAGTTGAAATCAGGGGGTTGTTTTTAAATGTTTTTATCACTTTTAAAACTTAAATATATAAGAGTGCTATTTGAAAAAAATAAAGTTGGGAAAGGGGTCGAGGGGTCGATTTTATTTTTGGCTACTACTATTTTTATAGACATTGTTGCCCCATTTAAGGTCGTTTTTGCAGAACTTGATTATCTCTTTTAGTTTTCGAGAAAATCGCAGAGTAAATAGAGTGTACACACTTAAAAGTGTATTAAAAATAACAGAACTGGGTTATAAAAAAGTTACTAGCAGAGCGTGGTTTCGATCCACGGACCTCTGGGTTATGGGCCCAGCACGCTTCCACTGCGCCACTCTGCTCTTACTAGAATAAAATTACCTTAAATAAAAAAATTGTCCAAAATAAAAATGTTAACAAAAAATGTGGACATTTAAGTCCTAGCGTTACGGACAAACATATTTTAATTAAATATATGTATTAAATATAACATAAGTTGGTGTTGCATACTATGTTAGGGCCTTTACACTACTTGTATAACGGCCGCTAGACTATATTAGTTTAGTAAGGACAGAAATTTTTAATTTTAAACAAAATTATAAAAATATTAATTTATTATTCCATCAATCTATTTTCTAATCATCGTACAGAGTGATATTGGTAGACTGACAGTTTCGGGCTGCTGGCCCTCTTCAGTGCCAAGAGTCAACTCTGCATGATGATTAGAAAATAGATTGATGGAATAGTATATTAGTTTAGTAGTTACAATACTTGCCGCTACACCAATGTATCATTCTAGTCAAATTAATAAATTATATTTGAGTAGCAAATAAACTCGTCTTTAATTAACATGTACCTAATTAACAATCTACAGTAGTTTGGTTATAAAAAAGTTTATAGCAGAGCGTGGTTTCGATCCACGGACCTCTGGGTTATGGGCCCAGCACGCTTCCACTGCGCCACTCTGCTCTTACTAGAATAAAATTACCTTAAATAAAAAATTTGTCCAAAATAAAAATGTGCACAAAAAATGTGTACATTTAAGTCCTACCGTTACGGACAAACATATTTTAGTTAAATATATGTATTAAAAATAACATAAGTTGTTGTTGCATAATATTTTACGGCCTTTACACTACTTGCATAACGGCCACTAGACTACATTAGTTTAGTAGTTACAATACTTGCCGCTCCACCAATGTATCATTCTAGTCAAATTAATAAATTATATTTGAGTAGCAAATAAACTCGTGTTTAATTATAAAAAGGTTTATAGCAGAGAGTGGTTTCGATCCAAGGACCTCTGGGTTATGGGCCCAGCACGCTTCCACTGCGCCACTCTGCTCTTACTAGAATAAAATTACCTTAAATAAAAAAATTGTCCAAAATAAAAATTTCCACAAAAAAATGTGGACATTTCTGTCCTAGCATTACGGACCATCATATTTTAGTTAAATATATGTATTTAAAATAACATAAGTTGGGTTATAAAAAAGTTACTAGCAGAGCGTGGTTTCGATCCACGGACCTCTGGGTTATGGGCCCAGCACGCTTCCACTGCGCCACTCTGCTCTTGCTCTCGCTTGAATAAGATTACGTTGAATCTAAAAATATAAACCAGCCGTGATTATATACAATGCTTCGGATTTTATAATATACGCTTCACAAACCCCCCAAAGTTTTTCAATTCGACAAATAGTTAAATTTCTAATTTGTTCGGCAAAATCCCAGGGATGTTCGAGATCAATTTTTTTTTCAACTGTTTTCAGAGGTTTTTTTAGTCATCAATCAAAACTTGAGTCAGGGGCTCAGGGAGTAAAGCTTTTTGTTTTTAGTGTGAATTTTTTCGCCAGGGACAACGCTTTTTATAGGCGAGATGTTTTTTTGTCATCAAAAATTTCGTCAGATACATTTTATTTTTTTTTATTTTCGTTAGGGAGAAAGCGAGGTGAGACCTTTTCTTTTTCTTTTAGTCATCAAAATTTCCGTTATTTTATTTATTTTTTCTTGCTTCAACATTCTTTCCAGGTTTCCTGGACCCTACGAGAGTAAGGTTTCCCAAAGCTCTCTTCCTAACTTACTTAAAGCTTCTTGTAAGTTAGTTTTGTTCAGTGGGTAGGTGGCGCCACATACTGTTTTCTACCACTAAAAAAGTTTTAAAGTTTATATACTGATTAAAAATTGATGACTTTATAAAGTCTTTTTCTGGAATTAGTAGTCTGCAAATTCGATTCTCCATGCCTGTGGAAAATTCCTTTCACTTGACAAGAGCAGATATGTGGAGGGAGAAATAGCAAGAAATTTTCTATGGAATCCTGTCATAGGATTTCATAATTTAATATTGCCCTCTCTAAAATTAACCCACTCCGCCTCCAGCCCTTGTTTAATTTTCTCATAGGAAAAATCCTATTTTCCTTTTCTATACCATAAATCACTATTAATTGGAAAGATGTATAAATTATTAGACCCAAACAATAAAAAAACGATGATAAATCTAGGTACTGTTAATTTTTGCTTAGTGGGAAGGATCAATTCTACGAATTTTTAAAGTAATCCCCCCAAAAACAAAAAAGTTATAGGGGCTAAATAAAAAAAAATAAAAAAAACTGAATTAAAGTTCCGATTAAAGTAACTTTTTTTTGAAAAATTACTTTTAATATAGGATCAATTCTACCAATTTTAAAAGCAATCCGCCTTAAAACAAAAATTTATTTGGTTTATGACTGACATTGTGAGACTGCATTAATTTAATATATTTTGTAAGATCAATTTTAAACGCTTTAACTTATAAATTTAAAATTTTGTACAAATAACGAAAATAATCCAATTTATATCTATAAAAAGTTTCAAGCTAAAGGATTTTAAATTTAACATAGAAAATATACTGACAATTACTGCAATTTCACAATGTCACACACGTCCCCCCAGATGGAAATAGGTTTAAAAAAATAGGAAACTTAGTTTATGATAAATTATTTGAGCAAACGATCTGCAAAATTCAAAACCAAACGAAATCCTAATGAGCGCCAGTTCGTAAATAGTAGTAAAAGTTCTTGTGCAGACTGCATGCTAAACAACAGTAACAAACTGAAAATACTTTTGCACAATTCTAATTGTGTTTTTGTTGCTGATTTCGATTCTATTTAGATCAAATCTCTATCTCTTTCCGTTTTTGAGAAATACCCTGCCGAAAATTCAAAAAAATAAAAAAATGTAATTTTAAGTGGACAATAAATAAATTATTAAAGCACCTACAAAGGTTTTCTTTAGCTTAAAGTTACTTGCGTGCCTTATAGAACCGTAAAGAAAAGTATCTGAATTTAATTTCAGGTGTCCAACTGAATGCAATGATGATTCAGTGTTGCTGTTTAAGACTATTTTGGGCGGTATATTTAGCAAAATTGACAAACACAGACTTGACAAAATTTATTATATTTAATATAACAAATTTTACTCTAAATTTATAAAAACTGCTTAACAAAGATAAATTCACATTATTTTGAACATAATTGCAGAGGTATCAAAAACTAATCAAAAATTAAATTTTAAAATTATGTTCGGACATTTTTTGTAATTATTTTATAGAGCATGAACGTAATTTTAATTTAAACTAGAAAACACTTTTTTAGCTGATATAATATTGTAAATATGAGCCTCCAAAAATGACAAATTTAGATTTTTATAAAATTTTGGAACGGTTTTTCTTAAAAATGGAAACAGATAGAGATTTGATCTAAACAAAATTGAAATCAGCAACAAAAACACTATTGAAATGGTGCAAAAGTATTTTCAGTCTATTATTGTCTGTGGAAGAACTTTTACCACTATTTACGAACTGGCGCTCATTAGGATTTAATTGTCATCGGTTTTGAATTATACAGACCCTTTGCTCACATGATTTATCATCACCTAAGTTTGCTATTCCTTTTAAACCTATTTCCATCTGTGGGAACCTGTGGTCAGTTAAAACCTTGTTGTCCTGATATGACGATCGGCGTTTGAAAAAGGCAAAGCTATTTGGTGGATATATCAACCCGCTGAAAAAAAAAATAAAAAAGGACTTTTTTAATATAATTTTGGCAGGATTACCTTTATAAAATAACAATAAACATGTTTAAAAAAATGTTTAATTTTTATTCGTAGTAATCTGCCCTATAAAGGGTAAAGGCGTTGAGGGCTCATTGTAAAAAACGTGTAAAGTACTAAAAACTTATTTAAAACAGTTCCACATATGTGTGCCACTGCACCAATTATTTTCGAGGACTGTAATATTCGTCGGTTTAGTGTTCGTCAGTGTAGATATTGTTTCTCTGGCTGTGGGTTGTGGGAAAAGTTGACACATATGTGTGTCATTTTGGTTTGCGAATTTCCTCTTTGATCAATGAATGAGGGTCACAGGGAGGGCCCAAAAATTTTTGATGTAAAAAAACACATAAAAGTTATAAATTTTTATGAAATGAAAAAAAAAGACTAAAAATATAAAATGTTATTAAAATTGTGGGGCTTTTATAATATTTTTGTCGCTACTAGCTTTAGAACCTACCATTATTTATCATGTTTTCAGACTGTGAAATCAATTTTCTTCACCTATAGCAATAATAATTTTTACTCTCCTAGTAGGAGTCAATTTTATAAACAACTGATTTCTGCCACTTAAGATGTTTCAGTTCTTTGTGCAATTTTTACTAATTAAACCCAAGAAAATAGCTTTAAATAACTTTTTACAATACAATACAATCATAAAATATTATGAAAAAATTTAAAAAAATAAATAAATTTTTAAAACGTCAGTTCAAAGTATTTGTTTGAGCAAATGTCATTGATCAAGGCTACTTGATTTTGATGAAATTTCGAGAAATATCATTTGTTAATAATTTATTTTATTATTTAAATTAAAATAGTTAAATTGTGCTAGTAGTGAAAAAACTAATTTATAAACTACGGCAGAGAAGACTATTATAGCCTCGCACTCTTAAATAAGGGATTTAATAGGCTCGGCTATAAAAAATGTCTTCTCTACCTATATACAGCCTGTTCCAGAACTCGCGTACCGAAATTTAAGAGGTGATTCTACATCCAAAAATATGAAAAAAAGTTTCTATACAGGTTAGTCCGGAAATGAGCCCTAAGGGAGCTACGGCCCTTCGAAGATGACGTATTGAATGGGGAACAAAAAAAAGCACCAATAAAATTTTAATGCTGCAGGGTGATTCTTCATTTAAAACTGAGCAAAAAAGTATTATACACCAAAACACTTAAATTTTAATATTAAAGGAGTAATAGCCTTTTAAAAAGTAACGTTTTTGGTGGCACATAATGTTACTTCCTCTTAATTGCATTTTTTTTTGATAACGGTTGCTCCTACAGTGTTACACTATATGATATTTTATATGTATTTTTACTCTAGAAATCTATATTTTTTACAACAAATCCAAAAAACATACAAAAAGTTTGGGGCAAAAATGTTTTAAGCCTCATATATTTTGTCCGTCTGGGCACGCCTCTGGATAAATTAAAAAAATAAATTAACATAAACTTATTGCCCTTATTAATACTAGTATACATGCAAAAGCTCGCCGCTCTAGCTTAAACGGTACCCGAGTTATTAATTAAAAACCTTATTTTTATTACAATTTTAAAGGGCCCTAGATCCCTTAGGGCTCATTTCCGGACCAACCTTTATAGGAACTTTTTTTATATTTTTGGATCTAGAATCACCTCTTAAATTTTGGCATGCCAGTTATGGATCACCCTGTATAATTACTATTATGTCATCGTAGTTAATTATTGTGTTTTTATTGCTTAGTAACCAACTACATAATAGTGTACTTTATGGCCTGCGCTGACATAAAGACACAAAAAAAAGTTTTTTTATTATTATTTATTTTAACAATCTTAAGCGGTAGAACCCATGAGAATATTGTGTTCTTAAATGGAAGGTTGAGAGCATCTACTTCCTTCTTCGCAGAAAGTTTTGATTTTGACTTTTGATATATATATTTGACATTTTCATTTTCCAATTTTTTTTTTAAAACATATTTGTATAAAATTCCATTTGGACAAGCTTGCCTTTATTTGCAGAGCATATTTTCCTTCTCCATTCTTCCATTTTATATAATTAATAAACTTACTACGCTACACGTCATTCAGGCAAATGCAATCGAGTGCCGAAAAGAACCTCTTTCCGCACATGTTAGGAAAATAGCTATTTCGTACGACCTAAGATATACGAAATAAAAAAAATGCATGTTCACTATATATTCTCGTTACGATATTTTTCTACCGCACGAGTACATAGTACATATTTGAATGAAATGACAACTATGCACACTCATTTATCCAAACGATTACACATAGCTTTCATTTTGACAAAAGTCATTTGACGTTTGTAAAATTTTGAAATGTCAAAATTAAACACAGGTAATTCTTTAAAATATACATTTTAAAATAGTCTAGACTGTAGATCGAACGAAAAATGTTGTTTGCGACAAGTCCTTAGTGCACTCGAATGATGTTTTGACTTTCGTGTCGTCAAAAAAACTTCATTCTCGTGCACCGAGGACTAAAGTCGCTTACTTGTTACGAAAACTACTAATTTCTGTCTAGTTACGGTTTTGTTTGTATTGATTTCATCTATACTAAGTGTACTCGATACAGTACTTTCCATTACTATCGGCCTTTTGATTAAGTAATGTCAACTTACCTAGTTGGTAGTGAGAAAAAGGAATTTTCCACAGTCATAAAAAAACCATACTAATCCGATGATGTACGTCAAATTACCAGGCTAACTAGCTGTTTAGTTTACCTTATTTCAGAAAAAGACTTTATAAAGTCATCAATCATCAAATAGTATATTGATTTTAAAACTTTATTTAGTGGTAGAAAACAATATATGGCGCTACACTGAAAAAAGTAGGGTACAATAGAGTACAATAATTAGTAAACTTAAATAGCAATAATAATGCAATTATCTTAGTGAAAATAAAATATATATATATATTTTTACGAAATTTTATCATTTTATTAATGTTATTTAGCAAACTGTTATTAGATTTATACAATAATCAGTATTTTTACTTTATCCATTAAGAATTTTAATATAAGCATTGTACAAGTACAAATCAATTTTAAAGAACTTCTTATCTTGTAATGTAAATTAAAAATTATTAATTTTACAAACAAAATTGAGTTATTACTACAGCTATTCTGAATTTACCTTAATAAGAATAAAAATAAAGCGGAAGAGCCTGATGCGTGCTCCTCCTTGCACCAGTTGATGCCGTAGCACATTGTTGTGAGACGCCGGCAAATGTTTTTTGAATTTAGCTGTGTTTTGTTTAGTGTTGTTATATTTATAATCTGTAAGTTATCCTTGTTAATTAGATGTTATTTTGTAGTTTTTGTAGGTGTAGGTTATATTTTGGTTAATATATCCATAGTTGTGCAGAGCTGTCGGCAAGTAATTGTTTTTAAGAAGAATAGGTTTTTATTTGTGTTAATACCAAATAGAGATAGTCTTATGTATAGTATAGATTGAGATTTACAACATTCTTTTGAAATTTTTTAATGATCTCTAGCCGTTTAAAAAGATAACATGCACGGGCGGGACACCCTGTACACAGAGACAATTATTATAGTTTAGTAGTATTATAGTAGTATAGTTTGTTAAAATATTTATGTAATAAAAACACCTTTCAGTTTATAATTTGTTTTATTTGTAGTTTTAGTAAAATTGTAAAATTCAGTTTTAATTTAACAAAAAAAAATTGAATTTCATTATTAATTTTGCAAAATAATTTTAAGTTTCGATAAAATTACGCAAAAATAATGTGAAATTACACTGCGTTAAAAAAAAAAAATATGTAACTTCTTGTAAAAACACTGTAATAGTTATGAATAGTTATGAATATTTGAAATATTTGTAATAATAATGTGTAGACAGAGGCGTAACCAGGTCCAAATTTTGGGGGGGCTTGAGCCCCTAAAAATATATGCGTAATTTTTAAGTTTGTCTGTCTGTGAGACTTTTATAGTTTTTTGGGGGGGGGGGGCTAAGCCCCCCTAAGCCCCCCCTCGTTACGCCTATGTGTGTAGAATTACAAATAAGTTGTTTATTTAAGCAATAAATTTACAATATTTTTTGTAAATATACTATAAAAGAAATTAAAACTGCCATTATTAATGAAACAAATATAAACAACGATTGGAAATATAGTATGGAAATTTTACTCGTCTCTTATGAATTTTAAGTATTCTTTTGTATTATTATCAATACTATTGTGATAATTTAAACAAATTTTTGTAATTTTAGAATATAATTTAATATTAGTATTTTTAGATAACTAGTAGTAAAAATATATTACACTAATAAATTTAGTTTGATAGTGTTTGGCAAAAAATAACCAGCGATAGTTATATTTAATTTAATTTAATTCGTGCTTTAGTGCTTTTTTTCTAAAGTTTGTTTCCAAAGCAAGGTTTATCATATCATTTCCACTAAAGAAATCTGTACAAACGATATTAACATTATTGGATCCTTCATTTTCTCTCAGCCAGGGTCCCAGCAGTGGATTTACTTTATTTGCCATAATCCTCAAACTTCCTATCGGATTAGTTAAGACATAAACAAAGTTAGGTGTAAGTTCGGCCATCAAAAGTTTTAAGGTATGTTCTTCGTTCGGTGATGAGGTTACATTTTTAATATAAGTTTCCAATTCATCAACTTCTCGTTTATCTCCCCAATAACGGGTTAGTCCATTCCAGAGCCAAGGAGTGTCTAAAAACAAAGAATACATTGAACAGGCCCACAAAAAAAAAATATTTTTGTCTTAGATTCCAATATGATATTCCTATATATTTTTTCCGGCTGAAACTAAATCCGCAATCCGTTTAACACCTACACTTCAGGATTTTTACATAACCTCAAAAAAAAAATTATCTATGCCATACCACTGTCACCCTCCTGTCCCCAAATTACTAATTCTATAACCCCAGAACCCCATAATCCCCCAACCTCATAATTCCATAGCCGCATAACCTCAAAACCCCGTAACCTCATTAAGTATCATACAAAAATCTAGTTTGGGAATAAAGAATAAATTCTTGATTTTTTTTATGGACTTTCATAGGTAAGTAACTATAACCCCAAAATCCTCTAACACCATAACCTCAAAATCCCTTCACTTCGTGATATTCCATATACTATATCCCCTTAATCCCATTATCCTATTCTGTGGAGAAGTCCGGTTAAAAAAATAATGAAGTAGACCTTGATTCATGAATTCACTCACAAAACTCTTATGATTTCGAGAACCGGACTTCTCCACAGAATAGAATGATGGGGTTAAGAGTTTATAATATATGGGGTCACGGAGTGAAGGGGTTAGGAGGTGTGATGGGGTTTTAGGGTTATACAGTTACTTGTTCATAACTATGTTCTACAAGAAAATTTCACGTAATTGTTCTGTTTTCCCAAACCAGATTTTTCTACTTAATGAAGGGGTTTTGAGGTTATGGAGTAATGGTATTCAGAGGTTAGGGGATTATAGGGTTACGAAATTAGGAAATTTGGAGGAAGGGGGTGAAAGTGGTATGGAGTAGATGATTTTAGCGGTTTCAGTAGTTTTTCGAGTGTTTTTTGAGGTTATGTCAAAATCCTGACGTGTAAGGGTTAAACGGTTTACGGATTCGGTTTCAGCGAGAAAAAAATACATAGGAATATCATATTGGAATCCAAGTCACAAATTTTTTTTTGTGGGCCTGTGTTATTAAAAAAGGAGCGATAAGTAGTACACAAAGTGTATTTTCAAGGTATGTTTTCTGTCAGAAATATATTCTTCCTGTTAGCATAGCTTCAAAATCAGCATAACAAACCAAGCGAAAAACCCAACGTAAACCAAGGATTAAAAAAAGTTATGTTTACATACATATGTATATACGAACTGGCAAAAACCGAAAATAATCTTTTTTTTTAACGGGAAAGCATCATTGCTTTATGTTTCCTTATTAATAGAAAATAAAAATAGAACCGTTCAAGTATTACGTAACGCACTTTTTAATCAATTTTGAGCCCCTACGACCCCCTGGCGAAACACCGTAAAATTTTCGGTTTTAAACAGCTTTATGATAAAATTTTGCCACTGTGCGCTTGGTTTTGAGACAAATTAAGGATCAGGGAGGTCTTTTATTGTCAAATTTGTTTAAATCGCTAAAAAAAAAGCTTGAGAAAAATAGTGTCTGGTTAATTAATGAAGAAAATTTTATAATATTTCTTTTGACATGTGCAAAGTTAAACCCCCCCGGATTCTCCACCACTGGAAATAAAAAAAAACATGTAATTTTTTTATATATGTATGTAGTAGTATTACATATATAAATTTTTAGCTGTATCTGTATTATTTATACAAAATTTTTAATGAAATATGTCGAAAAAACACGAAAAAAGTGACATTTGGAATTTAATGCCTGATAAAAAATTAACCAGGGTAGATATTTAAAATCTACAAGTTATGGCATAAATCATTTTTATTTAGCAATATTTCCATAAAAGAAATATAAAATCCTGCTGATTTATTTTTTTTGTCTCGAATCCATACAAAAAAACTCATTGTGCGCTATATCTCAAGATTTTGAGGGTCAAGAATTTTTTTCATTGTCATATTCGTTTTCAGCGCCCAAAAATACGTAGAAAAAATATAGTCTGGTTTCTGAAAAACCGACTTCATTTTTTTATAGTCCTGTGTTATTAATTGACTGAAAAGGCTATCGGCGCGCGAGCATTCAAGAATCGAACTTCCACTATTAGTTGCTATTTAGTTGCTAGCTACTTATAATCAATCAGACGGGTTAACTCTTTCATCTAGTTCCCATAAACTGAATCTGATGTTAAACTTTAAAAGAACAAAGGCAAAAGTAATTTTATCCACGGCCGTGATTAATAGGCCTATTTATCAAGGGGCTGTAAAAAATAAACTTTAACACGGCGGTGGATAAAGTATAGTATTCTACTCGCGTGTAATAGCTATTAATCATTCGGGTGATTAGGCCACTCGCCTATCGTCTCGTGTCCCAAAATTCTCCCTCATTGATTAATAGCAATTATTATACACTCATTAAATAATATATTATTAAAAATTGGAGCTATTTGATAACTTCCTTATCAATAACACTGCTCAACACTCAAAAATTTGCCGACACCATTTTAGTTGCATCTGGCTATATTTGATTCACTGATTTCGGAACCTTTTTTTGTTTTTCTCGATTAGCTCGTTTTTTTTGAGCACAGTGGGTTTTTTGTTTGTAGTTGTAGCAAAAAAAAAATAATTAAGGTTCAATTAATTTTTGTTGTTGTGAATTGGTTCTCTAATAATAGTGCTCTAAGCCAAAAAGGCGGATTTAAAATATCTTTATTCGTTTGTTTTTTATAGGCCTCTAAATTCAAAAAATGACATTTTTTCGCTATATTTTCATGAAAATTTTATATTAATACTAAAGATATAGCTCTGATTTGTATAGGCAAGACTAACACACATGTGAGATTTGTAAAAATAAAAAAAGTTTTAGACTGAATCCAGTAACGAAGATTTTATGGGAAGTTATTGAAAGCAGAACAACAATATTTTGAATTATTTAATGTTTATTTAATATTATTTTAAAGTTTTAAAGCAAGTAAGAAATGTGTTTTTTTTTTAATTTTTTGTTTTGTTTTTTATTTTTTCATAATAAATTTAATTTATTGTGTTGCTCTCCAAAAAATAAATAAAATATTTCAAAATTTTTTCGATAACCCCCGGTAAAATCTCCGTCACTGGATTAAATCTAAAACTTTTTTTATTTTTATAAACCGCACATTTGTGTTAGTATTGTGTATAAAAATTAGAGTCGTATCTTTAGCATTCATATAAAATTTTTATCTAAATATATCGAAAAAATGCGAAAAAAAACAAATTTTTTGAATTTAGAAGCCTATTCAAAAAACAAATGAATAAAGATATTTTAAATCGGCTTTCTTTGGCTAAGAATCCCACTAATAAAGAATCAATCCACGGCAAAACAAAAATAATGAGGCCTAAATTATTTTTTTTTACTACAACTGTAGGCAAAAAAACGAGCTGATCGTGAAAAACGGAAAAATGTTCTGAAATCAAATCCCAGGCAAATAATTTTTTTTTTGTAGAGCAGTGTAATCGTATACGAAATAATTTAGGCACAAAACAAGATTATTCAATTAAAAAAATTAAAATTAAAATGGCCCATTTCAATTTTTTGATAGGCCCAGTAGTTTGCAAGACCAACCTATTTTATAATTTCTAGATGCAATATTGTACTTACTTTAACAAATTTAGGTCAAGTGAGCAGGGCCGAATTTACTAAATCTGCCGCCCAAGTCAATAGATAACCTGCCGCCCCCCCCCCCAAAAAAAATAAATTGGTAGCTATCATGCAAAAACCGCATATCGCCAAAAATTGCAAAATGTAAAAAAAAGGAAAATATCCTACCTTTTAATTTTTGTATATCGTTATAGTGTATGATAACTCTTTGATCAGCACTCCAAAACTCCCTTAACTCTGGACCATATTTACTTATGTATCTCGGAGTCTGATAAATATAATCTCCAAGTGTGTCCTTTATGACAGCCAGCAGCTTTAGATGTAGTTCTTCTGTAAAATTTTCCGGGTACTCGAATTTATGAAAATCTAATATTACTATTTCTTTGGGGGAAAAATTTAGAAAGTCTCTTACTTTAATCAGTTCTGGTATTAATTTCACAGTTCGAACAAAACTGTGGACTATATAAAATCTATAAAAAATAAAAATACCTTAGATAAGTTTTTTTAACTATTTAGTAACGTTTCGGAGGGCTTTTTCTCCATCTTCGGACCTATTAACAAATAAAAACATATAAGCACACCTTTTAGGTATTTTATACAATTATGGACATTTGCTACGAATTATAAGTCAAAGACAAAATGACAAAATGTAGGTACTTACTACTATTAAATTCAACTTGACTGGGTGTCAAACATATCTAAACGACATCCTAAAATGTCCATAATTGTATAAAATGCCTAAAAGTTATGCTTATATTAGGGGTGGGTTATATGGAGATATAAAACAATATTTTTTGGATCTAAGTGAGTACACCCTTAAATTTTCCGCTAGGTTGTCCTGATTACGAAAATAATTTTTTTTTGAAAATCGGATACGGACGTAACCGGCCGAAAAAGTGGACAGCCGAAAAATATCAAATCCTTAGGGTTTTTGGTTATAAATCGGTTGTTTTTTGAGGTAGAAAAATGTTTTTGGTGTCGTTTCCTATATTGTAGGGGACTTTTTCATCAATACAATAAAAATGTCAAAACATCCAGGTTGCAAAAAAAATAGTACTTTATCTTTAAATAAAAACGGTTGCGAATAAAATAGTATACAGGTCTCCCGGAAAATGGTACTTTTCCGTGTCGCCCTGTAATCTACTATTCTTCTTAAAAACTCAATAAAAAATGTTTTAAAAAACAAAAATCTTTCCGGTAAAATTCATTTGGACTTAAAAATTAACAACTTACTCATCGTTGTAGTATCCAACTCTGACATCAAAATATCGTATACCCCATACAAGCTGACCCCAGAAATCATAATCTTGAGTTTCATAATATCTGTCAACAATTGCTGGAATTTTAAGTGCACCAGAATCATGTGTGCCTGGTAATAATAAATCCGATAAGGTCATAGTTTCGAAACTAAAAAAATATATGTATACCTTTATATTAGAATAGAGCTCTGTTAAAATAAATATTTTAGGCTTTAAATCAAAACTGGAACGGGTATCCTAGTATAGTATAGTTAGTCTTTGAGATAAATAAAACTAAAAAGTTAATTGCATGGTTTTTGAGACTTTTCAGCAAATTTTAAAGCCGGGTTTCTCCGATAATAACAAGTTTCTAAAAATTTTAAAAGTAATTAACCCAAGTAGCACAAGTAGCTATAAAGTCTCTCTCACTACGTCATCGTTTTAAAATTAAAGCCAGCTTGGCTGTAACAGCTTTCTATAAACGAGATGTGCAGCGGTTGTAGGGATAACATTTGGCCAATTTAGGAGAGTCAGTACACAGTTGCTATGCGGGTTTCACAGAAGCTGGAATGTCGCTTTAAGAAACGTCCTAAAGATAGACTACAGCTATATTCTGTTTTTCTTGTTGCCAAGATAAAAATATCTAAAAGTTTTTATAAAAAGTTAAGGAATTTAATAATATAATATTGTCATAAACTTTACTCTGTTCTGGAAATATCTTTGTTAGATAAAATAAAAATATATTATTTATTGTGATAACAAATGGACTTTTAAAATAGTTTGACAAATAATTTAAGTGCGAATAAGATATTATTGTGAAAAGTGATGACAAAAACTTATTATAATTCACGGGCCCCAGCAATAGTGAAGGTTTATTAAAAATAAATTAATGTAAATAATGTTTTTTTTAATTTTTTTTTTAATTATTTTATTTTATTCACGATCCGAAAACTTTCAATAAATGTTATTTACAGGATATTATGTTTTTAACAGTAAAAGAGTTTCATAAGTTAATATTTTTTTTTCAGATTTTCATTTTTTTTACTAAGGAAAGCAAAAAAATGGCGAAGCTTACATCATTGACATCTATTAGTCGACTCTATAGGCTGTAAGTAAGACAAGCTTCCTGTATGAAATATATTATTTTAGGTTACAGATTTTTGTAATGAATTAGTTCCGCTATTTACCGCCGGATGGATAACCATTTTGACAATGAGAGTGAGTGACTAGGCAATAATGCTAGCATTAAGCGGTTTTAAAATGCATTAAATTTCTATTATTTTTAATTGTTTTAAGATAGTTTTAAAGTATATAAAAAATAACACAAAAAGCTGTGGTTTTATTTTGTACTATTTATTGGCTGCGCCATGTCGATTATAGCTATTACAGTGGATATAAAGTGTTAAGAACAGCTTAATAAAAAATCCTAAATACAGAAAATTAAATTACCGAAATAAAGCTAAAAGCTGGTTTAAAATGCGAGGTACAGCCAATTTAATCTGTAAAATCTAAGCGTGTTACTTGGGAAGGGATCGATTCGGACGACTTGTATATTTTACATGGAGGCGTGAACTCAGATTTATTCGATTGAAAAATCCGTGCCTTATAAAACAAACATTTTTTATTTATCATTTAAATTTTTAAATTACCCAATTTTTTTGTTCCACCTGCAATTTGGCACATGATGATGCTATTGTTTTTTTCACGACAAGCGGGGTACTTAAAATGTTCAAAAAATCATGTTTTTTATGCCAAAATGTCAAAAACCACCTGATTTACTTTTAAATAATATTTGGTTTAATACTTTAAGCTAAAGTAGTAAAAATATACAGAGCGGTCCAAAAGTCTTCCCCCCCTTCTTAACTTTTGAACAAGTTTAGATATCGACTTTAATATTTAATACTTTTAGCTCTTAAAATGTGGGCAGGGGGGCATGGGGCGACATTTTTTTAAATGGAAAGGTGGGTCGTCTGATACATCATTTTAAAGCTTATAAAATTCTCCATTTAACTGTATATTTTTTATTTTTTTTAAACATTTTTTTTTGGGTTTAAAATAAGGTTGAATGGGTATTTTTGTTAAAATTTCTCTAAAAAATCCAACCAATTTTTTAAAAATGCCTAATTTCATAATGAATTTAATAAAATTTCCCCCCATGCCCCCCTGCCCACATTTTAAGAGCTGAAAGTATCAAATATATGCTTAAAGATAGTTTAAGTTGTCTTATTTAAGAGTTCTAAATTTGAAATCCATATCTCAACTCGTTCAAAAGTTAAGAGGGGGGAGGGTGACTTTTGGACCCCACTGTATTTTGATTTATATGCTGATCTGAATGAGATGATTGCAATTTCTTTTTAATGACCATAAAATTGAATAGTGCAAATATATTTACTTTTCCATCCATGTAGGTTGAATTTTTAAACATTGCCAGTCAATTGTTTTCCCCATTATCCTACTAACAATAGCATAATTAAAACAGGAAGGTCCAAATATTTTACTTTCTGTATTATTGTTCCAGTTTCCAGGAAAGGGGGATACTATATCAAAAGATATTTTTGTTTTATGGTATCCGTATCGATTACTAATTATTAGTGTTTCAAATACAGTTTTGTTTTCCTGAAATACAAAGAAAATATTGAATTATGTAATCTTGTAAGACTTATTTGATAGAAAATCGTAAAAAATACTATTTAATTAAAATACAGAATGATTCAGAATTGGCGAATCAAATGAATATAATGCGAAAATAAGACAAAAAGTTCTTAAAAATGTTGGTCAGGAAATGAGCCCTAAGGGAGCTACGAGTCGTAGCCTCCGGATGGTCTCCTAAGTGCACAAATGTGAAAAGTAGTTTTTATTTAATATCTCTGGAACCCTATGAACTACAGTAAATTTTTTGCACATGCCTTAACATTGATAAAGGCTATGTAATTTTTATTTAGTAATTTTAACCAGGGACGTGCAAAATGGGTAGGAGCGATGTCACTTCTTTGCCCCAAACTTTTTTATCTGTAGATAAAATAAATATTTTTTAAATAAAAATACATAAAAAAGGACTCTTTATGTAATACCGTAGGGTGAAACGTTCTTAACAAAATTTACCAATAAATTTGTAAAAACTTGTATACGGGAACTTTTTCTCGTACTTTCTAATGTAGAATCGCCATGCAGTATTGAAAATTTGATTGGCGCATTTTTAGTTCCTATTGGATGCTCAAAACGTGAAATTTGAGTTAAAATTTTCTCGAGAACGGTTGGCCCTACGGTGTTACATAAAGAGTACCTTTTTATGTATTTTTGATTAATGATGAATATTTTATTGCGAAAATGTCAAAAAAGCTGCAGATAAAAAAGTATGGGACAAAAAAGTGACATCACCCCCCATTTTGCACTTCCCTGTTAAAATTACTAAATTAAAAATTACATAAAAAGGCTTTATCAATGTTAAGGCATGTGAAAAAAATCTTCACTGTATTTAATGGAATTCCAGAGATACTAAATAAAAACTACTATTCAGAGGTACCCTTAGGAGGGTAAATTATTTATCGGACGATAAAAGTAGTTATGAGCAAACTTGTAGCTCTTTAAATTAATATTTATAGGAGATAATGGACTGTTAAGTGTATGTAGATGGTACTAAGCTAACTTAAACACCCTGTATGTACTTAACAAGTGGATGGATTTGAAAAATATGATACCATGGTACTAAATATATGTATCCCAAGTTTCGTCAAAATCCGTGAGATAAATGCAAAAAGGTGGCAGGCTAGGCGCGAAATGCCTCTTATTCCGTTTTATTTTTATTTCTTACCGTGTCCGTTAATAAAATAGTATCCGGATGGTCCATACATGTAAAATTCCAGTTTAACTCAAGTTTATGATCATTTAATGCATTTATTGTTAAATATAATGGTCCACATATATCTTAAAAGAAAAATTAATTAAGTTAATTTAAAAAAAACTATAAACTATTTTACACAAGCTTTTAGAAAATATTTAATATACATAATAGTAATAAATTAAATTAAAAACAATTTAAAAAAGGTAAAAGAGACTGAGTTAAAGTGGTTTGGGGACGTCCATTAAGTATATCATGCTTTTTTTAACCCCCTTTCCCCTTGAAACTTTACAACTTTCTATATATATATAGACAGGTCCAGGCAACTGTGTACAATAAATTCGCGGATGAAATTGCGTTAAGTGAATTTTTTTGCGCGAGGCACATAGATTTTGTAAAATATTGAATTCGTCTTAAGCGACTTGCAAAACCCCAATGTACCAAATGTTATCACTGATAACATTGATAACTTATCAGGTTAATAAAAAATTGTAAATATGTGCGGTTCTATCATTTTAATTGAAAAAATATAAGTAGGTAAGTAGGGGTGGTTCTAAGGGAAGAGACAGATTTTTTTAAATATTAAATTCCTTTTCAGCGAGACGAAAAATCCCAGGTACCATTTTTTTTTTCAGGTTACATGCAAAATATATTTGTTTGTATGTTTTTAACCTCGTACTATTCTACTTAATTAAGCATCCCCTAAGTCCAGGACTTGTGTGGGCTAGTAGTAGAGGGAACCAACGGCTTTAATTGACTTTCGAACCAATATATCTAGGGAGTACGCCTTCGCCAAATTTCGATTATTAATTAACTGAAAAAGGCAATCGGCGCCAGTGAGGTTTGAACTCACGATCATTGACTCAGTGTCAATGCTATATCCATGCCTTAGACCGCTGAGATAATTCTCCCATATATAAATTATATTTATATAAAAAAGGGGTGGTGCTACCCCATTAAGGGGTACGGATAGAATTCTTTAAATATCAAATTCATTTTTAGCGGGTCTCAAAACCCCCAATTACCATTTTTTGTAAATATTAAACAAACTGTACCTATTTTTACACCTTATCCCTCTTGTACACCGATGCCTGGACCTGTATGTATATAACAAATGGTATCGGTATATTAAGTTCTTACTATCTTAGAACTTGGATAAAACTTTGCTCAAAGAAGTAAGTACCTACATAAAATTAATTTTAATGAAACTAGTACTTTAATATATTATTGATGAAAACAAAAGTAGTATGCTTCTCTAAATGTGGCTACAAAACCAACTATAACTTTAAATATGACAATGAACCTCTAGAAACTGTCAACCAATACACTTATCTATGTGTGACATTCTCCATTTCTGCAATTTTTTTAGAGATGGCAAAATCATCAGTGACTAAAACTAAGACAGCTATAGGCGCCGTCATAACACTTATGGCAAAATCGAAAGCTAACTCATGGAATATTAGGATGGAGTTATATAACTCAATAATACTGAATACTCTCTTAAATGCATCACCCTTCTGGTCACTCAGATATTTTGACTTAATTGAAAGAGTTCAGGTATTCTTCTTTAAACGACTGCTTTGTTTACCCTCAAATACACCAGATGATGTAGTTAGAGTTGAATCTGGTACAATTCACTTATCCTACTCAGTATTTAAAGTAACAATATCTTGGTTATTAAAATTTTTGTCTATCCAAGATAATCGCTACCCAAAAATATGCTTTGATAAACTTTAAAATGTGCAAAACATTCCTGTAAAGTATAACTGGATTTCAGGTATAAAGGGTATATTAACTAAAATAAATAAAATTAATATTTGGAATAATCTAACTTATAATAATCTAAAGAGAAATAAAAACCGAATGTTAGAGCAATACAAAACATTCTTATATAATAAAGACCTAGAAAGTCAGCTCTGGGAATTACTGTGTAATGTATAAGTTCATATGCATAGTAACACCTATCTTAAATTTAAAGAACATATCAGCATTATTAGAGTAATTGCCCAACTAAGTACAAGTAATATAAAAACCCTGAGTTTTTATTTTAGAGGTTCTTTATACAAAATTAACCCTGATGAAATATGCACAATGTGTAACAAATCAGAACAGGAGACACTAACCCATATGTTTTTTAACTGCCCTCTCTATGAACCCTTTTGGTATATAAATATCCTACTAATACTGATGGCCTGTTGTATGCTCTTAATAACTTAAACTCTAAAAAAGCTAAGCTAATCTACTCATTCATATGGAACTGTTTGAAACTGCGCGCTTTTGTTTTGAATGAATAACTATAAATTGTAAGCTGTCTAGTTATATTCTATCTGTAGTCTTTGATATTATTTGGTATCTATGCCTTTCTTCAATTTTATTTTTTTGGAACAAATAATTATTTTATTATATAATATAGATTATAATCTAATTAACTTCACTCATTTACATTAAATTATACACTCTCCTGTAACTTTTAAGTTAAACTTTTTTTATTAACATTATATTATTTTTTTATATATAGAATTTAGTTATACTAGACTGATTTGCCAATTCTTATAATATAAACATTTACCTTTATTATATACAATAAAGATATATACAAATACAATACAATATACTATTGATAGGCTGCAGCCCGCCAAAGTAAAACAAAATACGAACCACGGTGGGCTTTAAGCTTACGGAGATGAAAAAATCGAATACCCCATAACTGACAACGGGATATTATTTCTAATGCTTTCAGAATTACATGTTCTTTGAGAACAAAATCGTAGGTGTAGCCGTATTTTATTCCATCAAAAATTAGTATATATGTGACCCAAAAAAATTTCAAATTCAAAAGTTTGGAGGTTTCACGCCTTAAATTGCTTGCATTTCAAAGTGACATTTTTTCGTTAGAAATTTTAAATGAGAAGTGACACTTTTGTTAAAAGTTCCACGGTGGGCTTTAATCTTACAGAGATGAAAAAATCGAACACCCCATAACTGACAACGGGATATTATTTCTAATGCTTTCAGAAGTACATGTTCGTTGAGAACAAAATCGTAGGTGTAGCCGTTTTTTATTCCATTAAAAATTAGTATATGTGACCCAAAAAAAATTCAAATTAAAAAATTTGGAGGTCTTACCCCTTAAATTTGTTTATTGGGGTAAGAGTTTCATACCCTATTTTTTTCAAAATTTTTGAAAAAATCTAGAGGTCGCTCAAGCCATTTTTCAAAAAATATGTTTGCTTAGCCCAAGGATTTTTGATTTAAATCTTTTTTACACGAAACGGTATAAAGGGATAGTAAATTGCTAACCTCAAAAAAAATCGCGTTGTCAGTTATGAGGTGTTCGATTTTTTTATCTCCGTAAGCTTAAAGCCCACCGTGCTGTATATCCGATAACAAAAATATAGTTGTTTTTATGTGAGGACATATTGGGCTACACGCACAATGTTTGAAGACAATGAAAAACATTTTTTTGTGCCTGTAATTAGACCTAAAATCAAGCAATGTAGTGAATTTTCAAACTTTAAGGGGCACAGCTCCGCTATTTTGAAAGAAAAATTCAGATTTTTTTTGAGGTTAGCAATTTACTATCATTTTATACCGTTTCGTTTTAAATAGATTTAAATAAAAAATCCTTGGGCCTTAAAAAAATAAAAAAAGCTAAGCAAACATATTTTTTGAAAAATGGCTGTGAGCGACCTCTAGATTTTTTCAAAAATTTTGAAAAAAATTAGGGATGAAACTCTTACCCCAATAAACAAATTTAAGGGGTAAGACCTCCAAATTTTTTAATTTGAATTTTTTTTGGGTCACATATACTAATTTTTGATGGAATAAAAAACGGCTACACCTACGATTGTTCTCAACGAACATGTACTTCTGAAAGCATTAGAAATAATATCCCGTTGTCAGTTATGGGGTGTTCGATTTTTTCATCTCTGTAAGCTTAAAGCCCACCGTGGAACTTTTAACAAAAGTGTCACTTCTCATTTAAAATTTCTAACGAAAAAATGTCACTTTGAAATGCAAGCGAATGAAAAATTATTTAAATACAAATAAAAATATACTAGTTTAATTAATAAATGTACTCACTACAATGCACACAATAGCAATAAAAAAATAAAACGATGACTGTAAACTGTATTGGTGATCTAGAGATCATGTTAGTGTATACTGGACTGCAACAATAGATTTATTTTACTATACCCAAATATTGCTTTGAATATAGTCATTTTAAAGGCATGCATTATCATATTATTACTATAACACAGATCAACATTTTTTTTTATTATACACGGTGCTTTTTTGGAAAAAAAATTCTGCCATCTAGGACATGCAATTTATTAAATCAAGCCCAAAACCCTGTACATATGTACATACTGTGTATTACACATGTGTAATAAAAGTGGTCCTTGATCAAGTTTACTACAAAAAAAGGTGAACAATGTAGACTGGATATGGGTTTTTGGAGATGGGGGTGTTTGGTATACCTATAATATTAAATATCATTCAAGTGAGCCATGGGTAGCCACTAGAGTAGGCATTTCAAAAAACAAAAATATCATAAGAAAATTCTGTGACAGATTTCAGCTCAAAAAAGTTAAATTAGGGTCCGCTTCACTTCATTCGAAAACTGAAAACAAAAATTAAAATTATATTTTTTCTTTACCACGATTTCGCAAATGAGTCAAAGCACGTTTTATTAAAATTAAAGTAGCTAAATAAATAAATAAATAAATAAATCATTTATTTCATAAATTAAAATACAGCCCTCAAGTATCTTGGAATAAACAATTTTAAATATGAAATATTGTCAAAATTACAAAATAGTAAATTACACAATAAAAAATATAAATTACAAATTTAAAAAATAAAAAGGTAAAAAAATTACACATTAAAATTACACATTTAAAAAAAAATCTAACAGTTGGTTCGTCCAAAAACTCAGAAATAGAATATAGTTCTAATCTAACTAACAAATTAAAAACTAGACTTTGGTATTTTTTAAGGTTTCTCCAATATGCACTAGTAGTAGCTACCTTTCTCAAATTGTGCCAATCTGTGACGCGGTAGATTATATTTTGAGTGCCTCATACTTGAGCTAGGCATATTTTGAAATAGGTGGCGATTTTTAAACAAAAAACTAACAGTTCATATAAATACAAACCGGTTAAGCTACGAACGTAGCTAACGTACCTACGAACGTAGCTAACGTACCTACGCGTAGGTAAACCACATTTTAACAAGAAAATAAATAAAAGGGATAATTAACTCTTATATTTTTTTTTATCAAAAACAAGACTTTGATTCAAAAAGCTGCCACTTCATTTAATAGCTGAAAAAAAAGTAAATCAAATTATTAATATTTTTTTTTTCATTCATTTTGGGTGGGATTTGACTTGTATTTTTATTGATTTGTATTTGATTGTATTGTGTGATTGTATTTAATTAAAAAAATATATTATTTTTAGTTTTTTCCAATTTTCAAATGAAGTGGGTCGGAGCCTAATTAAATTTTTTTGAGCTGAAATTTGGCACAGAATTTTGTCAGGATTTGTTGTGTTTTTTGAAATTCTCTAGTTGCTACAAAAAAAAACAAAAATATATCGCAGGCCTTTGTAATGTTATTGATTTGTTTTTTATTGTTTTCTTGCATAAAAAAATAGTAATAAAAAACATAGGTACATTTTATTATTGTACGGCAAATTTGTTCATATATTAATAATAATAATATAAATAAATAATAGTATATTCTATAACTAGTATGGAATGGACAATATTCCGCGCGAGCGGAAAGTTTGTCATACGAGCCGGCAGGCGAGTATGATGGTCCCGCGATCCCGGAATGACTATTCCATACGTGTTGTAGACTATACTTTTTCTTCGACTGCAAATATGAAACACTGTATGGCTTTAAACTGAGGACACGGTTAAAAACAATGTGTTTTGTGACTCGTCATTGTAAATGAAACAAAACACATATTTTTTAATAAAGCAATTAATGTTATTTAATAATTTTATCAAATCAGTAGTTAAAAAAGATTTTTAATTAATTTTAGCACATATTTACAAATTATAATGCAAAAATTGAAGTATGTCAGATTGTTGTGACATATATCAGGTTTAAATATTTAACAATAGATGGAGCAGGTTTAATTTTTTAAACTAAATTGATAAAAACTGGTCAAATATTTGCTAATTTTGCTACAGATTTCTTTACTTTTATAAACAAAAGATGGCACTATTGTGCTCATTCTAATTCTTCATACGGAATATTCATACCATCCTGGTAGATATTATCTAGAGCTGTGTTTGAAAAGAAATATTTTTTTTATACTACTGCTTTAGAATTTAAGCAAATACACACACTTTTCAAAAACAGAATTAATCCATTCTAGCTCTAGATACGGTATGAATATTCCGTCTCAAGTGTTAGAATGAGCACATGTAGTGCCATCTCTTGTTTATAAAAGTAAAGAAAACTGTAGCAAAATTAGCAAAAATATATATATTTTACCATGAAATATTGAATAATTTAATCCAATTTAAAGTTTTGAGTTAAAATTTTGTGAGTATTTAGCTATTCCTAGTTACCAGTTTTGTACTGCATTTTGGGTCAGAAATAAATTATTAAAAAAAAAAAAAGTTTATTAGTTTTTCTTAATATTAGAAATGAAACTCCACCCCCTGGAGGGTGGAGGGTAGTTTTAGTGAAAGTTTCTATATTGGGGATTTTGAGGTTTCTGAAAGTGAATCTGATAATAAAAAATCCATTTAACGCGCGGAGGTGAAAAATGGGAAAGCGATTTTAATGGGCAGTGTATTTTTCTTTGGGTTTGGTAGAAACCGTCAGGGACAAAGCTTTTTTTTAGCTAGTGTTCCTTCTTTTTTGTTAGGGGCGCCAAGGTTTGGTAGAAATGTAGAAAACGTTAGGGACAAAGCTTGTTTTTGGGGGTTGAGGATCTTCTTGTTTTTGTGGTAGCCAGGGTGCAGGTTGCCAAGTTTTGGTAGAAACCGTCAGCGACAAAGTTGTTTTGTTTTGAGGGTGTTTTTTCTCTGTTTTGGTAGGGGTGCAAAGGTTTGATAGAAACCATCAGGGACAAGGCTTGTTTTCGGGGTTGAGCATGTTTTGTTTTGTTTTTTTTTGTATTTAAAAAAAAATAATTTTGGGCGAGGGGAAGGTGAGGACCTATTTTTTAGTCATAAAAAATTTTTTGGTAGTCGGCAAAACTATAAAAAGTTTTGGGGTTAAAAAAAATGTTTGTGGGTAAATAATTTTTGAGGGGTGATGGCCTAAAAAAAATAACCCACGACAAAAGGCTCGGAACGTCTCTAAGTGTAATCATCTAGAAGAGTTAAAAGATTTTTAATGTCAAAAGAATATAATAGTTTTTATGATAAACTTATTTAGCTTAGATAATATTTATTAGTATTTTTATTTGTTTATTTTGTGGAATTTGCTTAATAAAGTGTAGATATAATATTCGTTAAAGAAATTACTTGGTTTTTTCTTTTACTTATCGGTAATAAAAAAATAAAAAAAATATATCTGTGATCCCCGGGGCCCCATCTCTCATATAGTATAAAACTATTGACGTTTACATTTAGTGTCAGTTAAAAAATTCAATATGCCAAAAACATATACGAGCTTTTCATTTTTCGCTTCTTCGGTGTACTATTCGTTATCATACTATTCACAGAGCAATTGCTGGAATAGTAGTTTCGCATTTTCCAAAATCACCTAAAAATGTCATAGACAAAAATTTCTTGGATACAAATGTGTTTCATGACTAAATGAGAAACTTTGAAAATATCCGTCTGTCTGTCAGTCCATAACTCAAGATGAATAATCCGATCAACTTCCTGCTAAAGCGCAACATACATCCCAATTTGTGTACCCAAGAAAAAATACACTGCCCAGTAAAAGAGCTTTCGCATTTTCACCTCCGCTCGTAAAATAGATTTTTTTTTATCAGATTCACTTTCAGGAACCTCAAAACCCCAATATACGAATTTTCGTATTATCAGATTCAATTTCAGCAACCTTAAAAAGCCCTATATAACAATTTCAATTTTTTGTAAAAAATACGTACTTTTCCCCACTTGCCCCCTTGCCGCACCCCAACGTTCACCTAAAACAATCCCGAGAGAGAACTTTTGATAAGATACCTGTATGCCAAATTTCAAGTCTCTAGCTTAAAGCTTTCTTAAGTTATCGTGTTGACGGACAGACCGACCGATCGAGCGACCATTTTTTTTTGCTCGAAATTGATTTATATAGACATAAAACGTCATAAAACGCAAAAATAAGCAAAAAAAAAATTTTTGCATGGCATTCCCGAAATTTTGAAAATTTTAAAAATGGGAAAGCAATAAGTTTTAAAATAAAGAAATGGTGCACTGCTTTCACTATCTGTTGACACCCGGTATAAATAATAAATATTTAATTTTCCTAATTTAAATTTAATGGTTTTAATGTTTGTAGAAAAAAAGGAAAGCTTTATCTACAAAGTATGTTTTAAAATTTTACATATTTCCAAAACTGAAGAAAATATGTTTGCTTAAGTAGACGATTGTATAATTTGTAATCTTTTACCAGTGTTATACGTTGGTTTTTACGATTTGTAGTGTAAAACAGAGTTTTTATTATCAGATTCACTTTCAGAAACCACAAAAACCCCAATATTATTATCTTCAAGAAAAATACCCCCTTCTCTCAGGGGGTGGAGTTTGGATTTTTGCATGAATACAAGGCATTCCCGAAATTTTAAAAATTTTCAAAATGGGAAAGCAATAAGATCAAAAGGTTTTAAAATAAAGAAATAATGCACTGCTTCCACTATCTGTTGACACCCGGTATAAATAATAAATATTTAATTTTCCTAATTTAAATTTAATGGTTTTAATGTTTGTAGCAAAAAAGGAAAGCTTACAATATTACAATAACTTATCGGATCCTGGAAACAAAAGTATGTTTTAAATTTTACACATTTCCAAAACTGAAGAAAATATGTTTGCTTACTTAGACGATTGTATAATTTGTAATCTTTTACCAGTGTTATACGTTGGTTTTACAATTTGTAGTGTTTATGAGTATGGATGCCCTCATAGATATCCATACAAAAGGGCACATTTCACCGCCTCCAAAAAACCTTATTTTTTAGGTATGTAAATTAGGGTATTTCAAAAATAGTATATGGTTTTACTAAGAGGAAAAGTAAAGCTTTTTTTTACTAGTCTGTAGAATTTACGGACGAAGCGAAGCGGAGTACAAAAAAGCACTTTTCCTCTGAGTGAAAGATTATTTTTTCTTCAAGCATCCTATATATATTTTTTTAAATTTAAATTTTTGAATTTAATTTATTTAGTAATAAAGTATATCTTTTTTTATTAAAATAGGCCAATAAAACCCTTTTGAAATAAACTTAAACCTTCCTTAGCTCATTTTAATTTTTTTTCGTAGGTTGAATCGTACACTTTTCACGATTTCGATGGTTACTTGTCTAATGTAGCATTTGCAATTTCGGAGAGATTTGTAGGTGTATAAACCCTATATTCTGCTTCAATCATTTTTAATCAATTTCTCACACGGTTTTTGCACAGAATCTCAACCACCTGTATACATAATAAACAAACAAGTTTAAAGTATGGCTGTCATCAAAGTCAAAGAGTGCTGCCGCCAGTGGTGGTTTTGCTAACTTTTTTTTAAGGCGTACAACAATGAACTCATTTTTTTACTGTAAAAAATAGATCACTACTAGTGTGTTCAGTTATAAAATATGGACATTTTAGTACGCTTGAAGAAAAATACGTTTTTAAGTATGTAAGTTGGTTTATTTAAAAAAAGAAAAACATTTTTTCACTACCAACTAGGTTAGTTGACATTACTTAATCAAAAAGTCGACAGTAATGGAAAGTACTATATCGAGCGCACTTAGTGGTAGATGAAATCAATAGAAACAAAACCGTAACTAAAGACAAAAAAAAAACGATTTACGGCACAAGGACAGTAAGTGTGCTTACATTTACCGCAGGGGGACATCTAGACACAAGACTACTATTTCTAATTTTAATTTAAAAGAATGATTTCTTGAATTGTCACACATATAAATGTCAAAAATATTATAAATGAAACAAGATTTTAACTCCTTGGTAGTGAGAAAAACGTAATGCGCTACTTGTAGGTAAGTTTTTTCTGTCTTCGGTCGTGTTTATTTAAATACGTCCCCACACAGAAAAATTCACTTACCTCTACTAGGAGCGCAAATAACTATTTTTAAATTTGTCCTCATGTCGTAAAAAATACTATAATAAAATTGTGCCAAACTTTTTCTTTTTCTTAAAAAAATAAATTAGGTTGGGGCGCCACTTCATTTTGAAATAAAAAAAAATGGCGATTTATTTTTGTGGCTTGGTTCTAAAAGGGCCAACTATTTCCGATTTTCGATTTACAGCGCCGAACTAATTTTTTTCAGATCTATATAACCTAAAAAAGCCAATGTCAGTGCTCGTGAGATAAATGTAGACTTTTTAAAGTTTTTACATTTATCGCTTAAAAGCGACAAGGGCTGACGTGTGTTTTCAATAAACATTGCTGTTAAACAGCTAAAACAGCCAATGTTTGACTTAGTGTATCCGTTTAAAATTTTTGACATTAGCCTTTTCAGAACCAAGCCACAGATTTTATTTACTTTCCTTTCTTATTATGAAAACCATATTTTCTCTCGGATACTGTAACCCACATAGATATTATGTTGAAAATTTATCTTTAATATTTTGAGGTCGGCGAAGCTAGAATGTTGTAGAAAGGTATTCCTACCGGCCGTGTAGGAATACGGTTAACCGGTTTTAATGGGTACAGATTCGGATTCAGTATCCTAAAATGTATAAGAAAATATTAAAAGTATCTAGAAGATAAAATAAAAGTAAACATATAAATATTTGTAAACTGTAATTGTTTTTTTTTTATTTCAGCCATTTCTTTTGGTTGTTTTGCTCCAGTATCATTTGTTATGGATATAAGTAATCTTGAATCTTATAAAACTTTTGATGATAAACTAAACTGTGCATTACGTTTATATGCCTCTTTTCTCATGATTCTGCTTTTAATTAATAATTTACCTTTAAATCCAACAGTGGCGTGCTATCATACCGTTTTGCTCAGAATAATAGAAGATCGAAGCAAATATGGAATCAAAACTTTTTTAAACAAGTCCTGGTCCAGAATAACTAATATTTTGTATATGTGTTTAATAATTGCATATTTCATTCCAGTTCTAACAATTATTTATTTTAATATAAATATGGAAGATCCTACTTATATCTTTTTAATAAAATTATGTTTTTTTATATCGGGCTCCACATTACATATAGGCCTGATTTTGTTTTTCACAAGTATTTATTTAATCTATGAGAAATTATTTTCGGCTTGTTTAAAACAGATCAGATGTTGTCTGGAAAACCACTTGAGAGAAAAATATTTTAAACTGCATAAACACACCAAGTATCTTCAATATTGTCATCTAACTTTAATCCAAAAGTTATCAATCCAAGAAAAATTATATTTAGATATATTGAACAACTTGAAACGATACATAAAGATATTCGATTGGCAGATTGTAATGTTTGTTTTAAGTTTAATTATTTTAATGGTTGGAGTTTCTTATAAATATTATGTATCTATATCAAAAACCGAAATATCTTTACACGACATCTTTACACCTTATGGGCTAACCTTATTTCTAATGCTGTTTGATATTTTTGGATTATGTTTACTTGTACATTTCTTGACTAATGTGGTAAGTATTTTTAATACCATCGCCTTCTTTTTGTTTTATTTTATAACTTTATTTACCCGGACATTTTCTATTTCACGTGGAAGTCATTATGACATCATTTAATGATTTTCTCTAAGTTCATGAACGCATACAGATGACTCCTCATTGTTAAGTCATTACGAGATCATGTCATGAAGATTTAGCAGCGGTCTACGGAATGCGCATGCGCAAACTTTAAATTAACCGCGAAATTTAAATATAAAAAAAAGAAAGGAAATTACCCTGCTTAAAAAGATCACATACACACACACCTTCTTGCTCTTATCTTGAAAACGCGAAGAGATACCAAAAAATTAACGAAAAAATCGACCACCTAGAACACCCACATTGAAATTGAAATATTACAGAAGCCTGTACTATTCGGCAATCGTTCTCAATCAGTCATTATGACATCATTTAATGATTTGTTAAATGTATACACCTCATAACAAAGTCATAACAAACCCATAACATGATACAAAATAATAATATGTTCTCATCATGATGTTCGTATGAGTACAAAACGTGGAAATAATAACATGATGCTCTCATGAGGCCTCATAAGTTTATGGATGTTGTCCGGGTACATTTACTTTACCCTGAAGTGTATGGAAATAGCGCCATTTCAGATTTCTGTTTTTTTGGATAAAAAAATATTTACTCTTTTTATTTTGTATTTTATTTATTATTATATTATAGCCAAATACCTAAAGTTTACTTTAAACCTAACAAGTTTATTTTAGAATAATATTTAAAAAAAAGTTGGAGGGATCATTGCTTAGGGTAGCGCCTTTAACCAACCTTCCCATACTTTAATCATCACTTTTTAGAGTAAGCAAGCCTAATAAATAAAGTGATAATCAAAGTATACATTGGAATTAAAATATCTTCAGTAGATGGTACTACAAATTAAAATACTTATATTATTAGAATATTTAATGTAAAATATTTAGAATATCGTCGTGTTACCTTAACTACCTCGTACCTCCAAAAATTCGATTTTTGGTTTTTTGCACTAATCAATTCTTTACATGATTAGTAATGACCTAAACAAAGTCATGATTTAAAATTCCAATTGGTTTATAAGTTATGTGGAACTAATTACATCGTATCTCCTTTACTACTTAAAATAAATAACTGTAACTACCTCTTATCTCCAATATTAGGCCTAGCAAACAAGGAATTTACCGTAGGTGAAAATATCTAAGAAGATAAAACTTTGCATACTTATGTATTTGGATGCGGAAAATATATTGGTGAAGTAAAAAAAGACCTACCACCCCTCCATCCAAGGGCTTAGATCAGGGGGGGGGGGAGGTAATGAGGGTAATTACCCCCCCCCATAGGCGTGGGCGTCAATTTTGTTTGCAGGGCGCCAAGTTTGGTAGAAACCGTCAGAGACACATTTTTTTTTCTTGTTGGTATTTTTTTGGGCGACAAGTTTGGTAGAAACCGTCAGGGACAAAGCTTTTGTCTTAGGTTATTTTTTTGGGCGCAGTCATTTTTTTTTTGTAGGGGCACCACGTTTGGTAGAAACCGTCAGGGACAAAGCTTTTTTCTTGATGGCATTTTTTGGGGGGCAATTTTTTTTTTGTATGCGCACGAAGCTTTATTTTAGGGTTTTTTTTTCTTTTTCTAGAGGCGCCAAATTTGAGGCTTGAAAGGCCGGCCCTGGGTATTTTTTTTTTCTTAAAATATTTATAAAATTTATATCTAGGGGTTTCTAAGGTCGCTTAAGCTCAATTTTATAAAAAAAAACGTTAATCCACCCCCGGCTTACGGGGTGTACTTTTTTTTAAATATTTACAATATTTTCTTGTAAATTTGTAGGAAAGCAATAATCACCCCCTCCCCCTTAGGGTGGAGTTAGAAAATTTTAATTATCAGATTCACTTTTAGCAACATCAATAACCCCTTTATTCACGAAAATTATCCCCGCCCCCAGATGGAGGGTTTGGTACAATTTACCCCCCTCCCGGGGGTGGAGTTGGAACTTTTTTATTATGTGATTTAGTTTTAGCTACCTCAAAAACCACTATATACCAACTTTTACAAAAATACTGTAAACATTTTAAAATAATCACCCCCACGGGAGAAGTCAGAAAAAAAATTATCATCAGATTCAGTTAAAGCAAAAAAATTGAAAAATCCCAATATACTATTTTTTTCTAAAATATTGTAAATATTTAAAAATTACATGCCTTAAATATTTCACAGTTTTTAATTGAGCAACCTCGTATCTCCAGTACAGGGTTACGACTTGGAAATAATAGTTACTGTAACTAACTCGTATCTCCATAATTCTAATTTTTGATTCACGTAACTAATAATTTTGCAAGTTTTATTCTTGAAGGGTCCACAAGAAATAACTACACTTACATTTGTCTATATTACAATAAAAAAAACTAAGAATTTTAAAGTTAACCGGTTTTTTGTGTCCCCTGCAAACCTGTTAATTTGGAGATACGAGGTAGTTAAGGTAACACGACGATATTTATAATTCGTAAGTTGTATGTATATTAAATTTTAGGCAGAAGACACAATTTCATTTCTTTACAAAATTCAGATAAATTCTTTATCTAGAGAAGAAGCAGCAAAAGTAAGTATTTATACATCAAAAGGTTTAAATATACCGAGGGCCATATTTCCCATTAGGCAATACTATAATATCGAGTAGTACAGTTCATTTCAACAAAACTGGAAAAGTGGGGTTATAAAAAAAAAATTACATTGTGAACATTTGACAAATATTTGTTTACTTGTTAATAAATTTAGTGTCAATATTGTTATTGTGTATTTTTTTAAAATTGGGAGAGATAAAGCAGAAAAACAAGAATACTCGAAGAATACTGGCGTAAAACCAATAATTATAATTTTTAAATTAAGGAACTATGAGGAATACCTAGTTGTAGGAGACCAATATACTAGTAGTGTTTTTTAAAAATAAAGGTATTTAAAACAAGTTTATTAGATACAAAATATATTGATAAGGGGATTTAATAATAGACATTTTAGAATAGGGATATTTTAGAGCAGAAATACAGTAATTAATAATAGAGATACGCTTTAAAATCCACATAGTATTTACTAAACACAAATGCATAGAATAACATATGATTTTTAACATGGTTAAACTAACCTTATTTTTCAAACAGGCATAACCCCATTTAAATAATCCACATTCACACAACTAAATTTTATGGAAAACATGAAATTTTACTTAACCCCACTTTTCCAGTTTTGTTGAAATCAACTGTACTATGCAATTTTCTAGGGCGGAAAATTTAAGGGGGCGACAATTTTTTTTGTCATCAAGTAAGACTAAAGTTTGCTTTACGGACGTTTCAAAATGACCTAGTCAATAGTTTTTTCAAGAAGACTTTTTTTCTGGAAGCCAGATATTTTTTTCAGAGACGATGATGACCTTTTTTTGTAATTTTTTAAGGCGATGACCTTTTTTTTAGTCATCAGTTTTTTCAGGGAGGAATTTTTCTTTTACCAATTGGCAAATTTTGCCTGGGAGATCCCACGACAAGAACATACCAACGCCCCTGGACCCTTTTCCATCTTTATTTTTGGGCAGCATATTATCTATTGCCTATGTTAATAAACTTAAAATATGGCCCCTAATATTATAAGGGGTGTTTATCTTAAAATTATTTGTATCATCTAGCCTAAAAAAGGGATAGCAATATGTACATATTATTAAGGATGACAAAATAATTCAGATTTCATATACTTAAAATTAACATATATTTTAATAAAAAGTTCTCTCCAAACAAAAAGACTAAATATGATTTTAGATCCACTATGTATTTTAAGGATTTGAAGTAAGAAAAGGTTAACTATTCTTTTTTAGCTGTTTTGCTTTAAAGTTAATATTTTTCATTCACTTTGATAAAATTTAACTTCCTTGTGAAGTTGTTTCTCCTGAACCCAAATACTGAACTTAAAATACTATTTTTTTAGAATTTGGCTTAAAAATAAGTTATATGCATTTTTAAATCTGTTGCTTGGTTCCAAAAAAGGCAATGACAAAAATTTTGAATGGATACAAAAAGTCAAACATTGGCCATTTTAGCAGTTTAATAGAAATGTTTATTGAAAACACACAAAATTATCCTTAGACTGATTAATCATTATTTGGGTACATGAGAAAAACATTCCGAAGTAATGTTCCATACGAACGAAATATATCAATAGGTACGAAAGGAAACAGCAAAGAAAATTTAATTAACCCGTTTTTGAGCCAAATAATTTTCATATCTAGTAAGCTTAAGAACACACTTGGACTTCGGGGAGAATCTGGAAAGAGTAAATATAGAAAATACAAGTAGATGTTTTTTATACACGTTTTGCTCGGAAACAAGTAGCAAGTATATAGGAAAGATAGTTTCCTAAGTATCTAAGATACTATCTGTAGAGATAAACAGAAACCCACTTTTATGTAAAGCCAAAAGTAAAACTAAATCCGTCCTGTAGTATGGTAACGGTAGAGCTTCTCCCCGTTAAATAGCAGCACAAATCGTTTCGACTTTGCAAATGGCAAAATTATGGCTCATATAGTATTCGTAAAAAGATTCTCAATGATTAAATTCGAGATTAAAATATTTCTTATTTGCAAAACAAAATGTCAAGGAATAACAAGAAAGATAAGCAATGGCATCCAGATCTACTCTTGAAAAAAAAATTTGGATATGTCCGAAATTATTCAAATGCACAAAAAAATTTTAACCGTTTTTTTTTTGTAAAAAATAAACTGAAATAAAATTGTTTTCATAATAAATCATGGTTCGTTTAAAGAACTTCGTTATAATAAGTTGTATGTTGTATTAGGGGCTGTTCATATAATACGTAACGAGCCTAGGGGGGGGGGTTCAGAGAAATTGTTACAGTATGTGACAGAGGGAGGGGGTCTAGGTAAACGTTACGTAACGGAATTTAAAAAATTTAATGTTTATTTCCTAAGCTTGGCAGTTGTATTTTTGTTTCAACATAAATTACTATTTAGTGGCCCATAATTCCCTTTTTCACACAAAAATTGACGAAACTATGCATATTTAAATAATATTTTAATCAGTAAAAAAAACTGTTGACACTGATATTAAAAAAAAAATCTTACGGCCCTGTTCTTGCGTGATCTTGCCGATAAATCATTGGCGATGAATGAATGTGTACTCACAGAACACCAATGTGTGTACTATTTTGTGTACCAGTGCATAAACAATATACGTGTTATATGTGACACTCAGTGTAAAAAGAGGCACCTAGTATTTTTTCCCTGTGTGATATTGATTATGAATATTTTTTTACAAATATAAATTTTTATATTTTTACGCGTTACACAGGGAGGGGGGGGGGTGTTGGTAAATGTGACAGTTTGTTACACAGGGGAGGGGGGGTTAATTTTTTGAAAAATAACGTTACGTAATATATGGACAGCCCCTTAAATATTGGATAGATTAGAAATGATATCCGAAATTAGGCGACTAATACATATACAGCTTGTTTGAGATTATACAATACTGAGAAAACAAAGATTAAAATCAAGGCTAATGTGATTGTAGTGGGAAGTCCGATGTATTTTACATAAAAAAAATCACTTCAGCCTTAGTCTTCTTTCGCATGGGGAATCTACCATTTTTGTTTGATTCAGAAATTCTAAATCACCCTGTATACTAGAGCCTAATCACTTACTAAAGAATAATTAATTTTAGGTAGAGGGACTGATATTAACATTAACTCACCATAAACCTAGTTTAACACCAAGCCATATGTTTACTGTAAATAGGGGTTTGCTGGCCAGTGTAAGTACTTTAAGTAAGTTTTTATTTTACTAGAATTTTTAAATTAATATAGTTTGATTCAAAATAAGTCCAGTCAAATGACAAAGAATTCCTATGTTGAAATAGCAAAAAATTTACTGGGCGCTGAATCTGCGCCGCTGAAAGTCGAGTTGTAACGGTACCAAAATACCTATGAAAATTCATTATAAAAATCTTATGCTCGTCAAAAATCCTCCGAGGAATAATTATTAGGAAAATCGTAAAAAACTATTTCACCTCCAATGGCTATTTTAGAAATTAACTCGATCGTTAAAAAATTATCAAAACAAAAATTGTTGGAAATTTTCTCCTTAACAAAATTGGTGATACGCATTTTTATCTTAAGGTTCATATTTAACGAGATAACCGCACTCACCACTAAAACTCAAGATAGCGGATACCCCTTAAGCTAATCACCCGGTGACAAACTAACAGGAGTGCACAGTGGTCCCAGAATAAAAAATGTAACAAAAGTCTGTTTTTTTGCATATGGCCATTTTTTGCACCGCTGATTACGAAAAAATAGTGAAAACACAAATCAACAAAATATTTATTTTTTGAAATTTACAACCAATCATTTGACGACTAGGTTGATTCAAAGTTTTTGATATTAAATTTAAAGGGCGATTCCAGTGTTGGACTGGCTATACACAGTTCTCTTTAAGAAATTATAGGATTTAAAATCGTGACACCAAATGCCGATTATTGATATCAAAATAGGGTGCTATAGGTATTATAAAACCACTTTCATTTAAATTGGATTCGATCGTAGTAGAAAACAAATTGGAAAAGTTCTTTTATAATTGGTATATAATTTACAAACAGCACTAAAAAGTCAGCAAATGCATGTTTTTAGCAATATTTTTAATGATTAACTCAATTAAATCTTAAAAGTTTATATTTTGTTAAGTGTTTTATAAAAATATCACATTTTTTTAAAATTAAAAGCATTATTCATATTTTCTGTTTTTTTGTTGGAAGTGTTTTCCAATTCAGTGACCTCAAAATTTTTAAGCACCCCTTTGATAGTACCCAGCTTTAAGTTAATTAACAGTTAGGTACGTTTTAAAACCACTGCTTTTTTAAAATATCAAAAGCTTGTTAAAAGGGTCAAAAAAATACATTGACATTAATAATTGTGCAGCAAAGTATTTTTTATCTTAATTTTTCTCTTATTATATTATTCGCAGTGCCAGAGCTAGAAACAAAAAATTATTGGATATAAATTAGTTTAATTAAAAAATGGATTTAGTTCCAGCATCCTTAAAAGATACCAATTTTTAAAAAATCCACCGGTGGTGCACCAAAAACCGATTTTTTACTGCGGATAAATATAGCATACTTAGGTATTCCTTACGCTACGCGCGACATTGGATTTTATTTAATAACCTTTTGAAATCTAAAAAGTTAGAAAATGTTGGATATGTACGCTTTAATACAGCTAATATTCTACAAGATTATACAAAAAAAAGTTTGGCTGGGGAGTCTCGGGGAATCTTGAATTTAAAGCGTGGCAATACACTAAAATTTATTAAATTTTGATATAAAATACGAAATTAATATGTTTTAATTATTTTTATTCGCTTGTGTTCCAAAGTGACATTTTTCGGTTAGAAATGTTAAATTAAAAGTGACAGTTTTGTTAAGACTTTGTCTTTTATTTTACTTTGGCGGGCTAAAGCTATTATTTCTCGTCCTTGGATAATATACTATTTACTACGCCCCACTAAAAAGTCAACAATTCGGCCAAATTAGGTGATAAATTGTTAAGTATGAAGGTTCCTGTAAACATTGTAAACTGGTTATACTCTTATTTCGTAAGCAGAAAGTTAGTTATTAATCTAAATTAAAAAAAAAAACAAGATCTAAAAACTTTAGATCAAAATTAGGTCATCAAGGGTCAATTTTAGGACCGTTAATATTTTTAATTTTTATTAATGATCTCCCTAAATTTATTAAACAAGCTGCAGTTGCAGACGACACCACAATTACTCTTTTGGCATATACATGGGAAGAACTCTTGCGGTTAGTCAGGTCTTGGAAGATTTTGATATATGTTGTCAAATGAACAAATTGGTACTAAATAAATCTAAAACAATGATTAATCAATCCCCCCAAATATTTGGGGGGATGTGAGGATTGTAGCTTACCTGCTGAATTTACTTTGACTAAACTTAAAATCAGCCGTTACTAAATTTTTGTGTTCTTTGACCAAAATTTGACCTTTGATAATCACATTAATCATGGTTAAACCGAAAAAAGCCTTTTAACTATCTCAGAATATTTCTATTACCTAAGTTTTTTGAGAAAAATGAGATAAAAATGTTAAAAAATCATTATTTTATCCCTCTTTTGTTCCAAAATCTTGGAAGATAAAAATATTCCGAAGACAAATTTGGAGTCGGCGACTCAATATTAGTTAAAAAATACCCAACTTAAAACATGAAAACTTTATATTCATAGGTAGTATAAATAGGAATATTATAAAAAAAATTTTAAAAAAAAATGGATAATATGACAAAACTAAGTAGGGGTGGAGGGTAAGGAGAAGGGTGCATAAGGGGACAAGCTTATTGCCACGTAATCATGCTAAAAATTGTCAAAAATCATTACTAGGGGGTCAAAATTGAACTTAAAAAATGTTACTTAATATGGTTCTTATGTTTTAAAGTAACATTTTTCTGATGTAGAACCATTAAAAAAACAAACAAAAATACACAAAATTTTGTTTTATAAATTATTTTTAAATTGGCATAATTGCCTGAACTAAAATTTAAAAATAAGACGTGCTGGATTTTTTTTAAGGTCAAATTTGTATTCTGCGCCTTAAAATTGATAAGAAAAATATATTATTTGGGCTCGGGAAAAAAATTACACTGTGTACTTTAATTTTGTTTCTTTTTCATTTATTTACTTTTTACGAACAAACTAAGCAACATAAAAAAATATTTGTATGAATATTTTTGTAGAGAATTTTATTACAAATTAAGTCCTATAAAATTTTTATACAGATTTGATAGTTTTGCCACAAAAAAAGACAATTAAGTAAACTATCCACTTTCATTTTAAGTTTTTTATTTATTTTTTCTCGTACTTACTCTGACAGTAGGTCCTTGGCATATATATTTTTGAGTTCCTTGTATTTTTTTAATATACCCTAAAATTTTCAAAATCCTACTCTTTTTTTTAAGATTTTGAAAAAAAACGTCATTATTCCTGGACTTATATCTCAAAAATGTTAGGTGATGAAATTTTTCTAAGGTCAGATTCGGTTTCTACGCCCTCGAATTAGTAAGAAAAAATTACTTTCCGATCGGGGCAAAAAAAAGTTGAGATTTTTTAGTGTAGTGTTATTAACACGGTTCACCTAGGCGATTTTAAATAAAAGTTTCGTGGACCCCTACATTTTTTGGACTAAAACATACCTGATGACATAAGAAATCAATTTCCATTTGAAAGAAAATCGTAAAAGATACACTTTTTAAGAAAGATAAAAAAACGTTTTTTTGAGTAATAGGATGTGTCAAAAAATCGCGATTTACAAAATCACAAACGCTCTCTGGCTTAAAAGTTGCTACTTAGTAAAAAACAGTGGCCACTCAAAAATGAACCAAATCGATAAATGTTTAGAGGTAGCTCAAAGCACTCAAACTTAAAAACAAATCGGTACCTGTTTTTCGGATAAAAACTGATACCGATAAAAATTGAGGAAATTTTGGAGGGTTTTATTGGTAATATTTAAAAACAATACTAAATGCAAGAACTAAAAAAATTATATCCCCCCTCCCCTTAAGTTAGAACATGAAAAAATCGCCAATTATTTGAAGATTTCGCGAAAATTTTATTTTTGCAAGTTTTTAAAAGTGCATAAAAATAGTTTTAAATAAAAAATCTGAAAAATTATATATTAGTATATAAGCATATATACATGTTAACCTACATGACTATACAGAAGACATAATTTTTTTCCTCAAGTTGAGTAAAAAAATTAATTTCAATTCGAACCCGGGTGGATTTTCTGTTTTTTGCCTAAAACTTTTTTCGGTGTACTTTTTTTGATTTTTTCTTGTTGGAATATACTTTTTTATGTAAAAATATACAAAAAAGTTTCTGTGGTTTAACATCGCAGGTTTAACCGTTTTAAAGATAAATGCATTTAGTAAATTTTTACTCATGAACAAAATAAAAAAATAAAAAAAATATAAAGCCAAAAACAAATATTTTAGTAATGAGCGGTTATTTAACATTAAAAACATAAAAAAATGATATGCACCTAGTTCAAAAATTCATTCATAAGGAAGTTATGTCCTTTTAAATATGCCCTATTTTTAATAAATTTTCGCGAAATCTTCAAATAATAATTTTTTATGTTCTAACTTAAGAGTAGGGGGAATATAATTTTTCTAGTTTCTCACAATTAGTATTGTTTATAAATATTACCAAAGAAACCCTCCAAAATTTCCTTAATTTTATATACAATCACTTTTTATCCGAAAAACAGGTACCGATATTTTTCAAGGTTTGAGTGATTTGAGCTACCTCTAAACATTAATCGATTTAGCTCATTTTTGAGTGGCCACCGTTTTTTACTAAAGAGCAACTTTTGAGCCAGATAGTGTTTTCGATTTAAAAAATCGGGATTTTTTGACACACCCTATTACTCAAAAAAACGTTTTTTTATCTTTCTAAAAAAGTGTATCTTTTACGATTTTCTTTCAAATGAAAATTGATTTCTTATGTCACCAGGTATGTTTTAGTCCAAAAAATGTAGGGGTCCACGAAATTTTTATTTAAAATCTCCCAGGTGAACCGTGTTAAATAAATTAACAAAAGAGACAAAAAACATTTTTTTATCAAAACTTTTTCATTATAAATATTTATTTTTTTCTAGATGTCTGGAGTAATCATTACTTACATTATGGTTGCACTACAGTTAGAAAAGGTATTTTTAATTGAGGAATAATGGTAAAGCTCTAAATATTGTTTAAAAAAGTTTAATGCTAACTGACTAATATTAGATCAATACAGAACCGTAGAAAAGGTATTTTTAATTGAGGAATAATGGTAAAGCTCTAAATATTGTTTAAAAAAGTTTAATGCTAACTGACTAATATTAGATCAATACAGAACCGTAGAAAAGGTATTTTTAATTGAGGAATAATGGTAAAGCTCTAAATATTGTTTAAAAAAGTTTAATGCTAACTGACTAATATTAGATCAATACAGAACCGTAGAAAAGGTATTTTTAATTGAGGAATAATGGTAAAGCTCTAAATATTGTTAAACAGTTGAATTCTAACTGACTAATATTAGATCAATACAGAACCGTAGCCATAACGGGATGTGGAAACACCTTTAATAACCACATCGAAAAAGTTGACAAACTGAAGAAAAATTTTAATCGTTGGTAATTCTTCAATCAAAAAGTTGGAAAAATTCAGTTTTTTGTTGACATCACTTCTTTTCTGGGACACAAATGTTGAAAATTCTTTAATCCAACGAAAGTTTTTGCTTCCCCCTTCCAATAAAATGTCATTGCTACAGCTCTGGACCAATTAGTATACAGGGTTATTCTTTTAAATGGTACACCCCCGTAACTTTTGAACGGGATAATACATAAACTTCAAATTTGGAATATGCATATCACACAACAAAAACTATAATTTTTCATATTTTTTAATTTTTTATTCTGTAAGGCAGCGTTAGGAGGGCAGTGGGGGACCATATTTTAAATGGCACCCTAGGTCTTGTGATAAGTCATTTTAAAATGCTTAAAATTCAATATTTAACCATGTAACTATTTATTTAATACTTTTTTTTGTTTTTTTTTTCTTTAAAATTGATGAATATAATAATAATAATAATAATGTCGTTTATTACATAATCTATACAAAAGGCCATTGACCGAAGTCCTTCAGCCCATATAACATAATAAATTTAAAATAAATCAATTTTAACAAAAAATAAATAATAAAATGCATATAAAAAAAAAATAATTGGATTTAGTAAAAATAAATAAAAATATTAGTAACAGTCTTTAGTTTTTCAGATCATTCAATATCTGGAAAAGTGTTCTTTCTGGAAATCTCGCACGGGGAGGGTTTTGGTTCCAAGGGATACAGAAGCTGCTTAATGTGGATTGATTAAAAATTGATGAAATTTTCAATATTTTTAAAAAATTAATTTTGGAAATTTTGCGCAAAGGTCAAAATAGTTAATACATGGGGTATTATCATGTTAAGACTAATTATTTTACATTTTCATGCATTTTTTTATATTTATGCACATTAAAAATTTGAATAATTTTGAAGAAAAAAAATCTTAAAAAAAAAATTAAAACATAGTTACACATTTAAAAAGAGATTTTTAAGCTGTTTAAAATGACTTATCACAAGACCTAGGGTGCCATTTAAAATATTGTCCCCTATTGCCCCCCTGGCGCCGTCTTACCGATAAAACAATGAACAATATAGCAAATGATGACTTTTATTGTGTGATATACACATTTCAAATTTAAAGTCTATAACTCATTTCGTTTAAAAGTTACAGGGGGTGTACCATTTAAAAGAATAACCCTGTATACATATTAAAATGTTCTAAAGGTTATTAAAGGCATTTACTTATCATCATATGGTGAATACAAGAAAACTTTAGGATATTTTTGCACGAGTGCGAGAAAATTTTTTTTTTCATATTGACGATGAATCTGTAATATTTAGGATATGTAGTATAAAACAAACAAAATGTAAAAAGTACCAGATTTTTATTATTTTTTAACTTACAAGTATATTATATGTATATATAGTACAAAATTATAAGGTAACATACTGACTACAAGGTCCTGTACAACTGAGGTAGAACGGAAATCAGTCCTATGGATAATAACAGGTATTCCAAAACAAATTATTCAATTATTAGAGTTAAAATTTTAAAAAGAAGGCATTTACTTCTTAATTTTTGTTGACAGACTATCGTACGTACTCTTACATTCTTTATTCCACAACCTACTCTTAGAGAAACCTCATCATCACCATCATGAGAAACGGTGTAATTATTACAAGTAAGAGCCACGGCACTCAGACATAAGATCCATTCTGCATGCCGCAGTCATCTATGACACATCATTTGATTATGATGATATTCCATGGAGATAGGCATCTAAAAAGGCGATGATCTGACCTAATGAATGACCGAGTAAATGGCTAGGTTGCACTGATGGTGAACCTAAAAATCGCTGTCTTTTCTGTGAGAAGACAGGTCATTGTCCCGAAATATGGGATGCAGTTTTTTTTATCATAATCGCAGAATATTCAGCGTTTACTCCGGACAATTTTCATTTTATAAAGATTGTTAAAAGTACCATAACCAGCTAGAAAACTGACAATATTTCTGATTTTTTCTTGTTTAATTGAGAACCCTACTTCGCACGATATGCACTCGATTTGCACTTGACTTGACTTGACTTAATTAAAAAATATATTTTTTCTACGACTGCTTTAGAATGTACACACTTCTCAAACACAGAATGAATCCATTCTAGCTCAAGATACGGTATGAATATTCCGTACCAAGTGTTAGAATGAGCACATGTAGTGCCATCTCTTGTTTATAAAAGTAAAGAAAATTGTAGCAAAATTAGCAAAAATATATATATATTTTACCATAAAATATTGAATAATTTAATGCAATTTTAAAGTTTTGCGTTAAAATTACATAAAGTTTATTAGTTTTTCTTAATATTTGACCAGTTTTTTATCAATTTAGTTCAAAAAATTAAAACTGCTCCATCTATTGTTAAATATTTAAACCTGATATCTGTCACAACAATCTGACATAACCTTCAATTTTTGCATTATAATTTGTAAATATGTGCGGGACTTTGTCATACTCGCCTGCCGGCTCATATGACAAACTTTCCGCTCGCGCGGAATATTGTCTATTCCATACTAGTTATAGAATATACTATTTTATTGCTTATTTATTACTTAACTTTACTTCGTAATATATGCACACTAAATACATATTTAACAAAGATTTATGATGTTAAATATTTTTTGAGTTAAGTCAAGTGTCTAACAGAATGCGAAGTAGAGTAATTCTATTAAAGCTTTTTGGTAGTAGGGTTATTGGGAGTAGGTTTATTTGGATTGGATTGGAGTAGAGCTATAAGGAGTAGGGTTATTGGGAGTAGGGTTGTTGGGAGTAAGGTTATTGTAGATTATGAATGTTAAGGAGTAGAGACATTGATAGTATGGACGTTATTCTGCCATAAGTTTAATCAATTTTGGAATACCTAGTATATGGGCAATAATTCTTTGGGAAAAATAACTTTAAAATTGTGTCAAACAAAAAGAAAGATAAAATAATAAATAAAAAAAAGCGATAAATTCTTTGCCCGTTAATTTAGGATACAATTTTAAGTTCCTAATTAATTATATAAAATACTTTACAAAATAAATATAAATATATACAATACACCATAAGGTGTTATACAGAATATTTCAAAACATTTTTTTTTTCGGTTTTGTTTGTATTAAGTTTTTTTTTTGAAAATGTCTGTATATTTAAGATTAATAATAGAAATATATTATTAATAATATAAAAATATTATTTTTTATATCAAGATCAAAAATTAAAGTGTAACAAAATATTATTCACAATATATTAATATCGATCAACAAACAAGTAAATATTTTTTTTAATATTTTTTGAATATTTATCATAACAAAATCTACATTTATTTACATTTTAGTACAAAAATATATAACTATTTTAAATATAATATATACAAAAATATATTCGTACTTTATAGAATTATTTTTATGTCAAAAATCTAATAAATTATAAATTTGCATAAAACCTTAACCATAACATTTTAGTGCAAGAACTATAAATTTATTTAGTGCATTACACAGGGGCGAAGATTTTTTTTAAGTAGCAGGAAAGATAAGCTGTTTTTAAATAATTTTAACCTTCTGATTCCGAATTTGCTTATAGTTTTTTTCCATCAGACACAGTTTTTGACATAAAGCGCACAGTTTATTTTACTGTTTAATTGTGGTGTAATTTTTTTTAATAATATGGAGGTTTTTTCTTACCATTTTATAAATGTATATCGTTTTACAAGAATTTTTCTATGGTTCCATTTTATAAAAAAGGTCTGTTCACATGTGTACGACCAATGTAGATTTTTTCATAATTATGAAACTATAACTGAAAGAATAAAGTATCAAAACTTTATAATTGAAAAAATAAAGCGTCAAAACTTTATAATTTAAAAAATTATTAAGTGCGACTACGTGTAGCAAGAGCAAAATAACACATGGACTACAAGGTCCCTCTAACAAGGCACTATAGGTCAGGGAATCAGATTTTTTGGCAGAAAGCCTGATTTTTGTCAAATAAACACAGCTAAAATAGAATCCAATATTAAAAACCCTATATACCAATTTTAAAATTTTCGTGACAAAAACAATCTCGAATGAGAACTTTTGGTAGATTAAAGCATTCTTAAGTTATCGCGCTTACAAGATTTCCCGGATACACCCACCGACCGATCGGCCGAACCATTGAACAACAATTTTTTTGCTCAAAATTGATTTTAAGCGGCATAAAACGTCATAAAACTCAAAAATACGCAAAAAAAAATAAACATTTTTGCACGAATACCAAGCTTTCCAAAAATAATAAATAATAAATAATAAAATAGAAAAGCAATAAACTTAAAAATGCATAAATAACTTTACCTGAACTGTTTTAATGTAAAACAGTCAGACACAGCGAAGTTCTTAAAACAAATTTAGATTTCGCTCGATTGCCTTGATCTCAAAAGTTATTTAAAAGGCTCAATATGTGTACGATAAATACTTCAACTATCCTTGATTACAGTGACATATTTGTTTTATCGAAATTGCTAAAAAGACTTTTTGCCAAAATACCTGACCTGGCCCACAGTGCAAGGGTATGTTTAAAATTATAAAAAGTTTTCAAACTTTATGCTGTCAATTATAAATTTTATTTATAATTATATTAAATAATTATAATTTATATTTGCTCCTCTTACGCCTTCTTAATAACGGATTTAAATTAAAATTTGGTGGTTTTACGGTTTTATGCAAACTAAGTTCATGCTTCATTTAATATAATAGTACAAATTTAATAGGGAGCACTAAAAAAAATATCTGACACATTTAATTTTATTGGTTCTTAGTGAGTTTACCCAGACAGCACATAATAACTATTAGATATCCAGGGAATATACTTTCTGGATATAGAGTATATCCAGTGGATAGCCTGGATTGTCATTAGATGTCTCATGGACATCCAAATGTCCGCCCATATCCAGATCCTGGCAGGATATCCACTGGATATCCACGAGATTAACCTTCCTAAAGTATATTCACTGGCTATCCACTAGAGATCCATCATGGATATCCAGGATATCCAGGATATCCTTGTGGATATACTTTGGGGAGGTTAAAAAAATAGATGTCCACTGGATATCCACGAGATATCCAGTGGACATATGATGCCAGGATCTGGATATAGGTGGACATTTGGATGTCCATGGGATATCGTCTTGTAAATTTCAGGACGTCGTATCTCAATTTGTTTCGATTTGGAGATTTTGGATTTAAACGCTTTATATTATTAATTTACATCTAAAAAATAAGTTTCACCTGCTATTTTTTTAAAATAACAAAAATATAAGCAAAATAGTAACGTCGTATCTTAGATGATTACAGATTAATAAATTTTAAAACCTCGTATCTCTTAAATCTAGTTAACTGACTTGGAACGCATCTTTTGCATACGGCGACGCTTTTTTGACAGCTTATGCGTATGTTATAAAAATTTGTGAAGTTTAAATGTTTAAAGTTAAAATTAATGGTAAATATTGTTACTTGTTATATTAACTATATATTTTTAAATTAATTTGCTTTTAGTTATGGCCGAAATTAGCATTTTAAACGAATATACAATTCTTTATTTTGTTCTATGAATCCACCGATCAGCTGATCGGTGTTTGAATCAACCTTGGCAAAATGACAGTTTGAATAACACTGCGCATGCGATGCAAGAGGCGCTTTCCGCTAATAATGTTTCAAAGCTCGTATCTTTAAAAATTTTTATTAATTTTGAGCATCAAAATGTCGTATCTATAAACATTAGGTTTTTATTTGTATTTATTTATTTTATACACAATAAAATGACTTAAGGTAAGTTAATCATTAAAAATGTATTAAGTTTATATTTAAAAAGTACATTTTCAACCTATGAATAAGGCGAAAAAGAGTTATTTCTCATTCCTGTAAAGTTGTCTTTTTTGAGATACGACGTCCTGAAATTTACAAGACTATATCTAATGGCAATCCAGGCTATCCACTGGATATACCCTATATCCAGAAAGTATATCCCCTGGATATCTAATAGTTATCATGTGCTGTCTGGGTAGTTGTAATAATTGGCTGTCAACCTTAATGTTTGTTTATTATATTACATGAATCATAAGCGGCGTCTAATAATTTTATAATTAAAATAATATTAAAGCAAAATCAACTAGGCACTAAGAATTAAGAATATTTTTCTCTTATTTGTCGATCATTTAATTTTTGAAAATGATTATAAATCAATAGTAGTTTTTTTATTTTAAGAATTTTAAAATAATAGTACTTTAGGTATCATTTAATTTCTATAATTTCTTTGATCAGAAAAAGATCATCAAAAAAGCAATTTCAAAAAGTTGCAAAACAGAAAAAAGTTCAAATTTAACTAATTTTTATTTATACAAGGTTATCTTTAAAATGAGGAGCATTATTTCATGAGTTAACAAATCCTTAATTATAATATTGTGTTTGTTAACTTTTAAAATAATGCTCCTCAAATGGGATATCAGAAGTCTTTGGAATATTGATGAAAAAGTTTATCTTTTCAAAACACCGGATAAAAAAGTAATAATTTGGCGCCCCTCGTCAGCAACCGGCCGGTCGACCGCGGTCGCATGGTCCTTCCGACCCCTCCGCCGGCTCTGGTGGAGAAGGAGCAAAAATAAAAAAGTATAAGGGAGTGATAATATCACATATTATGTGATTTTAAGTTAAATTAAATAGTTATATTTGTAGTTTAATTTTGATTAAGTTATCAGTAACCTGGGATCTTTAGAAAGTATAACTTAAAAGCAGGTTCAAAATACAGAAAGTATTGTGGCGTGCACTAACGATTTTTTATGGGGACAGAAATTTAAAAAAATCTGTTCTAATAAGTTTTACGTCTATAGACAAAGTATAAGTAGTTGTCTACGCCTATCAATAGATGGGGCACAAGTATACCTTAATCTGATGAGTTGACTTCTGAAGTGAATAAGGTCTAAAAATGTTTTCTCAATCAGCATACAGGGTTGACTCTTGGTACTGACGAGGGCCATTAACCCAAAACTACGGAGGCTGCCAATATATCTACGATGCACATAGGTAAAATATCTCAAAAAAAAAAAAACGGAAAAAATCATGAAGCGTAAAATGTTGAATATTTATAAACCTTGTAGTATCCTCTAAATGATTTCAATACACTTTTTCCAAAATGTTTGCAACCTTGTCTAATAAATTAAATTTAAGTGGCACGTTGCATATGCAATATCTTACATTTAAAATTCTTTAGGGCTGTATTTTTTAAATTTTAAAAAATAATACAAATATGGGGTATTAAATAATAGAAAGGTATTGCATATACAATATCTTAATTTTCTTAATACTTTTTTTTGAATAAAAAACACCCCCATTTCACTTATTTTTAAGTTAGCTCCTCTCCCGCCTAAGGGTGTGGATGAAACAAATCTGCTTAATATTGAAACTTAGTACCAAATTTAAAAAACATATTTGTTACGGTTTCTGAGATATCGATGCAATGTAACAATAATTTTTTACGCAAGCTCGCAAATATTTTCAAAAAACTGTATTGAAATCATTTAGAGGACACTATAAGGCTTATAACTATTCAATATTCGACGCTTCATGATTTTTTTCCGCTTTTTTTTGAATTTTTTACCTGTGTGCGATGATTGGAAAAATTGATTGATGCTATTTAATCGATTTTTTAAGACTGCTTTTTGTGATCAATCTAACTGTTCGTTTGTGTAAGTAAATTTAACAACTCAGAATGATCCATGTTATTTAATGTTACCATGTCGATACCAAGTGCGTTTGCCACACTTTCCATATCCAGTCCAAAGGACTTCAACAGGTCAATGAAGTCCATTTCTTCTCCTGTATACGGATTATGGAGTTTTGGACAAGAATGATTACATTGAGGCCATGAGCACTTTTCTAATCTCCTGTGAGCACAGTGTTTGTTATTTGGGCGTCTTTGAGAATGAAGAACTGACCTTTGAGCCCTTTTATCCAAAGAGTTTAGATTATTAGCTGCTGTATTGGGAATTGAGGTTTGGTTGTTTAGTGTGATTTGATTTTGAAGACGCTCTGAAAACAAAAATACATACTAAGTTAATATTCACAAAATTTTAAAATTCATTTAATATGTTGCAATGGAAGTCAGTGAATTTATTTTTAATAGTTTTGCACTATGCGATTCGCTTGGAATGTTTAATAAATTTCTATTCTATATGGCAGAATTACCAACTTCAAACAGTTTGATATTTATTTTTCCCTTAAAAAAAACGCTTTAGATTACGAAGGTATTTTTCGCAAACAAAAGACCCCTAATTTACACTACGTAATCAGTGACTACCTAGTGCAAAGCAAATTTTAGATTCATTTCATATGAGTTATACTGTAGGTTAGGGTCACTTTATCTGAGTTTACTTTGTTCTTATGTACTTGGTCTGTTTTTGCTCTGGTTCTCGGTTTTAGAAAAGCTGTATATAAGTTCAAAAACCAAAAACTAAAGACAAAGTATGACTAAGATACTGTAACCTTACTATACTGCCCTGTTAAAGGAAAGGGCAGTAAGTGACACTTGTGGCATAGCGGCGTTTGGATGTAATATTTTGAAAACGCTGCTATTGACCAATGTCATTTACTGCCCTTTACTTTATCAGGGCAGTATAGGTGCCTAGGAATTATACCATGGATAACAAAGTGAATAGATGTCGCTCACAAAAACACTTCAGCTATAAATACTGCCCCCTTCCGGACAGGGAATAAACATTCTACCTGCATCATAAAATGGCAGCTGTAGACAAATTTATTCATATAAATAAATCTTAATGTGTTTTAGCAATCATAATATTTTTAAACATAATTTCGTTACATTTATTTATAAAATAGCCATCTTTTTAGGTGGCCCTAAATATTTTTCGTGTAATATGCTGTTATACTTCAATAAATACGTTTACCTCTCAGAAAAACTTTATATTTATTTAGTTAATATTTATTTATACATTCAGAATCTTACAATATTTTTTTAATTCTAGTACAGCGTTGCCAGACTTACTATAATTTTGACTTTTGGGGGATATTTTTTTAAACTTATAGAAATAATAAATAATTATCAAACCTAGGCACATAGCTGTCTGAAATGAGTATTTTCTACTATAGCTTACGTATTAATAATGAAAATTTAAAAAATATTTAAAGTTAGAATAAGGTTAGAAAAAGGTTAGAATTTAGTTGGGAAACTAACGTTATATTTATATATTTTATAACGTTTTTGTCAAACGTTAGTTTTTAAGGTTAGATTTATACATTTTATAACGTTTTTGTCAAACATTAGTTTTTAAGGTTAGATTTATATATTTTATAACGTTTTCGTATAACGTTTGAGACTAACTTTTTAACTTTTTTATAGGCCCCGCTAGGTGGGTGACGCAATTGCTAAACTGCCCCTTACCTCATAAAGAATTTTTATTGATCAAAATCTAATTCCTGTTCATTTATGCTAAACTTTTTTTTTAATTACAAACAAAACTAAACAAACCGATAAAAATCAGATAATTACCTCGCCTTTTCTTTCCTTTTCTATTCTTCTTGTGCTTCCTTCTCTTTCTTCTTTTATTGTTCATCTCATTTTCATTATTACTAGTATTTGTCGAATTGCTTAAACCATTTAATTGTCTATCTGCACTTAGTTTTTTCGTTTGTCGGTGACCCACCCTCGGCTGGTCCCCAAACATTTTAGCGTTCTTCAGTCTCTTAGCTCTTCGCCTGCTTGTTTTTTGTTCCCAACAATGCAGGGCCTCTGCAATAGAAATATCGTCGATTTTAACGTTTTGCCAGTCTCTCTTGGTAAGTACAGAGTGGGATATACAGGAAGGGGCGAACACGGCGGAAACGTTCTCAAAACTTTGACGCAACGCATCACCCATTTTGTGGATATAATCCCACTGTTGTTTGGTCACTGGAGTGCCTACGTTATCTGCGTTCATTTGAGCTTCATCAAACAGCCATTGAAAGACAAATAGTTCAGCTGAAAAATAAACAATATATAAAAATTTTTGTTTATAAAGCAAAATATATGAATGTTGATATTTTTTAGTATTGCGTATATTTTAATAGGTACACGGAAGATACTAAGTTACTATATCTTCAAATAGGATCAGATTTTCATAGTGGATGTTTTGTTTAAATCCTTCTAATAGATAGTTCTTTTTACTATAGTTGGTATACCAATTAAATATTTTAATGGTTTTATTGATAGTTTCTTCAGGATAATTTACCCTTGATTTAAAGAACAGTATGCATAGTAAATCAAGGGACGGATCCAGGAGGTGGTAGCAACAGTTATCACTCCCAAGAATTGAAAAAAAAAACATAAACGTCTGACAGCAGATATGTAAAATTAGCTGATTGTCACTTTCCAACTGTTGTCATAGGCAACGGGTGGGAAATAGGCACTAACTACTAACTAGGTCGTAGGAAAATATATACAGTAAAGTAAGATTCGATGACTCTTTTTTATTTAAGTATTTTTTTTTGTTTTTTTTTTTAATTATAAATAATGATTGCTAAACCCAGAAAACCATGTTTGGGCCCAACATTGTCCCAATTACATTTTTTACATTACATTTTTGTTTGACCTCATACTATTCTACTTAATTAAGCATCCCCTAAGTCCAGGACTTGTGTGGGCTAGTAGTAGAGGGAACCACCGGCTTTAATTGACTTTCGAACCAATTTATAGGGAGTGTCCGCTTCACTTACGCCTTCGCCAAATTTCAATTATTAATTAACTAAAAAAGGCGAATCGGCGCCGGTAAGAATCGAACTCACGCTATTTTGGGTAGTAAACTCGTCAAGTACGACGCGGTAGTCCACTACACCAATCCTCCCATGAATTGGAGATTTACAGAATTTATCGAAACTGGGGCTAGTTAAATAGGAATCATCCGAAACTAGGCCTTTATCGTGAGGAAAACACATGCCAAAAATTCACCCAGGCTCGGAAAATCGGATAGGACATATAGACGAATGTCCAGTCCAGTTAAGATTGCCTCAACCACGAGGGCCTCTTCTCTTCCTTATTACATGGAACAAAATTGGCCTATTCTTGATCTAAGATGTTTCTCCGGGTGGTTAGATATGCATATTACCCATCAAACACTGGTTCGTTGGCCACCCGTTGGCAAACCCACATTGGGCCAACACATTGTGGAGACATCAGCAGCCCTTAGGCCACATACGACGGCCAATGTTGGCAAAACTGCATTGGTCCTACATTGCCCGCCCGAAGTTTTCGTTGGTCTTCGGGAGGCCAATTTAGGACTAGGCGGCTGATGTGGTCGTGGGTTTGCCAACATTGGTCCAATGTAGGAAACATTGACACGCCAATGTTTGGCCAACGGGCTGTCAATGAACCAATGTTTGCTAGGTTAAGGCGGCCGCAGAACAGCCCTAGTAGTAGTCTAGCTCTTTGGACTTCACACCGTAGTTTTGCCCTGGGCCAAGGTCCGCTGATTGTGTACTTGGTTATATAGGAAAAATCTAATTTTTGGTTTTGGACTAGTGTTGCCTGTTTACTTTTTTGTGTGTATGATACTTTAAGTGATATTTATATGGATATAACTAGTTCATAGTTTTTTAACAATGCGTTTTATTCAGGTCAACGATGAGATAGATAGAAGATTGTTATTGTCGGTACCGCGGTGTTTTGTATGTGGTCAAAGTTATGATAAATATAATAAATTTTATTTCTTTTTTATTGATTAAAGCTAGCATGTAAAAGTCTTTCTTGTTTTACGGCAGTCGTATAGTTTTATTAATAATCATAATAAAATTTGCGGCCTTGTTTCTAAGGGACTAGATAATAGACTTTTTTAAGCGTAGCCTAGAAATGAAAAGTCTACTACTCAATTTTTAATTCAACTAATAAAATTTAATTAATAACAAAAAAATTAGGAGTACAACACTCAAAAAATACGGGTAGCTGTAAAGAGCCTCTACAGCTCCTTCCAGGTGCGGATTTATTTAATTTTAAGGGGGGGCATGCATAAGGAAAAAAAATGCGCATTCACAAAAAATATAATTTTAAAGGTATTTCTATGCTAATACATTGTAGAATGTACAATGAATGCAAAATGTACAGCATTTGGTCAAATGTTTTAAAAAATTGACTGTAGCTATATTCTGTCCCATCTAGCTGGCTGGAAAAAGTAAACAACAGCTAATTTACATAACCTAAATACACCAAATTGAATTGACAAAATACAGACAATTATTCAAAGCAAAGCGTGTTACGTTTTCAACTAAATTAAACTTAATCAAGATATAATTTTTAAATGTAGTTAATTCATTTATAATGCTAAATCGAACTCACTTTTTAAATGGGGATAAAGTCTATATCCAAAATAACACTTCCATGGCTCATTTGGATACTCATTTCTACATCTTTCAGGAATTTTTCCTCTCCAGTAGTCCATTCCTTTCTTACTAGCTTCAATCGTAGGCTTTAGCAAGGAACTTCCCTGTGCATAAGGTGACCTATCCAGAAACCATCCAGAATCAGTCACTCCTCTAACAATAATTTGCCGCAAGTGTAACTCTTCATGTAATAACTCTTTAACGTAGTCTAAGTTTAACATAACTCCAGTTCCGCCAGCGCTACTCCCTGTCAACAGTAAATCGGTGCTGTTTTCTAGACCCAGAGGTACGAGGTCTTTCACAACTTGCAGTACTATGGAAGAGCCCATGAAGCTGAACATGTCATGTGGTGAAGCTGGCTTTGAACCGCTCCAGATGTCACTAGTACAGTACGGTATAAAAACGTGATTTGCGTTCCACCAGAATGGATTTTCTTCCATATTTGGGGATAATATACCTCCAACTGAAATTAAAACAAGGCTAAAATTATATTTTAAAATCTTAAATATGTATATGTATACTAAGGATACAACATTTTTAAGGGAGATTCTACATAAAAATTAAAAAGTTTGGGAAAACATAGGCTCTTAAGTTATTTCTAAGTATTAAAGTTAAGGGGTTTTATACCTAGCCGGCTCAGGAAAATTAAGTATTTTTTTCAGGTATGTAATCAGAAGCTATTGTCATTATGAATAACACACACAATCGTGGTTACCGCAAACGATAGGCGTTTCGGGGGCTATGGATTCCACAATTTTCCGAATTTTCCAATAAAAAATTTTTCACAAACACATCGAAACATATATTATTTGATATTTTGTAGGTCGTTCGAATCAAGTTGAGATTACATACCTGAAAAAAATCCTTAATTTTCCCAAGCCAGCTAGTTATTTTAAAGAACTGTAAAAAAAAAGTGAAATTTTGCATGCTTCTGACACGATTTTTATTCAGGTAAATTGATTATGTTGTTTATGAATTAGAATATTTCGCCGTTCATTTAGAGATCCTAAAATATTTTGTACTCCAATTCTAATATACGAAATTTTCAAACAAAATAAAGTACCTAGTATGCTCAATTTTAAAATCTAAATAATAATTATTATTTAGATTATAATTAGCACAACTTATTTTAGGAAAGTTTAATCTATATTTTTAAATATACTAAATGTGCTTTTTATATGTATAATACGAATAATAGTAATAGTGCATCTTATATACTTGCAAATTAATTCTACACCAAGAACTGACATTGACAAATAAAATTGTCTAATTTAAATAGCAAGGCACCTTATTCCGCGATTGGCAAGCCCAAGCATTAAAATTCCGTAAATGTAAACGATTTGACATTAGAATTTTAAATGTAGTAAGTTTTATTGCATCAGTTTGAAAATTCTCAATACCATTTTATTAGATCTTTTACAAAATGTAGCAATAAAACTAAATAATTCACGAAGTTGATAAAAAAAAAATCATTTAATGACGCGCTGTATCACTACTTGTTGTGGATGTGTTTGGTATACTAATAGTGATTTTTTAATAGGTAACGGATAGAAGCAAATTATACTTTTTAGTTTAATAAGTAGTAATTTAACATAACTTACTGTCTCTAGTTTCAGGCCATTGCGAAGAGGTCATGTAATGCCTTTGCCTTAACCATCTATTTCTACAACTGTGATGATCATAACAGTACCATCCACCTTCTAAAAATATTATCCATTTTTTACTTGTATGGGATTTTCTCAAATAGAATCTGTAATTAATAAATGTTTTTATAGTCATATTTATTTAGAAGCTTTTCGAAAATATGCTTATTTTGGGGAATTAACCATCGATAGTTCTGATATATTATAAAAGAAAAAATTTGCAAAATAATTAATAAAGCGGCTACAGTTTAAGCTGAAATAAACTAAAAGAATTGAAAATGAAAACGTTTTTGTATGTGGGAAAAATAGAAATGTTGGTTGAAAGATTTCAGCATCTAGCATCTTACATTACCAAATTAACTACGTGGGGTTTATTAAATCAATATAAAATACACAGAAAAAAATAACAAACTCTATTTATTTCAATAAAAATTATTGTTTGATAATTAAATATGTAATAAACTTTACTTTGATAATTATAATTATAAAAAAATTAAAAATTAATTTTTTGAATATTCTGAGAAACGTTAGCAAAAAATAAAAACTTAAACAAGTTGCTTTGGAAACAAAAATGGTTGGTATTATATTCATTCATAAGCAGTTTTGACATAAAGGTATAAAATAATCTATACAAACGTCTCAATCAACAAAATTACTTCCAGGAAGTTTCTAGGGAGCTTCCACAATAAACTTCGATGGGATGTCCCATATTCAGCCCCTGAGAGCTTTCAGCGAGAGCTTTCGGGTCGCTAGTCCCATAAGACTGCCATAATGTGCTATAGGACTCTCATAATATGACTATAAGACTTCCATAATATGTCAAGACTCCCTTTGCTGGATTTACCCACAAATGAATAAATAATGTTAGTCAGCCAGTAACAAATATTTTTCTGGCTGAGATAAGTTACAGCCAGCAAAATGAGTATAAAATAGTTAATGGAGATTTCTCCCGTTAGATTAGACAGGGACAAAAGTTCTACCCAAAAAGGATAGAATACATACATACACTCCCACTTCCACCCAACCAAACAAATTCTGTATTTGTTCTTTGTTGAACAAATACAATATTTACTTGGCCGGGCGAAAAGTGTAACTATATTTATTTTATTAAAGAAATTACTGGCGCCATCTAAATTTTAGTAGAATTATCTTATTCTACAGATTCACATTAGCTATGTTCGTTCGTGCCGCTCACTGCTACACTTTCCGGCCAACCAAATAAATACTGTATTTGTTGTATGAAAAACAAATACAGTATTTATTTGGTTGGCTGGAAAGTGTAGCACAAATGAGATAGAGATAGGGTAGACGTCTTTTGTTTCATAATTCTAGTTGTAGAGAGCTCCATTGGTAATAAATTGTAATCAATATTTAGTATATTATTACTTAAAAATATTGTAAAATGTTAGTATAAATTTGTTTGTTCCACAAACCCCCAGAGCACATTCACTTACTCCTATTTCGCAACGGTTTTTCTCACAACTGAGCTTGATACAGGGAATGGGCCTTTAAACTGTGCCCATAGACGAAATATGTTTTTTTACTTAAAATTAACTCATTGGGGTTTTCCATGTCCCCACCTGGCAGTCTTAAGGCCTATGCTATTTGTCTGAATATGAATTAGTTTAAATAAAGTTTGAAGGGGGGGGGGGGGGGTCACTGAAACTGGAGTTGTATCAGCCTGAAAATGTTGGGCACCATTACTGGTTGAGAAAATTTTTAATATCTTCGTGGGTGGTGGAATTTTTGTGATCGTAATCGAGAAATTTTAAGGGAGTTGTGTTCCTTACGAGAAAACCGGCAACAAGTCTACGGCGCGATTTTGTAATTCATTTAACGCTGTTTAGTCACATCCAGACTATTTTATGTTAAAATGTGTTTGTAATGAAAATATTAATACTGCGAAACCGTTTTTCATATTTAAATTGAATATTTGATGTTTGTGATGTACTTTTGTGGGTTAACCACGTTCTTTTTTTTTGAGGTTATGTTAATAAGAAATTATATTTAGTTGAAATGATTGGAGAGACTCGCTTCAAGTCTCTAATACTTGTATCTGGTCAAAAAGAACGAGAGTTCAAGACCATTAAGTCCTTTTGGGTCACTTTAATTTAGTGTCCAAAAGGACATTTTGAAGAAGAAGAAGAATAAGAAGAAGAAGAAGAAGAGGAAATTTTAAATGAGGGGGTTAGATTAATACTTCTTGATACTGTTTTTGTTAATCAACTTTTTAAATAATAATATCATCTTGGCAATAAAAACTTATTATGAGTTATAGGCACTATTTGGTCTTTTTTATGTAACGTAAAATTTCTTGAATATTATTACAAGGATTTTTTATCAAAATAACTTATGCTTGATATTTTTTATCTGGTAATGTTTGTCTTGAATAATTTGGTAACAATGAAAGCTATACAATAACTGATAAAATGTGGCATGTGCAAAAGGGTATATCTTTCTATTAAATAATTTATAAGAAGGTTAAAACTATTATTAATACAGAACCTATTACACAGAAAAAAAATATCCTAGTATAAAGAATATATAATGCCTTAATTCAGATTTTCTACGGCTTTATCTTAAATAAAGCAATAATAAATTGTATATCAAATTAAAAATGGGTAAGGATAAGCGGCTATCCAATTTATTTTCTTTATTTAAAAAAAAAAATCTATATTTTTTCTTAAGTCAGAAAGTAAGAATTCACTAAAATTTTAACATTTTAGGTTACTTCGAGGGAGGAATTCAGGTGTACAAATTGGAGGCAATCTGGAGGAAACCTTTGAAGGTTACGAGGTAATCTGAAGGAAATTTTTAAAGATTTCCTCCTTTTCGGAAGAAATTTTAATAACTTTGGAGGTAGTCTGTAAAATTTTGTCAGCGGTTTACCCCTCAGGTTATTTTTAAGTGGGAAAAAATCAAATAAAAAAATAATTTCTTAGCTGCTTAGAGGTACCTACTATTAAGTTTTAAGACAACATGTAATGGGCGCCGGACTTTACAGTGGAAAAACAACCGCGAAGACCATTACCGCCCATGTCCTTTACCGCGAAGACCATTAACCCGCAGTTCATTACCGCGAACGGTCTTTACCGCGTATCACTTTTACAGCGAAAATCGTTATACCTTATTTTTATTTTCTGTAAGGGTATTTCAGTGGGATTAATGGCAGTTTGGTTTGGTTAATTTTGGTTTTGGTTTGGAACGTTTACTAAATGTACCCATATTTCTGTGTTTGGGTTTTTTGTGTGTGTGTTTTTTTTTAAATTTATATCGACTGATTTGTATAAATCGCTGATTAATAATCAGTTTAGTACGAATCGTCATGTCTATCGAAATATAGAAAAGTTCCAGGGGCAAAGACCTCGCTGTATATAAACATTTCATATACAGGAAAGAAAAGAATGTTAAAAAAAATTGTGTGCTTAAACTACGACGTTCTTTGTTGCAAGGGGCGTTTGCATACTTTGGAGGGAAATGTTTTAAAGAAAACTAGTAATGGCCACAATCCGGACCCAGCAGCTATATCTGTTTGATTGTTTTCTGCAAAACATTTATTTATTTTTATTTCATCTTTTTTTCTTTAAAAAAATTAAATTTTCTTCGCGGTAAAGTCCATGAGCGGCAAAGTCCATGCGCGGTAACGGTGGCGCGATAACGGTTTAGCGGTAACAGTTTAGCGGTAATGGACTGCGCTGTAAAGCCCCTACCCCATTTAATATTATACTATAATAAAGCTGTAATTTCGAAAACGTCAAACGTCTGTCAAGTACGCATTTGCGTTAGTGTGATTTTTTTAATTTGATATTATCCATGAAGTTTTACTTATTGTAGTATATGTTATAATAAAACATATTATGCTAGATTTACATGTATGTAAATATAAAATGTAGGTACTGAATTAAAAAAAAATCTTCTATGTCGGTTTCTTTTTGAAAATTACACACAGCTTAATTCTGAATGACTTACCCAGATTGAGATCCATCATTGCATGTGATCGATCTGTTTGATAGAAAGACTTTTTTTAAAGCCCTGACTTCGTTGTGATTGTGTTCTGGGTTTTGTATAAACCTTTGTATTGTGTTTGTGTATATTGGCTGTTCGAATGAAGCATCGTTCACTGTATTTGGAAATGCCGTACATAAGCCTAACCATATAGAAATAATCTGAAATCAAAATATTGTTTTTAGTAAAGTTAGCTAGTAGCTTCGTTTAAAGCAGTAAAACGTGTTTTTAGCATATCTCACTTATTAATAACCAACGAACTAATAACTCTTCTTTCTAGAATACGCATACCGTTAAAATAAAGTATCGCCAACATCTCGGTTTGTTTGTAAACAAATAGTAGGTATATTCAGGCCTGAACAATAACAATTACCAGTAACTGGTATTATTGTCTGTTAGAACCAAGATGTGCGAGTAAGACAGACGAATGTTTATGTCGACGTTTTTGTCAGTTTTAACGGATGAAATGCCTATTCTAGAGAGAAGAGTTATTAGTTCGTTGTTAATAACCCGATTTAAAAAAATATATTTCAAATGAAAGCTGTTTTTTAGCTATACTGCCGATATTTTGACAAGATGTTTGCAACTTTTCAGTTGGTTTTATTAAAAATATAAGGTATGTTTAAGATCAGTTCATCTAGGGCCATTTATATTTTTTAATTAAAAATATAAGTTGAATAGACCCAATGCATAAAATATTTCAGTTTCGTAAATTGATACCTAATAGCATTTGCAAGAAGAATCATTACAAATTACGTAGGTAACGATTCGTAATAATTGTAAATGTTAACTATTGGCGGCAAACATTAAAAGAGGAATCTTTCAGTTCACTAACCGCCGATCGACAAAACATGTTACAGTTATTATACTGCTGTCTTTAAAATAAACATTGCAAGTAAAATTTAGCACAAGTACTACTTGTAGTAGTAAGTAGTAGCAGTAGGAGGGTAAAGCTCAGAGGCGGAACTAGAGTCAATGTATATGAGTGGTTATAATAATAATAACAAAAGGTTTTTATTCAGAAAAAAAAATCATATTTACATTAAATAAGATTTAACAACTGTATGAAAGGGTGAGATTCAGCTTGTCCTGAAATACACAAACCGCAAACTCGTAGTTTAAGTATTTACAACTGTACCAGTACAGTTGCTTTTCACCCGAAAAGAGGAACAAGTACTTTTGGCAAGAATTATGTAATCAGTTAATCGCGTTTAATTTTTAGCATCCAGTATTTTAGTATAGTTATTTATTTATTTATTTGCTATCTTAGATATGCTCTGGATTCGATTTTATATATTTTATAGTGATTGTATGGACGATGTGCAGTAAAATGACGAACATGTGATTATATTGAGGTAGGAAGAGAATTTTATGTTTTTTAATCATTTATAATGCTGATAAATTTTGATTTGAAAGCAACTCACACGTGAAGAAGTTTTTTATACGTACATAATTTTTTATATACTAGCGCATGCGCAAATATAATCACAAGTTAGAAAAAAACCGCTAACACAACCAACAGCAAACACGAAAAGACAAGAAGGAAAAGAAAAAGAAAAGGTCTTACAGAAGACTGGAATTTTTTTATAATCCAAACAGGAGTGGGCATGGTGCCAAGCCAGACAAGAACCACTCTTGGTGAATTAAGTAACTAAGAGGGATCTGGATAATCTCACTGAGAAAAGGCCAAAAAAAAGGAAGAAGAAGAAGAACTGTACCAGTAATTATGAGCATGCGTCCTGAATACCCATGGCAGCTATTTTTCCATCTAACTCAAAATCATTTATTATAAAATAATCTTAAGATCAACAAAGAGTAGAAAATTAGGACGCTTGCTAGTAGGATTAAATTAGTATTAATATTTTAATAATTTTTTGAAACAAAAAAATATTAAACTAATTACCTACATTATAATATATTATATGTGTACATTTTACGCTAAATTAAACAATCACTAGGTTACTTTAAAATCACTAGGTTACTTTAAAATCTCTAGGTTACACCTCCAAACATATTAAGTAATTCTTGCTTTATGCAATTTTTTGATAAATTATGAAAATTTTCAGGTAATTTATTTAAGCATTTACTTATCTGATACGAAAGAACAATATTTGTCAAAAATCGCAGTTTTATGCATAGGTGGAGATATAAGTTTTTTATGTCTTAGTATTTTATCTACATTAGAGCGAAATTAAACTTAATTATATAAATATGGGGGAGATTTTGTGAGAAGAATATTATAATAAAGCATGATAGTATTTATTTTTCTAATATTTTCCATATCAGGCCAATGTAACCATGAAAGGGCGTGTTAAATAGGATCATACTTTCTTATTCCAAAAATTAGTCTAAGGAAGAAGTTTTGTAATTTCTATATTTTATTTTTATCTTCAACTTTTAAACAAGGGCCATAGAGAGACTCATAATAACTTATCTGCGATGGAACTAGGGACCTACAAAGAAGTGACTTAATATTAGCAGTTAAAACAGACCTATTTGCATAGATCTGCCTTAAGGACATATACCCCCCTCCCACAGAAGAAAATTCTGGCTACGCACTTGGTTAACAATCCCAGAATGGAAGTAAACTTTGCAAGGTTTATTTTAAGAACGGCAGTATATACTCATTCTTTCATATCAAGATTATTCTTTTTTTTGTGCTACCGCATGCAGCCGACCGTTGTTTTCTAACGAGCTTCACATTCAAATTGACCAAAATTTACGTTTAACGACGTTTTACAATTTCCACATTTTTTTTGTCTGTCGGTCAGTCGGTCTGATTTTAAATTTGAAACATAGGTTGCTTAGCCGAAATTATCGGCTAGAGTTATTTTTAAAAACCTGTTTAAAAAGCTATTTTTTTATTTTTTCGACAATTTTTTGCTAATGAAACTTTTCTAATTATTATAATATCATTTACTATAATAATATCTACTATAGTAGGGAGAAGTATTCTCTTGTTGAAAGCAGTATTTGAATAAAATGGTGCGGTCACCCAGAAGACCATTTTCTTTACTTTTTCATTAACTAAGTAAGCATATTTACAAAAACAAAAATGTTTATTATTTATATTGATTTTTTATAACCTCTGATTTTCTAAAATCGTCGAAAGTTCAAAAATGGCGTAATTTAAGCATTAAAAACTTTATACTAAGGTTTTCTAATATATTTTGCCATGTCGGGCCATGCCGGGCTGAAACTGAATTAAATAGCTATACGTACTTATGCATATCTGACCTGTTTTAATTATTTTATTTTAGCACAATAAAACATAACGAGAAAAACGTTCTTTAGCAGTTTAGCCTGGTGAACTGACCCACTACAGTATCACTTAAAAAATATTTGGTGCGTCAACTAGATCAATAGTTAAATGC
>OY294048.1:18804827-18968902 GCA_958510825.1 Brachypterus glaber | reverse complement strand
AAAAATCGCTTTCTAGTGGGTGCTTACATCATAAAAAGAACAAACTGTCCAAATTTCAAGTTTTTAGATCAAGGGGTTTAGGCTGGGCGTTGATTCCTGTGTCAGTCAGCCATCAGCAAATCAGTCATTCAGGACAAAGCCGCTTATATATATATAGATACCATTCACTGTATGGAGTATACTATGAAATGCGAAGCATTAAATATTTTCATGGCTTGTTTTTATTATACAGGGCATTGTTCATTTGGCAATTTTAAGTCAAGTACTTTTTATTGCCCTAAAAATTTGTAGGTTCTGTAAAATTTATGGCGAACAATTGTTTTATACAAAAGATGGATTTTTGTCAAATTATTGCATAGATAAATTTTAGCAATCACAAAAAAGTTCTAAAATTGCATTTAGATGAATAACGTGGCGGACTGACTATTTTTTTTTGCAATGCGACTATTAAGGAAAAAAGAAATTAGTTTACCCTGAACGCCCGTTAAGGAACGTTCAAGTATCACGTAACGCAAATTTTGATCATTTTGAACCCACACCCCTCCCCAACCTGTAACGCTATTTTCATATACCATTAATATGGGCGTAACACTCCAAAATGACGGCGATCGCCGACATTCGCTGTGATTATTGTACATAATACTGCAATATTAAATAATTAGTTAATTTTATTTTTCCCCTATGGGAAATAGTACATAAAAATCATTTGGTGCTCATGCATTTATGTAGCAATTAAGCTAAGCTTATTTACGTATGCCTTTTACCTTTACATTGTCATTGTCATTGATGAAAAACAGCATTATAAGTACTATTACAGTATTATTAGTACCTATTATTAGTACTACTTAGGCCCAGTTTATAAGTGAACAGTTAAAACTTTATCTAAAAGATAAAGTCTCAGTTAAGAGCAAATTCTGGATTTTGGTTGGAGTTGCTATGGTTATTACGTGTCAGCTAAATTTAGCTGCACTTTGATAAATCCAGCCTTAGTATAGTTATATTTTGTCACGATGGTTTTATAGTTTAAAATTTAACATCATTAAAACTTTTCTAAACAATTGTTGTTTTGTACATAGTTAAGAGTTTCTAAAATTTTGAATCATGTATATTAACATCAGATGCTTTTAGTAAAGTTACCATAACTTTTATGAGCTTGTTCTTAGGGATGAGCTCCTAAATAAGTTTATAAAATGAGCACTCAGAGTGAGATACTGCTATTAAATGGCAGCTATTCTGTATTTATAATTGTTTATTAAAACTATTGTTAGATTTTTCTTTGCGGGAACTCAAAATAATATTTTTGTGGTTAAATGTGCATTATAGTACCTAGGGAACGTTCAAGTATTACATAAGGCAAATTTTGATCATTTTGGACCAACTCTAAAATTTAATGTCAACTGCACGTTAAAAACATAACCCTTCTTTCTTGTTGCTGTAGTCGGGTAAAAACATAACCCTATTTTCTCGTTGATGTAGTCGGGTAAAAACACATTATATTTTACGATAATGACGTGACGCCGAAATTAAACTTTAAAGTGTTTATGTGGTAAAACGGTTTAATGTGAGGCAATTATGCTTGGTAGGTATCAGATGGCTCTTATCAAAGTAAATGTGTATAAAAAGGCACTTAAAAGTTTTCTATGATTTAACCGTAATATTTAGTAGATAATAGTGACGTTTCATGCAGAAATGGACCTTAAGGTCAAAGCAGAAATAAAATAAAATCAATCGGTGAAAATGTATAATGCTCTCATATTCTTCGATGTTGCAAGTAGGTACATGTGTACTATGTACATAGTTTAGTTGGTTGCTGCCTAATACGAAGTGTGTATATAAAAGTACTGTTTTTAATTTATTTTTAACTGTTTATTTAATTATTTCAATAACATTCTGTTTCTGCTTGTTAATTTTAATCCATCCGAAAATTAATATTTGGTGTTCTCTGTCACAGTAAAATAAATAAATCAACTTTAGTCTACTAGTCAGATTTGAAGTACCGTCAACTGGGGTGACTTCGAACGGTGTGGGTGACTTCGGACAGTTTTTAGCAAACCCTCTGAACCAAAGCACGTGTACACAAGTTTTGGGGTTCATACCCTTACTTTACATATTATTTAAAAATTGAAAATAAAGTAATACAAGGCTGATTCAGGCATAATTATCACTGACTAAAGTAAGCCGTTCTGTCCTTTTCATTGGCTAAAAGAAAGATGGCTGCTCATCTGGCCAATAAAAGAACAGAATTGCTTAGGTTAGTGATAATTATGTCTGAATCAACATATAAAAAACAATTTTTTTAAGATAAAACCCTTCTATTAATTAAAATTTATGTATAACTAAAAAGTTGAAAACAAGATATTTACATACATTTTCAAAGACTAGATTTTTAAAAGAAGAGTTTTGGAAACGTTCTTTAAACGATCAAAAATTCCAAAACCATTCTTTTAAAAATCTAGTTTTTGAAAATTTATTTAAATATCTTGTTTTCAGCTTTTTAGTTATAAATAACATTTAATTAATAGAAGGGTTTTAACTTTAAAAACTTGTTTTTTATATTATTTTATTAGTCCTTAAATCATGGAGTGCATTGAATCCAATGCACTCCATGATTTAAAGACTAATAAAATAATATAAAAAACAAGTTCTTAAAGTTAAAACCCATGGAGTTGACTTGATTGTTTAAAGGTGATGAGCTTTTTTTTGCAGTTAATATTTTGGCAGCGGGCGCCTAAATGCTTGAGTTGACTTGTTTAAAGGGGGTGAGTTTTTTTTTAGTAAACAAAATTGAAATTGAAAGGGCCCGGGATATTTTTAAGGCTTTTTTTTTGGTCGTCAATATTTTGCCAGGGGGTTCCTAACTGTAGGGGGCGCCCTGCAATCTCCTTTTACCCCCACGGCTACAATCTTGAAGGTTCGTTTCCGCATGGAACGTCACTTTCAGCCTTGCGTACTCACGTGGAGAGCGATACTTAGAGGAACTGTCTGGAGGGGGAATCAGGCGGTGCGGCGATCCCTTCTGCCGACAGTAGCAGATAATAAGAGGCTTACCGGTCCTTTGAAGATGCCGACAAGCACCTACACTGTTTTTAAATTAAATTACTCATTTTATGTTACCTCAGGTTATTAGATAGTATAAGGCACAGCAATCTGACTTCAATGTTCAATCTATGTCTAATAGGGTAGTTCTTTAAAAAAAAGATTTTTTTTGGTCACCCCCTAAATTTATTCTAAATTGTCTAAAAATTATGTGTACCAAATTTCATGTCTATAGCTCAACGTTAACATTTGGTGGCGTAAAAAGGGGGAACACTACATATTTTTACGATAGGAATTACTGCTTGGCGCAAATGCCAAGCAGTAACTCCTATCGAAAAAATACAAACAACTAAAACTGAAATTAAAAAATATATTTTTTTAAAAATTAAAAAAATACATGTATTTAAATTTTTCAAATAATTTCGATTTTTTTAAATAAAAGTTTCCTTTTTTATTCTAAACATTTTTTGTTCCTTTTTTTTTGATAGGAGGTACGGTACGGTATGGCTTTTATTCCCTTTAAAATTAATTGTGGCTTAAGCCCACCACAATGGTGCACCTTTATTACGCTCGATTTGGTACACATTACCTTTAGACCATTTCGAAGAAATTTTTGGGGGAGTCCCAAAAAAACTTTTTTTTAGGACCACCCCAATGTCCAATTTGTTTTCCGGTTTAAATATTACTGGTGTCTTGTTCTTGCTCGTTTTCCATTGTGCTACCGTTTATTATTTTATTATACTATTCACAGCGCCTGCACTAGAATAGTAATATACGGTAGTTTAGAATTTTCAAAAATTTTCAAAATTATTCATAGACAAGAAATTATTGGATATAAATTTCTTTCAATAAAAAATAAGCAACTTTTTTTTAATGTCCGTCTGTCCGTCTGATGTCTGAAATTTCCAGGAAAAATCAAGTTTAACGAGGGGAAGATCCCTATTGTTATTGAAACTATATCCTTCCAAAAACAAAACGTTAGGAGGGGAACATAAAAAAAAAAACGAAAAAAGCTGAAAGAAAATTCTGATTAACGTAATTTTTTCAGGAAAAATTACTTCTATTATAAGGACCAATTCTGCCAATTTTAAAAGTAATCCCCCTAAAAACAAAAAAAGTTATGAGGGGTTAAACTTTTAAAACAATCAAAAAAAGCTGGAAGAAAATTCGGATTAACGTGACTTTTTCAGGAAAAATTCATTTTATTGATCAATTTAACCAATTTTGAAAGAAATCCCCCCAAAAAAAGTTATGGGAGGTTAAACTAAAAAAAATAAGAAAACTTTTCTTTTCATATGTATATATTTTTTATTGTTCGTTTTTCGCAAAAAAAAAAATAAAATTTTTTGAAAATTGTTTTTTTTATTTAGTTTTTTTTTTATTTTTTCTGTTTCGCAAAAAAATTAATTTTTTTTGGATTTTCTTTTATTTTTTTTTCAAATTTTTTTTGTTTTTCAAAAAAAGTTTTTTGGAATCTTTGTTTTTTTTATTTTTTTTTCAAAAATTTTTCGTTTTTCAAAAAAAGATGTATTTTTTTATGATAATTTTTTTTAAATTATTTTTTTTTTAAGTATTTGGGAAAATGCAGTATACCATTTACTGTGAATAGTATATAATGGAATGGGTAGCATTGCATACTTTTACGGCTTGTTTTGTGATTATATTCTTCTGCTTATAAATTATAAGTTATAATAACATATAGTTTTATTGAACTACATAATATTATTAAATCATGTACTTACATTGTAGGTACTTAGTCAGTGAGATAACCAGGTACGGGCAAGAAAAAATAACTCACCACACTTAGGATTTGCCAATTCGAATAATGACTAAAAAACACTTTAACTCGTCTAAAACTTGTCAAGTACCACAATTTTTTTCTCCTTCTATAAATACTAGCGACTAAAAAAAAAATCATCACTCTTCGAATTTGTCAACTCCTCTAAAATTTGCCAAGGGCCACAAAAAAATGGTTAAGAAACCAGAAAAGTCCAGAAAAGGACACAATCTAATCATTAATTTTAAACGAAGTACAATATATTCATTTAAATTGGTAATTATAAGTTTTTGAAGCTGCTGAAAAAGAATCCATTAATAAATTTTTTAATCCCACACATTTTGAGGCTGCTGAAAAAGAATCCGTTAATAAAAATTTTCCAATCCCATACAGCAGCTATTTTTTAAACATTATTTTTTTTTAATTGATCTGAGGTTTTGGAAATTTTGAGGTCGCTGACACTGAATCTGATAATAACTATGTGGCGAGTGACAGTTAATAATTTTTTAATTATATGAGATAATTTCTTGAAATTTGTGTTTTTTTTTTTAGTCTGAATTTTATTGCTAAAGACTTCCTCCACGTCCGGTGTACAAAAAAAATATTTTTTAGATTAAAATATAATTTGTTGTTAAAATTATCCCCATATACATAAAATTACGAATTTAAAAAATATTACAAAAAAGCAGAAAAGGACAGAAAAATCCAGAAAAAGTCAGATAAAGAAGGGCTTTCCTGGAAAAACACGTGTCGTGGACTTTTATGAGAAAATCGTATTTTTCTACAGCCCTGTTAATTGTTTATACTTTTATTTACATGGTTAATAAGTAAAGCTTTTAAAGCTTTTTAAAATTTGTAGCAAAAAATTTAAAATTTAAATGTAATTTCTAAACTACATGGTCACTGTAGTTCATGAGGTCCAGAGATTTTAAATAAAAAGTACTTTTCACATATACCCTTAGGAGAGTCGTAGCTCCTTTAGGGCTTATTTTCGGACCCACCTTTATAGGAACTTTTTCTCTTATTTTAGCATTTTCTTTTGACTTACGAATTCCGAATCACCCTGTATTGCCTCGTTTATTGCCTATACTGTTTTTCTTACTCATTTAATTTAGCCTTTTCCGGTTCAGTTAATAACTATTATTTTTAAAATTATTAGAAGACTAAGCAATAAATGTAAATGAACATTTATATTGCTTAACTGCTCTTTATACAAATGTAGAATTTAATGTCGCATTTGTCGCATGTAGAATATATTGTCGTATTTATCATTTTTTCTGTTGTTTAGCCTCAACATTATTATATTGGTATTATTTTTCCCCTTTTAGGCCTGGTTTATCAATGTGCAGTTAAAATTTTATCCAACAGTTAATTTTTCAGTTTGGGAAAAATTCTGGATTTTAATTGGAGTTGCTATGGCAATTATGTATCAGTTAAATTTAGCTGCACATTGATAAACCCAGCCTTATACTTATTACTTCCGTTTCGCTATTATTTTCCGTATTGTTTTCATTCTGTTACAAACTTTTTCTGCTTTTTGACTCTTCAAACGTATTATTCTCATTTAAGCTACGGTTTCCTCCAAAAGTCGCAGTCCCTGACGACTGCAACCGGGTAGCTGCGACCGAGTCGTTAAGACATCTCCCATGCATTTTAAATGTCCCTGTTTTCCTAGCTGCTGCAGAGTCGTTACTAGTAAGTACCGGTCGCCGTTCGTTTGGTCGGCGGTCGCTTGACCGCTCCGGGAGTAGATGCACTACTAATTCGTCACGAATTTGACGGTGAAACAGGTGGTTTTGCACTGTGACAAGTGTCTTTCACTGTTTCACTCAATTAGAATTGCTTGAAACTTTGACCCTTTTGCTTTCCTCAAGGAAGGTCTTGCGATGAATGTCGAAAAATTTTTATTGCTTTTTTTACCTTTCCGGACGTTTTATATCCAAAAAAATATGATTTCCGTCTGTCTGTCGGTCTGTCGGTCTGTGTGTTCGGGAAATTTGTGACCACGATAACTCAAGAACGCTTCGGGTTAAAGACTTCAAATTTAGACCATAGGTTGATTATCCAAAGTTCTAGGCTGAGATTATTTTTGGTAAAAATCGGATTAGGGTAAGGGGGTAAAATGGGGTAAAAACAATTTTTTTTTAAAACATTTTTTTTCAATTTATTTTTCGTTTTAAACTTAAAAAAATATATATATTTTTATTTTGATTTTTTTTTTGAATTTTGTTTCGTTTTTGATTTTAATGAACCTAGGGATATATGGGAAAGTATTATTTTGTTGGCAGCAGTATTTTCTTAATGATGTAATGTTTATAAGAGGAGGAGATTCTGCTCTTCCGCTTGATAATTCAGAAACATGAAAAGAACCGACTTTTTAGAGATATTCATACTGATTAAAAGGCATAAACTCGCAAACAAAAAAATAACTCTTTATAAAATGGCCAGCTAACAGAATGGAGACTGGCGACTGGCGAGACCGAGGAAAACAGGTAGGGCCGTAACGACCTGGTCGCCGCTACCCGGTCGCTGTCATCAGCTACTGCGACTTTTGTTTTGGACAGAAAACCGTAGCTTTAGCGTTTTAAACTATTTGTAACTTCCCAGTAAACTAGTATTTAGGCTAATTAGTCATAATAAGTTAATTACAATAATTATTTTACTGCATAAATTTAAGTTAAAATTTATTTTTTTAACTGCAACTATTATGCTTGTCGTAATTATTTCTAATTATCAAATTAGTTTAGCTAATTATATTACCATTAAAATACTGGACTGAAAAATATACCTAAAGGTATAATTGCAGAAACCCTATTAAACAATTTTTTTTTATCTTACGAAATATCCTTCAACAAGCAAATTCGGAACCAGAAGGTCGAAATTAATTAAAAACAACTATTTATTTATTTATTTTTATTTATTTATTGGACCTTAATTGAGGTATTTTAATCATGTGACTGTTCAGCTACAATAATTTATATATATAAAGCAGTGTTTTTACAGCCTAGGCCGTCTACTGCATCCCTCTCTCCATGCCTTTCTATTCAAAAATAACTCAGCATCTAAATCTCGTTTTTGTAGAGCTTCTTTAACTTCCTGTTCCCAATTCCTACGTGGTCTGCCCCGTTTTCTTCTATTTTCTGGTTTCCATTTCCAAATTTGTTTTGGTAATCTTACACCCGCAAGTCTTCTCATGTGCCCATACCATAATAATTGCTTTTTTTCAATACTATCTAAAAGTGTGTATTCAGCTTCCATTCTACCCCTTATCTCTTCATTTCTAACCCTGTCCAAAAGCGTTTTCTTACAACATCTCCTCCAGTACATCATTTCTGTTGCATTTAATTTGTTTCTTAAAATATTGCTTAATGTCCATGCTTCTGCCCCATAAGTTACTGTACTTTCAATAAAAGTGCTAAAAATTCTTTTTTTAGTTTGCTTCCGTATTACGTCATTCCATAAAATAGGATGTAATTGTCTTATTACTGTCTTTCCTCTTTTAATTTTGTTTTTAATATGCCTTTTATACTTAAAATAATAAACAATAATAACTAATATATTAATAGCTAAAATATTGTCTCCCATGTAACTGTCAACAGTTTTTTTCTGTGTCCCTTTGTAATAGGTATTGATAAAATTACAAGAAACGTAACATTATGTAATATGGTATTCAAAGTTTTTTTCCTAAATAGGTAGGTATAGAGTTTTTATATTAGGGATTATATTAGCAGTTGATTTACAACACGACCTGCCCTAATGTTGAGAGATTGAAATATCCAGCTGGCTGAAGTCCGGTGATTTATAACACTTCGGCTATAATAGTGACAAGTGCATCATTTTATTTCTGTTACTTAACATCTAGGCTTTCGGTTGTTTTTTATTTGAACTCATTTTAAACTGAGTATACTCTACTTTACTGTTAAAACTTTTCTAACTGGCACCCGGGGTATGAGGCAAGGGGAAGATATTTTGTGTATTCTATAGACGACCTTGCATTCCTGGCATTCCGCTCATGTGACGATTGGAAAAAACAGACAGGCAGTAGGTACTAGTAACTAAATTTTTCCAAATATAATTACTGTAAATGTAAAACATTACTGTAAGTTTACTTAATACTACATAATTCACAAATTTATTAAGTAGAGTAGAGTATTAAGAGAAAGATTCAAAATTTGTTATTATATTTTTTTCTGTTTTAGGTTATTACAATATTAATGTAACTTTAATCAACGAACTAACAACTCTTCTCTCTAGAATACGCATACCGTTAATATAAAGTATCGCCAACATCTCTGTTTGTTTCTAAACAAATAGTAGGTATATTCATGTCTGAAAAATAACAATTACCAGTAACTGTTATTGTTGTCTCTGTTAGAACAAAGCTGTGAGAGTAAGACAGCCAAATGTATATGTTGGCTACGTTTTTGTCAGTTTTTACAAATGAAATGCCTATTCTAAAGAGAAGAGTTATTAGTTCGTTGACTTTAATAAATCATTAACAAAGTTGCAACTTTTGCCAGTTTTGCAACTGAGTAATTTGATTGCAACTGTGTAACTTGATTTAATTCTATTTTACGTTATGCAAAACATTACTTAGCTTTTCCTAATTCTAAAAAAAAATAATAATGGAATAAGGTTTGTGTACAAAGGTCCAATATATTATTTTAACTAATTTTTAACTATACATAGGAACATGTGCGTTTTTCTATAATAAAATTTTATGTTTCGGATTTTTTTCCATAAAACAGAGATATTTTTTTAATTTAAATGAAGATCTATAGGGTCGTTTACCCAAGAATTAACACTAAACTAACTAAAACAATGAAATGAAATGGTGCAAATAAATCTGACATTTTATTGGTCAAATTTTGACTTAAAATTTAAACACCTGTTTTTAGAAAATACGACTTTAAAATAGTTAATAATAAGTAACGGTGCTTGTTTATTTTTTTCCAAGAATTACTCGGCTTCTTGTTCATTTTAAAAAGTTATACCTGGTGTTTATCAGCTATTAATACTCTCTAAAGGCACGTAAAAATCAGGTAAATATTTAAAAGCTTAATGTTTAAAATTGTGATCTAATTAATTATAATTATTTGTGCATTAGTCAAATGTGAATATATTTCTTTTGAAGGGGCGCCTTCGCCATAATTGCAAATATTATTTTTTCTAATTTGCCACTCACTTAAGCTCATAATCACACGCACTTTGCGTGTTCTTATAGGCCCATAAGAGGACTCTACTTTTTTTTGTGAATGTGAACGTCGCTTTAAAGTTTAATTTTCTACAAAATTTTGTATTTAGGTTATTTTTTACCGTATTAAAATTGTGGATTGGTTACTTTCAGTGAAAAAGAGTAGAAACGACTATAAAATATATCAAAATAATATTTGTTCTTAGAATTTTAAACATGGCGAAAATTGTAATGCCAACCCGAAACAAAAATCCCCAAATCAGTCATCAATTTAAATGTAAGTTTTTTAAATTTTAGAGCAAAATAGAAAAAATTGTATTAAGCACTTCTTTCATAACACGTTTTAGCGCACTAGTACTTTAGAAAACTCTCCGCAAGAGGCTCGTTTTCTAAACTTGTACTCTGCGCTAAAAACGTATGTTATGAAACTAGTGCTTTAATATACTAATCTATAAAAAATTAGTTATATTAAAAAACACATCACCTTTAAAAACTTTCCGACTGGTCTAAAGTGTCCCCCGGAAAATAACTAATGACTAACAAAAGTCACCAATCTTGTCTTTTCAAAATTGCCGACTAGTCTAAAATTTTCCGACTTATCTGCTGATAATGCAGACTGGGTCATTCCACTCCTTAAAATTATTTAGCAGCATATGTACATAAACTGAGTACGTAGTTTAAAATTAATAATTTTCCATATTAAATTTTTTATATTTGTTGGAAATTAAGAATTTAAGTCAATATAATTTTAATATTAACGTTTAAAAAATACTTCTCTATAATACATTTATCTAATTTACGAGCTTTTCTATAAAATATTCTCGGTTTTAAATGCATTTTTAAAGCAATGGTATAAATTTATTTATAATGGTAATAAACGTCAAATGCAAATTATAAAAACGAAATTCTATTAAATTCAAAAATTTCTTAAACCTTATCCAGATAAGTTTTTGGGTGATTATTAAAATATTACTTTAAAAATATAGAGGGGTAAACTGCCGAGGAATTCAGGTGTACAAATTGAAGGAAATCTCCGGGGGAAATCCAAGGAAGTCTCATATTTACCAAACGTGAGACCTTTTTTCGGTAATTTTTAAGACTTTTCGAGGCCGGCAAGCTTTCGATCAATCAGAACATTTTTCAAAGACCTGCACGACATGTCAATATTTTTTACTGTAGACATTTCACTTTCACATGCAAGAACTGCATTAAAAAAAAAATTAAAAAAAAAACTTAAAACAGCCAAAAAACACTTTTTAAACACCCTTAGGACGCCCTTATAATATCCGTATACAATCTCACTAACTTTTTTTACCATCTTTCTACGAATTATAAAAAAAAAGTCTAAAGGAGGCTTTTCACGGAGCAATTTGTACGCAAGTTTGGTGCTATGCAAGTTTGCTGCCAGATATGGCATGAGGACAGTTGCACATTAATTTGCCTTTTCACGGAGTAAGTTGTACGCAAGTTTGACGCTATATATTGCAAGTTAAACAGTGCTGTCAATCAGACAATTTTGACGTGTCTCTGCGTTTGTTGTCAAAAACAATACTTAGGATTTGCTTTTTTAATGACATTTTTTAGTTAGACAGACCGACCTATAATTAATAATAATAATTATTAATATGTGCAGTTGCTACTATATTAGTAAAATGAAATCGAGTTGGTAACTTTTTACTAAGTTGGTATCATAAATCTTGCGTGAAAATCGTCAAAAAATAGAACTTGTTCTAATAATTTGGTGGCTCGAAAATATCATCAAAGTTGCCTGAAGGCATGCGCAGCGACTGAATCATTCTTGCAACAAAATTGCATAGCACCAAACTTGCGTACAAATTAACTTCGTGAAAAAACATAATAATTTTAGGTCCATCATAAATCGTAATACCCAATACTTTCTCTTTAGAAAAAGTATAAACTGAAGTTTAACTAAAGCTAAAATTAATTATGCTGAGTTTGAGAACTTTTATCTTGTCTAAAATTAAATCAATCCTATGTAAAACCGCTAAAACTTAAAAGAACAAACTAAGATGTTGCTCATTAAAAATTCATTATACTTTATGTTAATTTTTAAAGAAATAAAGCAGCTGCTGCTTTGAGATTTAAGATCATTAGTTTCAGTTTTCTTTTTTATTACAGTATGAACCAAGAATCGATAACTCATAACTTTAAATTTCAACAAGCCGTAAAGATATGTAATGCTACGCATTCCATTGTATTCTATTCACAGTGAATGATACGCAACTTAAAAAAAAATCGAACAAAAAAAAAATTTAGTTAAGTTTAACCACCCATAACTTATTTGTTTTTAGGGGATTACTTTCAAAAATAATAGGATACTTGGTTCTTCAGTTATCGTGTCCACAAAAAACGTGATATCGGACAGACAGGCGGACAAACGGACGGACGGATAGACGGACATTTTTATATCTAAATTCGTAAAAAAATCCACACTGCCTGTTATTTTTACTTATTTTAAAGACTGAGTAATATATATCGAAAACGCAACATGACTGATTTGGATTCAGCATGTAAAAATATGCAAGAGAGAATATTTTTTATCCTGCACTATATGTATATTTTTTTATTATTACTTTGAAGTAAAATATCATGAAACGGAACTTAATTTTGGATTCTGCATAAAAAAATATAGAGGAAAAGGTATTTTTATAAAATATAAGTAATATGAATAGGAGTCATTTTGGAGTGTTTAGCCCATGTTAGTGGTATAGGAAAATGGCGTTACAAGGGGGGAGGTGGGGATCCAAAATGATCAAAATTTGCGTTAAGTAATACTTTAACGTTCTCAAATCAATTAATTAAATTATTTGGAAATGATAGTAGATCTGGACTTTTTTCAGGATGCTGCATGTACTCTATTTCCTAGGAGATAGATTTATCATAAAAAGTTATAAAAAAAACAGAGTAGGGCAGCAACTTTGGTAAAAACGGCAGTACTCAGGAGGCAAGATTTCTCATTAGGTACGACACTGATACCAAACAGTTTTTATTGCGGAAATTCATCAAAGTATAAAATTGGCGCGTTAGTTGTTTATTTAGAGAATTTAGTGTTCATGGTGAGCGCTTCCTCTATGTCGGCTTGTTTGAATTTTGATGAAAACACAACTGTTGTGTCACAGCAATTTATTAGGCAATTCCCTTTAAAGCTTTGGAATCAATATCACATGAAGCACAACAATAAATTTTATTTACAAATAGTGGTCGGATCAAAGTTGATATTTATTTACGAGGGGCTCGCAAAAATTAAAATTTTAAAGTAAATAAACACTTAAAACTCTATTTTACTCACCGGTCGGTCAAAATAAGAAATATGTAATTATTTTTTTTTTTTTTGAAAAAAAAAATAATATTTTTTTCAAAGAATGTTTTTTTTTTTTCGAAATAACTCTCTATGCAATAACAGCGTCGAAATGACAGTCCGTCCAGTTAGTGAAATATGTATAGTTTAAGTTGTCTATTTACTTTAAAAAACATTATTAAATTACTAATTTTTGCAAGCCCCCGGTAAATCAATACTTCGATCCGACCAGTGTTTAAAACTCACACAATGAATAAAAACTATAGCTCCAATAAAGTATATTTTGATCAATACTCTTATTTACGTACTTACTTCAAAAGGGCCTTTATATTGGACTATGGATCACATGGATACTATAGGCTACATTTATTCATCAAGAGTCGCCCCTACTGTGGGTGACCGGGGCTAATTGTCGCACTTTTCATTCAAAATCAGTTTTTTCCTTTATTTTTGTATTTTTTTTATTGACCTAATGGTAATTTTAGCTGCATGTTTCAGTAACATTATTTAAAGAAAAAACATGGAAAATTTTATAGGGTATTAGAGTATTTTTTTTTTGTGAAGTCTTGAAAATTGCGACAACGTGCCCCTTCACGGGGCACGTTGTCGCGGCACTTCAAGTATATTTTTTTGAAGAAATATAAAGGCATTTATAAAAATTATAAATAACTAATAAGACATGTGCCTCTCCACAAGCTGATTGTTATCTAACTTTTTACTTTTGTGCCAAAATTTCCAACTTTATAATTAAATAATATTTTTTTGATTTTTTTTTAATTTAATATAATTTAATAAACGAATTTATTTGCTATTCGGCAAAGTTTCACTTTTTTAGACAGTTTTGAATAAAAAAATGCCAAAAAGGAAATGTTATACCATGAACATATCTCCAGATCATGCGACAACTAGCCCCAAACCAAATGCGACAACTAGCCCCAGTGGTCAATTTTAAGTTATGTATCAAGTAATTAACGAATAAACACTCCTAAATGACAATATCAACGAATAATATACACCTTAAACTATTATTATACATAAAATTCTCTTATGTTAATGCTTTAAATCAGTAAAAATAAGAAAAAATATTTGCCACAAAAAAATTACTGGGCTCTTTAATTTTTACATTTTTTGGTTTGTCTGGATGTTCTTTTAATTTATTGCATTTAAGTTTACAAATGATAAATGGCACTGTTGTGACGCAGCGGTTAATCTTGGTTTGGCTCAGAAAAATATTTTACTTTTTAAGATATAAGCACTTCGACAACTTACCCCTGCGACAACTAGCCCCGGTAACCCCTACTATATCTGGGGCGCCCGCAGGATGTTTGATAAGGGGGGCTATTTGAATTTACAACATTATTAATAAAAAGTGTTTGTTAATTTTCCAAAAAGGGTCAGTACCTATTTTCTGGAGGAAAGGGGTGCCATCACTATGTTCAACATATTTAGCGCGGGAGGCGAAAGTTTTTAGAAATCCTATCGTATTTTTCAAAATTTCATATGGGTATTTCTGTACGAATCCATACCACCTTGGTGATTGAATGTCACGGATTTTCGTTAAACTTTTTTTATATTATCACCACTCTAATACTAAAAGCCTTATGCAAAAAAAAAGAATTAAAAAAAAATTTTGGCTGAGATATGATTTTTTTTTAATTTTCTAATTTTTCAATTTTTGACGATATAGAAAACAGCTTTATTTTTAATTTATTACTATAAGTCTGACAATTTTAATCCAAATTTTAAGACAAAAACAAAATAATTAATTGTTGTTTTTTTTCAAAAAAGGGGTAAGTCCACAATTTTATTACTTTCTTTTTCTATGTATTATGTAGGCGTTTTTTTCTGGTGTAAACTTTAGCTTACGTTAAATACTAAGTCTTTAACACCAAAACGTATTTTTATTTTTTTTTAAACACAATATGTTTTTTTGTTTTGTTTTTGATCTTAAAAATGCCTGAAAGTTGGTAAACTGTCAGAGTAAGACACTTTTTTTTTGTTATAAATCTTTTTTTAATTCCCAGCTCAGAGAAAAGTTTTCTATGCCGGGGATAAATCCTTAAAAAAAAATAATTTAAAAAATATTAATTTATTTAACATACTAATTCTTTATTTACAATTTATTTATGTCTTATTATTTAACTTTAATTTATTATACAAAGTTCTTTTTTTATTAAAATCTTTTGATTTTTTTTTATTTAAATAATATGTACCATCTTTTTTGTTTAACCTAACTAAGCCTACTATTTGATTCTCATATATATTTATAACTGTTGGGTTCTCTAAAAAGGAATAAACATTTTCGTGCTCATTGAAATATAAATAGCTACATTATAGTACATTATATTATTATAGTTTTCAACAACAAAAATCACAATAAATCAGATAAATTCAATTATCTATGAAAAGACGCTAGTGTATTTTGACATATTACATGCATAAACCAATCCAAGGCTAACTGATTTACAATTAAAAAATACCATACCATAATAACGCAGATCAAAAAAAGTTTTTCTACGATCTAATAGAAAAGTTAACATTTCTACATAAACAAATGAAGTTTTCTGACCGCAAAATATCCTATTTCTTAGCTTTTTACTTTCCCGCACGTTACCATGGCAGCGTGCGGGAAAGTACTTTTTTTCGCGCGCACAGTGTAGGCAACCGGCATGCCGCGGCCTGTCAATCGTAAAACAACTGCCAGTTATATACGACAAGATGCTGGCCTGCCATTTTTTTAATATGACAATATTATTTATTTCTTGTTAAAAATATGTTTATAAGAGAAAAAAAAAATGCGATCCAAGGACGAGAAATAATGTTGCTCGGTCGCATGCAGAGATTGAGATATATTCCTCGTCCTTGGATCATACGCTATTTTTTTTCGCTTTTAAACATATTTTAACACAAAAAGGTAAAAGTAATAGGTAAAATTAGTTTTAATTTGGTTCTGTCAGTTATCTGACAATTTTTCATAACAAAATTTTGTTTTTGTTTTTTCAAGCACAACCGCTATACAATTTTCCAAAAGGGAACGCCGAAGTAAAACAAAAGACAAACTGTTAACAAAATTGTCACTTTTAACTTAACAGTTCTAACCGAACAATGTCACTTTGGAATACAAGCAAATAAAAAAATAGTTCATTATATTTTAGCGATGGATGTGCTTCACAAAAATTTAAAAGATTTTGATAAGCTTTGTATAATAATTAAAGTTAAATAATAAGACATAAATAAATTGTAAATAAAGAATTAGTATGTTAAATAAATTAATATTTTTTAAATTAATTTTTATTAAGGATTTATCCCCGGCATAGATAACTTTTCTCTGAGCTGCGAATTAAAAAAAGATTTATAACAAAAAAAAAGTTTCTTACTCTGACAGTTTACCAACTTTCAGGCATTTTTAAGATCAAAAACAAAACCAAAAAACATAGTATTTAACGTAAGCTAACGTTTACAACAGAAAAAAAAACGCCTACAAAATATATAGAAATAAAAAAGTAATAAAATTGTGGACTTACGCCTTTTTTGAAAAAAAACAACAATTAATTATTTTGTTTTTGTCTTAAAATGAAGCATTTGACCTAAACTATTAAAAACATATAAAAAATAATATGTGCTTTTTTTTGTAAAACAGCTATTTCCAGCACAATTCCTCATTGCCGTAAAAATTTAAAATGGCTAAAATATATAGTAAACCTAATTTGCCCAGAATAAATTTTACGTCATTGAAAAAAGGACACTTAGAAGTACATTTGACCAAAATTTGAGAAAAATCGTAGGGGGGGCACTTTACGAAAAATCGGGTTAAACATAGTTATAAAAAAACGTAAAAAAATATTTTTGAAGAAGAAGAAGAAGAGCAGAAACCCACTATTAAAAAAAATTATAAAAAATTCAAGATTGTCATCTAAGTTTACATGGGTGCACCAAATTTCATCAAATTTGGATTAAAATTGTCAGACTTATAGTAATAAATTGAAAATAAAGCTGTTTTCTTTATCGTCAAAAATTAGAAAATTACAAAATTTTAAAAAAATCATATCTCAGCCAAAAAATTTTTCTAAATTCTTTTTTTTGCATAAGGCTTTTAGTATTAGAGTGGTGCTAATATAAAAAAAGTTTAACGAAAATCCGTGACATTCAATCACCAAGGTGGTATGGATTCGTACAGAAATACCCATATGCAAGATATAAAATCTATTAATACTGTGATATCAGACTATTGGTAATCAAGTTAAGAGTTGGAGGCGATTTTTTAAAATTTTCAAGTTCCTAACACCAACAATTTAAAAAGAAAATTATTTATTAAACTTTAAATAGCCAAAGGAAACCTCTAAAAAAATGTAGAAATATTTAGGTTTCGCATTTCTAAGATTATTATTATGCAAATTATTATTTTTTTTTTTTAGAAATTTGAAAGTCCAAATACTTATTAAGTCTTAAAGAATTGTTAAAAACAAAACAAAATAATATATTAATTAATTGAAAAATTTGGTACATTTTTAAAAATGTAGAAAAATATATTTGTAATAATTTACTATTTTACTATTCCCTACAAATACTTTTGTTTCGATTAACAAAGTCGTCCAAACCGAAGTGACTGATCGATTTCGTGGTTTTTAGCACTCATCAGAGTCACATATAAGGACAACTGTGAAAATAAAATCTATTCCATATGCTATATGGCGTAGAAAAATAATTGTAAGGAACAGCAATAACAGTTAGCTTTATCTGCTGCTAAAAGCAGAGACTGGATAAAACTTAACGAAAATCCAAAAAAGGAAACAATCGAAGGTTTCAAGAACCTAATGCACGCATGGAATTTGTTTGAGATTTAAGCTTTTAGTGCACGACAATGCAAAAATTATTCACTAAAAGCCAGTCGCAAACGAATTTTATATACTATTTTATCTACGTTCTATAGCCCAAAGCTTTAAAAAACAGAAAATAGTATATTAAAGCACTAGTTTCATAACATACGTTTTTAGCGAACGAGTACAAGTTTAGAAAACGAGCCGATTGAGGTGAGTTTTCTAAAGTACTAGTGCGCTAAAAACGTGTTATGATACGAGTGCTTTATACAATTTTTTTCTATTTTGCTCTAAAATTTAAAAAAACTTACATTTAAATTGATGACTGATTTAGGGATTTTTGTTTTGGATTGGCATTACAGTTTACACCATGTTTAAAATTCTAAGAACAAATTATATTTTGATATATTTTATAGTCATCTTTTCTCTTTTTTACTATAATTAACCAAGCCACAATTTTAACATGGTAAAAGTGACCTAAACACAAAATTTTTAAGAAAATTCAACTTTAAAGCGACATTGACATTTGCACGGAAAACGTCAAGCGATAGGCCAGGTCTGTTGCCAACCCAAAAGAACAAAAAGTACAGACGTCTTATGGGCCTATAAGAACACAATGCGTGTGATTATGAGCTTATAAGAGTCGCAAAATAGAAAAAATATATAAATGATCACACTGACATTTACTTGACATTAATTAAGTCGTCAGTCTTTTAAAAACAGCATTTATGATCACCGTGTAAAAAATGCTGATATCTCTGAAGTTAAGAGTCTCAACAAACAAGGATCTTTTAACTTTAATACACATATTATTTAGGATATTTTTTTAACATTGGTTTGCTTTTAACCACTGATTTGTATTCAATTGATACGTAGAGCCTTAAGAGGTAGCTTAAAAGGACCTACAATACGTTAGAAAGCCCTTTAGTCATAAATTGAGGCTTGTATAATCAAAAGGTGATAAGACCAAATCGACACTCCCAAGCAACAAGGATGTAACTCAAGTTAGACCCATTTTGAGTTATACTCATAGGTAAACGCCTTGAAAAAAGACACACATGGTGGTACTACTCAGGTTTCTCCACATGCCACTTTAAGCAAAAGTTTACCTAAAATCAGTAAAGTAAGAAATTCTAAACTTGAATATTATCAGAAACAAACAGTAAATAAACAATAAATACTGAAACAGTTAAATAGAGAATTTTATAAGCATTCAAATGATGTATCACATGACTTCCTTTTCCACTTCAATCATTTACCCACCCTTAAATAACAAAAAAAAAAATATTTTAAAAATTTAGCTGTCGTGAAAAATTACAATATATGAGTTACGGCTTTGTTGCTTGGGGGTATCGAAATGTTTCCAAAAAGATTTTAATATGTACATTTAACCCTTTTAACCCTACTGGGGTACCCCAATATAAACTATTCCCATAATAATTTATAGTTGTTTAACAAGACCTTCCTTACTATTCATAAGGTACAGACAAGTGCTGTTTAGGCTCAGGATCAATCTAAAACCAAAGTGAACTAAGTGCCATTTTTTTTTCTATTGGTAGTCCATGGTGCAAATTTTGATACCCTATGGTCTGCAATAAAAACCAATTTTTTTGAAGTGGCGCTTAGTTCACTTTGGCTTTAGGAAACGTTCAAGTATTACGTAACGCAAATTTTCGATAATTTTGGACTTTTAATGTGTTAAGCCTAATACATTTTTCCGTCTAGGGATGCCTCTGGATAAATTCAAAACAATATATTAACATAAACTTATTGCCCTGATTAATACTAGTATACATGCAAAAGCTCGTCGCTCTAGCTTAAAGGGTACCAGAGTTATTAATTAAAAACCTTATTTTTATTACAATTTTAAAGGGCCGTAGCTACCTTGTGTGGGGGTCCAAAATGATATACCAAACCAAAACGTCTTGTACAAAAAGAATGGCAGTTTTTTGCGGTTTTCCACAAGTTAACTAAGTACTTATCACATTTTGATACTACATGCTTCAATTGATCAATCGAATAGGTTGATTCTAAAAAATAAAACATTTGCAATATCCAGTTTTGTTGTTGGCGGCATCCTTTGAGGAATTAACTTGAAAAGTCACGCATCAGATGTGTCTCTATTGAAATTTTCTTTACGCGGCGAAGCATTAGTCTTGTACAATCGATAACAAAAGTATTGATACATTATATACCCAATACCAGAGCTGGATTTACTTAAGGCCTATCCAGAAGCTTGCATAAGAACATAAAACATAAGAATGCGAGGCCGTGATTGGCTTACAAGAGACATCGCGGCCCATCAAGCCAATCACGACATGGCATTGTTATGTTGTTATGCGAGCCTGTGGATATGCCCTTACTCCACCATAGGCAATAGACAACATGCCGCCCTCTTCCAAAAGTTCACTAAAAAAATCTATTGTACTTATCATCAAAGTTCAGGAGCTTTCCATATATTACTTAACGCGTCTATGGGGGAAGGGGGTCACAGAAAACGTGACAGTTTGTGACAGGGGGAGGGAGGGGCCTAGGAAAATGTTAAGTAACCGATGTTAATTTGAGACAATGATCTCTAGCAGAAATTAAAGAAATTGTGGAAGGAATAAAGGTTATCTTAGTTAGTAATGACGTTTGACGTAAAAAAACACATGACCAGGGTCGTAGCTATAGGGGGGTAGGCTTCCCCCACCTATCTTGAAATTCGTAAAAGTTGTAAATTTCATGTGCTATAGCACTAGATAGGTAGGCTTGTTAGGGTAGGTGGGTAGTTTGAGTGGTTCCGCAGGAGAATACGTACATAGCCACAATTTCAGACCGCAAGAAATTTTCCTAGAAACTGAACATGTCGTTGCTACTGCAAATCAAGTCTGTTATACACCAAACATTTGCGATAACTATTAAGGTTAAAATTGTTTGACATCAATTATGACAATTTCAATATTTTTATTCAAATGTTGTAATAAAATAGTTTTTTTAAGGTGTTTTGTTCATAAATTGAATAGAACTAATGCTCAAGATACATTAGGACTACCAATTGACGATTTAAAACTTTGTTTTAAATCTTTCGGAAGATAAATCTCTTGATGCTTGATGCAGTTTTAGGTAATTTGGTCGATCGTTTATAATAATTTAATTTATACCTTATTATTAACCAGGCTATGTTTTCAGGAAATATATCTTTTATTTTAGAAATAAAACAAAGAAAACCTTTTTTTACCTAAAACAAATACATAAGTTTAATTCTTAAACCAAAGCAACAACATATAATCAAAATGCACCATTTAGTAGCTCGGTACACGATTTTTAAGTCAAAGTCTCATAAAACCGTCAGGATTTTTTGTATACTTCAAAATTTAAGGCAACTTGTAGTTTTTGGCCATAGGAAATTGTCTACTATCACCTAGTCAAAAATCTAGGCCTGAAAACTACTACTAAATTATTTATACTTCTAACATACAAATCCACATTGCTTTATTTTATATGCCCAGGAATTATTTTATCGGTATGCATATATAATTTTGTATATAATAGTCATATATGACTATTCATTAAATAGTCACTATTTAATAGTGTTTTCGAATATTAAAGATTTGTAATCAATTTAAAGCGTGGAAAAGCATCTTGATCTGCGTAAAATAAAAAGGCCAGGTATTATGATAATAATAGCACCATGGATACAAGAGAAAAAAAAATTAAAAACATATTTTCAAGGATTTATTATAAATAGTAAGTCAAGTAAATAAAAAAACAACTAAAGTTAATAAAAGAACAAGTTTTTGAATATACCTTGTAATTCAAAAAATAGTGAATAATTATCCCAGATTATGTAGGTACTTTAAAATATCTCATCATCATCAATAGTTTGTTTGGGTCTTTAAGAGACAGGCGCAGCCTATGGCTCATTTATCTAAAAAAATACTTAATCTGAATTGAAATTTGGGGCAGTGAGTCTATGCTCACTGATGCGAGTTGCATCTGTCATAATTTGGGGGGGAGTGAGTCTCTGCTCACTGATGCGAGTTGCATCTGTCATAATTTGGCGCTGTGGAGTGGGTGGGAGGGGGATGGGGAGGGATGTGATAGGGAGAGGAGGGATGTGCGGGAGGAGTGAGACTATCTCACTGATGCTGGGAATGCATCTGTCCTGTATTAGTGGGTACCATTACTGGTTGAGGACGTTTTTGATCTTTTTGTGAGTGTTGTGTATTTCATGATCGTAATCTAGAAAGTTTGAAATGAGGGGGTTTGGGTGATCTAAATTGTCTTGTATAAAAGACGTGCTGTAGCGGATGATTTCCGTTTTTAGGAGGGGCATTTCGAGATCTCTGTGTATCTGGTTGTTCCTCATGAACCAGGGGGCATCGAGGCATATTCTGAGTGCCTTGTTTTGGAAGGCCTGAAGTTTTGCTGAGAGCGCTTTGTTAAGGGTGATTTTATTCCAGGCTGGGGCTCCGTAAAGAAGTACCGGCTTTAGGGTTTGGTTGTAGAGAAGAAGTTTGTTTTTAATGGATAGGGGACTCTTTCTGCCTATTAAGGGGTAGAGTTTGGAGAGGCGGCAATTTGCTATTTGAAGGGTGTTTTTGACGTGCTGATCCCACGTCAAGTTTTTGGAGATTGTAATGCCGAGGTATTTGGCATGGTTTTCCCAGTTAATGGGTTGGCCATTTATCTGAATGGGTTGGGGTGGGCCTCTTCTAATCCTAGAGATTAGGATGCCTTTGGTTTTATTGGCGTTTACTTTGATTTTCCATTTGGAGAACCATTTGATTAGGGCATCCATTTGGCGCTGGAGGGCGATATGGATGCGCTGGGGGTTTCTGGCTTTTGCTAGGATGCCGGTGTCATAGGCGAACAGGGCTAGTTCAGCGCCCTGTGTTTTTGGAATATCTGCCGTAAAGAGGTTGTACAGAAGGGGGGATAGTGGGGAACCTTGTGGAACGCCAGCTCTGATGCGGCGGGTGTTGGACTTACAGTCGCCTATTTTTATTTGAAAATCTCTGCATTTGAGGAAGGAGGCTATGAGTTTGGTGATGCCTGGGGGGAGGCCGAGAAAGTGGAGTTTGGCTACAAGACCTTTGTGCCAAACCTTATCGAAGGCTTTTGCGATGTCCAGGAGGATCAGTCCCGCGGCTTCGCGCCTATTTAGTCCGTCCGTTACAGAGTCTACCAGGCGAGCTACCTGGTGGACTGTGGAGTGTCTGCTTCGGAAGCCGAATTGCTCATTTGGAAGGAGATTTAGTTCTTCAACTAGAGTTTGAAGTCTGGTTAGTATGACTTTCTCGGCTATTTTGCCTAGGGAGGAAAGGAGGCTTATGGGGCGGTAGCTTTCAGCAAAAGTTGGATTTTGTCCGGGTTTTTTGATTACTATTACGTCTGCGTTTTTCCAGGGCTTTGGAAAGTGGCGCAGTCTGAGCATTGCGTTAACAATGTTAACGATTTCCATAATGGTTTTCCGGGGGAGTATTTTAAGAATTTTATTCGGTATTTGGTCGGGACCGGGGGCTTTCCTTTTTGGGAGATTTTTGATGATGCGTTTGATTTCCTCGGGGGATGTGGGGGTGATAATGTCGTTTTCGACTTGGTTAGTGACTCTATTATAGATGTGGTTTATGTCTCTTTCATGCATGAGTTGCTCGTAGTTCTCGTCGTCCGAGTCGGGCTCGGAGTCGGTCTCTGATTCGGAGTCGGAGTCGGGGGGGATTGGAGGGTTTGGTTGAAATTGTTTCCGCATTGCGTCAGCAAATGCTTCGGCTTTTTCGGGGGTGGAGTAGACGACTCCTCTTTCGCCGTGAATTGGGGGCATGCCTCGTTGGTGGTCGAGGGATAGGGTTTTGGCCATTCTCCAAAGTGATCTATCCTGGGGGTTGAGTGACTTTATTTTTCCCTCCCAGCGGGAATTTGCTAGTACGTTTAGTCGGTCTTTGACTTCCTGGGTAAGTCTGTTTGCTTCGCGTTTAATATGGGGGTCTTGGAGGGTGCGTGCACGACGAAGAAGTCGGTTTTTCTCTCTGATTAAGTCTTTGAGATCTCGGGGAAGGTCCTGTGGGTTTTGGATATCTACTTTTTTGATTAATTTGGCGCTGTCCATTGCGGATTTTATGGTATTGGTGAGGGTGGTTACTGCAATATCTAGTTCTTGGACGGAATTTATTGAATTGATTTTGGTGTTGCTTTCTAGGAGTTCGGATATATAGGAGAAGTTGTAAACGGTTTTTTTGGTGTGATTTGCGGTTGGTATGCCTCCTGCCGTGATAATGATTGGAAGGTGGTCGGAGCTTAGTTCGTGTCTTAGTTCGATGTTAATGTTTAGTGTCGTGTTTTTATACAAAACGATGTCAAGGATATCAGGAAGGCCGTGGCCATAGTGGGTTGGGGAATCGGGTGCGGTAACCATTATATGGTTACGTTGTAATATTTCGTAAAGCCTACGGCCGTTGGCCGTAGTTGTTCTAGAGTGCCAAAGGGCGTGTTTGCAATTCAAGTCTCCGGCTAGGATTGTTGGATGATTGTCGTTAAAGTAGCCTTCGAAGTCGGCGGGTCTGACCTCCTTATTTGGGGGTTTGTAGAGGGACACGATCCTGAATTTGGAATTGTCGTGCATGTTGACGAATATGGAGGTAGTTTCGACTTGATCGCTTTGTGTGGGGGGCGCATGAAGAAGATCGTGAGATATGTGTTTTTTGATATAGATTGCTGTGCCTCCTTTGCGGTCCTGGAGTCTATCGTTACGGTAGCAGGAATAGTTGGGTATGGTACCCCTATGATGTGGTTTAAGACCAGTCTCTTGGATGAGGGCTATATCTATTTGATTTTCGTGTAGAAATTCTATGAGTTCCGGTTTTTTTGAATTGAGGCTATCAGCGTTCCAGGTGACTATTTTAAGGGCTCTGGGTTTTGTTTGTCTAGACATTTTGGGGGCCTAGATTGGGTAGTTGAAGGGAGCCAAAAGCCTGCATGAAGCTGGCGAATTCTTGCATGAAGGTGTGTATTTTTGAAATTTGGGATTGGTCAAAAATATTGGGGGGATTTGCGCTGGGACCTGGGGCCGCCTTGGGTTGTTGTGGGGTGGCGGCGTTGGTTGCCTTTTGGGCGTAGGAGATGCCCGGGGTGAATTTTTGGGTTGGGGGTATGACCCTTGTACGGGTTGGAGCGATGTTTGATGGGTGTTTGGGGCATTTATGATAGTTTGCCGTGTGGGGGCCCAGGCAGTTGGCGCATTTTGCGTCCGTGTGGCGGGGTTTTTCGCATTTTGTTGTGTGGTGGTCTTGTGCGCATTTTACGCATTTGGCCGGGGCGTTGCAATTGGCCTGGGAGTGGCCGAAGAGTTGGCATTTGTGACATTGCCTGAATTTAGGTTTATAGGTCTGGCTTTCGACCTTTATGACTAGATGTAAAAGCCTAGTCTCTTTGAATATGGGGTGCTGTTGTCCTGTCACCTTGGGAAGGATGACTAGGATCAGGGGCATGGGGGTCTTGTCTTTAGTACGCGTCATTCTCGCGACTGACGTGGGGAGGTAGCCACGCTCGATAAGAGCGGCTTGGACGTCTGCGACGTCTATCTGGGTGGGGATTCCCCGGATTACGGCGTGGATTGCCTTGTCCTCCGGGAGGGTAAAACTATGATATGGGATTTTTTCGGCATCTAAGTGCCTAGTGACTTTGCGGAAGTCGTCACTGGTCTGTGTGCGAATTTGAACTCCTTCGGAGGTATTTTTCGCGTGGAGGATGTTAACTTTTTGCGAGTTGAAATGGCGGGACAAAGCTAGCCATTTTTCAGGGGCTCGGATGATGATGGGGGGGATTTTGGGGGTTTTGTGGGCTTCCTGGTCGGGGGGGGTTCCTGGGCCAGTAGCTTGGATTTTTGGGTTTACAGGGGCCGTAACGGGGGGTTGGGGCCCTGATCCGGAGGGGTTAGCGACTTCTTCGGAAGCAGTCGCTTTACCGGGGGTTTTTTGGGTCTTAGCGGGTTTGTTTTCGTGGTCTGAATTCAATTTGTGTTTCCTTCTGCGCCGGTTTAGGCGCTTGCGCGGGGAGGCAAGGGGGGATCGGACTGCGTCCGAATCGGTCTCTACTACGGACATGTCCGTTTCGAATTGATCGGGGGCGTCGGAGGGCTCTTGAGCGGGGGTTTTGTCTTTTTGGGCTATTAGTGTCCCTATTTGAGAGGAGAGGCGGGAAATCTCCTCTCGGAGTCCGCTTATGGTTTCGTTTGCGGTGGCTAATTGAGTCTGAAGGAATTCAAGCTGATCTTTATGTTGTTCAGCTTGGATTTTGTAGTGTTCTGCCTGGGCCTTAATTTGGTCTTGGAAGTAGACGGACATTTGCTGATTTGGGAAATTTGCCATGGTGGCGTCGCTGTTGGGTTTTTCGGGGGTATCAGCCATAGTGATTTTTGATTGGGGAGTAAAAATAGAAGTAGAGTTCTCGGGGGCCTTGGAGGCCCCGGGCGGGGGGGGGGGTGTAGTGTTAAGCACTAATTGTTAGTGGTTGGGGTCTCAGGGAACCTTTAACACACCAAACCGCCAGCCTCAGCGGTTCGTGGGAATTGGCTTAAGTCCACAGTGTGAAAAGGGCTGCAGCACTTAGCAAGCAAGCTTACAAGTGAGCATATGTTAGTTAGAATAATTATATACCAAAATAATCTTACTCAATGGAAATCTGCTGGGCGACGTCTGACCTCTTCACTGTCACTCACTCGACTTTAATTAATGTGTTTAAAATATCTTGTGCTTATGGTTTATAATATAAGACTGCGGCACCATAAACATAAATTTACTATAGCCAAGGGATATTTAACCAAGGCATATCGATATTTAAAAGTAACCTTCATTTGAGGGTTCACACTTTGTATTTTCCATCAACAGTTTCCGGGAAAGACAGACAGAGCCGAATTGAAAATAATACAAGGTGTGTAAAAGTTTAAATCGCTTACTGATAATACTATTTAATCTTTAGTCTGTGTTATCTTGAAAAGTCCAATAAAGAAAAATAGAATATTCTATTATATTTCTATTTATTGGCCTTTTCCTTTCTAACAATTGGCCAGATCAGGATATAAAAAAAGTCACCACGTGGGGAAGACGAATCTCATATGTATGAGGCTTATCCCACTTTTTAAACCAATTAAAATTCTTCAGTATTATTAAAAACACTGTCCACATTATATTAAGTACACTAATAAAATAAATCGAATCCTGACATATCAGTGATAGCAATGTGGATTCTGTACAGCTATATTGGCTCCTCCTAAACGATCTCTCCTCGACAAACATCTTCCAAATACTCTTTATAGTCTAATTCATTATTTTCTGCCAGCTTTATTTTATATATGTCTTAAAATACAATTTAAATAAGCTATTTGCAAATCTCCAGGTCCTAGATCAGGTTCCTGTGGATACTAGAAGCCCCAAAAAGGTGGGGAAATGGGTCCCCGAAAAATATATTTTAACTTACCGAGTTAAACACATTACATTTATTACATTTGGATTAGTCTATTTTCACAGTTTTACACAATAATTGAATAGGCCAAGGAGTAAAAAAGGCTTTAAAAAAATTAATTGACATATGTCAACACTAAAAACTAAAGAATTTTTATTTAATCAAAAGTCATTTCATAAATTCTCATTTCTTTAAAAAATTAAGTATCACATATGTCAAAGGCACTTTTTAAAGACGGTTCTTACCCCTTGGCCCCAGAATTATTGCGTATAACTATGAATATCCAAATAGCTTAATCTAAATGTAATAAATGTAATGTATATGATTCGAAAAGTTAAAATTAGATTTTTTTGGTAGCTCATTGCCAGAGTTTTGGAGCTTTTAGCACCCAAAGGAACCGGATCTGGAGCCTAGAAATTTGAGGAACCGGATCTGGAGCCTAGAAATTTGAAAATAGCTTAATTTGAATAGACTTTAAGACATAAATAAAATACAGCTGGGAGAAAATAATTAAATAAAAATAGTCTCCAACTCTCCGACTATTACATCTAAGACCATTACGTAAAGTTGATACGAACAGTAATTGAGTGTAATATATTTATGTTTTTTTTATTATTAAGTAATACTAACTAATGAATAAAACTCATAAATATAATACACTAATTTAGTATATATTGTAATAAGAACTCATTTATATAAGACTTTTTTCAAGAAAAAACACTTCTTATAAATCTGAAGTCCCTCGTTAATGCACGCGACTGTATATCTCGGAATCGCTCACTTGTTCTTTCTTTTCGTCACTGTCGATTTGGGTTTACGAGATGGGTGCGTGTGGGAAGAGCGGGTTCCTTTGATCTAGCCGCTGTGTGCCGGCACTTGATGCCAGGTGCTAGCAGTCACGTGCGGATCTCTATTACTATGTTAAACGTAGTACGTTTACTACTATTTGAAGGACTGCCCTCTTTTCTATTTTATTACAATTCAACCACAAATGGACAATGCTTTCGGCAACTACAAACACACGATTTTTTTACTACACTTCTATTTTTTACTATACGCATTTTACACACAATCTATTGTGGAAGACCGCAAATTACACTGCACAATAAAGTCTACTTTTTAATGTTTCTTTTATAGAATACAAGATTTTTAGTACTGCTTTTAAATTAAACATGGCCATGGGAAAATAATCTTTTTAGCGAAGGTTGAACCAATTCCAATAATTTGATATTTTTGTATAACTTTTAAGATTTCTGCTTTGTCGAGATTTTGGGGCTTTCCGAGGGGTCCCGCAATAGGTTTTGGGTGCTTCGTCTCCTTCAAAATCGGAAGTCTTTTGCATATTTCGAAAGATTTTCTAAGACTTCCTATAATTTCCAAAAACTTCCCGGACTTCTCAAAGATTTCCTAAGACTTCTTACGACTTCCTGAGATTTCCTAAGACTTCTTACGACTTCCTGAGATTTCCTAAGACTTCCTGAGACTTCTTCCGACTTCCCAAAGATTTACAGTGACTTCCTAAAGACTTCTAACAACTTTTTGCAATTCTACGCATGCGTGATTTTTAAATTTAGCCCGCGAATTTTTTATTCAGGGATTTATTGTTAAAGTTAGTTTTCGGATCAGATTATTTTATAAGGACCTAATTTAATAATAATAATTATAATTATCATAATTATTATCACGGATAATGATTTACAGTGCCCGGGCAATTGCGAGCTATTATTATTCATCTTTTGTCATCTTTTTTAACTTTTATCATAGATTTACTAGCGTTGCGTTCTTGTGGAGTGGGGTCAGCCGTCTTGCAGCTGCTTCTTATCAATGCACTGCAGTGCTGAATTTATGCCAGCTTTTGCCCGAGGTATGATGATCATTCTGTGACTAAGTAAAAGCATGAAACAATCGGTTTATTTAGGTTTATATTGTTTTCCGAAAATAGCAGTTCTGAATTGGTTCGGAACGTGCGCAGTTGCCATTGAGCACTGCCCAGTTGCAACTGCACCAGTTCCGAACCAGTTTAGAACTGAGATTTTCGACAAAAAAACAAACCCAATGAATTCGTTCACAAAGTACATAAAGGGTTTAGGTAGGGTCGAATACAGCGTTACACCATGTAGAATTTTAGTGAGAAATTATAAGAAACTGCGTTACGAGGTAGGAAGAGGTTACCTCTGGCCAAATTTTGCGTAATTTATGGTAGAAACTTGGGCAGACATTTATTTTTTTGTGTAATAAAACTATATCTCCTATTTATTATATGCTGTATTTTAATCTTTTTTTATTTCGATATAAACTTAAATTTAATTACCGCTAAAAAAGAAGTATTTTGATCGTTTTTATAACTCATATTTAACAACTTTCACCTTAATTTTTAAAAATCGATCATTCTAGCGAAATAGACAAAATGAAGTGTGCTGCCGATATGCCGAAAACCACGCCACTTACTCGGCGCGTGTGGAGGGGGTAAATTACACCGTGTTTTACAAGTATTTTTTATTAAAATAACGACTAAAGACTTCCCAGACTTCCTGAGACTTCCTGCGACTTCTCAAAGACTTCTACGACTTTCTGAGATTTCCTAGTGACTTCCTAGACTTCCTGAGACTTCTCAAAAACTTCCCGGACTTCCTGAGACTTCCTAGAGACTTCCCAGACTTCCTGGCCAAGTGCGTCGTCTCCTTCATTATTGCGGGACCCCTCGGGGCTTTCCGAATTATTTTTTTATATTTTTTTGAAGACTAAGTGTTTCAGGCCTTGCTTTTAGACAATTTTAAACACGAGTAATGCCTTTATATTTGACAGTCTTGAGAAGACTGATATCGTTATGAAGATAAAATAGAATTGATTGCAAACTCTGCAGTGCAGAGTATACATAATTTTTATTAAATGAACAAATATTGAAAATAGTATAAACCTATAAAATGGCAAGAAGAATGCGACCTTTTGCCAAAAGGCTTTTGGTGAACTCCAATTAATATTATTATTATCATTGAATAACATTTTTAAACTAAAAAAATCACGAAAAAGCAAAAAGTTATATAAACAAGGAATCAAATAATAAGAGACAAATTCTTATAAATGTTAACAAGGGAAATGTTCTATAATATTTAAATAATAGACTGGAAGTGACATAGAAATCATATCAAACACAAAAAACGAAAAGTTATGAAGACCAATTTCGTCATGTTGTGAAAAAATTTGGGAAACAAACTCAGAAACAAAAATTGAAGAGTAAGACCTGGAAGGGATAAATTAAACTATGGGTTTATTCTAAAAGAAGAAATATTGGGGAGCAAAACTCTAAGGATATGAATAAATTAAGGAAATATTAGTAATACCAAGGTGTCCTTCAACTCCCTCAAGTGAAGGACGCCCTGGTAATACGGATAGATTCTTTCACTGAAGGAATCTTTGAAAACATTAAAATAGAATGAATTCTATTAAAAAAATGGATGTATTTTGTAGAAATGTTCTGTTTTGTTTTATTTAGAGTAGGGGAAAAAGGGGTAATAAGAAACAGGTGTGGTAATAAGAAACGGTGAAAAAAAAAGCATTAAAAATTTCTTGTGGAAATATGAAAAAAACGTCCAAGGACCCCACATGCACAAGCTATTATTCCTAAAAATTGCAAGTTTCTACTTAAGCATTTTTATATTTTTTAAAGTAAAAAGTTAAACTATAATCATGAACTTTAATGTTGAAAGTGGAAACATTTTATCCTTGACTATGAACCAAAATTTTGTTAAAAGTTTTAGCAGGCTTTGCAACACTGACATATTTTACTGACATTTGAAGTTTGTAAATGTAGCTAAAATAATTTATTAAAAGTGTTTCTGGAATTTGCAGCTTTGGATTTTCTTATTACCCCAGGTATTGTATTTTGTCGGGGTAATAAGAAACACTTTTTAAAACTCTTTATTATTAGGATTTTTTTCGGAATTGTCTTAGTAATAAGTTTAAAATGTCGAAGAAAATCAAATTAAAGGTGTTTGCATAAAATATAAAAAATATTGAATTTTTTATGAAATAATTCAATTGTTGGGCAATGGACCATTTAAATTAAGTCGAAGCGACAAATTAGGCATTAACAATAAGTATAATTGTTGTAAAAGATAAAATTTACCAACGAGTGTTTGTTTAGATTTTTGTTATTTTTTTTTAAATGGGTTTTTTACTTTGACTTTTTTCAAAATAAAATTTTGTTTATTAATAACTTTTTTAATCTTTATTAATTTTTGTTTAAATTTTAAGTAGACCTTAGACGTGCTTTAGAGGTTTCTCTTGTATATTCAGTTTATTCCTTTAAACTTTTTTATGGGACATAATATTTTTATTTCTTAAAACCCCTAAAAAGTTTAATAAGAAACAAAATTTGAAAAAAAAAATAATATTTTTTTACCACTAGTATTATTTGAATTTTATACAAGAAACTTAATACTACATATCAATACATATTACAAAAAAACAGTTTCTGCCTTTATGTAAAATTCTAATTCTAACATGCTCTGTTTCTTAAAACCCCAAGTGTTTCTTATTAACCCCTTCTCATCTAATGATCCATAACTAAAAGGTAAAAAAGGTGCAGTTTATCTGTGTATTTAAAAAGAATATTATTTATTTTTATCGAACCACTAAAGGGATTTGTTTTCCGTAGAATCTGGTCGTAAGCACTTGCATGAATTTTTTTAATTATCGTATATTCATGTTGACATATTTATAGGCACTAAGTATATTAGAGAAGGGATAATAGTGTTGTCAACTGTTTTAGTAGATTTATCCATAATAATAATAATAATAATAATAATTATAAAGACCGCCATAAATGCATAAAACATTTTTATTATACTCCTCGCAGCTTCACAGCATTATACGGACCCAAAACGTTTTTCTTTGTCCAAAATCAAAAAATTTTGTACAAAAGTGCAAATTTGAAAAATTTCTGTCCGTTTGTCCATCTGTCCCTCTATCCGTCCGTCTGTATGTCCGTCCTTGGGTCACGTTTTCTTTTCCCACACGATAACTCAAGAAAGCGTTACTCGATCGACTTCAAATTTTCAGCAAAAATAAATCTTGGTAAGTATATGAAGCCTATTGAAATTGAAAAGTATCCCTTCAAAAATAAGAAAGTAATAGGGATAAACATTAAAAAAAAATTGACAACAGTGGAAGAAAATCTCAAATTAATTTTTTAAGGAAAAATTACTTTTATTAATAAGTGCCAAATGGAAAAAAATCCCCCCAAAAACAAAAAGTAGTGGGGTGCTAAACTTTAAAGAATATAGAACAAAAAGTGGAATAAAGATCATTTTTGCAGAAAAAATTACTTTTATTAATTAAATTGATCACTTGTAACAACTTTGAAAAAAATGCCCACAAAGACAAAAAAGTTATAGGGAGCTAAACTTTTCAAAAATTGGAAAAATAGAGGGGAACGTGCTATCAATGTATTTTTGTAGGAAAAAAACCTTCATTAAACATACCAATTAACCCCTTCACAGTGCAGTGCAAATAAAGTTTTCGTGCCAAAAATGTGCTGAATTAATTTTTTTTTTGAAAAAACATGATACTATCATATTGTATGTTTTTGGGTAGCTGAATATGAATCTGACGTCAGAATTTAAAAACTATAGTTCAAAATGGCGGATTCAGTATGGCAGATCTATCATCTATTAGATTTTTTAAAGTGGCTCGGATTTGCTTGAAACTTGTTACTCGACGGTTTTTGGGGCCGCTGATTACGAATATAATGCCAGTTTTCCAAAAATCAAAATGGCGGATCCGATATGGTTAGATATATGATTAGATTTTTTAAAGTTGCTCGAATTTGCTTGCAACTTGGTACTCGGGGGTTTTTGGGGTCACTGATTAGGAATCTGGTGTCAGTTTTCCAAAATTCAAAATAGCGGATTCTTCGAGAAACTTTAAAAATCTAATCCTTCATATTGCATTCGCCATTTTGAATTTTGGAAAATTGGCACCAGATCAGCGACCCCAAAAACCCCGTGGTGTTACAAAATCATGGAAAATAGACTAATGGTAAACTGATAATTTTAGACGTTGCTATGGAGGTCATACACATTAATGGCACGAACTTTTTTTGCCTCTATAGAGGTCAATCACTGTGAAGTCAATCATCCCAAATAAAAAAAATCCATTTGAAAAAAAAAATTTATAGGGGGCTAAAGAATTATTTATTTATTTATTTATACTCTTTAGGGACCCAATTAGGTAGGTGTTTTACACCACGGAAAGTGTTATCATTTACAATAAATATCCCAATGCAGTTTAAGTTTTTAAACTTAAACTTAGCTTAGAAGTTACTTGAAACTGCAAGGAGTATACTATAGAATGCGAAGCATGATATATCTTCACAGCTTGTTATTCGTGGCGTTTAAGGCGAGGATGTAATTATTAACCTTCTTCAAACAGTAATGTTTCAGTCAACAAACTACGGCTCTTGGTAAATATGTAAATGGTACCAATAAAATATTTCGAAAAATGTTAATTGTCACCGGTGCCGGCTGTTTGCCGACTTCGCATGATACGAACATAAACAAGATGTGAAAATATATAATGCTTCGCAAACAACGGATTACTCTTAGCATCTAAGGAGAAATTTTTATATATGTGCAAGGGGTGGACCACCACAAAATATATGTACAAGAACTTCCTCGATTTATCCATGACTTCCAACGTAACATACTATGAAATATCTAAGATTTTTGAGCATTTCTATAAGATAACATTTATTTTCGAAAAACCTTAGAGATCCTATCGAAAATTACTAGTGATTCTATGCTTGAATATTTATTATTTTTCGAAATGTAACTCAAAAGACGGTCACTGTGAACTAGAAAGGCACCTGTTCAAGGTAGGGGTTGAAAATTACTCAATATGTTACTCTTGCTGCAGGACGGAAAAAGAATTGTTCTTATACATACTTCTCAGGACAATGCAAATACGACAGGAGAGAGTAGTAACGATTCGAAGAAAGGCGTTAGGTACCCTTTCCTGGACATACATCGTGACTTTTATAAGGAGGTCGGGTAGATTTAGGCAAGGAAAAGGCTATGACATGGTTGGGAAAGCTGGAGGTTGGCAAAAAGGGAGGGATATAGTGGCCTAGTTGTCTGGCTTACTACTAACTCAAAAAAGCAAATATTATTTTGAGATTTCCTATTTAACCATAATTTAATTAAATGCAATATCTATGCTTAAAAAAGTTGGAGAAAATAATATTGTGCTACCAAATTTTGAAAATTAAACCTGCCTACTTTCTTATCTTTACATGGTATGGTCTTTTGTTTTTATACTTATTTCCAATTGATAAAAATTTGAAATGGGAAGGAAATAAGGAACCTAACAAAGACAGTATGGAGGAACAAAAAATAAAAGGAAAGAAGATGAAAAAAAGGGAATAAGAAGAACAAAATTAGAAGAAATTAAAAGTAAAAGGAGTGAATTATAAGGACAGGTGAAGAAAGATATGAACAAAAAATAAAGAAAACATAAAATTAAGAGAACCCTTAAAAAAAACGAATACGTAGATCAAGTAGAAAATAAGAAAAGAACAATAAAAGAACTAAATAGACACGCCAAGGATCAAGAAAAAGGACTTTGTAATTATGAAATAAAAATAAATATAATAATATATTGGATTAAGGAAAAAGGACCTTAGTTAGGATTTTAGGTTACAGTAACAATAATTTAAAAATAGTTATTTTTTTCGCGTAAATAATCCTTTAATATAAATAAAGGAATTAAGAGCAATGGGCTTCCCATTCCCATCATGGGAAGAAATTGGGATTGCAGGTTAAAAAGATGATACCCTGGGTATGAATCTAAGGAATCTCTTCCAGAGATGTAAACTTCCGAAGAGTATAACAACGCGCCAACCACTTGTGGTATACGGTATACGTCCTATTAATGTTCGGTGTCGGTTACTTTGGTCATACGCAGAGTCGGCGAATTAAAAGCAACAGATTTATCACACGATTTGTCGTTTCGGTTTTTTCTCTCATTGCCGTTTTGTTTACGGGCTTTATACTTATATCCACACCGAGAGAAATTCTTGCTGAAAAAAGGACATAGTTATTTGGGTTTCCAATTAGAAATATCAGTATCCCATCTATACCATCATAGCAAATGAATAATTTTTATAGTCTAAGCGCTAGTGAACATTTTTAAAGATATTTTTTCCCAGCTGAGTTTTATATATTAATTGAGGTTTTAGTGATCCTTGTTTAAATTGTAAATTGAGAATAGTGGGACTGGATCTTGGTAAAAAAAAACAAAAATACCAGTTAATGTATGTTGACGTTTCGTCTTTTATTAATACTTCTTCAGGACTAACATTTGAGGGTTCTTGTTGTCAAAACTATACCATAAATATGAGCACACAAATACTTTATGATGGTTCTCATTACTCAAAAAATAAAACAAAACTTAGGTAAACATACAGTCCAAACAATGAAGGCAGCGAAAAAACGACTGAATTTTATATAATGAATATCGTCGTCTCCAAGTGAAAACCTCGTATAAAGACTTGTCGTAAAATAGACTTAAGAAGCTTTCACTTAGACGCGACGATATTATCTAATACTAATGTACATTCTAATTAAATTATTTTTAACTTTGTATGTTAAAATCCCAAAAAAGGTGGTTAAATGGGGTAGCATAAAAACCTATGTTTACTTTACCGAATCATACACATTAAATTTATTGCATTCAGCTTAAGCTATTTTTACACAATTATTTTAGGGGCCAACAACCCTAAAAAGTTGCTTTTATATATCTGACAAACGGTAAGAAACCTACGACGAAAGGGGTAGGTATGAGCAAAAAACACAGAATACTAACAGAAAACGCTCCGATTAAAGCGAATTCAGTGCGAACGTGTGCGTAGTTAGATCTTATTTTAAAGTATATTTTTTGCCTATTCTTTCGGTTGTCTTAGAACCGTGTATCAAGCTATATAGGTGCCTCAATTCTAATAGAAAGAGGAGTAAAAGCCTTACCGCTACCACTAGTCGTAGTCGTGACTCTTAACTTGAAGCGTTATTGACTGACCTACTTTTGAGATATTACAGTTTAGAACTAAGGTACCGATATGATGACAGGCCTAAATGTTTGGAAAAAATTGTCATTTAATTAAAAAGTTTTTTTTATATTATAGATTAAAAATTTAATTCCTTTTTCTAATTAGGTATTTACTTTCCTGGCAATTTAGTCAAACATTTTCCAGTTGTTGAACTTCTTCCTCACATTAAAATATAATTATGTTTTCATTTGTGTGAATAGAATAAGCTAACATAATTGGTACAAATGACTTTAATTACGTCGCTATAAAATAATAAACTTGATTTTAATTAAGTTTTAATTAAATCAGATAGCAGTGAAACTAGTACGCTATCCATTGAGTCTCAGTCACTGAGACACTTAATTCGATTGAACTAAATTTTGTTTGCCGACAATATACCGAGTATTTTAGTCTGGAGCCACCAAATACTTTTCGTTTTGTTTAACAAGTTTTATATTTATAGTTGGTGTCACATTTATAGTAGAATGTTTATATTTAAAACAGATTAATATGAGACAGGGACGTAATTAAATATTATTATATTAAATACAAATTTATCTTATACAGCTCCATGCACAGAACACAAATAAAACAAATTAAAGCCGGTCCGGTAAATATTTATTGCTACAAATGCCTTGTGGTTGTGGCTAAATCTTTAGTGAATAATGATTGGATAGGGTCGAACGTTAACTGGCTAGAATCAGTCCACGTGGACTTGATAAAAATGCATTAGTTTAAATGAGTGCCAGATAAAATTTTCGTTGTTAAAAAAAATTCTCTTAACTCTGGCGTTTAATTTGATGATGAGTAACCGACTTTGAGAGCGCTTTTTTTTGATATCCGAGAAAAACGGAAGTACCCAGTTGATACTACCGATTCGACCTAGACCGGTAGAGAATCAGCTGGCTTATATAGTTTCAAATGCTATTATTTTAAGAATGATGACACGATTAAAGAAATAAACAAAATAGTAGTAATAATAGTAACTAAATACCTTTTTATTTTGCTTAGTATGTTATTATCATCCATTTAACCGTAGTAATACGCATTATCCACAATAGAAATATACCATTGGAGAAATGCAAAATACGACGGTATTTAGATATAATTTTGTCCGAAACAGTCCGAATAACTGAAAATAGGGTAGTATACTATAAGTACCGAATTGGTACCAGAGATGTAAATAATAAAAAACCTTTTTTTTAAACAACGACCTCTTTTTTGTTTTGTTTTTGTTTAGAATACAGGCAAATTTACAACCAATGGATAACCATGGTCACCTGCAGGACCTGGCCCAATGAATAACCAGGTCCAGATCCTGGCAGCCATGACTCATAATGTGCATTAACTATCCTAACCTAACTTATTTGTGACTTTTATCTGAGAGTCAAACCAAATTGAAGTTTTAAATATTATCAAAATCAATATAAATATAAAAATTGTACTAATTTAACAAGTAAAAAACAGTTTATTAATTAACAATGTTTTTTTTTTCTGTTAAGAATGGGAAGGAAAAAACAAAACAAAAAAGAGTTTTAAAACAACGTATTAAAAAAAAACATTTTTAACATCCCTAATTGGTACTACCGACCTGACCTAAATCATGCATAAGCTTTAGGAGTTACAATTGCTAAAAACTATATCTTAAAGAAATGTCACAGTCCAGTTCAAAGCCTAAAGGTTTGTAAATTCGTGCTAGTTTCGTTGATAAGAAAGTTTACTATACTGCTGCGGCGGCTAGATAGAAAAACCGAAATTTCGAATCAGTACTACCGACTCAACCTAAACCGGTAGTGAGTGACTTAGCTCTTGCAACTTCAAATGTTAAAAACTATTATAAAAATATATCACCATTAAGCGCAAAGGTACTGTCAACCAAGGTGACTTCGGAATCCCACAACTTGTGTACACGTGCTTTGGTTCTGAGGGTTTTGCGAAAAAATGTCCGAAGTCACCTACCCCGTCCGAAGTCACCTCTGTTGACGGTATACGTTTATAACCAGTACCCGGCGAATTTCCAGTACTCGCATAGGCGCCGCGTCGACTCTAGCGTTGACGCGAGGTTTTAAATATTTACATTTTTATTAAGATAAAAACTTGATTTTTTTTAATGATTCCATTTAAACGAGTAAGGTGGGAAAAAAAGTTATCGATAAATAAAAATTAAAAACTTTCGTATTCTTAAAAGATAAAAATCGAATATCGGCTTTTTCTTTGAAAAACACATAAACATATCTATATTATAAAGTCAATATTGTTGTGTGTAACAAATTAGTCATCAAATGTTTCGATTTGATGGGCTTTATAAAAATTTCCCTCACCATTCGTCAAAATTATTCCGTAAGCCTATGTTTCTGTGTTTATTTTTATATGAGTCATAACTGAGTTGCCGCCGACTACTGTTTATAACGTCTACATGCTGTTTTGGTTGATAGGGCAGTTTACTATAGTATACTACGGCGGCGGCGATATAGAAGAACGGAAGTACCGACTCAACCTAAACCGGTAGAGAGCGGCATTACTTTGTGCCGGTAATGAGGGGCCGTGGCGAGACGTGTCGCGCTAATTGCAAGATCAAACGACGCGCCACAATAGGCTAGTGCGAGTACGAGTAACGAGGTGCTTCACTGCGAACTCTCAATTACAGATTAACAGTGTTGCCAATGATACAAATCCAAAAAACCCGCCGTCCCTTGTGGAAATATCCGATTTGTTCTGATTGTGCCGAATAAATAAGAACGGTATCAAACACAAAAACATTTAATACTAAGGGGTACTGCAGGAAGAAATTTAAACATTATTTATGATTAAAAGTTTTATTCGAGATTTATGAAAAATCTTAGAAATCTTGTCAAAAATTAAAAGATTTTCGTTTGTACTTCCCATAATGATTTATCCCTCGGCTAAGGATAAGGATTATTTTTTTAAACATTTTTAAGTATAGTCGTGCAAATTCTCATGGAGGATTTCTTAATAAAGGAATTTTATGTCTATACCATAAAAACTTCAAAAAGTCTGCAAAATAGTAGTTAGAAGATATCAGTTAAAAGTCCAAAAAAGTCTAAAAAATTTTAAATTCCGTCAAGATCCACTTAGAGCACTGGATAGGCAGGTTGGTTAGGGTGGGTAGGTAGTTTACACACTACACAAAAGAGAGTACATACACAAAATCTCAGACAGAAAATGGCGGACGGAAGTGCGTCATCAAAAGGAAAATTTAAACAAAATAATTTTTCATTTTAACTGTTATTCTATTTGACATGAAAGTTTGACAATAATAGAAAATAATTTATTACAGTGTGCATTAATTTTCTCAATATTTTCGAATAAATGCTATTTAAAGATGAATTAACTTTAAAATGGTGTAATTTTTTATTTCCCGTGTACAGAGCTAATCAATGGTGCATTTTGTTAATATTTTGTTGCTAAAGTATTTTTGTTTTAGGTAAAAATGGCTTTTCTTCATTTTCTTTCTGAACTAAAAGATATTTCGTAAAATCAGAGCCTCGCTAATAATAAGGTGTGAATTAAATTATTATAAATGATCTACCAAATTACCTAAAACTCAAGAGATTTTAAAAGATTTAAAACAAGGTTATGAGCAATTATTAGCCCTAATGGATATTCAGCATTGGTAATACGTTAGTTAATAATAAATTGTATGAGTACTCGAGTTTTGCTAGGTTTGGACTTTTATTACTACTGCTTCTATTTAGTAATGAAATACAAAATATTACTACAGTGGGTTAGGCTAAATGTGACACCCAGGGTAATTGTGGCATGTCCTGTTATAATTCTTCTAAACTAGTTTATATCCAATCCAACCCTGGCATTAGGTTTTTGACAGTATTAAACATTTCGCGTAAAATTTTGATTTGATTTAAACTTGTTTAGAAGAATTATAACAGGACATGTCACAATTACCCTGGGTGTCACATTTAGCCTAACCCACTGTACTTACATGTGAACAAGTTATAAACATTTTAGAACCTGCGGAGCCACTCAAACTACCCACCTACCCTAACAAACCTACCTACTAGTGCTCTAGATCCACTCACTGAAGAAAAAGTCTGCAAATCGGACTCTTATCGGCAACATTGTTGCGAACTCTCAATTACAGATTAACAAATTATTTAGCTTTGGGGCCTCTCCGCTTGTGATATGGCTTACCATAACCAACTTCATGAGTTTTATGACTTTTAGGACGCACAAACAAGTACCTATACAATTTTCGCAATTTATTTGAAATCGTTAATAAATCGTTTCGATAAACTTAAAATATACAGTAAAAAATAAAGGCATAATTACAATTATTGTTCCAATAATTATTCTTAATTAATATGCCTTGATTAACATTTATTTATTAATATCCTCTTAAAGTGCCTGTTAGTATTATGGAGTCCAAATTTCAAGTTGTAATTTAACAGACTATAACTTCCCAATTTTACCAGCATATTAAAAATTCCTAGATAATTTAAATGATGAATACATGATGTCCAGTAAATGATGTCATTAATTTGGCTAAAAAAATCGGTTTTTATTTAACGCAATAAATAATTTTATAGTAAAATAAGGTATTTCAAAAAACAGATTTTTTCTCTTGATTCTCGACCTTATGCAAAATGTGATTTTGTTGTAACTTGTTGGAGGTCCAATTCATTTTCTAACTGAGTAGATTTTGTTTTATGTTTCTATTTTTTTATCATGTATTTGTAAATAGAAAAGAAAGCGAAGCACTTTTATTATAAACTTTTGAAGTTTCGGTCCAGTAATTCTTGTATTTTTAGAATTTATTTTGTGCTAAATTAATGGAGCCAAGAAAATGCTTATTTGAGGCTCTCCATGCACTGTATAATTTTCAAGAAAATAAATAATAAAAAAATATAGTAAATAGCATAAATTAAAAAGAATAGATTTGTAAAAGGGAACGTTCAAGTATTAAGTAACCCTCCTAGAGGGGATGGGTCATTTTGGAGTGTTACGACTATGTTAACGGTATAGGAAAATAACGTTACAGGGGGGGGGGTCCAAAATTATCAAAATTTGCGTTACGTAATACTTGAACGTTCCCAAAGGGGGAGATATCACAGAGTAGATATATCCAAGAGTAGAGCAGCAAAGAAATGTCTAAGGTTAGAGTTGTAAAAGAGAAGATATGTAAAATGGTAGAGATATTACAAATTAGAGATTTATAAGGGTAGCTGTAAAAGAGGAGGGATTTACAAGAGTAGAGACGTAACAGAGTAGAGATGTTAAAGGGTAGACAACCTGCAGAGTAGAGAAATATAGAGTAGAGGTGTTGTACTGACATAAACTGTTGTAAACAAGATTGCGAAAAAAAAATATTCACCTGTATTTATAAAATGTTTTGCTAGTTTACTCTAGTATTTTTATACATGAATATGAAAGAAAACTGCCTACAGTAGGTTGGGCTCAACGTGACACCCAGGGTAATTGTGATATGTTCTATTATAATTCTTCTAAACTAGTTTAGATCCAATCCAACCCTGGCATTAGGTTTTTTACAGTATGAAATATTGCGCGTAAAATTTCGATTGGATTTAAACTTGTTTAGAAGAATTATAACAGGACATGTCACAATTACCCTGGGTGTCACATTTAGCCCAACCTACTGTATTATTAAAGCAAGGAGCTCGACGTTGCGTTTATCGCTACAAAACATTAGAGTAGACTTGTTTGAATACGTTTTTCCCGGTTTTTAGTAAGTGAATATCATATTACGTACTCAAACAGTAGTCCAGTAGTTTTTATCAAAGACTAATACTTTGGCGATATTGAAAAACAATAATAAAATGTATGTTAATATTGACTTAATGTGTTGACATAAAACAAAGTTGTTAAAGACGAGTACATCAAGTTTTATTTGATGTGAGTGAAAACAAATAAATAAACTATTTAATGGCAAGTAGTATGTAACTAGTTTAATTTTCTTTATAAAATAAATTCTTGCATGTTTTTTTAAAACAGAGTAGTATATTCTATAACTAGTATGGAATAGACAATATACCGCGCGAGCGGAAAGTTTGTCATACGAGCCGGCAGGAGAGTATGTCGGTCCCGCGAACGCGGAATGACTATTCCATACGTGTTATAGACTATACTTTCTCTTCGACTGCAAATATGAAACACTGTATGGCTTTAAACTGCGGACAAGGTTAAAGCAATGTTTTTTGTGACTCGACATTGTAAATGTAACAAAACACATATTTTTAAATAAAGCAATTAATGTTTTTTAATAATTTTATCAAATCAGTACTTAAAAAAGATTTTTATTTAATTTTAGCACATATTTACAAATTATAATGCAAAAATTGAAGGTTATATCAGATTGTTGTGACAGATATCAGGTTTAAATATTTACCAATAGATGGAGCAGTTTTAATTTTTTGAACTAAATTGATAAAAAACTGGTCAAATATTAAGAAAAACTAATAAACTTTATGTAATTTTAACGCAAACCTTTAAATTACAGTTTTCTTTACTTTTATAAACATTTATATGCTTAGTTTTGGAGTTTTGGGCATTTGCCTGGTAAAATCCATAGCTACTGCCTTCTGCTCATTTTTAATTGAATACCTACACCTATTTTTGTACTTGTTTTCATAAACTAAGGAAATAGTTGTAGGCTACAACTAACTAAGTAGATCTTTAAGTATGTTGAAGCTAAAAAATGAGCAATATACAATCAAATTTTACACCACCAAAAAGTTGCTTTAAAATTATTCTTTTAATATGGAAATAATCATATTTGTATCATTAAGGAAAAAAATTGTAAACGGGAAAACCGAAACCGAATCTAGATTTGCTAAAACATAACAGTTTAAAAAGAAACTAGCTTTTGCTAAAATGTAACGCTAGGTTTAACCCCCTGGGCCCAGCGATTAAACAGAAGCAAAATTTAAATATTTTGTTGAATAAACTTTGTTTGGATCCAATCCGAACATAAATCTTTTGTTTTATAAATTTTGCCAACTTAACTACGGGTAACTATATTTTTGTTTCAATTTAATTTTTTTCGAAAAAGTCAATAATTCAAGATGAACAATTATTATTCTTAAAATGTTCTAAGCAAATAAGTTAATAAAAGCCACTTAATCGAAAAAATTCTTAAGTCGCAGGAATTACCAACAATAAATAAAACATTTTGACTCAAAATCAATTGAATCAATCAATGCAATAAGTACCTGCCACAATTTGGTTTATAAACTATTTTAAACGTTGACAAAATTTATTTTTTTCGATAAATTAAACTTAACACTTGAGAAAAACAATCACTTTTATGCACTAATTTTTTCAATTATTTCGGTAAAAAAGTCCACACTAAATAGTAAGAATGAAAAAAGTGATCCTACCTGTGCGAAGACGCGCATGGTGCACGCGGTCCCTATCACCAGGTAACAGTCAGACACTAACTTCACTAACAAACACTGTCTTTACAACTGAAGAGTATGCCATGGACCATCGAGAGTATATAAGGGACCCCACCACCCTATTTTAGGGGTGCGCACCACTCATTATCACTGTCAACCCCCTGCGGTTACTTTGAAGAACACCTTGATTGGAATGCTGATAACTGTAATTTCTTTTTGATTATGATTTTGCGTAATTGGTGATTAGATGAAGAATCTTACGATTATAAAAATGAACGAAAGAGTTTTTATAATATGGAATCTACTAACATATAGATTTAATGTTGATATGATATTAGTATTATTATTATTATTAATGACATTAAGGAACGTTCAAGTATTACGTAACGCTCCTAGGGGGAGGGGGGTCATTTTGGAGTGTTACGCCCATGTTAATAGTATAGGAAAATAGCGTTACAGGGAGGAGGGTTCAAAATGATCAAAATTTGCGTTACTTGAACGTTCCCTTAGTTTACAAACTTTAAATTATATTTTATATTCCAGATACAGATGAGATTTTGAGTCTGAAATATTTTACCATAAAGATTTAAAAATAGTTAAATATATAAGCTTTTTAAAAAAATACTCATATTAAGCTAAAAAATCTAGCAAAAAATACCTTTTCTCGTATGCTGAGTAAAAATCAGTCAAGAATTATTTTTTAAGTTCCATTTTCATATTTCACTTTAAAGTGAATTAAAAAATATATATATAGGGCATGAGAACATTTTTTCTCGTGTATTTTTTATGCTGAATCCAAATTTGTAATTTTTAAGTATTCTTGGTATTTTATTTTAAAGTCTTTTAATTGAGTAAAAAAAACGGGTAATTAGAATGTTTTGAAGAATTTGAATGTAAAATAAAAATTTATTTAATTTATTATGGTATATTGCGTTTTCCCAAATACTTAAAAAAAATTCAAACAAAATTTTTCTTTTTTTTTGTATATTTTTCTTTGCGAAAAACAAAAAACTTTAAAATGAAAAATAAAAAAAAAATCTCAAAATAAAAAAAAATAATTAAAAAAAATCTTTTTTTGAAGAACAAAAACATTTTTTTCAAAAAATTTTGTTTGAAAAAATAACTTAAAATCTGGCGAAAAATGAAAAAACTAAAAAATGATAGTTTTTCCCCAATAACTACTTTGTTTTTGGAAGGATTATTTTTTAAAAAAACAATATGGATCTTCCCCTCATAGAACTTGATATTTCCTGAAAATGAGTTATCCATGTCCACAAAAAACATGACATCGGACGGACAGACAGACAGACAGACAGACAGAAGGACAGACAGACGCACATTTTCAAAGTTTCTTATGTTTTCATGAAACACATCTAGACAAATAATTCTTTGATAATTATTTGTCTAGGACGTTTTTTGGCGATTTTGGGAATTTCTAAACTACCGTATAATACTATTCTAGCGCTTGCGCTGTGAAAGTATAATAATAACTACAAATAAGAAAATATATCAAAAATTAAATTTCCAGTGTTTAACTTCTATGATAACGATTACAAGATAAATTTAAAAATCTAGGTATATATATATATATATATTTTTTTTTTTGATGAAAATTTCTTAAACGATTTCTTACTACTCGTAGCAAAAAATATTCTTTTGATAGAGAAAAATATTTTAACCAGCTGCTACGTTTAGCATGTTTTATTAAGTAGTAAAAAGCTTTCTCTAAACAAACAAAATTTTTATGATTTTATAAAGTATAAGAAAAAACTACTATATAAAATTAATATTAATTTTAAAATTTTAAAATAAATCTAAAAATGTTTAAAATAATTTAAAATTATTATTTTTACATACAAGGCACAAACTAAGATATCATTGAATCAAAAAGAAATTACACTTACAATAAATTAGCGTTGCACAGATTTTTAAATGTTTCACATAAAAATCTTGTGAATTAGTTTTAACATATTTTCAAGGGAATTTGTACCACGAGCAATCTTGATATGAAAAACACGTTGAATATATTTCTACTTGAATATATTTGGTATATACTTGACTTGAGGATTGTCGAAATGGAAATGACGATGCTGTCTTGTCAGGCGGCATCTTCTCTGTCGGCAAAATCTCTCTGCTCTCAGATATTTATTTACTTGTATACATTTTGTAATATGCTGATATCTCTCCGTAATTATTGTTGACCAATTCTTTTTCGACTCGTCTGCTCACGCGGAGGCCATCAGACAATTGATTAGAATCAATTGGATTATACAGGATATTTTTATAGGTATGCCCAGCTATTTTAATTTTTAATATAAGGTTGCAAAAGATAATGGAGTTTTATGGGGTTAAAAGAAACATTGGCAAAAAAACAATAATGGATTAGGTAAGAAAATTTTTGACTCGTAGATTAATAATACAAAAGATATTTATTTACATTTATACATATTGTATTATACTGATATCTCTCCGTAATTATTGTTGACCCAGGGCTGTAACTAGGGAGGCAGGGGGGCTAAGCCTGGCGTTTTCGCTGCCCCCCCCCCCCTCCTGGTATTTTTTAAGTCACCTACCTTTGGGCGCCATTTTTTTTTTCAGGGGCGCCAACTTTGGTAGAAACCGCCAGGGACAAAGCTTTTCTTCTTGAAGGTAATTTTTGGATTTTTTTGCAGGGGCGTCAAGGTTTGTAGAAACCGTCAGGTACAAAGCTTTTTTTTTAAGGCGCCAATTTTGCTCTGCATGAATTTTTGCGGCGCCAATTTTGCTCTCTCTTTGCTTTTTGGGTGCCAATTTTCTTGTGTTGCCAAGTTTGGTAGAAACCGCCAGGGACAAAGCTTTTCTTATTGAAAGTAATTTTTGGATTTTTTTGCAGGGGCGCCAAATTTGGTAGAAACCGTCAGGGACAAAGCTATTTTTCTTGAAGGTAATTTTTGGGCTTTTTTTTTGCTCTGCATGAATTTTTGGGGAGCCAATTTTGGTTTTTGCTTTGGATGCCAATTTTCTTGTGTAGAGGCGCCATGTTTTGGTTGAAACTGTCAGGGATAAAGCTTTTTTTTAACGTGCCACCCTGGGGGCTGAGTCCCCCCTAGTTTTTATTTCTAGTTAAGGCCCTGTGTTGACCAATTCTTTTTTGACACTGCTGCTCACGTGGATGCCATCAGACAATTGATTAGAATCAACTGAATTGATTATATAGGATGTTTTTAGAGGCATGCCCAGCTATTTTTATTTTTAATATAAGGTTGCAAAAGATAATGGAGATTTATGGAGTTACAAGAAACATTGGCAAATGACCAGTTACGCAATACGAAGGGAAATTTTGGCCGATAAATTAATAATAGAAAAACAATTTATTTACTTGTATACATTTTATAATATTCTAATATCTCTCCGTAATTATTGTCGACCAATTCTTTTTCGACTCGTCTGCTCACGCGGAGGCCATCAGACAATTGATCAGAATCAACTGGATTATACAGGATATTTTTAGAGACATGCCCAGCTATTTTCATTTTTAACATAAGATTGCAAAAGATAATGGAGTTTTATAGGGTTAGGGAACGCTCAAGTATTACGTAACGCTCTAGTCAGTAAATATGTTACGTAACACTTAAAAAATTATAAACTTATAAAATGTTCATTGGATCAAGTTTTTAACAATTATCTAGGCCTAAGATACGGATTCGTTGCAAATTGTATTGCACACGGCGTTCAATAAATCCGTTAAACAAAAAAATAGAGATAGAAAACCAAAGGCAAATTTTTCGTTACGTAATACTTGAACGTTCCCTTAGATGACACATTGACAAAGGACCATGCCCCTGCCCTTATTTTAAGAGCTTAAAGTATTAAATATATGCTAAAAGATAGTTGAAGTAGTCTTATTTAAAAGTTACTTCTATATTTTTTTATTATTATTCTTTTTTAACTCGTCTGCTAACGTGGAGGCCATCAAATAATTGATTTTAATAAATTGGATTATACAGATGGCATTCGGGATACGTATAGCTATTTCTATCGATCTATCGATTTCTATTCCCCCAATATTAGTTTGCAAAAGTGTCAGAAGAAAGCTTGGCAGAGGACAAATTTAAATTTGTAAAAAAAATAATAGTCTTTATTGATACCGAGAAAGCATTTGACTTGCCGATTGCATTTAAAACTCTTCTAGAATCGAGTTATTTATTACTTGTACTTGTATGGTTTAAAGATAAAATTAGACAGGCAAAAATAAAGAGAGTAGTTTTGCAAATAAAATTGCATAGTAGCAAAATGCTAAATGCCTTTAATGAAATGGACATTTTAAAGGGACAAAATGTCGACCCCCAAGAAAAGAGCCTATTTTGTTGCTTAGAGTTTTCGAGATGGATTTTTTAATGAACATAGGACCAGTATTTTATCGTATTTTTTTTATTTTTTAATATTGTGGATATGCATTTTTAGAAGGATATTAGAATTTCCATAAAAATAATTATGTAGGTATTGAAATTTAGCTTTTTATGGTTCTTGTAAAAAAATGGACATATCTAACCAATTGTTTTAGTTTTTCTGGGAGATCGTAAAATTGAACACTTAAATCTTTTAAATTTATAGTTTTTCTTCTAATAATTTGGCCCATATAATTATATGGGCCAAATTACAGCCATAATACCAAATTATTTAATGGATTATTTAAAATAGTTGTTTTAAATAAAATACTTTTTTAGGCTGGGTCAAAATTTAAAAGTTATACAAATATAAATTATGTAATAAAATTCTTATTTTTATTATTTTTACTATAAACTAGTCCCAACCAAATAGTATGTAGTTTTTTAAATATTTGGAGTGTTACGCCCATGTTAATGGTATAGGAAAATAGCGTTACAGGGGGGGTGGGGGTCCAAAATGATCAACATTTGGGTCACGTAATACTTGAACGTTCCCTTAGTTGTCAACAATATTTTAAAATAGTCGACTGACAAGATAATCATCTTGAACCAAAATAAAAATTTCAGTTGACAACATAAAGTTTTAAAACATCGATTGACAAGATCTTGAAGCAACTTTTCTTAATCCAACTAAACTAAAAACCAAAATTGCATCTATTAATGCTAATATTTGTTTCTTCTATTATTATTTTTTTCACCTTTTTATTTCTTTTTTTTTTTTGGGTAATTTTTTAATTTATTTGAAGGTAAAATTTGCCTACTTCAATTTTGCATTTCCTTCCAAAAATTTTGATAACTAAAAAAAGCTAATCCCCCCCCCAAAAAAAGCGCTCATCGCCCTAATTAAATTTGCTGACTGACTTACAATTTTGCCGACTCGGTCGTTTCGTGGGGGATGTGACACCCCCCTCGAATCTTCCCTGCCCATCGTTACGACTCTGATTGTTGATATTTAATTGAAATAATTGTTTAATGTTTAATAATATTGCACGGATTGATATGCCAATAAACTTTTTGTTAGAATGCGACATTGCAATTAAAACTGATTAAACAAGAAACACATATACCGGGTGTCCCAATTTTTACTTCCCGGCCAATATCTCCGTTATTTTAAAAGATAGAAACTTAATTAAAAAAAAATATTAAATGGGATCAAAAGTACTTTTAAATCCCGTACCAAAACTCACCCCTCATTAATTCACTCCCTTGGAACCACCCCAAACTTTTATTTTCAAATAGCACCCGCATAGTTTTTTTAATGATTTTGAAAGCACTGTAAATTCTAAATTTAACGGTTTATTATACTATGTATTTACCCTAGGGGAAGTAGCCTAAAATAAAAAAATATAAAAAATAGAAAAAAGTGAAAATTTTATTTTCAAATTTTTTTATTAAAAAAAATTTTTTTTTGAAAAAAAAAATTGAAAAACTATTTTTTTTTTCAAAAAAAATTGAAAAAAACTTCTTTTTTGAAAATAATAAAAAAATTTGAAAAAAAAAATTTGAAAAAAAAAATTAATTTTTTCCAAAAAAAAGTTTTAATTTTTTTTTATTTTAAGCTACTTCCCTTTAAGGTAAATACACGGTTAAATTCAGAATTTACAGTGCTTTCAAATTAACTGAAAAAAAAAAAAAATGCGGATGCTATTTGAAAAAAAGTTTGGGGTGGTTCCAAGGGGGTGTTAATAAGGGGTGTGTTTTGGTGTGGGATTTAAAAGTACTTTTAATCCCTTTTAATGTTTTTTTTTTAATTAAGCTTCTATGGGAACGTTCAAGTATTATGTAACGCAAATTTTGATCATTTCGGACGTAGATATTGGCCGGGAAGTAAAATTTGGGACACCCGGTAGGTATTATTTTATTTACAATCCCATGGGCTCAACAGTATTTTTTCAATTTTTCCTGTGCTAATATGAAACAGATTAAGCGCAATCATATTTTTTTTTAAATGCATATTTTAATTTGAATGTTTTTTTTTATAATTTATGCTTATAGTAGGCATAGAAACCAGTTTTACGGGTGTTCGAACCCCCTTAAAATTAAATAAATCATATTTAGTACGCAGGAGAAGATTTTTAGAAGTATTAAGGTTTCACATTTTCTCTAAACCTCAGAATTTAATTAAAATTATCTTGTAAAATATAGCAACTAAAATTGTAATTACATTATTACTTATCAAGTTTAGGGCCACAGATGATTATTTATGATTCTGAAGGATATGTATTTTCCAAACGCTTGCGCTAGAATAGTATTATTACGGTAGTTTCGAATTTCCCAAAAATCGCCAAAAAACGTCCTTGATAAAAAATTCTTGGATACAAATGTGTTTCATGAAAAAATATGAAACTTTGAAAATGTTCATCCGTCCGTTCGTCTGTCCATCTGATGTCACGTTTTTGGTGGACACTATAACTCGAGAACCAATTATCCGATCGACTCAAAATTTTTAGGAAAAATCAAGTTCTATGAGGGGAAGATCCCTATTAATAGGGATATTCAGAAACAATATATTGATTTTGAAAGTAACAAACAAAAAAGATATGAAGGGTTAAACTTTTAAAAAAATCGAAAAAAGGTGAAAGAAAGTTCCGATTAACGTAACTATTTCAGGAAAAATACTTTTATTATAAGGATCAATTCTACCAATTTTGAAAGTAATCCCCCCAAAAACAAAAAGTTATAGGGGGTTAAACTTTTTTAAAAATTAAAAAACTATTTTATTTTTTTTTCTATTTTTTCTTTTTTCAAAAAAAAAAGATCTTATTTAAAAAAATTAAAAGAATTGAAAATTTACAATTATTAGAAAGTAATTTTGGAGTGTTACGCCCATGTTAATGGTATAGGAGAATAGCGTTACAGGGGGGTAGCTACCCTCCGACCTGAGCCACATTATCGTGGATGCTGTCTTCTTTTTCTTATAATCAATATTAATCGAGAACCCATTAGAATTAAATCCTAACAAATTGGCAAGACTCGATGGTTTTCTAGACTGTCAAATATAGGAATTATACTCCTTTATCTGATATACGAAAAAAGATTGATGCAGTTATTTTATCTATTGAAAAGCGGCAACCATTTGAAAGGACCCTGATGGGTTATTTTAAGACACCTCATTTATAAATTGGAGACAAACAATTTCAGCAACAATTTTTGATCTTGAATAATTTCTAAAACATTTTATTTATTTCTACCTACATAGACATAATTCTTAGATTAAATAGTTAGATATTTTTTAAATCATTTCCGAAGTATTTTTGTAAAATTCTTTTGTTTTAAAAGGGTATTTTTTTACTTTGTTTTTTATAATAAAATTAAATCAGGACATAAAGGAGGATCCGCATATCGTGTTGTAAATTTCAGAACATCGTATCTCAAAAAAGACAACTTTACAGGAATGAGAAATAACTCTTTCTCGCATTATTCATAGGTTGAACATGTACTTTTTTTAATATAAACTTAATACATTTTTAATGATTAACTTACCTTAAATCATTTTACTGTGTATAAAATAAATAAATACAAATAAAAACCTAATGTTTATAGATACGACATTTTGATGCTTAAAATAAATAATTTTTTTTAAGATACGAGCTTTGAAACATTATTTTATTAATATTTTAACAAAATATGATTAATTATTATAATAATATAATTAATTATTAAAACATTTAAACTTAAAAAAGTTTTATAATATGCACATAAGTTAAAAAAGCGTAGCCAAATGCAAAAAGTGCATTCCAAAATATAGTTAACTAGAATTAAGAGAGACGAGGTTTAAAAAGTTATTAATTTATAATCATCTAAGATACGACGTTACTATTTTGCTTATATTTTTGTTATTTAAAAAAAAATACAGGTGAAACTTATTTTTTAGATGTAAATTGATAATATAAAGCGTCCAATATCTCAAAATAGAAAAAAATTGAGATACGACGTCCTGAAATTTACAAGAGATATTTCTTTCTGACTTCAAATTAAAAGTTGTATTTAAGGGCCAAGGGGACTAAGAAATTAAATATACAAGGTGATCCAACTTTCAGTACACAACCCAATAACTGAGTAACGGCTAAATAGTCCAGTCAAATAACGAGAAATTCCTATGTAAAATTGCAATAAATGTACACGGGCTGATATTTTAAAGGGTAGTAGTGGATAGTAACAAAACACTTCTGTTGTTAGGGAGGAAATTTCCAACAATTTTTCTTTAGATCATTTTTTTAATATATTAATAACAATCTAGTTAATTTAAAAATAGCCATTTTGGAGCTGAAATTGTTTTTTTCCATTATTCATCGGACGATAATATGATCAAACTTGTAGCTCTTGAAATTCTTTATAAGTTTCATATATTATAAATTTTCATAGGTACTTTGTTACGGTTACAACTCACCACTAAAATTGAAGATAGCGGATACCCCTTACTCAAATCACCCGGCGAACAACTAACAGGAGTGTGCTGTAACCATCCACTACTACCCTTTAAAATATCAGCCCGTGTACATTTATTGCATCTTACATTTATTATTTGACTGGACTAGAGCAATTTTTTTTTTATTTTTTTTTTGTGTTCTTAAAATAGTGTTAATAATATGCTCCTCCTAGGATCCTTTTAATTACGAGAAAGGCACAGCGAGACCACATATTTATACAAATATAAATATGTGAGCTGGACGTATTTATTCTTTTTTATCAGAATGACCCAATTTTTATTAGTTTATTTTTAAGAGAACTGTTTACTAAAAATTGTTCATTGCGTAAAACACCTATTATATTTTTGTACGAATATTTTTTCCTTTAAGATTTTTACCATGGTTGTACTCAGAATTTAATTTTGAATCAAAATATGGAAAAATATACAGGATGTTCCATTTAAAAGTCAAAAGTTGAGGTCGTTTCCGGCGAAACCGGAGGTGTAACAAAAAAAATAAATGCGCCATTTTATAGCCAATGTCAAATTACATAGGTTTACAATGTTTCGTTTTTATCAAATGAAAATTAATCTTAGTTTTAGGGGTGGACAGTGTCTACTGGACATAAATAAAACTCACCTGGTATATTTCAATTTTCTAGGTAGTGTATTTCCTGAGATTTTCGAGTGTTACTGACGGATACACGGACCGATAATCGAAGGTTCCGTTTTCCATTTTTGAGTGACGGAACCCTAAAAAGACAATCCTCTTAGTTAATGACGAATTCGTATCTTAAATAAATTAGTAAACCATTTTATTATTTTATTTATTTCTACCTACAAAGATATAATTCTTAGATCAAATGGTCAGATAGGTTTCCGAAATATTTTTGTGAAATACCTTTGCTAAAAGGAAATTTCGTGCATTTAAAAAAAATATATATTATAATTATTTTACACGCAGAAACCGTTATCAAGTATAACTTATTGTAATCAATAACAAGCCGTGAAGATATGTAATGCTACTCATTCCACTATACAGTGCGGTCCAAAAGTCACCCTTCCCCCTTTTAACTTTTGAACGAGATATCGACTTCAAATTTAGAACTCTTAAATAAGATAACTTAAACTATCTTTTAGCATATATTTCATATTTTCAGCTCTTAAAATGTGGGCAGTGGGACATGGGGGGACATTTTTTTAAATAGAAAGGGGGGTCGTGTGATACATCATTTTAAAGCTTATAAAATTCTCTATTTAAACTAACATTTTTAAATTTTTAAAAAATGTTTTTTAAGGTTTGGACTTTTTCAATTTTTTGTGCTAAAACATTCGATTTTTTAAGTTTTTTTTTATAAATTTTTATTTATGTCAACTAAAATTAGTTTAAAAGTATAATTAACATTTTTTATGATGAAATTAGGCATTTTTAAAAAATTATTTGTTTTTTTTTAGAGGAATTTTAACATACCCATTTTCAACCCCATTTTAAACCCAATTTTTTTTTTTAATTTAAAAATATGGACTTAAATGGAGAATTTTATAAGCTTTAAAATGATGTATTACACGACCCCCCTTTCCATTTAAACAAATGTACCCCCATGCCCCCCTGCCCACATTTTAAGAGCTGAAAGTATTAAATATATGCTAAAAGATAGTTTAAGGTGTCTTATTTAAAAGTTCCAAATTTTAAGTCGATATCTCAACTGGTTCAAAAGTTAAGAGGGGGGGGGAGGTGACTTTTGGACCGCTCTGTATATTATTCACAGTAAATGGTATATTGCATTTTCCTAAATTAAAAACAAAAGCTTTAAAACATTTTTTTAACTACTTTTTTATTTTTTTTTTGCAAAAAAATATAATTTTTCAAAAAAAAAAAAAAATTAATTTATACATTTTTTTTAGATATCTTTTTTTGAAAAAAAAACTTAAAAATAATGTATCAGTTTTTTTTTTCATTATTTTATTTTTTGCAAGAAAAGAAAAAAATGTTTTTTTAATGATATTTTTGTTTTAGGGAACGTTCAAGTATTACGTAAGGCAAATTTTGATCATTTTTGACCTTTTATGTTTTCATTTAAAAAAACAAATTTGACCTTAAAATGACCTTAAAAACTTAAATATTCGTAAAAAATAAATAGCCATTTTGTTTCGCCCATTAAAATAAACAACTTCTGTCCGACAACTTTTTTTCTAAAATTCATAGTATTCGAGATATTTGAAAGTTTCAGGTTAAAAAAAAACACCCGGTATATGTAAATATATTTTTTTCACTACTAGCTTTAGAACATAACATTATTTATCACGTTTTCAGACTGTGAAATCAATTTTCTTCACCTATAGCAATAATAATTTTTTCTCTCCTAGTGGGAGTAAATTTTATAAACAATTGATTTCTGTCACGTTAGATGTTTCAGTTCTTTGTGCACTTTTTACTAATTAAACCCAAGAAAATATATTTAAACAACTTTATTTATTAAATATAATTAATAATAATTATTACCAATTAATACAATCAATAATTAGCTAAATATTATGAAAAAGATTAAAAAAGAACTAAATTTTTAAAAGTCAGTTCAAAGTATTTATTTGAGCAAATGTCATTGATCAAGGCTAGTTGATTTTTATGAAAATTTCAAGAAATATAATTTCTTTTAATATATTATTTTATTATTTGAATAAATAAAACTAGTTAAATAGTGTTAGTAGTAATATATAAACCTCGCACTCTTAAATCCCTTGCTGCTACGCAGCTCGGGATTTAATACCTTCTCTACCTTGATATATAATTACTATTTTTTATTTTTGAATTGCTTCAGCCTTCCAAGAAAAGTCCTGGGTGCGCGAATGTCCATTCTCAGTTTTGAAAACCTTCCATTTATCCTGGTAATCTTCTTATAATATAACGTCACGTCACCCAATTTTTTTTTAGGAGGGAAGTATTGGCTGCTAGCCTTACTTATTTATACTGCCCTACTACGCTAGAAAGCAGTAACTCCATTTGTCACATAGCAGCGTTTTCAAAATCATCAGAGTTGACGTGAAAACGTCGCTTGGCTACAAATGGAGTTACTGCTTTCTAGCGTAGTAGGGCAGTATAGGGGGAAGTCTGACACTCAGAAAATTTCGTTGTATTTTTAATACTGAATTTTATTTGTTAATACATATTTTTTATTTATATCGCCACCATTGGTATTTAATACTTTACTTGTGATATTAAATACTGCAATGTGTGTATTGTTTACATTATGTTGTCATACTAACATAGAGACCGTGCTGGTACATATGGATCCCCACGCAACATGTGTTTATTAATACTGTAACATTTGGTAAATTATATCACAGTTATAGTTTGGTATAGTTTAAATTGTAGTTGTTGTGTTATTAATATAGTTTAAAGTATGTTACAGTATTTAGTAAAATAACAATGGGTAGATAATACCAAAATTTTGATTAGTAAGAATACAGAGAAAAGTAAAAAAAAGGATCGATTATTTTATCAGTGTGTAATTGTGTGTGGTTGGAATCTTTATATTATTACTAATCAAAATTTTGGTATTATTTACCGATTGTTAATTTTTCTTAATACTGTAACATACTTTAAACTAGATCAGTGATACAACTTAAAAACAACTCAAAGTATACCATACTATAAGTGTGATATTCTTTACCAAATGTTACAGTAATTTTTACTATAACATGCTAGTATTAATAAACACATGTTGCGTGGGGATCCAAATGTACCAGCACGGTCTCTATGTTAGTATGACAACATACTGTATACAATACGCACATTGCAGTATTTATTATCACAAGTAAAGTATTAAATATTAATGGTGGCGATATAAATAACAAATATATATTTACAAATAAAATTTAGTATTAAAATTACAATGAGATTTTCTGAGTGCAGAGTTATTTAAAGTATGACATCCAAGGGTAAGTCCACAGGCTCACATAACAAGCATAATACATAAGAATGCGATGTCGTGATTTGCTTGATGTACCGTCTTGTATCTTGTAAGCCAATCACAGTATCGCATTCTTATGTATAATGCTTGTTATGCGAGCCTTTGGATGTGCCTTAAAGCATTTATTCTTAGGTTAATTCATGTTATCTTCAAAATTATTTAATAATATAATGGATATTTTAAAATAACAATTTAAAAATAATAAATTGCTTTTTAATACGGTAATTACCCAATATATTACCAATATTTAGTTTCACCTTCCGGATTTTAAAGTCATGTTTAAAAACCCTATTGTTAAAGGATTAACATTAGGAAGTGACCATACTGTGACGGCTGTAATCCTCACACTTAGTGACCTTATTTTCAATGTCCAAATTATATTGGGGAAATATCTTGGTATCTACTTATATATCATTAAAAATCATTATAGATTTGATTTGTATAATCTTTACAGTATCAGAAAATATTCGTGTAAAAATTTAGAGATATATACTCACAGAGAAAAAATACACTGACCAGTAAAAGAGCTTTCTCATTTTTCACCTCCGCGCTTGAAAAATTATTATAATTATATTACCTTTAGTATTTTAAATACCAGGTATAAATACCTACTTGCTATCTTTCATTTAAGTTTTTTAAAAACTCAATACAAGAAATTTAATTATTTTAACCAAGCACTTTTTCTTGATTCAAGTTTTAACCGCTCAGATAACACAAGCCCACAAAAAAAATTGTCAGTCTTGGATTCCAATATGATATTCCTATGTATTTTTTCCCTCTGAAACTGAATCCGTAACCCGTTTAACCCCTACACTTCAGGATTTTGACATAACCTCAAAACACACCCGAAAAACTACTGAAACCGCTAAAATCATCTAATCCATACCACTTTCACCCCCTTCCTCCAAATTCGTAATTTCGTAAACCCATAATCCCCTCACCGCGGAATACCATTACTCCATAACCTCAAAACCCCGTAACCTCATTAAGTAGAAAAATCTGGTTCGGGAAAACAGAAAAATTACGAGAAATTTTCTTGTAGAATATACTTATGAATAAGTAACTGTATAACCCTAAAATCCCATCACACCTCCTAACCCCTTCACTTCCTAACCCCATATATTATAACCTTAACCCCATCATCCTATACTGTGGAGAAGTCCGGTTCTCAAAATCAGTGAGTGAAGTCATGAATCAAGGTCTACTTCATTATTTTTTTAACCGGACCTCCACAGAATAGGATAACGGGATTAAAGGGATATAGTATATGGGGTTACGAAGTGAAGGGATTTTGAGGTTATGGTGTTGAGGGATTTTGAGATTATAGAGTTACTTACCTATGACTATGTTCCACAAAAAAAAACTGAAGAATTTTTTCTGTTTTCCCAAACTAGATTTTTCTACTTAATGAGGTTACATGGTTTGGAGTTTATGCGGGTATGGTATTATGAGGTTAGGGGATTATGAGTTTCTGGGGTTTTAGAATTAGCAATTTGGGGACAGGGGCGTGACAGTGGTATGGCATAGATTATTTTAGCGGGAAAAAATACATAGGAATATCATATTGGAATCCAAGACTCAGAAACAAATTTTTTTTGTGGGCCTGTGTAATTTGCCATCCATCATTACAGTCTGGTAACGATTTTTCAGTACGTATTTATGAGACTTATTTCTCATTAAAATTGTATTTTTTAAGTAGTTTTAGTAAAGTAGGGTGGTCCACACAATCGAAAGCTTTAGTCAGATCTAAAAATAGTGAGAGCAAGTTAATATTCTTGTGGATATACTTGATCTGAATAATACGTATTTGTTTTTTGTAATCCTTTCTGTGCGAGTGTATACATGCCATTGGAATGATCCCATGGATGTATTTTAAATATGCAATATAGGAATTGGTAATTTTGTTTTTTTTTTCGTGTTTTGATATTTGCCGGTGTTTTTATTTGGAACCAATGGTAATTTGAAAAATTTCAGTTATATGTAATATACTAAAGGCCCATTTTTTTCCCGAAATATTAATTGATTATTTTTGCTTTTCATAATTCTGAGACAAATTGATATAGACAAAATTCTGAACTGAAAGCAAAGGATTTTGCCATTTAATTACAAACATAACTGTCATTACTGGGCTTATTTTTTCAATTTTGGAAAAGGCGTCTTAAACTTAACAACTAGGCTAGGGTTGCCCCAGCTACACATCTTTCTCCGATTAATTTCAAACTTATGTAATAATTAGTACCTGATTACTTAAAAGAAACTTTGTGTTGCTGAAATAATGCCTCAAAAGTATTCACATGGATTAACTGACAAACGGTTGCGGTACAAATTGCAAGCTTTGTGGTACAATTAGGTGTTAAATATTGTGTCTCAAATCGTAAAGATGTGTGAATGTGCACTAGACTGTGTCAAAAAATCCCGAATTTCGAAATCGAAAAGACTCTCTGGCTCAAAAGTTGCTCCTTGGTAAAAAACGGTGTTTTTCGGATAAAAACTGATTTGGTTCTTGATGTTTAAAAATTTACTTTTAAATGCATTTATCTTCAAAACGGTTAATGATTATTCTATTCCAGAGAGTATTTTCGATTTCGAAATTCGGGATTTTTCGACACACTCTAGTGCTGAACCACCACATGTGGTCCTCAAAAAGTCCTCATTCCAAGCAGTGCTGCTAGATTCAGTATTTTTTATTTCTAAGGGTGTTAAAAACTGTTTTGTTTTATTGAAGTAGATAACTTTTTAATTTTTAATAGTCAACGATCAGAATTAAAAAAAAAAGATTGTCAATATAAATATCTGATATAAGTTATTCATTATTTAAAACACAGTAAAGTGCAAGTTTTTAGTAAGCAATCCAGCTAATGTCGGTTGACGTCAGCGTTCTAGTTTTCTCCGTTCATTTTTATGGAAGGCTTTAGTTTAATAAAGTACTAGTTCATTCATCTATAGTTAGTTTGGTATATTTGAGAGACAGGATTAGTGCCTATGGCTCATTTGTCTTAATAGGAATTAATTTAAATGGAGATTATTGGGGGTGTCATTCATCTATAGTTAGTTTGGTATATTTGAGAGACAGGCTTAGTGCCTATGGCTCATTTGTCTTAATAGGAATTAATTTAAATGGAGATTATTGGGGGAGTCATTCATCTATAGTTAGTTTGGTATATTTGAGAGACAGGCTTAGTGCCTATGGCTCATTTGTCTTAATAGGAATTAATTTAAATGGAGATTATTGGGGGAGTGACTCCTAGCTTACTGATTCTGCAACTGTCATAATTGGTGAAAAGGGGTCGAGGTCAATATACCTTCTGAAAAATTTGAAAAAAATCGTTGATATAAATACATGCTTATCAGTGTACCACTCTCTCTTAATGAGTCACTGTACTTACGGTTTATTGGCTTGGGGACATTCCACTGATATGTGCAGACTGTTTGGTTTGCAGCTCCGTGCTGTCCGTGTGCTAGCAGGATTAGCTTTTAGAGATGATGTCAAACAAAAATTTGTTGACTTAAAAATTTTTACTTTACCTTCAAGATACATTTATAAATGCCTCTTGTACGCCAAAATAAATTCTTGTACATACACTACTTGGAATAACATCCATGATTATTTCTTAAGATCTGCTGAAGACATACGGATAGACTTTTTAAGGTTAAATATATCCAGAATATCCACCCTCTATTATGCACCTACTTTTTATAATAAACTTCCACTAAATGTAAGGGATTTAAACTTCAAAAACTTTAGGACCACAATAAAAAGTTATCTTTTAAAACAAGCTTTCTACTCTTTCGAAGAGTTCTTAAATACAAGTGTTTCCACTTTGGAATTTTAATAGTTATATTTATTTATTTATTTAATTAATGTTGTAAAAATGATATTAATGTTAGTATTTTTCTCTGTGACGTGTGTAAAACTGTTTAGTTATAGCACTAATAAATGAATTTGGAATTTTGATACTAGCTCACGAATGCTGTAGTTGCATCCGTCATGAATTGGTGGGCACCTTTACTGGTTAAGGACATATTTAATCTTTTTGTTAGTGTATGTAATTTTGTGATCATAATCTAGAAGTAGTAGTTCATAATAATCACAAAAGCCCTTAGGTAGAGAAAAATCGTTTCACAACTTAAATTGAGGTAAATAATGGGAATTTTTAAATCTAGTAGTGAAATAACATACTACATATTATTAAATAAGATAAGTAATGACAGTAAGAGATACCTGGTAGATGGCGCCTAAATACCGATTGAAAATAGTCGATTAACTTTTATTAATCGCATAGAATTTCTTCTCGAAATTAATTATTTTAAAATATGTATTTAATAATTAATTAGACATTTTAGATTAAATCTTAGTTATGTATAAATAACGTTGCGGTTTCCTTTGAAGTTGAACTTTAATTTATTTATGAGACTCGGTTTCGATAAATTTTATTTATATACAGTACGTATAATGTATTAAGTTAATCATAATTTGTCGCATTCACTAATATTAAGCGGTCTTATAACAGGTAGCCCAGATAAAAAAAACAGCTCTACAATTACGTTAGACAAAAAATAGTTCTACAGAGAGAGACAAAAGTATAATTATGCATATTTTAGGTGAAAATAACATTTTAAATTATATTTTAAATCACATGAAGGTAAGATATTTGTTTGTTAATTAAAATAGTATATTATTTACCAAGGGAGAGAAGTTTAACATTTTTGACCTGCGTCAAATTGCGGGATGAGCGCGCTAGCGCGAAGCCCGCAAGACGCGGTCTAAAATGTTAAATCTTAACTCACGTGGAAAATATAGTATTTTTTTTCACTACCAGTACAATTAATTAGCTATTTATTTATTTTACTAATATTTAATGAACAAGCTTATAAATTTAAAATATCGTGCTGGCTGTTCCCGGCCATTAAAAAAACAAATGAATAACTTGACATTTCTGGCAGAAATTTTCTGGTGATCTGCTAAAATTATTAAGTTAGAAAGTGTTTTCGTGCTAAGTGTAATAAAATATATAAAAATGGAAAGTGAAATGCAAAGTGATGATTCTGGTACTCCCCCAGAAATAAGGGGACAAGCGAAAACTGTGAGGGAGAATCTATTGCCTCAAAAATCAATATATGGGGGTTGTACCTCTAGTAATCTATGATCCTTACGGTAATATATCGGTTGTAGAATCTATGGTTTTCACTTTTCGAAGTGTTTTTGTAAAACATGTTTTATAGGTACTAATTTAGTTAATATTTTTTAATTTATCATGCAATAAATAAATTTGGTGCCTAAAGAAACTTGTAAATAGCAATGTGAAACGTCAGATGCCAAAATAGCTGAATAAAAATTCATTATTAACCATGGTGCAATTTTATTATTTTTAGAACCTCTGACGTCATAGGTAGAGAAATAATATTTCTACCAATGAAAAGAACAGTAATAAAGATGTGCTTTTAGGCTGGTGGCGAAAAAACTATATTTTTAGTCTTTATACAACATAGCTGTATAGTACAGTGTACACTGTACATTGTACAGTAGGTCATAAGTTAGGGAATGATCTACTGTTAAGTTTGATAGCCATTGATAATAACCCGGGTTAACGCTTTATGGGTGAAGATTTTGTACTTGTTTTTGTTTCTAGTTAGCTGTTTTATGCATTCTTTAATAATTTTTGCATATAATGTACATTTTTTGTTGTACTGTGATAAAATCCAAATACAATATTTTTAGGGAATTTTCTCTTTGGGTTCGTATTGAAGACACAAAATTATGTCATCTAACGTATTGCAGCGATGACCATTTCGAGCTTAAAACAATTAAATTGGTGGAACAGAATTACAATATAGGTATATAGATAGGTGTTATGATCTGAATATTTTATATGTTGTTAAAATTTTAAAATAATATTTCTTTAATATTGCGCTATGATACAATCTAGCTTCACGAGATTCGGTTTCGGAAGAGTTCGGTGTGTCCTACATTTGATCGGACCCCTCCTCTGTAATTCTTGTCGGTATAACTTAAAAGTTGTCTAGTAATCTTAATTGTTTATACAAATTTAATTTATGAGCGAAATGATCGTTTCAGATGTCAGAAATAGCAATTAGTTTGCAAATTGATGAGACTGAAACTCTTTTGTCGGGGTAATTAAATATGCGCGGTATCTTTGTAGATATTTTGCGCTAATAGCATTGTCAAATAAATTTAACTAGTGACCTTCTTCTTAGCTATATAAACTCATGAAAAGATTCATTTTTATCCAGTTTTAGTTAGACTATCTCCACGACAGTTTCAAAAGTGAAAATGTAGTTTCTGTGAGAATTAATTTTGAGATTTATTCTTGAATTAAAAATAGTTTTTAAACTTAGAAAAATTTTGAGACTCGTTTTATTAGACATAAAAATAATTTTGGACACTTATAAATATTGATAGTATGAACACTGATAGAAATTTTGACGAATATTATTTAACTTTGAAAAATATTTTGTAAACTTATTTAAAAGACTTATACGAACCAGTTTTAATATACACTAAGCAAAATGTGGACAATAAATTGGGATTTGAAAATGATTGCGATTAGTTGGGATTTCAAACATAGAATGTTTTAATTTAGAAGTATTTAATGGAAAATAATATATAATGGAATTTAAGGGCTTTGCATAGAAATAGGACTTAGAAGTAAGAATTGATGTTTCATGTTCTTGAAGAATTTATTCACATTTATTTAATATATTATTCTTAAGTTAAGAAGAAATCGTTTTATCTGTTTCCAAAGCGCCGTCTCCTAGAATACCCGCTCCCGAATAAAGTGATAAGTGGTTAAGTATATTCTCCGCTCGGGTATACTTTAAATACGATAGAAGATTGTATGGCCAACCTAACTGAGTAAGTTATAATAAAAGTTATAATTAACTGCTCGGCTATAACCGAATTATATATACCACTTCACTAAATCAGTGAAGAATTCGACATCACTACATTAGTAGGAAAATATTATTTAATAGTAAAAATCCACTTCACTACATAGGTAAAAAATGTGTGATTTAAAGAAGATCATGAGCCTCTATGTATCTTTTTAAAAAGACCGATATTTTCTCGAAAAACTAATTTTCTAACATTATCATTGTTTTAGAAAAAATGTTTAAGTGAATGTTTGTATTTTTCATATGATGCTAAACTAAAAAAGAACATTTTTTATATACTGTGTGTCTAAAGCCCGCCCCTTTAACTTTTGAACTACTTAAGATATCAACTTGAAACTTGGAACACTTAAATTATATCACTCAAATATTTTTTTGGTATATATTTCATATTTTCGTGGGAAAGGGAAGTGTAAGGGATTTTTTTTATGGAAAGGGTGGTTGTGTGATACTTTATTTTAAAACTTATTAAGTTCTCTTTTTGACCATATAATTATTATTTTTTATTTTTATTTGTTAAAATTATATAACAATTTTCTTAGATTTTTTTTTAACTTTTTTTTTATCAAAAAATGAATCAACAAAAATTTGATTTTTTTTAGATATTTTAATATTTTGATATTTTACGATTTTCGACATTTTTGAATCCCCTCAAAAAAATGTTGAAAAAAGAAAAAACAAGAATGATCGAATAAAGAATTTTATGAGGTTTAAATTATGTATAAAATGACACACAACTCCATTAAATAAAATACCTCTTGTCCCTCTGTCCCCATTGTACCCCCTCAACATATCGAATATACCGGGATCATTTAATTTGGTATTATGCTTCTTAAGAATAAGTAACCGAAAAGAAATCATCTTCTTAGGAGATTTAAATGGTAATATTGGAATTCAAAATAACAGTACCATTGTGGGAATATATGGAGATAATACTGTTAATGATAATGGTCAAAGATTAATAGAAGTTTGTCAACAAAATTACATTACATTTGATTTTACATTATATTTGATGAGAAGTAAACAGAAAAGGTCTTGAATCGTTTGGTGAAAGAATTTTTCAAATCGGACATTCCGTTCAAAAGTGATAAGGGCCGTACCTAATGCCCCCCTGTATAATGTACAGCCAGGCTAAAGTGGCCCTCCTACTAAAAAAAATAGTGAGGAATAAAAAATGGTCGGCTGCCTTTCAACAAAGTTTACGCCCCAGGCCAAGCGAACTCTGTTAATTTCTGAAGTTTTTTTTTTATTTACTATTGCAAAAATCATGTTTCATGATATATTCAAGCCGAATATGGAAAAAAAATTGTTTTATTTTTCTGTCGATTTTAATAACGGGTGTTTTCTCCCGTAAAAAATCAAAACAAACTATTTTCTTCGTAAAGGATTAGTAAAATAAAATTTGCAACGGATTTTGTTAATAGGATTAGGTATTTAACTCTAAAGTTAACCGCAAAAGAAGGGTACATTATTCTTTAGCAAAATTAAATCCTTGTAATTCTTCCAAAGTAAATGTATTCAATAATCTTAATTATTTTTGGTAAATAAGTAAAGTTAATCCTTGAGTCTTGGGATCTATTTTATAATTTTCTTTATAAAGTCTTTGAAGTTAAAAAGTCCAAAGTTTTACAATAACATTTTTAAAGCCATATAACAGCAGGATTTTTGACAGGGGGGGGGAGGAGCAAGCCTATTTGATTTTACAACATTATCAATAAAAAGTTTTTACTAAGGGCCACTTGCACCAATGATGGTTTAACTTTAAACTTGGATTAAATTGACGGCCGACCAATCAGAACGCAGCATTTTGAACTTAAACTCTGTTTAACTGAGATAATCCCAGACCAAAAGTTGGTGCAAGTGGCCTTAAATTGTCAAAAGGGTCTAACTTTTTTCCTGAGGGTTATATTAAACAGATTGAGTGGGATCACAATTTTTTTGAATGTTCAACACATATTTAGAGCAGCATACAAACATTTTTAGAAATCCCAAGGTACCGTGTTTTCCAGAACTTCATATGCATTTATTTTATATTATCTACTACATAATTAATATTGTGATACCAGACTATTGGTATTGGTTAATCAGTTTAGCGCCGCCAGGGGCGGATTTATTTCACTTTAAGGGGGGGGGGCATCCATAAGGAAAAAAATTGCGCTTTCGCCAAAAATTTAATTTTGAAGGTACTTCTATGCTAATATATCTCGCTGGGGGGGGGGGGGGCATGGCCCCCATGGCCCCCCCTAAATCCGCCCATGAGCGCCGCATTAAAAATTTTTAGAATTGTTAATGGCACACATTTCTTAAACATCTTAGAATTTAAAAAATAATTTTTTTATAGATCTTTTATTTAAAAACGTTTATAAATAATTTTCTAAACACCTACAAGTCTTTATTGGATTTTCATTTCGTAACCATTTTTAGCGCCGCAGTCAAAACTTTCTAGAAATCTGAAGGACCAACCACTTAAGAAGAACCGAGCCAGCCGGGGCTCCCATTTTTCCAAAACATCATTTTCCCACCCAGGCCTGGACAGGGCCGTACCTAATGCCCCCTGTACAATGTACAGCTAGGCTAAAGTGGCGCTCCTACTAAAAAAAATTGTGAGGAATAAAAAAATAGTCGGCAGCCTTTCAACAAAGTTTACGCCACAGGCCAAGCGAATTCTGTTAATTTTAGACTTTTTTTTATTATTGTAAAACTCATGTTTTAAAATCTTAAATTAAAAAAAAAACTAAGAAAGTCCTAGCGCAAGTTTTACAAACTTGAATAAAAAAAAACGTGAAATCCTTTTTGACTAGGGATTTTTTTTTTCTAAAAATTAGGATGTTAGGGAAATGAAAGCTTTGTAAAGGAGGCATATTTTTTCAAGATTTGTTATTATTTAAACATTTTTCGAAAAAAAGGTTTTTTTAACTTTACTATTTTTTAAAAATAAAATATTACATAATCTGGAAATTCATCCATGTTTGGTTAAAAATAATGTGGGACTCCTTATATAAAATATTATGTATGAACAAAGGGGAAAATGTTCTGTTGAAGCAGCAGCAGTTTTGTGTTAGCCCTGAGATGAAGAAGAATTAATTATAACTAAATAATTATTTCACCGTATTGTTATTATCAACAATACCAGCTAAACTAATATAATATCAATTTTAAAATAAAACAATGTTTTTAAAATTAATACATTATTAATTTGTCGGAACTCTAAAAGAAATAATTTATATTATAAATTAATGATTATTGTTTCGCAGAATTACATTATAAAAGCTTTTGAGGTTTTTAAATAAATTGTTTTTTTTTATGTTTATTTGTTTTACCTACTACTGTCTGTAAAAATATGTATAGAGTCAAATTGACAGCTACTCGGACTGATGTCATCACAAAATTTTACTTAAATACTCTCGTACTTTATAGACACTCAGAAAATGTCATTGTAATTTTAATACTAAATTTTATTTGTAAATACCTATTTGTTATTTATATCTCCACCATTGGTATTTAGTACTTTTCTTGTAATATTAAATACTGCAATGTGTGTATTGAATATAAATTGTTGTCATACCAACATAGAGACCGTGCTGGTATATTTGGGATCACGCAACATATGTTTATTAATACTAGCATGCTATAGTAAAAATTACTGTAACATTTGGTAAAGCATATCACACTTATAGTATGGTATACTTTGAGTTGTTAAGTTGTTTTACTGATCTAGTTTAAAGTATGTTTCAGTATTCAGAAAAATTAACAATCGGTAAATAATACCAAAACTTTGATTATAAAGATTGCAACCACACACAATTACACACTGAAAAATTAATCGATCCTTTTTTTACTTTTCTCTTCGTTATTACTACCGATTGTAATTTTACTAAATACTGTAAAATACCAGATCAATAACACAACAACCACAACTTAAAGTATACCAAACTATAACTGTTACAGTATTAATAAACACATGTTGCGTGGGGATCCAAATGTACCAGCACGGTCTCTATGTCAGTATGACTACATTTTGTATACAATACACACATTGCAGTATTTAATATGACAAGTAAAGTATTAAATACCAATGTGGCGATATAAATAAAAATATGTATTTACAAATAACATTCAGTATTAAAAATACAACGAAATTTTCTGAGTGCATGATATCCACATAGTTCCCCAGGAACATTTAGATGAACAAAATTAACTAAAGAAACGGACGATGGATCCTTGTAGCGGACGGTCTGGACATTTATTTATTTATTTATTTATTTAGGCCTTTAGGATACAGACGGGTGCATGACCCAAAAATAGCATCCCGGTATTACATGTGTTTAACATAATAAAATATAATATGTAACTAATAATATCAATTAATAATACCCAAAATTATAATACGAAAAAAAAAAAATACATAAGTTCATATATCTATTATGGATACTACTTATATAATAATTCCGATTATATATATACAAATATGTTATATCACAGCTGAATAAACCTAATCTAAAAATAATGTCTTGAGATTTTTCTTAAATGTTGTTAGACTAATAGAAAACATATCAAGACTTTCATCGGAACAGTATAAGTTTGCAAAATTAACCATTCTAACCAAAGGTGAGTTTTGTGAATAGTTATAGAACACTCACAGTGAAATCCCAAAGATTCATATATGGAAGATAATGGCTTAACATTTCTTCAGGATGGACCAGCCCTTGTCGAAAAACCCTCAAAATTTCATTCTTTATTCTCAACTTTGGGTGTAAATACCGGAAGTTGGGAGTATATTATTAAAAGTTGGGGATATATCCTCACCAGTTAAGGATATACTCTCAACAGTAAAGGATATACCCTCAACAATTGGGAATATAAAACCATATGTTGTGGAGAAACCCAATAGTTTGGAATATATGCTAAACACTATGTATCCTTAACAAGTACAGGATCCTGTGGTTCCATTTCAGCAGGGTCTCTACTTTGCATAGTTCGGTAATATTGCGTGGAGTATGGAATAACACTATTGTCATTGTTATTATAAAGATATTAAAAGTAAGGACCCCTTTTCATATTCTATAACAGGCTTTTTTAAACAATGAAATATTATTCAACACATAAATATCTTGATATAATATTTTAAATTATTTGGAATTTGGAATACCTTTAAAAGTTAACTTTAAAGTCTTGGTGCGAAGTGAACTACAGTAATTGGCAGGAAAATAAAACTTAAGTGCTATATATCAAGTTACTTCTTTTTGACTTTTAGATTGTCGAAACAGCTGTCAAAGTACAAACTGCCAAATATTTAAAATTTATAAATTATTAAGCTTTATCATAGATATTTGACAAACAAGCACATTATAATGGAAAATAGAAATTAATTTTATAACAATTCGTAGATCTCAATTTGATTTTCCAATGAGTAAAAAGCTGGCGACTGGGTTTTAATGTTGGTTGGGTACGTAAAAGTTAGGTGTTTTTTTAACATACAGAACAATGCTAAAGTTGTTTAAATTTTTGTATTTAGTACTACTCCTTCTTCTTAGGGGGGGGGGTATAATTACTAGGGTGTCGAGTACTATAACAACTTCAAAAAACTAACATGCTTGTGGTGCCAGTTTTTTCTTTTTTACCCAAAAAAAGCGTGAGAAGTTACACGACAATCAGAAAAGAAATTGATGCTTCGCAAGAATGAAACAAAAAAAAAATCCTCACGTCTTTTTGAGGATTTTTTCTTGTTTTGGCCTTGCGGAGCATTTTTTATGATAAATGTGTGAAGTTACTATTTTTTAGGTATAAAAAGAAAAAAAGGCACCCCAAGAATTTTATTTTTTCGAAATGTTTATATACACTGAGAATGCGTTACTGTAGTAGATATTTTGAAACATATCAATAAGGTTGCCGGCCTTACCTGGAAATGTTCCAATAGTACGAAAAGTCCTCTTGTAAACAAAATAATTGAAGATAAATTATCCGAGACGTTAAATAAATTTGAAGATTGTGTCTCTGCCTTAAAATCCGAATTTTTAAGTAATATAACCGATTTTTTCCATGGTGCAAATAACTCTAATGTTGGTAAAAAATTATTTTCAACTGTAACCAAGTCTACTCCTGCTTTAATTATTCAACCAAAGGATAAAAATCAGAAAAACAATGTTACCAAGTCAGACATGTTTCAAAACATCAACCCTGTTCAAGCTGAAGTGCAGATATCTGGTGTAAAAAGTTTAAAAAAAGGCGGTTTTGTTATCGGATGTGAGAATATATCTAAATTTAAGGAATTAGCTACCACCAAACTGGGCGACAAGTACAACATCAAAGATGTCAGCAACTTTCACCCTAAAGACCACTTTACACGGAGTAATTTGTACGCAAGTTTGATGCTATGCAAGTTTGCTGCCAGATATAGCATGAGAACAATTGGACATAGATTTACCTTTTCACGGAGCAAGTTGTACGCAAGTTTGGTGCTATATATTGCAAGGAAAACAGTGCTGCCAACCAGACAATTTTGACGTGTCTCTGCGTTTGTTGACAAAAACATAACCTAGCATTTGCTTTTTTCAGGAAGTTTTTTAGTTAGACAGACCGACCTATTATTAATTATAATAATTATTAACATGTGCAGTTGCTACCATATTAGTAAAATGAAATCGATTCGGTAACTTTTTTTCCAGGTTGGTACCACGAAAATAACCATAAAACTTGCGTGAAAATCGCCGAAAAATAGAACATGTTCTAAATAATTTGATGGCACGAAAATGGCCTCAAACTTGCATGAAGGCATGCGCAGTGAGTGAATCATTCTTTCAACAAACTTGCATAGCATCAAACTTGCGCACAAATTGCTCCGTGTAAAGTGGCTTTAAGATTAGAATGACAGGAATGACGGAAAAATTGGCTCCAGAAGATGTTGTTGATTATATAAAATTTCAAAACCCTAATTTAATTGGTGATAATTTAATTTTTTTGGAAACCCAAATTGTTAAAGGTTGGAAAATAGTTCTGTTGTTTTACTCTAACAACTTGTAATTAATAACAAACATTGTCTGGAGTTCCAAATAGGCAAAAACGTTTAGTATTTACTAAGATGACGAATTCTCATTGTATGATATATAAAGGAAGCCAAGTCCTAGTAATTACCTCCATCTCCTTTAATTCACCACTTGTTTTACTAAGAGTGTGATGAAAGAAAATCGAAGCAATTCGATAACTTAGCTGCTAATTTTACATAGATAGTTGTAATATAACTTTAATGCTTACTTCCAATTAGTTTTATATATAAATTACTCTATAAAATGACGGAATCACAAAAAAAACGGCGGCATGTTTTGATCTCACACCATAATTTATTTATGGAAATTTAAAAATTTTATTTAGGTAAACATAGTCAGGGACGGGCCGAAGAAAAAATAATGGGGAGGCAAGACCAACGAACTAATAACTCTTCTCTCTAGAATAGGCATTTCATTTGTAAAAACTGACAAAAACGTAGCCAACATTTGTCTTACTCGCACAGCTTTTTTCTAACAGAGACAACAATAACAGTTACTGGTAATTGTTATTGTTCAGGCCTGAATATACCTACTATTTGTTTACAAACAAACCGAGATGTTGGCTATAATTTATATTAACGGTATGCGTATTCTAGAGAGAAGAGTTGTTTGTTCTTTGGGCAAGATACAAATTTTGCCAACTAGTCAACAAAATTTGTCAACTGCCACCAAAATATGTCTTCCAATAAAACTAATGATAAAAAACGAGGTCACGACTCTTTTACTCTTCATAATTTCCAACTTACATATATTTTTCCCAGCAATAAAATTGATTCCAACTGGCAGCTAAATTTTCCAACTCGGAGCTAAATTGCTCTAGGAAGATTACAGGGTATGTATTCTCGGGCTCGAGAGAAAGCATTCCCGAGAGAAAGGTGTTGTGGGTTGCATATTAGTTCTCTGTAAAGGCAAAACTACTTATCCTTGAACTTCACTTCGCACGAAAATCGAGGAACTTTACTTCTACTACTCGGAAGAAGCGAGCGTTCACGGAAATTATGACATATAAGTCTCGCATTCTCGAACATAACCCTATTTTCGCTTTGGTTTTGTTTTGTCAATTTGAATACCGTTTTATTTTATAATAGTTAATAAAAGAAGCTCTTTGTATTTAGAAACTATTATACATATTATAAATGACATTATTATACATATTATAAATAACTATAATAGAACGATGGACGATTTGGAAATTGTGGGCTGTTGTCCTTTTGGGAGATTCTGCAAGATACGGAAGACCAAATGGAGAACGAAGAACGGGAAGTGTTGGCTAGGACCTACCCTTTCCAACTTTCCAACAAAAAAATTATAGTGAATTTAGTCCTGAATAACATTTTTTTTGTTGACTGCTGGTGGGCGCTGATCTTTTTCTGTTTTTATTTTCATTTTCATTTATTACACATTAATTTTTGAATATTAATTATAAAAATTATTCAAACCACAGCAACTTGTTTACAAATAATGAAAATAATGACAGCCTGCTCACGCAAACTCGTGTCGCATAATTTTACAGGTTAAGGCCTATCCAGAAGCTTGCATTAGAACATAAAACATAAGAATGCGATACCGTGATTGGCTTACAAGATACATGGCGGCACAACAAGCCAATCACGGCATAGCATTGTTATGTTATATGTTCTTATGCGAGGCTGTGGATATGCCCTTAAAATCCGCTAAAATACTTGGCAACGCTGAAGCCGGCTGCAGAGATCCCATCACGCTCACTAGTGTTCAAGAATAGCATTTTTTAACTTTGAACTTTGATATGATGTGATCAGTTCCCTTCCTACGAAAATTGTTCACGTTCTCTCGAGCCTGAGAATAGATACCCTGGGGGCAGTCTGTCCCCAAGCCCCCCTTAGGCCTGTCCTTGAAACATTGTTTAAGTTAATTAAAAATTAACCCAGACGAGAAATTATAAAACTAATAAATATTTAAAAACAAACTATAGGTAGAAGTTTTAAGAAATCCAAATCTGAAAATACCAATTATCATTATTTTTAAACTATTTTTCTTTTATATCAAATTACAAGTCATGAAGATATGTAATGCTTTTGGCTCCATTATGAAAAAAATACTGTTAACATTTGTCTAACTGGCACCCAGGGAATGAGTCTAGGGGAAGATTTTATTTAAAAGATTTTGTGTGTTCCATAGGCGACCTTGCATTCCTCCCATTCCTCTCAGGTGACAATTCGAAAAAATTAGAAATCGTACTTAAGGAATAGGTAAAGGCACATCCAGAAGCTCGCATAACAAGCATAATACATAAGAATTCGATACCCCAAAGCACATCCAGAGACTCGCATAACAAGCATAATACATAACAATGCGATACCGTGATTGGATTACAAGATACATGACGGCATATCAAGCCAATCACGGCATCGCATTCTTATGCTTATTATGCGAGCCTGTGGATGTGCCCTAAATCATCTCACATAAGGTGGTGATGGGTCTGAAATCATAAAAAAAAATCTTTCCTAAAAACTGCTGTAAAAGTTTCTCGTGCTCCGATTTGCGAGAATAAGCAATTTTTATTAACCATGTTTATTAAGCTTGCGGTATTAAGCATAGCGGATATGTCGCTGTGTCAGGGTAGCGGATTATATTTCTGGTAATGCGCCGAAATGTTATTACATTACATGTTTTTTTGAGTTATGTTATGCGTTATTATGAGTTATTTTGAGTTATTGTAAGTTATTATAGATTAATGTGGTTAATATGGGTAAGTTTTAGTCACTGTGGTTAATTCCAGTAAATATATATAAAATATTTTTATAACGAGATAATTGTACACACCTACCCTCGGCTAGTTATGAGATTAACTAAAAGGTAAAAAAACTGATCATGGATCCTCGTACTTCAAGGTCTGTACATCATAGCAGTTAAATCTCTGCAGCTCGTATTCTATAGATAAAGTTCATCAGCAGACTTCCCCACAATCATAAACCAATTTTCTAACTAACCAAAAGGCGATTTTTATAGTATATTATACAAGGATTCTAAATCCGTTTAAAATTTTTGACTATCTCTTTCCTTTTTGAGAAAAATGCAAAAAATTAAAATTCATTTTGGACAGGCGTGAAAAAAATATTAAATATTACACCATCTTCCTTGCATTATTTACCAAATACGAGCTGCTAAGATTTAACAGTTAATGGTTCTATGATATACAGACCTTAAACTACTAGGATCCATGGTCAGTTTTTTTACCCTTTAGTTAATCTCATAACTAGCCTAGGGTAGGTGTGTGTAGATGGAGCGTTAAAATATAAAAGTTTTAAAAAGTTTATGTTTCGGTTTATCCGAAACATTAAATAATAATTTAATTCAGGTGGGTGAGCCAATTATTGCTAATATTTCCATCCCCTCTTAAACTTGTTAGTTCGTTCTCTTTGTCACAGGTGGCACTGCCATTATATCTTTCATATCGAAAAGATGCCTAAATATGATGTATCTTTATCCAGTTGGTAATGGCGTACACAAAAACGCTCGTTTCGTGCTCTTCCACTATAAATACTTGTAAAATTTTGCTGACTGTCGCAAGCTGGGTAGGATCGATTATTGCAGGGCAGTGCAATGCACTTTCTTGGCCCATATTGTGTTTTACACAATAAAAAAGGGAAAATGTAATTTTTTGAGATTGTTGTCTAGGCAGCTGTGTTCCTAACATTACCATGCAAAGTAGTTGAGAACAAAAAAAAATGACAAAAACAACAAGAAAAGAAAGTAACGAAGTAATAAGAGAATCCTGAATCTTGGTTCTGCTTTTTATTCGAAAAGAATCGCCAGGCAGATATGAGATTGTAATCGAACATCGTACATGAAGCATGCGTGGGGCTTACTAAAAACGAGAAATTTTTATTTAAGTACCTAAATTGTACCTTAAAACAGTCGAAATTATTATTGTGCTACTATATTTTCGTATTATGGCCTGTTTCACCAAGCAAGATAGTAAATTAAAAATCGCACAGTGAATATTTTTAAAACAGATTCGAATATTGGATGTGCGAATATACTGCGTAGTTTATTTTATAAAACATAACTATATTCTATACACAAACATATACTATTCAAACCTGTTATAAAAATATATACTGTGCGATTTTTAATTTACTATCTTGCTTGAAAAAACAGACCATAGTTGGTTAATATTTTGTAAGCTTGTTCTTTACTATACTTTGGGACATGTGTTCCTAATATTGTCAGTATGCAATCTTTTTTAAGCTCTTGCAATTATGTTTATTTTTCACCCATTAGAATAAAGATAATGTTTATTGTTAATGTAGGAAAATTTCAGGTGATTACAAATAAATTTGAATGCTGTAAGAAATAAAATAAGAATAAGAAATAAAAGGCATTAATCGGCTCCTCCGGATGCATCCAACTTGTATTATAATGATTTGCATGATCATTGATCATTGATCAAGTATACAATTTCAAATATCCAATATAAAATTTTTATAATGTTATTGGTTCTTTAAAACTTTATAAGCACGTCTTTGGCAAATGGTCCAGCTAAATCGTAATCAGTTCTATTTAAAAATGATTGTACAGCACCAACTTCTTATTTAAGCAAGGCCAGGCATGATACATAATATTCATTGTATATTTTTAACCCGGCGTGTGTGTGGTGGTGAACAATTATAACATCGCCTGTGTGGTGGGGTGTAATCCACCCGAAACTTTAAAAAATCATATAAAAAAAAGTAATATGTTTTTTCTTAAAATTAGCATTTGTTTAGGTTTCCATACTAATATATTTAATAAAAATATTAAAATCTTATTTTTATTTTATCGTTTTAAAGTAATACAAAACTTGATTCTATAGAATGCATATTCACAAGAAAAAATACTTGGAGATATAAATCAGGGAAAAGCAAATCTTTGTTTGAAACACAAAAAAACAACTTTATTTATTCAAATAAAACACAAAATGAAAAAAAAAGAACGAGAATTGAATTGAATTGAATTGAATTGAATTTATTGAAAACAATTTTATATAAGAACAATAATATTTAAACATAATACAGATGACCCGCCTAAACCTGGGTTTGTGTGCGGGTATGTTGATATAATTATTTTGTTATAAGTTTCATATATAAATATAATAAATTCATTTAACTATAATTATGATAATGAGTATGATTAAGTATGATTGAGGAAAATGAAACAAAAAAGAAATTAAACAAATATTGAGTCAAAAAATGACATTCATTGAAAACTTAGCGGTTACCTAAAATATATTCCCTTAATTTTTCTTTAAAAATCTTTTTGCTTTTAATATTTTTTATGTTTTGAGGTATAGAATTAAAATACTTAGGGGCATCATAGAATAAAGTTTTTTGAAGACCTGATTTACTAAATAATGGCACAGTTAGTATATTTTCATTTACAGATTTGGTAAGATAGTTATGTGTTGGTATTGAGACCCTATCCGGGTTATCAAATATCCATAATACAGCTTCATATTCATATAATTTTTTTATGGATAAAATATTACATTCTCTATATAAAAGTTCAGTTGAGTATTTTTTAGGTTTATTAAAAAGAATTTTCAAAATCTGGTTTTGCGCAGTTTCGATACCTTTTAAATTATTATCAAAAGCACCACCCCAAACTTTAACACAATATCGCAAATATGACTCCGCTAAGGCATGATAAACTGTCAGTAGATTTTTATAGTTTAGCACATTACGTAGCTCACAGAACTTGTATATAAGTCCCCTAAGTCTACCAACAATGTAGTTAATATGTTCCCCCCATTTAAGAAACAAAAATTATTTAAGAAAATAAAAATTTTATATGGTGTATACGTATCTAAAATTATGAATATTTTTATAACGTTAAGTGTGTGGTGGGGTTAAATCCACTCATGCGGAACTTTGAAACCGCTAAAAAATAAAGTGGAGGATAAGGGTCAAACAAAAATTGTCAATATGTTCTGTATGCGTTTACCTGCACTGCAGGTCCTGCAGCTATTGAACAGGAGAATGTTAAAACAAAAAATACTTCGAAGCAGTCTACGTTTGAAATATGTCGTGGGTGGTTTGAACCCCACCACACACGCTCAGGTTTAATTGTAATTATTTTAAAATTAATTAGGTACAACAAGCATTAATAAATATCACGACTTTTTAATAAAAATAATACAATTATATAATTTTATATATCCAATATCAAATTTTGTTATTGTATATTTAAAACTGTATAAGCACGTCTTTAACAAATGGTCCAGCTAAATCTTAATCAATTTTATGTGAAAATTTAGGTAGCTTGTCGACCCTTGTCAACGCAATTTTTAAAATTACATGCCTATATCGGAATCACTTTGATCTATTTTTACCACCTTGTTAAGCCATGAAATAGAAAAATAATTGTCAAAGAAAATAACCTTTTTAATGTTACTCAAATTTCTTATACAGCTTCACCAACGCACAGTGGTTTCACCGAAATCATTTAATTGAAATGGAAGATTAAAATCTATAGATTAACTTGGATTTACTACTCTAAAAAAGCAAAGTAAAGGAAATTAGTAAAAAATATATAATTAATTATTATTTTGTTAAAGTATGGGTTTTAAAAGTATCTGTTTAGTCTTAGAGAAGCAAATAATATTCTATATTTCACTATGATTTCTAATTGTAAAATAAATAAATTTGTTTTGCTACAATAGGTTTGCTTGATAAAAAAATTTTTTGATTCATTATAATATTCAAGAACAGATAAAACTTAATATTTAAATAGTGGAATACACCCAGAGACCGATATTATTGGTCTAGGTATGAACCAAATAATATATAAATAAATATTATTTTTTATTGTTTTTATTAGAAATAAACAAGAATCTTTGGTTATTTTATTCGCAAACCACAGCACTCTACTAATAAAGCGATAGTTTAGTTATCTGTGAGGTATAAAAAAAAGCCCCAAAACAGGTTAGAAACGAATTCATATCTTACCTAGGTTAGAAAAGAAAAGCTTTATTAACTTTTAAAGAAACAGACAAAAAAGTCGATTTTTTTTTAATGTTTTGACTTATTTATCGTTAAGCGTGTTCTTTATAGCTTAGCTTACTTATTTAATTACACAGGTTTACAAAAAAAAAATTCAGGACTATTTGACCGGACTATGGTATTCCTAGGTATTTTGGCGCCCTGAATCAGATCCCGGGGTCAGTTTTGCCCCATCACGTCAGGAAAACGAGATTTCAAGGTCATTTGAGGTCAAAATGGTGATTTTTTGGAAGCGGCCCCGCGACAGTATCTCAAGCGACCTGTTAACTTCACGGGTAACTGTGTAGGTCTTGAATACTTTCTGAACGTTGAGATGTTTTCCCGGGGCCGCTCCCGAAAAATCACCATTTTAACCTCCAAATGATTTTGAAATCTGACCCCGAGATCTGATTCAGGGCGCCAAAATACCTAGGAATACCATGGTCCGGTCAAATAGTCCTGACTTTTTTTTTTGTAAACCTGTGTTATAAATGCAATATAACATTAATTATAAATTTGGAAAAGTTGGTAAATTTTAAAATGGATGATAAACAATTATTATTATTATTATTATTAAAGATGGTGGAATTGGGATACGAAAAGTTAAAGACGTCTACTTGCCTGCCTTCCTGTCTTCGGTACACGCTGTTTCTGGCCTAGTCAATTCTTTTATGTCGTAAACTCAAGAAGTTGATTTGGTTTCGATCGGTGGATACAGTAAAGCATTGGAAGTCTGGTCCAACTTAAATAGTAGTACTCCAGTAAAACCTCAAATCAACATTAATAGAATATGTGATAGTTTTAGCTTTGCTTCAGACGTGGAAAAAGCTCGATATCTTGCATCGAAGTCGCCTGTTTCTGGTGCATGGTTAAATAAACTACCATGTAAAAGTTTGGGAACTCTCTTGAGCAACAATGTTTTCAGAATTTCAGTCGCTTTAAGATTGGGTTGCAATGTATGTGAACCCCACACTTGTATTTGTGGAGAAAGAGTAGACAGACAAGAAACTCATGGGCTGTCCTGTTTAAAAAGTGCTTGACGAAATTAGCGTCATAAAAAATTAATATCATAATCCATAAAGCTTTAAATACAGCCAATGTTCCTTCAGTATTAGAACCAGTAGGTCTATTCAGAGAGGATGGGAAAAAAGTCGATGGGATGACTTTAATTCCATGGTATCAGGGTGCTCATTTAGTATGGGACGAAACCTGCTCAGATACCCTTGCCCCACCCAATATACAGTTTTCTAAAAAACTGACTGGAGGAACAGCAAACAATGCTGTAAAAAAAAGTATAGAATATATAATGGTATAATTGATGCAGGTTACGTCTTTATTCCATTTGCAGTCGAGACCCTGGGACCTTGGAATGAGGAATCTCATCGACTTGTAGATGACTTGGGAAAGAGACTGAATTTAATAATCGGAGATTTTCGTATCAAATCCTACTTAGTACAGAGAATAAGTTTGGCTATCCAGCGCGGAAATCCCACAAGCGTCATGGGAACTTTGCCGTCTACTGTTGGCTTGGAAGAAATATTTTTACTATAATTTTTTATTATATTTAAATGTTATATTAAAAAAAATATATATTTTTTCAATATTAAAAAAAGAATAAATGCAATATAATATAATATAATATTTAAATAAGTTCTTTATATAATATAATTTGTACTATAATGTTATTTTTTGTTAATTTTGACTTGGTAGGGAAATTTATTTAAATAACTCGGTAGAAGAAAGAAAACAAAAATATTTCTAGGACACAAATAAAAATTTAATCATAAATAAACAACATAAACATACAATTTAAAAACAAAAATATTTTTTTTTGCAATGAATAAACCCTAATTTTTGAATTATCACATACTTACAGACCAAGTGTATTTTTTACGCCACCAAATTTTAAATGAACACGTGAAAAATCAATGTGCAACCAACTTCTCCGCTTGGATATCTGAAAGGTACTGACACGCGGAGAGCCGTAGTTGGAGATGGGAGATATCACAAATTGCATACTATCCAGGGCTAAAATCTACGCCACGTTTGTGGCAGAGGGTTAATTAATATTAAAAAACCTGAACTATATCCAAAAAAATTATTGGTCATTTTAAAAGTAACTTTTTTTTTGTGTCCACGAAATTGTTGGAAAGTATATTTTTAAAGGTTATGTAAAAAATTGATTAATTGAACCTCTGTTTTAGTATGTTTTATGTTAAAGTGCCGTCCACAGGCTTGCATGAGAATAAACATAAAGTTACAAGTCTGTGCACAAGACACATGACTGCACATTAATCCAATAACCGCATCGGTTTATGTTATGTATTATGGTTAAGCGAGCCTCTGGTGCCAAGGACTTCAAGTGGGCTTATCTCAAAAATTATTTAACTAAGAATTTATTTTTCGACGGATTTGGATTTAGCTAGTAAAAAGATCTTGAAATAACATTTTTGTCTCAGTTGACAGTGAAGCACTTACAAAGTACTTTCGAAACTATTATTCCGCAGAGCTTATTTATGATTTTTGTCCATTTCGAATAAAACCAAACCACGGTGCTAAGTCGGCACACGTTCCGGGATGTTAACGTTTTTTTTATATGGATTTTTAGTTTTATTACTCTTTTTCCTTTTATGGTTTAGGCATAAAATAATATTAAAAGCGGATAATAAATTTAAATTATGTTAATTTGAAATGTGAATTAGAATCCATATTAAGTCCGAACCTCACAAAATCCGTGAAAAAGTTTTTAAGAAAAATATTAAGTAACTACCTACGCGGAATACTATACTAGGCAATTATTGATTGGTAAGTCTTTTATTTTATTTTTGTAATTTTACAGAAAAAAAAATGTGCCACGGTATTCCATGGAATCTTAAGGGCCATACTATAAATACTTAACACAAACAGCCAAGTACCCCCAAAAAAATTGTGTAAAAAAACAAAACCATTACGTAACGCTACATCACTTCTCCTCTTTCTTACGTGCGTTACGTAATTTAAGTATGGCCCCCTACTAGCTAAACATATAAAAATTGGTCAACTATACTTGAGCATTAAGGTTTTCTTTCCCAGCTTGTTATATTTTTCTTTTTTGTTGTGCCTGTATCACCAAGAGTTCTAGTCGTGACTCAAAAATTACATTTTTCGTAGAGAATTATTTGAGCTTTCTTTTGGTTTGATAAAAAATATGTTTGCCTTTTTTGCCTCTTTGGGCCTTTTTAAAAGTTTATGTCATGTTTATCATCCACATTTTTTTATCAGAATTTTTTTCTCTGATAGTTTTTGAAATAAAGGGGGTGCATACAAAAAAATCTCGTTACTACTATCTATTTGAATAACAAGTTGCAGATTACTAGGTTATAACCTATATATAGTTCTTGAGATATACACGGCTATGACAGATGGATCGATGTACGGATGGACGAACGGATAGACGGACGGAGGAACGGAGGGACAACCGAACGATTCCATAAGGGTTCCGTTTTGGGTTTTTAAGGTAAATTTGTTTAGTATAATTTTTAACTTGTTAATTTTTTGCTGACAATAATTCATTTTGCACTAAGCATATTTATGTTGACTTGTTCACAAGTACAAATTATATAGATAATTTGCACTTGTGTCTTTTTACCTTGATAACATTTTTATGAGATAGTCCAGTAAAATATCCTTGATTGAACTTGATTTATTAGACAATTTTGTTCTGGCATATCAAAAACGTTTTGCTTTAAGAAAATTGTTCCAAGAAAAATACTTTTGTTATACCAAAACAAGTAAAACAAAGTTGTCAGTAATTTAACTTGCATGACCCAACTAGCATTTTTGGTTGCTGCTACCCACGTATCCACGTAAGTGTGAGGTTGAGCCTCCCCTGGCGTGTTCGCTGGTATTTTTTAAGTCACCTACCTTTGGGCACCATTTTTTTTTTTGCAGGGGTGCCAAGTTTGGTAGAAACTGTCAGGGACAAAGCTTTTTTTCACGGTATTTTTTTGGGCGGCGCCAAGTTTTATGTTTGTGGTTCCGTTAGAGACAAAGGTTTTTTATCTTGAAGGTAATTTTTGGGGCTTGATTAACTCTTTTAGTTTTCGAGAAAATCGCTAGATATATAGAGTTGGGACATCCGGTATTAACTTATCATGCACATCATCCATTTCGGTTTGGAATTAAAACAATCGTATAAAATGAATGCATTCTTCTGTTATGAAAATAGTAATGACTGAAAATTTTCAGTGAATATTAATAATAAATATCTGAAACGTAAAATGGTTTAAAATTTTTTATATTTTCGACTTGCGGAATAGTGGAAATGAACTAAACCACGCTTTTTTCCACACTTTGTTTACCTTTTCCTACCTTTAGCAACTCTTTATACAGAGCACTTCTGAGCATTCATATGTATTATTAAACACTTCTGCGCATAAATATGTCTTACCCAATCTTACTGAGCATGGTATATTTGTAAATGTTTGCCAGAACACTTTTGTGCATTAGTATGTATTATTAAACACTTCTGTGCATAAATACCTTCTACTAAACCCTACTTCACATGGTATATTTGTATATGTTTGCTAGAACACTTTTGTGCATTAGTATGTATTATTAAACATTTCTGCCCATAAATATTTTCTACCAAAACCTACTGCGCATATATTGTAACGATATAAATCGTCACTTTGTAATATAGCAAGGGTTAATTAAACTATTCGTTTACTTACGTTATAATTTATGTTTATTTTGTATATAAATAGTTACGTACGTACAGAACTATTTTGTATCTGGGACTATTTTGTAGCAGGAACTGAATTCTAACCATATAAGTCTCTATTCCATAGTTCTACCTGAAAATAACATAAGGAAAACATAATTAGAATATGATTTTTAATAATAAAGAATCATATGACTTATTTCTCTATAATGCATTTGTCTATGGACTTACCTGGTTTTTATATGTTTCAGAGTCTATTGAGGGTTGGATTTCACTGGCTTTCACCTGTAGCTTGTCTTTCCTGGAAAGTTTCGTATGCTTATTCCTTCGGGATAATCCAGAATTTGTTGAAAATAGTTTGCTGGAACTGCTCACTTAGATTCAGTATTTTGTTTATACTTAGTTCACAGGACACTTAGTATTCTGTTCGTATTTTTATTAGTTTTGCTGATAAACAATAAGTATTGTTTATATTTGTTTCTTAGAGTAATATTTTGAGGTTAGATATCACTAATACGGATTTATTAGGAAATATTCTTTTTAGTTATTATTTTTGGTGTCGTTGCCGTTACCTTTATTAGGAATCCTATACGGTAAAACTGTAGTTGATAATGACTTGCATAGATGTCGCTAATAGTTCAGAAATAGGATTTTATTTACCTGAAGGGTTCATACTAGTGAATAAGGTCGATTTTCCTTCTTCTTGAAGCAACTCTGTTACAAAATGGTGGTGTCATTTTGACGAGTGTTTATTTTCTGTAATCATCGAAGTAATCCTTCATGTATTTTTATTTAAAGTTAGTGAAAATGAATATTTAAACAATGCGGAAGATATTGTAACTGTTATTTTCTACAATTACGCATTTATAACGTTTCGATGGACATCGAAGACTTAGTATGACATCACCATTAATTAATTAATTACCATTACTACACCATTACTCACCATTAATATGGAATTACATTAATTTAAGTTGAAGTTTATTTTGGTATATTTGATATACAAGTTCTCCGCATGGAGTGATGTTCTGTTGGAACATGGTTCTGTAATTTTCGGCATAGATAAATTCTATGTAACCGTCTAGCAGACAATTTTACATTGGACATAATTTTCAAAAGCATATTTTATCCCGGACAACATTTTCAATCGTACATTTTATCCTGGAAGATGATTTTTCCAAAGTAGATGGGACAGCCTATATTTTTTTCTTTCATTTGAGAAATGAATTCATCAGCATAGGGGAGACTTGTACAGATGGAGACGATGGAATTCATACCTCATGGATTTTGCAGAAACCAGCTAAGTACTCATTCTGAAAACTTTTGAAAGCAATATTTCATATTTTTAAATTCTTTTATTTCAATATTCTTATAACTGTAAACTTTATCAGATCTGATATAGTATTGTTTAATACTATATGCCCTTCTGGCTTTTGTTCATTTTTAGGTACTTATTTTTTTTAAACATTTAATCTCATTTATTAATTATTAAATATCATACTTTTGATTAAATGATTTCTAATTTAAGCATGACTTCTATACACTGCAAGAAATGATTGCTGTTTACATACATTTCTTGGTGCTTGCTGAACTTCATGTTTTCTTTATACATTTAAGTCGAATGATTTCTGAATTTAGTAATTTTTATTAAGATTTCTTTAATTATATCTTAATATAATTACACATATTTTTTATATATATTAATACATTACTTGATGTGCTTTCATTAAGTTTATTTATAATAAATTTCTCAAATGAATTATCTTATTTTATTTAAGAGTTATATTTTCTCAAACTGAAAAGCTTAAGTATTTACACTAGGTTGTTACTTACCTAAAGGAGTAAAAGCTAAAGTAACTGGCGCCCCTAACAACATTAATCAATTCTTTCTATTTTTCCCTTGCCCATACCCATTGCTCCGCTGTCAAAACTAGCCGTTGGCAGTGAACGTATTAATTACGGTACAATATTTGCATATGTTTGCCAGAACACTTTTATGCATTCGTATGTATTATTAAACACTTCTTCTCATAAATATGTTTCACCCAACCTTACTGCGCATGGTATATTTGTAAATGTTTGCCAGAACACTTTTGTGCATTCGTATCTATTATTAAACACTTCTGTGCATAAATACGTTCTACCAAACCCTACTTCACATTGTATATTTTTATATGTTTGTCAGAACACTTTTGTGCATTCTTATGTATTATTAAACACTTCTGCGCATAAATATGTTTCACCTAACCTTACTGCGCAATGTATATTTGTAAATGTTTGCCAGAACACTTTTGTGCATTCGTATGTATTATTAAACACTTCTGTGCATAAATACGTTCTACTAAACCCTACTTCACATGGTATATTTGTATATGTTTGCTAGAACACTTTTGTGCATTAGTATGTATTATTAAACATTTCTACCCATAAATATTTTCTACCAAAACCTACTGCGCATATATTTGCATATGTTTGCCAGAACACTTTTGTGCATTCTTATGTATTATTAAACACTTCTGCACATAAATATGTTTCACCCAACCTTACTGCGCAAGGTATATTTGTAAATGTTTGCCAGAACACTTTTGTGCATTAGTATGTATTATTAAACACTTCTGTGCATAAATACTTTCTACTAAACCCTACTTCACATGGTATATTTGTATATGTTTGCTAGAACACTTTTGTGCATTCGTATGTATTATTAAACATTTCTGCCCATAAATATTTTCTACCAAAACCTTCTGCGCATATATTTGCATATGTTTGCCAGAACACTTTTATGCATTCGTATGTATTATTAAACACTTCTTCTCATAAATATGTTTCACCCAACCTTACTGCGCATGGTATATTTGTAAATGTTTGCCAGAACACTTTTGTGCATTCGTATCTATTATTAAACACTTCTGTGCATAAATACGTTCTACCAAACCCTACTTCACATGGTATATTTGTATATGTTTGCCAGAACACTTTTATGCATTCGTATGTATTATTAAATACTTCTGTGCATAAATATGTTTCACCCAACCTTACTGCGCATGGTATATTTGTAAATGTTTATCGTTTTAACAGACAGACCAACCGACATGTCTCTCGCGACAGACCGATCGACCGACATTTTTTTAATGTAGTCTCGAAAGTCTTAAAAACTTCGGAAACGTCGAGAAAAACGAAAAAATAAAAAAATTGAAAAATAATTGTTTCATTACTTTGATATATTGAAAATATAAAAGTAATAATTCTAAAAAACTAATGGGCCAAGAAAATTATGTAGTTTTATTGTTTTAACAAATGATATGATTGGAAATTATTTTCAGGTTAGGAAGGCAAAATTAAATATTTTTTAGTAATATGTGTTCTAATGCATTTGTTATCATTTGGGAATAAAAAATTGGTCACTTACTTTATAGTGAAATTATGCTTAATTAAATATTTATCCAATACTGCGTATTACTTATTAAAATAAAATATGGCGATTATCTAAAATTTTACTATTAAGTCCCAATTAACTATTATGTATTTTTTATGAGTATGTATAACCGCGTAATAACTAATAATTGTAACTTAAAAGTAATATGTTACTGTTTAAGTACTTATGCATAAAGTTTTGAAAACGTAGTTGTTACCTATACCAAAACCAAATAGGAATGGTTACCTTTTGGAACATTTTAGTGATATAACCCTGGTGGTCATTTTATTGGGTAAATACGTAGTTAATGCAACGTTATTGTTTCTATTATGTAAAAAGACGGTTAAACGTAATATTCTTGGTAGAATTTACCATTCTGTTACCAATAAAAATATATTTAATTTTCTTCAACAACATAAAGTTATATAATAAGTCAGAGTTACGTAATTACAACTCATAAATGGTAGGGGTTCTAGTTATTTAGGTAAAATTCACAAAAAATGCTAATTGGGGAAGCTAATTGATAATTACCATGATTCAAATTGGATAAACATTAGATAAACTCACTAATTGCTACTTTAATCCAAATTCAATCAAAATTAATTACAATTAAAAGCATTCTAAGAAAAATACTGTCACTTTTTCCAGGCTCCTTGTTAATTAATATTAAAATTTTTGAACATATATTTTTTCTGAGTATTGTTTGACCGAATACTGTATGTATTTATTCAAAATATTAGTTTCCATTTCAGTAAAAAGGTGTTAAACAGGAAAAAATTTAACACTTTAACAGAATTTTATTTAAAGAAGTGTCACACAAACTACTGAAAAATTAAAAGTAATTATTATGATGGATTTACCCAGTTTACTTTAGTTTTAATTTTTAAGGCATTAAGAAATTCACCAATCATGTTTCAGATATCATGGAACCTGCCAATCACAGAGGCAGTTTTAAACAGATTTAACATAAAAATTTGACGTTTTTATATTATTTACAGCACCTGTGCTAGAATAATATTATACGCGTATACCGTATACGGTAGTTTCGAATTTTCAAAAAAAATAAATAAAAATCGTCCTAGACAAGTCTTGAATATAAATTTGTTTCATAAAAAATAAGCAACTTTTTTTTTCAAGTGTCCGTCCGTCTGTCTATCCGTCCATCCGTCCGTCCTTCCGTCCCTCCGTCCGTCCGTCCGATGTCACGATTTTTGTGAACCCGATAACTCAAGAACGAATAATCCGATCGACTTGAAACTTTCAGGAAAAATTAAGTTCAACAAGGGGAAGTTCCCTATTATTTTTAAAGGTAATCCCTAACCCCCCAAAAAAATATGGGGGTTAAACTTTTAAAAAAATCGAAAAAAGCTGAAAGAAAATTCCGATTAACTTTTTCAGGAAAAATTACTTTTATTATAAGGGTCAATTTTACCAATTTTAAAAGAAATCTACCAAAAAAAAAAGAGTTATGGGGGTTAAACTTTTGAAAAAAATAAAAAAATATATTTTCAAACATTTTTTTTTATTTTTTTGTTGTTCACAAAAAAAAGTAAAAAAAAAGATTTTTTTTTAAGTTTATTCGATTTTATTATTTTTTATTTATTTTTTTCAATAATTTTTCGTTTTTCAAAAAAAAGATCTTTTAAAAAAAATATTTATCATATATTTTTTTATTTGTTTGAAAACTAATTAAAAGTATTTGGAAAAATGCAATATACCATTCACGGATTGTTTAAAAATTAATTTGACATTTTTTAAAAGTAAAACTTAAAATTACTTAAAAACTCAAACATGATTGGGGAATTCTTGAATTAAAACCTAAAATAAAACTCGGTAAGCTTATCTTTAGTTATGGTAAATTAACCCAGTTTGATTTTAGGTTTTAACTTTTGGGAAATTACCAATCATATTTGATTTTTAATGAACCACAGACCCAGTTTTAATATTTAAAAAACGTTAATTTTTAAGAAACGTCAATTTCTAGGTTAAAACGGGTTTTAAAAAATTGCCTCTATGTGTCACATAGGGCACACAAATCGTGGTATCGAGGTCCCGGGAATTTGGTCAAAAAATAAAAAAAAATCGTGTTTATTTTTTTATTTTTTTACGAAAAACAAAAAAAAATGAGCATGTATCGTATATTTTTCATATTTTTTTTAACAAGAACCAACGTTTTCACAAAAAAAATATTTCCATATTAAATAAATCTATAGAAATACAAACAAAAAATAATCCAATAATATTCGCATTAGATTATTCCTATAGTTCTCCACATGAAACAAAGTCTCCGACCAAAGGGGGAGGAATCATTCACGCTCTCTTCTTTCAAAAGAGGCGTGCGTGCCTGCAGCGGGCCTCTTACTTGCACACACATTCCTATAATATAGAATTAAGACTAACAAATTAACTTTACCTTTATAATTCATAAATTTCCCAACTAGTTCACCCTGTAAAAAAAGCTTTACCCCTGACGAAAAATTTTACCACATATTAAATAGAGCTTTCCCCCGACGAAACATTTTGATAAATAAAAAAAGTCCTCGTCGCTACGAACTTCCCAACTGTACCGCTCTAACTAGTAAATTTACTGACCCCCCTTTTGCGTCATCCCTTCTAAAAACAAACCCGTGCATTTTTATAGCGCAAATCAGCGTAGTTAATGTTTTTTAAACGATTTTGTGTTCTGTTTATAAAGGGCTTGGGCGGTGTAGTGTAGGGTCCTGATATCAGATATTTTTTTTTCAGCGACATCAAACACCTTTAGTTATTACCAATTTAAATGAAAATATTGTAAATCATTTTGAATTGATGACAAGAAAGTGTCTTTTTAAGGGTTTTTTTTACTTCACATTTAGAATACCACAAAGTAGAGATTTCAAGGGTAGAATTGTAAACGTGAAGATATATAAAAGAGTAGCTTGAAGTATTGTATTGCCAGCGTATCCTCAATGCACTTCAGAGTCAAATGAACACCCCAACCTAATGAAAAATCAAAGTAAACGCAAATAAAACAAAAGGCATCCTAATCTCTAGGAACAGAAAGCCCCTACCCCAACCCATTAAGATAAATGACCAAGACATTAACTGGGAAAATCATGTTAAATACTTAGGCATTACCATATCCAAAAACCTCACGTGGGATCAGCACGTTAAAAACACTCTCCAAATAGCCAACTGCATTCTCGCCAAACTTTACCCCATAATAGGTAGAAAAAGCCCCCTTTCCATAAAAAACAAACTCCCACTCTACAATCAAACCCTGAAACAAGTACTCCTATACGGAGCTCAAGCCTGGAATAAAATCACCCTAAAAAATAAACGCTCTCAGCCAAACTTGAGGCCTTTCAAAACAAGGAATACCCAAATTCACAGAGATCTAGACATGCCACTTCTAAAAACGGAAATAATCCGTTATAGCAAGTCTTTTATACAAGACAACCTCGATCACCCAAACTCCCTCATCTCAGATTTTATAGACTATGACCACGAAATCCCCCATACCCACAAAAAGATTCCTCAACCAGTAATGGTAGTCACCGACCGATGCAACTCAAGCATTAGTGAGCTAGTCTCACTCACCCCTTATCCCTCCCCTCCTCCTCTAATCTCTCCGAACCCCCCCCCCTCCTTTTTCACCAACTCATGACAGATATGACAGATGCAACTTCAGCATCAGTGAGCATAGACTCACTCCCCCACTAATCTCCAATCAAACTAATTCCTATTAAGACAAATGAGCCACAGGCACTAAGCCTGTGTCTTAAATATACCAAACAAACTACAAACTGAATTGTACTGCCATAAATAGATGCGTTACTCTTCCACGCGCTGTTGTTTGTATTAGAGTTAGTGAAGTTAGGAAGAGGTATAGTTTACAAGTAGGTGTGTATTTTCGGTTTTACAATCATCTCCTGTTGTCTTTTCGATGAATTTCAACCAAATCGAAAGTATTTTTAAAATATCTTTTGTTGAGAGAAGCGCTAGCTAACTAGCTAACTTGGCAGTTATCCATTTTTGCTTAAAAGTACGACGTTTTATAAAAATCATTCTCAAAAATTATATTGTGATACATACTAAAAAAAAAATACCCTCAGGAAACGCGAAAAAAATCTTTGTCCCTGACGGTTTCTAACAAAACTTGGCGACCCTAGCAAAAAAAAAACACCCTCGAAAAAAATCTCAGGCTAAAAAAACTAAAAAATACGCCTCTCTAGGCTCGCGCCCTGAAGCAGGGGGTTCACTTGATTCATACAAAGGCCGGCTCTGCACTCACATGCAATCAAAAACTTATAGCAACTTTTTACTATTCTTGGATTGTGACAGGCTGCATTCTGATTCGACGCTCCTCATTTCAAAACCGCCGTATCTTTCTTATTTGCGGGATACTTTACACTGAAAAAACGAATATTTCGACATGTAATAGTAAATAAAATTAAGTTTTATATACCTTTTTTTTTATATAAAAATACATATTCCATACCGTAAAATTAGATGTAAAGAATAAGCATTCAGTTTAAAATTTTATACAAAATTCCGGGTTCATGGGTTATTTTGCTCTTATCTGCTTGTAATAATAAATTAATAATAATAATAATAATAATAATAATAATAATATGCATACTAGAATAGTATATTACGCACCGAGTAAGCGAACCTAGTTTTTAGTGCGCCTCGTAAAAAAGCACTCGATGTGCACTGAAATGGTTTGCGTCGAGGTGCGTATACTATTTTTCCTACGACCTAATATCTAAACATCCAAAAAACCCAAAAATTATCTTAAAATTAGTCAATGTTTGACGTTTACTAATTTTATGACAGCGGATATGTAAAATCAGCTGATTTTACACTTTCCCACCGTCATAGGCATAGGCATAGACACTAAATACTTACTATGACCTAGTTAGTACGTAGTGCTCATTTTCCACCTGTTTCGATGACAGCGGTCGGGAAGTGAAAATCAGCTGAATGATTAATCGTCAAACATAACCTCAAATTGACAAATTAATTTTTAGACAATTTTTGCGTTTTCTTTTTTTGGTGTTAGGTCGTAGGGAAAATAGTATAGGCACCTCGACACAAACCACTCTCGTGCACTGAAAACTAGGTTCTCGTACTCGGTGCTTAGTATACTATTTCCTACGACCTAGTTGGCTGTGAGAAAACAAGTGAACTTTTTTTAAAAATTAAAATAGCACCATTTTTAAATATTTTTTTCAATATTTTTTCGTTTTTCTCAAAACGAAATTTAAAAAAATTGAAAAGTTTTGATTTTTTTTTCAATTTTTTTTGTTTTTCAAAAAAAGATATTAAAAAAAAACATATTTTTTTTTATTTTCACTCTTTTTCGTTTTTCGCAAAAAGAAAATTAAAAAAAAAGTGTTGAATGAAGTTTTTTTTTATTTATTTGTATTTGGAAAAAGTCCAGTATACCATTTAATGTGAATAGTATATATTGAAATGAGTAGCATTACATATCTTCACTGCTTGTTTAATATACTGTTATTATTACATGTAAACTTTTATACGTTGAAATGTACGTTTTTTCAGTGTACGATTCTCATTTGCGGGATACTTTACGACTGGTCGGGTATCGGCGGACTTCAAACGCTAGCGTTGTTTACATAATAGAGGTCCTCAGCAGCCGGAAACAATATGAGGCAGGCGCAACGCGCACATCAAAGCAAGCCGCTCCGAAGAGTCCCCCTCGTCTCTGCCGCGTCACTATACTCGTGCACCTGTACCCATACAAAGCGTGAATTGGCCCAGTTCTGATGGTCCCCTCGGGGCCATTCCAGAAGAAGTTAACCTGAATTTCAAAATTTCAACTTTTTAATAGTTAAGACTATAATTAATTATCATATAACGCTGAAACAATTACGTTAAACCGACCTTTCCTTTGACCTTTTTCGATTTTTTTTTTTGAGAGGATTATTTAAAAACTCATAAAACTTAATTTTTCCTAAAAATTTGAGTCAATTGGATAATTCGTTCTTGAGTTATCATGTACGCAAAAAACGCAACGGACATTTTTAAGGTTACTTATTATATGTAGGTACTGTTCACAGCTCAAGCGCTAGAATAGTATTATTCGGTAGTTTTGAATTTCTCCAAATTGCCAAAAAACGTCCGAGACAAAAAATTCTTCGATAAAAATCTGTTTTATGAATAATAAGGAAACCTTGTAAATGTCCGTCTGTCCGTCCGTCAGTCCGTCTGTCCGTACGTTTTTTTTAGACACGAAAACTCAAGAACGAATACTCCCATCGACTCCAAATTTTTAGGAAAAAAGGTCTATGAAGGAAAGATCCCTATTGTAAAGAAGTTATGGGGTAAAACTTTTTTAAAAAATGAAAAAACAATTGTTTTTATTTTTTTTTCAAAATTTTTTCATTTTCGCACAAATTTTATTATTTTTTTTTCTAATTTTCTTTAAATTATTTTTTTCAAAATTGTTTCGTTTTACAAAAAAAGATTTTTTTTAAATTGTTAAAAATGTTTTTGTTTTTTTTTTGTTTTATTTTTTTCAAAATGTTTTCGTTTTCGCATTTCTTTTTGTAAAGAAAATTAAAAAAAGAAAAATTGATTTGTTTTTTTTTTGAATTTTTTTTTTGTTGAAAAAAAGTTTTTTTTTTTTGAGTATTTGGGAAAATGCAATATACTATTTACTGTAAATAGTATATAGTGGAATGCGTAGCATTACATATCTTCAGGACTTCTTTTTCATGGGACACCTTTGTATCCAAGAATTGTTTGCTAGGACGCTTTTTGGCGATTTTGGAAAAGTCCAAACTACCTTTTCATCTAGCGTGTAAACGCGCTGTGGAGAGTATAATAACTAGAGCTCGGATCGAAGTATTCATTTAAAGGTGTCTCGCCAAATTAATACTTTAAAAGCTAATTTTTAAAGTAAGTAAACATTTTAAACTATACGTTACCAATTCGACTTTTATCTCGACACTGTTATTGCATAGTATGTAAATTATAACACGAAAAAAAAATTGGTTTTTAAAACTTTAGTTTTAGAATCATGAAAATAAAACGTAAGAAATTATAATTTAACAGATATCGTATAAAATTTTGCCTTTCGCCCTTAGTTAAGGCCTATCCAGAAGCTTGCATAAGAACGTAAAACATAAGAATGCGATGTCGTGATTGGCTTACAAGATACATGGCGGCACATTAAGCCAATCACGGTATCGCATTGTTATGTACTATGTTGTTATGCGAGCCTGTGGATATGACCTTAATGAAATTTTGAAGTCCATTTTTTAATCAGTCCTCAGTAAGAAAATGATGTTTTCGAAAACTGGCCTCGGTCCGGCCCTGTCAAGAATCTTGAAAGGGGAAACTCAATTTGGACTAATTCTACTGAAATAAATACTTATAAATTTTTAAACTGCACTATGCGCCAGAATTTTTTTTTTGCGCTTCCAAAATTAACGAAAATCCACTTTTCATGTTCCAAAAAAGGATAAAAACACTTGATTTAGGCATAGTTGGGGCATATATTACCAAATTTATTTGACTAACAAAAATAAAACAAATTATTTTTTTGTGGGCAGCCGTTCAAACTTAAAAAATGTGTTAATTTTTTTGAATATTATCAAATTCCAATATTAAATATATTTTTAAATCAAAAAAATACTGTTTTTTGAAATGTGTTAAATTTATTCTAAAAATTAAGGATTTATCCGATTACTATTTTAATTAATAAATTAAATAATTAATATTTTATCAGAAAAATCATACATTTATAGGAAAGTGCATAATTTCATTAACGAATAATCTGGAGTAATCTAACCAATTTTAAACACGTATACATGGTCTGCCACATAGACATCATTATATAATTATGTGATCGATTTTGATCCAGTTTACATTTTTAAATAATATCTATAATCAGTTAATATTAATAACCATTAATCGGAATAAATTCAGTTATGACTCATCAACGTTGAAAATAAACACAGAAACATAGGCTTACGGAATAATTTTGCAGAATTATGAGGGAAATTTTTATAAAAGTCACTAAATCGAAACATTTGACAACTAATTTGTTACACAACAATATTGAATATACATATTAACTATAAATATGTAAATATATCGGTGTTTTTCGAAGAAAATAAAAATGTAAATATTTAAAACCTCGCGTCAATGATAGAATCGACGCGGCGCCTATGCGAGCACTGGAAATTCGCCGATGACTGTTAATAACTTAGCATACAGTAGTTGACTCTTCTCATAATTTTAGTAAACTCTTCCAATTTTTTAGTATACTCTTCAAAATTTAGTGTGAAAAGTTAAAGAAACGTATATCTGCCATATTGAATCGACCATTTTAAATACAAAATATATAATACTAAATTTGCTTTCAGAGACCTCAAAAACCCTTATATACAAAAATTTTATCGAAATTCCTTAAAATTCACAGAAACGTCTGCTATATTGGATCCGTTATTCTTTTTTTTGTGTTTGATATCAGATTCGAATTCAGCGACCACAAAAACCCCTGAAAACCAATTTTTATCAAAATCCATTAATACTTTCCAACATATTGGATCCGCCATTTTAATTTTTTAAATGTTTATGTTAGATTCAAATTTAGCTACCCCAAAACTCCTGGATATCAGTTTTGATCAAAATCCGTTAAAATTTACAATTGTTTTCCGCCATATTGGATTTGCTATTTTGAATTTTTAATTTTTAATGTTGGATTCAAATTCAGCTACCCCAAAAACCCCTAGATACCAATTTTTATTAAAATCAGTTAAAATTTACAATTTTCTTCGCCATTTTGAATGTAGGGGAAAGTAAGGTAACAGTGCGCACTTAAGCGAAACTTGATGTTATTGTCACCTTATGAATATTACAAAAAAATTATAAGTGTCATTACGTATGATCAAAACTTATATAGCTTTTACCATAATCACAATAAAAATGTAAAACTACACAAGTGCATTTGCGCATAATTCCCTACCCCAAGGGACAATGGTGCGCACCTGTTGGGGAATTATGCACGAAAGGTAAAAACAGAAAATAATGCAAAAATATTTATTAAACACAAGGTTTTCAAAAACTTAATTTTTAAAAGAAAGGTTTTGGAATTTTTGATCGTTTAAAGAACGTTTCCGAAACCCTTCTTTTAAAAATCTAGTTTTTGAATATTTGTATAATTATTTTGTTTTCTACTTTTTAGTCATACGTAACCTGTAATTATTAGAAAGGTTTTAACTTTAAAAACTTATTATTTTATTTAATTTTATTACTATTTAGATGAATAAGGTGAATGCGCATCATTACCCCATCATCAACTTAAAAATAAATCACTCTACAAAAACTATTTAATTAAATTTAACAAAATTGTATGGATAAAAGCATATGAGCATATCCTTCAAGAATATATTTAATTTAGAATAATCGGTCAAGAATTATGAAATTACCGTCCTATTTCGTACACGTGCAAAATAATAACAACAAACATCAATTCACACATATTCAAATATTGTGAACAACTTTCATTGGTGAGTTGCCGTTTTTGATGCTAGCGAATTGTTAGAGACGCCCCTCAAGCATGGATGCCAGAGATGTCTGAGAATACCTCGACATATGAGTTTTCGGTGGTGCGCACAGTTACCCACTGCACACCGTTACCTTACTTTCCCCTATACCAATGTTTATGCAGATACAGAAGTTTGGCCGCGGCCTGCCTATGTTAATTTTCCTATCTCAACGTATTATACTATTCACAGGGCTTAAGCGCTAGAATAGTATACGGTAGTTTCGAATTTCACAAAATCGCCAAAAAATGTCCTAGACAAAAAATTCTTGAATATAAATAGGTATCTTTCATAAACAAATAAGAAACTTTGTAAAGGTCCGTCTGCCTGTCCGTCTGATGTTACGATTATTGTTGTGAACACGATAAAAACGAATTATCCTATAGACTTGAAGTTATCAGGAAAAATCAGGTTCTATGAGGGAAAGATCTCTATTTTCTCTGAAAATAATCCCCCCAAAAACAAAAAAAAGTTATTTGGGGTTAAACTTTTTTTAAAAAAATAGAAAAATTATATGTATTCTTTAATTTATTTTTAATTTTTCGTTTTTCTTAAAAAAAAATAAAAAAATTGAAATTTTTTTTTATTCTTTTTTTTTTGAAGAATATTTTTTTATTTTTTTTTTCAAATATTTTTCGTTAAAAAAAATAATTTAAAAATTGTTTTTTTTATTTTTTTTTTATTTTTTAATTTTTTGTATGTTTTGTATTTTTTTTTAACTTAATTGTTTTTTTAAATTAACCTAGGCCTACTGTTGGTCTCGTTCAGGGGAAGTATTGTTGGTAGCAATATTTTACTTTGTGTTTTAAATAATTTTAACTTGCATTTAAGTATTTAAGGAAATGCAATATACCACTCATTGTGAATGGTATATAATTGAATGCCTAGCATTACATAACTTCACAGCTTGTTTCTTCTTTTGGTCCTTTAATTTATGATTAGGTCGTAAATTTGTTACAGGAGACGTACCTATTCAAGAATAGTTATTATAAAAAAAGTCATAAATTCTAGAACAAAATATTATAGCCAATTACCTGAAATGCTCCCATTATGTCATTTTTATCATCACTCATTTTATTTAATAGAATAGAAAGCGTGCCAATAAATTAGATTTTTGCTGAATAACTAAGCAAATACTTTTATAATAGAAAAAGTTACATAAATTCAGTTTATAAAGGTTTTTGAATAATCTAATTAAAAATATGCCTTTATAAAAGTAATAATACAATATTATCACAATTTATTTTATTAACGATAAATAAATAAATGATATGCTGAAAAGTTAAATTATTACATAGCTCTACAAGATAAAATTGAATCGTTACAAATTAAAAACTAGATGTTAAGTTAGTTAGTTAGTTATTTATTTAGTTATAAGAAGAGGAATCAGTTTTAATAAAAACATTTTAAAACAATTTACTCGAACTTTTAAAACAACTTGTTATTTGCCTAAAATGACGTCAGGTGCTTACTCAACGTATGATGGAACATACATACATGTATAGTTTTAGTAGAAAATTTTGAGATAATATACAATATCCTGCATTTTTCTATGTAAGAATTCGCAAAAGTTAAAAAACTATATTCAATTATAAATTATAACAGTTTTGCTATTATAACTTATAATAGCTAAACTGTTGGGAAAGTGAGATTATTTTTACATCTCTAGATGTGCAATTTTGCCAAAATATTATTATTTTGCACGTTTAGCCCAAAATACGATAAACAAATAATACATACTAGGGTTGCCGACCGTCCTGGATTAGAAAGAACGTACTGGATTTGGGCCGCTTTGGGTCCGCCTTTCTAAACTCCCTCAATGACACATACAATCTTAGATTTAATAATTTTTGCTAAATTTTATATAGTATTTATCGCACCTTTACCTAGTTATATATATTTTTTCTGTTTATTAAGTTAAGATAAGGGAGCGTTCAAGTATTACGTAACGCAAATTTTGATCATTTTGGACCCCACCCCTCTTGTAACGCTATTTTCCTATACCATTAACATGGGCGTAACACTCCAAAATGACCCCCACCCCCTAGGAGCGTTACGTAATACTTGAACGTTCCCTAAACAAAAACTCACTGCCAAATTTTTAAGTGTCCTTTGTAGTCCTTCTCTTGAAATCGGGTTAAATAAAACGGGTTAAGGAGTCTCTGCTAGCCCTAAGCAACGGATTTTTTATAATACTTTTTCCAAGTAAAGAAAATTTTTATTACTTTTCACGTTTCTATGCAAAAGAGTATGTCTGTCCTGGAAAATTTTTGACAAGGATAACTTGAAAACGTTTCGAGCTAAACACTTTAAATTTTAAATACAGGGCGTGGTATTTAAGACGTACAGGGCATTTTTTGGCGTTATTTCTAAAACTACCAATTTGAAATTAATACTATTGATTATAGACCCAATAAGCTATTAATCTGACTAAACAAAACTTTTTAACTAGCTTTTGTTTAGTCAGATTAATAGCTTATTCGGTCTATAACCAATAGTATCAATTTCCATTTGGTAGCTTTAGACATAACGCCAAAAATGCCCTGTAAGTCTTAGATGGCCCGCCCTGAATAGGTTCCTTATCTAAAGTTGTAGGCATTTTTTTTGTTGGTAATAATCGGGGTGGGGCTAAAAAAAATTGTTTTGAAACAAATATTTTAAGCCCCCCTGGCATTGGTTTGAGCCCCCTGGCGTTTTTGCTGAGCCCCCCTGGTATTTTTTAAATCACCTACCTTTGGGCGCCAACTTTTTTATGCAAGGGCGCCAAGTTTGGTAGAAACCGTCAGGGACAAAGCTTTTTTTCATAAGGTATTTTTTTGGGGGGCGCCAATTCTTTTTTGCATTGTTGCCAAGTTTTGGTTGAAACCGTCACCCTGGGGGCTGAGCCCCCCCTAGATTTTTTTCTGGTTACGGTCCTGAGTATCAAAAACATTGAGATTGATTTATGGTAGGGTCGTGACATCACTGTCGGTGTCACCGGAACTGACAGTTCCGTTTTCAAAAAAATCACCTTGACATCGAAACAGTGATTTTGGAACTGATTTACATGTAAATCTCAATGTATACAGTTAAAAAAACTTGTTTGTGAGCACGCGAATCCAATCCAATAAAATAACGAGAAGCGTATACTTAGATATCTAGATTACCTATATTATATATTGTAATCTTTGATTTAAAAGGTACACGGTGTTTGCTTCTAGCTGACTTAAGAATTATTGAATTCAACTAATTATTAATTTTTATTATAAAATATATTAGCGTTTGCGCACATATGTGAGTGGTAGAACGGAAAGGTATATTAGCAACAAAAAGTAGATTTCGAGAAAAATTAGTTTAAAGTTAGGGTAAATTAAAGATGTGATTTCGTTTACTACACATCATTTATAGCTGCAGTTTATTTTTTTTAAGACTAATTTAACTATCCTGATTACGAAAATAGTAATCCCTCTTTGCAGAAATGCACCGTTCTCCCGTGGTCGACAAAATATTTTTTATTGTTTATAAAACAATTTTTAAACCTATTTTAGTTATTTACGGTTCATATCGGCCGATTACAAGTCAATTTCACTCGTAAAAACGTCAGTTTGATGTAATTGAGTGGAGGGTGGTTATTTGAAAACAATCCACCCCAAATATGTTGAAAACTAAGCACAATATGACAATTCTAAAAAATAGGTCAATTTGGTTTTTTGAGGGTTGATTTAAAATTTTCACGGTAAGTAAAATTACTTAATTTTTTTTATTATTAATACGCTATTTTTGTAAAATATCTTGCTTTATTTAATATAAAATAAAAGCATCCACCCTTAAGTTAGGGGTTGGTTTTTTATTTTTTTTTTGTGTATCAAAGATAGCACTTTTTAAGCTCTTTGAAATAGGTTATCGCAAGAATTCGGATTTAATTAAAAACAAAACAGTTGGAGTGGCCGGTAGCTAAAGGGTAGAAGTTACAACCCACATGAATGAAGTGAAGTTATTTATTTTTAAATATTAAGCTATTATTCTGTCAAGCTCAGTGACAGTTCCTTAAAATCGCTGTCACGACATATCTTTAGATTGATTCATGTGATCTAATACCAAAATCTTGACTAAGTGTTATCAAAGTTATAATAACAGAATAATTTCTTTATATAAATACCTACTATGCTTTGTCAAGACTGTGGTAAGTCAAATCAAAGTTTTTGATAATATACTATCAATATTTTTTTTTATATTTTGTGATTCTGGGCCAAACGAAATAAAAGTGCTACTTCTAAACTATTAAATATAATCATTAGTTTATTTTATTGGTACAGATTTCAAGTAACTTCAAAAGTGTAGATTTTTTTTCTGATTTTCGGTGTAAATACCCCATAGTGCATCATAAAGTTTTTGCCACCCACGCCTTAAAACGACGGGGCACCCGCCCGGTTTATCTCACTTAAGTTGGATTAGAATAGATAAATACTGTAACCAGAAAATCATGGTAAGTCAACTCTTCACGGTGGGTCTGAACAAACTTTTAATTTTATTTCTACTTGCCAAAACAGATTTTTTTTAATAGACTTTTTGTTTATAATTAATTTATTAATTTAAAACCAAAAATAAAAAAATCATTCGGTTCATTTTGGTGCCAAATGCAAATGTTGTGCAAAAGTAAAAAAATTGGAGATATAAAAATATAATTTAGATCACATACTTATTTTACGTAAATTGCTTCCTAAAGGAGCGTCGTAAATTTTAATGGTCCATTTTTTAAGTATTTCTCACTTTATAACTAAGGAATGGTTTAACTTATTGGCTTCAAATTTTTACTATAATATAGAACTCAAAGTTATGTTTTATACTAGCCTGTCATAACCTACAAAAATTAAATATTTAACCAAAGGCTAAACTACAATTCTCACGATATACGGTATTAAGGTATAAAGGTATTAGGGTACACTCAATTTAAACGGTCTAATTACTACGTCCAAGCCAAAAGTTATTATTATTCAAACGTTAAATGTTAACATTTATTGGTTATATGCTACAGTTAAAATTTCATGCCAATAACCTAAACCGTTCCTGAGTTATGAAGTAAAAAATATTCAAAAATTAACCATAAAAGGGACCAAGCTCCATTTAGAAGCAATTTAGCTCAAACGCTTAAAAAAATATTTTCTCTCATATTTGACGTAAAATATGCTATCTTAGATATACATATTTTCTGTATCTCGTTTTTTAATTTTGGTTTTTAATTGACATACTTCTTCTTCTTCTTCTTCTTCTTATTCTTCTTCTTCTTCTTCTTCTTCTTCTTCTTTTTCTTCTTCTTCAAAGAATCGTGACCTTTTCCTTTGGAATTTGGACAGCTCGATACAAATATGTATTTTTACCATATTTTTTGTTTTTGTTTTTCTATCTTCTCGCAAAAAACTTCTCACTGTGTAATGATCTTTGCGTTAAAGTTAACTTGTTATTTTTAAACAAAAACGTTTCAAATTAAATTTATCAACATTTTTTGCGATATTGTGTTTTTTTTTTACTCTATGCTTTTGTGTGCATCTTATACCAATGTTCATTTTTTCAAATTAAATTTTATTTGCATTATGTAATAATATAACGCAATAGTCTGTGATAAAAATGTGAAAGTACTGTGATAGTAATGTGATAGTCGCAATAAACACTCACTCAAAAAACTAAATTACTTAACCTAAACGTAAACCTACCACCTTCATTGGATGAAGACGGCGAACTAAATTAACATACTTATTTATAATTAACAAAAAGTCTATGAAAACAAAAGCAGAGTTTGAAAGAAGTTAAACTAAAAGTTTGTTCTGGTGCACCGTGTCTTATTTGGCGGCGTCTTTCATCTCGGGACTAACGAGAATCCGTATTGATAAGGATGGTCGAGGCCATAATTTACACAATGTCGGCCATTTCCAAAGACGTATTAACTCCGATTTGTGACTTTCGTTTGACGAAATGTTTACAGTGCTGACCGCTCTTTTGGAATTTGCAAATAAAGATGTGCAACAGTGGCGTAGATAATTTTAAAAAACGACGGATCCAGGAATTTTAAGTGCTGATATCTCGGTGATCGATTTTTGATTTTTTTCGAAAAGCTAACTTCCACCCCCACCAAAAGTTGGATTTTGAGCTTTTATAACTTATTGTTGGTGCTAGTGCTAGTATTAGTTTTTGTTGCTGGCGTAAATTAGAGTGCATCAATGTGAAGTTTTCTGTCTGCCTGACTGACACTTTTGACTTCATTTGACTTTTGTATGTGGTTAGGTTTAAACGGTACAATTTTTTGGAACTTTGAGTTGCACCAAAATCTCAAAAATTAAGCTGTTTGTTAAATTTACGTACTTCATTAGGAAAATACACTGTCAGATTGACTCAAAAGAGAAATAGATTTAAACGATAGATTTTTTAATTTTCTTAGATTTTTGTGGGCCTATTTTTCGCTTACGACATGTTAAAATCACACTGTTGAGAAACTTTTTGCAGATTAAAGTTTTTTAAAGCTTGTTTTTATTTGCCACTTGCGACATATTGCAAATGAGGTGTAAAAAAACTTATAGCATGTTTTAAAATTAAGGAGCCCTAAATACATAATATATATAATACATATATTATATGTATATTTAATATAATATATTATATGTATATATTATATGTATATTTAATATAAAACCTGAATATTTGTTAAAACTACTTAGGTACCAACTTAAAAAAAGAAAATTTATAAAATAATCCTTATTTTAACACATTATTTATTCGCACACCTGACCAACTTCATAGATTATTTTAACAGATTAGGGCACGTGACAGTAATTTAAAGTCAAAATGTCATAAAAATACTAAATAAGGTAAAATGGATTGACAAAAACTAAAAATAAAACTAAAGTTGTGCACAATGGCGTTTTTTAATCGAATTCCGGGCCAGTGAAAAAATCAATCAAGCCCATTCCCAACCAAAAGAAAGTTTTTTTTTTGAAAATGATATTTATTATTTTTTTTTTAAATAACCACCCATAACTTTTTTGTTTTTGGGGGATTACTTTCAAAATTGGTAGATTTTGATCCTTATATAAAAGTAATTTTTCCTAAAAAAGTTACTTAATTCCAAATTTTCTTTCAACTTATTTGGGTTTTTAAAATATTTTAACTTCCAAAAATTTATTGTTTTAGTGGAGATAACTTTTAAAAACAATAGAAATCTTTCCCTCGTAGAACTTGATTTTTCCTGAAAATTTCAAGTCGGTCAGATTATTCTTTCTTGAGTTATCGTCTTTACAAAAATCGTGACATCAGACGGACAGACGTACAGACGAATATTTAAGAAAAACGTTTAATATTTTTTCATGAAACAAATTTATATCCAAGAAGGTTTTGCCTATGGCGATTTTTGAAAATTTTGGAAAATTCGAAACTACCATATAATACAATTCTAGCGCAGGCGCTGTGAATAGTATAATAACCAAGCCGTTGAACAAAAATTATACATTAGCTAACTCGCCAACATGATTTTCGATAAATTGCGGAAAGATTTAAGTCAATATGTTAAATAGTTTTTTTTAATCGCTGGAACCGTTTTGAAAAATGGAATTTTGAAAAAAACTCGCTTAAAGTTTTTTTTGATGTATTAAATATATGTAAGTTTTATAGTATAAATATGTAACTTTTTAGAAGAATTTCGTCAAAATATTTTATTAGCGTAATCTACATATATTTTAATATTCTTTCTTAACAGAAGTATAAAAAAGCAAAAAAAAAAAAAAACGATTATTGAAACCAAGCATCAGAACAACCACTTAACTTGTTGTAAATATCTATGCAAAAAATACAACTTTATTATTTTTGTCCGTTATTAGCAAAAACTAACATTTTTTTTCCATAGATAAAGAAAAAGGGACAATTGACAAAAGGTGTTTTTTAATGTTTATGATTTAAACTTATAGTTTTAACGTTTCGATGACCTTTACATACAAGCAAAAAAAAAATTTCTTGAAAACCGATGCGTAATATTGTCTCCGCCATTTTTAATTTTTGAGTTAGACATGGCTCTACATTAACGTAATCAAAACGAGACATTTGGCACATGCTTAGAAAGATCGAAACAAAAATAAAATTTTGGACCACCCTAATGGCACGGAATATTTTTGTTGAAATTTTTCATTATTTTATTCGAAATCAGCGGAATCAAAAATAGTCGTATGCAAAAATTCACAATTTTGCCTTGTTTCTTATTCCTGACCCACTGTGTGCCTGCCCCTTCCCCGATCCGGTCGTCGGGGAAGCTTTCCCCCTTCCCTGCCCTGGCAGCAAGTGAGCACAAATTTACCATCCCATGTGAAGATTATACTACCGAATTCAAAGCATGACATTCATTTATTCACAATCATTTACAAATAAGTTAATCATTTACAAATAAGTTAATTAGAATTCCTAAACATATTAAAAACTTAAAAAAAGTTAAGCGCAAGTGTGATCTAAAAAACTATATATTACACTCTGATATAAACTACTTTTATAATATTTTTGTACAATAAAATCATAATTTACTTTTGTTTATACTCCTTGGCTTCCAATTTAATTATTATTTTTTTCTAACCTTAATATACACACTGTGTTCATACAGCTCCTTCCCTTTACAACAGAAATGCCCATACCAAAAAACATCTCAAAATGGCTAAAATCTTACTTGTCAAATAGGGAACTCATTATAAAATTGGATAGATTAATTAAATCCAAAACATATTTTGTAAAATTAGGCGTACCTCAAGGAACAATTTTAGGTCCTCATTTGTTTTTAATCTTCATTAATGACCTGACGCTTCATATACGCAATGGTTTAATAATTTTATTTGTGGATGATACCACAATTTTACTTTATGCTACATCTCTGGAAGAGCTACGTACTTTAATACAGCAAGTAATGCAAGACTTTGAAACATGGCGTCAAAGAAATGATTTAATATTAAACAATTCCAAAACTGTTGCTATTAATTTTTACAATAGAAAAAGTATTATCAACTTTGATGTACCTATTACATTTAGTGAAGATACCAAATTCTTAGGCGTAATGTTTGATGGCAATCTTTCTTGGGAGAGACATTAATTTCGTATGCAAAAAACTTAACAGTGCGTACTTTGCTATTTCAAAGATGAGAGACTATCTAAATGAGGCAGGACTGTTAAATATTTATTACTCTTTAGCATTCTCATATTTATCATACAATGTAATCAGCTGGGGTTTTGTTAAGAGTATTGATAGAGTCTTTATTGCACAAAAAAAGCTTGTGCGTTTATTTTTTAATTTGGAGTTTAGGGAAAGTCGCAAAGAAACCTTTAAACATAAAAATATTCTTACAGTTGTTAGTTTGTTTATTTACAGATGCGTCCTTTTTGTAAAACGTAAGTTTGTAGTTAATTCGGACGTGCATTTCTATCCTGCAAGATCTGGTTTCGATTTGCGCATTCCAAAGCACAAAACTAGCTTTTTTAAAATATCCTCGTTATACAACTGTATACAATTTTATAATAAATTACCAAAAAATTTACGGGATATACCTAATTCTAACAATTTCAAAAAAGAAGTTAAAAGATTTCTTCTGGAAAAATGTTTTTATTCTGTAAATGAATATGTGTTGTCTTAATTTTTATATTTATTTGTGTATGTAACATTATTTATTTTTAACACTTACACTGATAAAAAAATAATTTAGATTTATTTGGATATGGCCAATTAAATATTTGGTTGTTATTTGTTTTATTTCTGTCAAATAAATATTTAATTCATGTAAATAAATATTTTAATTTCAAAATCATTTATTTATGGGAACAAAATAGAAATAAAATTTATTTGTCACAACCAAATAATTCAATTGGCCATATACAACCAAATATTTTGTACACACAAATAAACTGTTTTATCAGTTTTTGTACTATTTTTAACTACCATTATGTATTTTAGCTTTTAGGTATGACTTTTTTTATATAGCCATACATGACTAATAAACTATTCTATTCTATTCTATTCAACTGTATAAACTAATATTTTGATTACAGTTTATATACAATTTTTAAATGTATAGTTCTTATTTCGCAACACAAACCTCTGGTTTAGGCGGATAGTGTAATAATTTTATATTATAAAAACTCACCGCTTCTCTTCAAACATGGACGCGTGCGCCCAAATAGTGTCTTATGTAACTTGTCCTTTAATATACTATTACAGCATCTTGATGTATAAATACTACTGCTCTTTCTTGGTAATTTTTACAATTTTGGCGAAGGCGCCGCTTAATTTTTTATACTACACTGCAAAAAAGTCCAAACCAGAGTTCTACAACGATTACTTCAGGATTACAGTAAATTTACTTCATATTTATTCAATTACCTCTTAACTAATGGACTTATTATGTTATTCACAGAGCCTGCGCAGAATAATATTATACGGTAGTTTCGAATTTCCAAAAATGTTCAAAAAAGTCCCAGACAAAAAACTCTTGGATATAAATTTGTTTCATGAAAAAATAAGCAACTTTTTTATATGTCCGTCTGCCCGAAAAGTTTTACGAGGGGAAGATCCCTATTATTTTTTAAAGTAATCCCCCCAAAAACAAAAAAGTTATAAGGGGTTTACTTTTAAAAAAATCGGAAAAAGCTGAAAGAAATTTCCCATTTTACTATCATTAAAAAAAACATTTTTTTTTTGGTTTGGACTTTTATTCAAATTCTGAAATTTTCACCAAAATGATACTATTATCAGATTCAGTTCTTTGCCCCGCGCCAACCCTGGGGTGGAGTTAAAATTAATATAGTTTCAGCGCCCTTAAAAAGATTTTAAAATGGGTATGCAAAATAAGTAAAACACTGAAAACGACCCTGTTGTAATGAAAGATATCAACTCTGTTCATAAATTACGTCAAAACTTTTCTATATTGTTTGCAAAAATCTTTCTTATGATTATAATCAAATTAGACTTTAAAAGTTTATATTATCACGGTGCCCGGGAAGGAAGATTTAGTTTGACTTTCGAATAACTCAAATTATATATTATAGCATTGTTACATGGGTCTTGGGTATAACGTTTACCAAATTTTAAAAAAATCTATGGGACCGATCGTTTTTTATTTACGGAAAAAAAAACCACAAATAGGGTCGGGTGCTTCTTAAAATTCGAAAATTTGAAATGTAAACGGGCCAGCCCTTCATTTTATTTTCCCCTGTAAAAAAATGCTTCAGACCATATTTTACCGAAATCGAACAATTCCTAGAGGTCACTACCAGCAAAAAAGCATTTTCTTGTAAAATGAATACATTTTTTCAAAACTTATTGGAAATACTTATTATAAATTTATAAATTTGAGTTTAAAATAATCTAGGTTAGTTGTTTAATAAAAGTCATAGTCATAGGTGGCATGGGGGCAACGTGGTCCACCCCGTAGGAATCGAAATATCAATTGAAAAAATTTTCAAACTTTCCTTCGAAGATTTCACTTATAAATCTTACTTTGGTATTCGTCAAATGTTTTTTTTTTTATTGCTCCTCACCTATATCTAGCTGAAATATTATAAAAATTTTATACTCACACAACTTTTTGACATTTAACTACATTATGAAAATTCGTTCAAAATATGTTAAAATTTACCCTAATCCTAATTAACTTTTGAGCGCTCTACAACATTAATTTAAAATTTGGACCACGAATTATGCAACAACAACATTTTGATTTGCCTTTATTATTTGTAAGTTGTAAGCAGTAGGGTCACTAGTCAAACTTTTGAAAGAAATTTCCCTCTGTAAATGTCAAAAAGTTGTGTCAATATAAAATTTTTATAATATTTCAGCTAGCTATAGATGGGGAGCAATAAAAAAAATATTTGACGAATACCAACTTAAGATTTATAAGTGAAATCTTGCAAGGAAAGTGGAAAAATTTTATTTTTTTTTTTTTTTTTAAATTGATATTTAGATTCATAGGTGGTGGGCCATCTATGACCATGACTAAGTAACTAACCTAGATTATTTTAAACCTAAATTTATCCATTTATAATATGTATTTCAATAATTTTCGAAAAAATATACAGGGTGTATTTGAAATAGGGTAGGAAATTTTAACAGGTGATTCTACATGATAAAATATGACAAAAAGGTCCTATAAACATATGTCTAAAAATGCGTCATAAGGGAGCTACGCCCCTTTGAAATTGGCTAAAAAAATCGGTTTTTATTTAATAACTCAGCTCAAGTTTGTATGTCATTTTCACGTACTTATTTAAACCAGGGGTGTGCGAAACGGGGGGGCCTTATTAGTTTTTGTCCCAAACTTTTTTCTGTGTAACTTTTTTGCAATTTTATTTTTGAAATATGATTCCTCAGGTCAAAATACATAAAAAAGGTAGTCTTGTTGTAATACTGTAGGATTAACCGTTTTCGAGAAAAGTTCATTTGAAGGTGAAATTTCACGGTTCGAGGACGAAAAATTAAATACTAAAATGTCGAAAACCAAAATTTTAATGATGCAATGTTATTCTACATCAAAAACTAAGAAAAAAAGTTTCCATACATGTAGGTCGAAAAAACGCTTTTAAAGCTACCATAGCCCTTTAAAAATGGTGCATATTTAGGAGACCATAGCTCCATTAGGATTGATTTTTGGAAGTACCTGTATATGAGGTTTTTTTCTTAGTTTTTAATGTACATTCGCGCTGCATCATTAAAATTTTGGTTTTCAACATTTTAGTATTTAATTTTTTGTCCTCGAACCGTGGAATTTCACCTTCAAATGAATTTTTCTCGAAAACGGTTAATCCTACAGTATTACAACAAGAGTACCTTTTTTATGTATTTTGACCTGAGGAATCATATTTCAAAAATAAAATTGCAAAAAAGTTACACAGAAAAAAGTTTGGGACAAAAAACTGATAAGCCCCCCCCGTTTCGCACACCCCTGGTTGAAATAAGTACATGAAAATAACACATAAAAACGGGCCTTGGTAGGATTAGTTGACTTGCAAAACCTCGTTGATATATCTCAAAGGGTTCCTGAGTTATTAAATAAAAACAGATTTTTTTAGCCACTTTCAAAGGGGCGTAGCTCCCTTATGACGCATTTTTAGACATATGTTTATAGGAACTTTTTGTCATATTTTATAATGTAGAATCATCTGTTAAAATTTCCTACGCTATTTCAAATACACCGTGTATGTATTTTACAAGAAAATGTTCTTTTTTGCTGGTAGCGACAGCTAGGAATTGTTCGATTTTGGTAAAATTTGGTCTGAAGCATGCTTTTACAGGAAAAAATGAAATGAGGAGGTGGCCCGTTTAAATTTCAAATTTTCGAAATTTAGGAACCACCCGACCCTATATGCGGGGGTTTTTCCGTAAATAAAAAATGATCGGCCCCATAGATTTTTTTAAATTTGGTAAAAGTAATACCCAAGCACCATGTAACAATGCTATAAAATAAAATTTGGGTTATTAGAAAGTCAAACTAAATCTTCCTTCCCGGGCACCGTGATTATTTCTGTCTCAAATAAACTTCTTAATATTTCACTAAATTTCCTTCCTGATAAGTTAAAACAAATAAAACTTTTTAATGCTGTACAAATTCCAAGGAAAGTTTTAAGTAATATTATTTTCCCTTATAGGCTTTGGCACTATCCGTACTTAGGGGTGCGACAGCCGGAGTCAACACACGAAATCAAATTGAAATTACCGGATTTTGCAAGACCAAGGTACAGTTGCGATCTTTAAAAAGTAATACACCCAAAAATTGTACCATTTAAATCAAACTTGTCACTGAATTCATTTGAAGACTTAACTAAGTCAGAGATATATAAAACTAAGTACAATAGTCATTTTGTTTGAAACATATTTTTTTCAATTGTCAAATGTGTCAACATTCTTCATATAAGCCAGCAACCAACAGTAGTGCTTAAAAATAACCAGTAGAATTTAAAGAAACAGTAGTGATTAAAAAGAAACAAAAATTTGACGAAGAAGAAGAAGAAGAAGAAGAAGAAGAAGAAGAAGAAGAAGAAGAAGAAGAAGAAGAAGAAGAAGAAGAAGAAGAAGAAGAAGAAGAAGAAGAAGAAGAAGAAGAAGAAGAAGAAGAAGAAGAAGAAGAAGAAGAAGAAGAAAAAGCAGAAGAAGCCAGCAACAAAAATCAATTTTAACAATATATTTTGGGGCCAAGGTAAGGAAAATGGCCGAGAAATTAGATAATTCTACACGCCAGAACTAAAATATATAAAGTAATGAAGATTTTCCGTCCTTTAAAAGTTTTAACTGCTATTATATAAATAAGGTACCTTATTGTTTTCGCTATTTTATTAATTATATAACTCAAGGAACGCAAGGAACTAAAATCCGATAAATTTTTAAGAAAAATTAATCTTAGTAAAATTACGAAGCTTTTTGAAATTAAAAAGAATCCCACCAAATAAAAGAGCTGGGGGCTAAAATTTTAATCGTAATCGAAAACAGTGGAAGGAAAACTCTGACCAATTTCATTTTTTTTTTAAGTTTAATATTATTGAAAATATTAATCTGTCCAAATTTTATAAACAATTCCCAAAAAAAATAAAATATTCGTTTAATGTAATTTTTTCAGTACAAATATAATAAGTGGATTAAAAAATAAAATAGGTACATTTAAAAAAATAAATAGGTAGTAAAAAAAAAGAAATATCCCAATACAACATAAATTAAGTTGTACGTTTGGACTAAAACTTCTTGCAACTTCAAGGACTAAACTATAAAATGCGAAGCAATAACTATCTTCAAGGCTTGTTATAATTGATTGGCTCTGTAAATATGGCGTTCACAAGAATATATGGCTATGATTAATTGTATAATCAATCAAATAACAATATAAATCGGCTACGTGTTTCTGGACCATATCGAATTGGCTAAAACTATTTGATTGAATACTTTAGGACCACAAATCTTTTAACCCTCCAGTAGTGGCGTCACGGTGTCAGGGACCGGGTTAGTTAAAACCATGTGCTATTTTGTAGCGAGAGCTCGTAGAAAACCCCTCTGTCACTAATTCCTCGACCATGCGAAGTGTAAACTATAAAAAACTACAACTTTTTTTAGCCTAAAAACACTTTTTTCCTCGAAAAAAAAAGGTCATGACTAAAAAAAAAAGATCCCACCCTTTCTCAAAACTAAAAAAAAAGTTCATTCATAAAAAAAGTCCCCACCCCTTTCTAAATAACAAAACAAGATTAAAAATTTATAATTTTATTATTTTTAACCCATGAAATATGCAAGTTTTATATCTTGAATCCACGAAATATGCAAGTTTTTTGAAAACGCCATTGTCGGTTTTGAATAACTTTTTATTATTTATTTATTTAATCAAAATAAATTTTAGTCCCTTATAGACGGCAAACTATTAAAATCTATAAAGAAATTGCACTGCTTTACTACAGAATTTTTACAATCAATGAGAAAATCCACACCAAAATGTCATATAGCTGCTATTTCACGCTTTTTGCGATCATCAGTGAGCATATATTGGTATGGTGGCTTTCGCACCGACTGTTGAACGGCCGTGTCGGTACTAGATGCTGGCTTCGAGGCAAAAAAATTTGTCCTCCTGCGTATCTAGATATAGATAATTCTTCAGATTACAGGTCTGCCAACATCTAATGTGTAGTACTTTTGTGCAAATATTAGATGGCGCCACTAATTTGTACGCTCTCCATACAATTATACTTATTACACAGGCCCACAAAATAAAAAAAGTGGTCTGTGCTGGGGTTGAGACCCACCTACTCTTATGTATTTTGGGATGCTGAATACGAATCTGTCATAAAAAAGGCACTTAATCAGCTCATTTCTTTGCTACACTGAAAAAACTGTCTAAAATGGTAAGTGTAACAAAAAAATGAGCCATTGAAGTGCATTTTTTATGACAGATTCTTGTTCACCATCTCAAAATACATAAGAATAGGTGGGTCTAAACCCCAGCACAGACCACTCTTTTTTTTGTGTCCCCAGACAGTTTTTTCAGTGTAGAAAAAAAATGAGCCTATAAAGTGCCTTTTTTTATGACAGATTTGTGTTCAGCATCCCAAAATACATAAGAATAGGTGGGTCTCAACCCCGGCACAGACGACTATTTTTTATTTGTGGGCCCATAATGTTTTTTCAGTATAGAAAAAAAAATGAGCTGATGAAGTGCCTTTTTTATGACAGATTCGTGTTCAGCATCCCAAAATACATAAGAATAAGTGGATCTCAACCCCAGCACAGACCATTTTTTTTTGTGGGCCCAGACAGTTTTTTCAGTGTAGATACAAAATAAGCCCATGAAGTGGCTTTTTTATGGCAGATTTGTGTTCAGCATCCCAAAATACATAAGAATCCGTGGGCCTTAACCACAGCACAGACCACTTTTTTTTGTGGGTTCAGACAGTTTTTTCAGTGTAGAAACAAAATAAGCAGACGAAGTGCCTTTTTTTATGACAGATTCGTATTCAGCATCCCAAAATACATAAGAATAGTTAGGTCTCAACCCCAGCAGAGCCCACTTTTTTTCTTTTGTGGGCCTGTGTTTTTATAAGTATTTTAAATTTTCAAGAGTGGGTGCGAAAGCCACCATACCAATATATGCTCACTGATGATGGCAAAAAAGCGAGAAATAGCAGCTATATGATATTTTGGTAGGGATTTTCTCATTGATTGTGAAAATTCTGTAGTAGAGCAGTGAAATTTCTTTATATTTATTTAATTAATATTAATAAATAAAACCTAGACATCAGTTTTTCATCATTTTTTTCATAATTTTAATTTTTTTAAAAAACGTATATTTTTGTCATTTAGCCTAAAATTCTCAATTAAAACGATATTTTTTTTTATTTACTATAATTTGTAAATTAGCTACAGGCTACTAGTATATAATTAATTTCTAGGCCCATAAGCCTAATAATTAATGATATTATGCATATATGATGATATTTGAGTACGTTAATTAATTTTGTATACAATCCCTCACAAGTGCAACTCATATAGGGTAAATACATTTTTTCTGCGGCTGTAACGACAGTTACCGTGGGTTTACCCTATAAACCTGTATAATAATATACAGGGTTATTCTTTTAAATGGTGCAATGCCTCCAAATTGCAAAAGGCCAAAATGTCGACTTTTGGAAAAATTATATTGCATACAACAAACTATATACGTAAATTTCATATTCAGAAATAAGGTACAAAATTTTAAGGGTTGATTCCAGGTCCAAAAATATTAAAAAAGTTCCTATACAGGTTGGTCCGGAAATGAGTCCTAAGGGAGCTACTACCCTTCTAAGGGTACATCTGAAAAGTAGTTTTTATTTAATTTCTTTGTTTTTATTTAATATCTCTGGAACCCCATTCTTTTATGTAATTTTAACTTAGTAATTATAACAGACACCTGCAAAATGATGGGGGTCACTTTTTGCCCCAAACTTCTTTATCCGTAGATTTTTTTACATTTTCTCAATGAAATAAGATCTTTAGTTAAAAATACATAAAAAAGTACTCTTTATGTAACACCTTAGGGCCAACTGTTCGAGAAAATTGCAATTAAAGCGGCAAATTCACATTCTGAGCATGCCAAATAAGAACTAAAAAATTCACCAATAAAAATTTCAATACTGCTAGGTTATTCTACATTAAAAACTGTGGAAGAACATCTAGGTTCGAAAATCAGTTTTAAAATTACTACAGCCTCTTAAAGAAGGAACGGTAACTCCCTTAAAAGAGATTTGTGGATATTTGTGTACGAGAAGTTTTTTTATAGTTTCTAATGTAGAATCGCCCTGCATTATTGAAAATTTAAGTGATGCGTTATTATTATTATTACAGTTACTATAACTACTAATTAAAAAAAAAAACTCCGTCTAACTTTTTTTTCTCTCTTACTGTAGGTTTGTTTTACTCGGTCAAGTCTCATTTCGTTGCTAATCTCTAAAAAGTGATGTATGTAAGTTGAAACACACTTCATCACTTCTTTGATGTTAGGAACAAAATGCTAAAATTTATGTCCGAAATAAAACGCTATAAAAATCATTTGAATGGCCAAATTTTATTAAATAAATAATTATAATTTAAAAAATATGTATGTCACCGACTTTCATCAGAACTGTCATCATCATCTTCATCATCAGTATTAATAACAAAACCGCGAAAAAAGTATAATAAGGTACAAAATTTTAAGGAGCGATTCTAGGTCAAAAAATATGAAAAAAAGTTCCCATAAAGGTTGTTCCGGAAATGATAACCAAGGGAGCTGCGACCCTCCTAAGGGGCTGTCCATATATAACGTAACGCGCCTAGGGGGGGAGGGAGGGGGTCAGAGAAATTGTTACAGTTTGTGACAGGGGGGAGGGGGGGTCTAGGTAAACGTTACGTAACGGAATTTAATAAATTTAATGTTTATTTCCTAAGCTTGGCAGATGTATTTTTATTTCAACATAAATTACTATTTAGTGGCCCATAATTCCCCTTTTCACACAAAAATTGACGAAACTATGCATATTTAAATAATATTGTAATCAGTAAAAAAACTGTTGACATTGATATTAAAAAAAAATCTTAGGGCCCTGTTCTTGCGTGATCTGCCGATGAATCATCGGCGATGATACATTTTCGCGCGGAATGTGTACTCACAGAACACCAATGTGTATACTATTTTGTGTACCTGTGCATAAACAATATACGTGTTATATGTGACACTCAGTGTAAAAAGAGGTACCTAGTATTTTTTCCCTGTGTGATATTGATTATGAATATTTTTTATAGTTTGAGTGATTTTTTCGTTTAAGTACATTAAGTGCTATATGTATTATTATAATAAATATGTATCATTTTTACACCGTCTTTTTACCGTCTTGCATTATGCGGAATTCTCTATCAAGATATGTTAGAAAAAAAAATACAAATTTTTATATTGTTACACAGGGGGGAGGGGGGGTGTTAGTAAATGTGACAGTTTGTTACACAGGGGGGGGGGAGGAGGTCAATTTTTTTGAAAAATTGCGTTACGTAATATATGGACAGCCCCTAAGGGTAAATCTGAAAAGTAGTTTTTATTTAATATCTCTGGAACCCTATGAACTGCAGTAAAAGGTTTGTGCACATGCAACATTGATAAAGGCTATCCTTTTATGAAATTTTTATTTGATAATTTTATCCAGGGACGTGCAAAATGGCGGGTGAGGAGGCAATGTCACTTTTTCACCCCAAACTTTTTTATTTTATCCGTAGATTTTTTGACAATTCTTCAACAAAATATAATTCCTTAATTGAAAATACATAAAAAGGTAGGTACTCTTGGCTTAAAAAAAAAGGTACTCTTGGCTTGACTCGGTCAGGTCTCAGTTTGTTGCTAACCTCAAAAAAGTCATGAAATGTTTTAACTTTCTTCACTTATTTGAGGTCAGTCAAACCAAATCTAGATTCGTATTTGGCGACCCCAAAAACGTATAGAAATGTTTGTCTCGTCTGAGGAAACACGCCTTTTTTCTGTGTTATTAATATTCATAACTAAAACGTGAATTTAATTTTTAAATAATTAAAAAACAATCTTTTTAAGTTAAAATAATTTTAGGTGGATTTAACAATATTTTTGTGAGTGTATTGCGACAAGGAAGACCTTCACGATGGTTATCGTCATTTTAAGTGATGGCTGGTCGCCAAGACTTTGACACAGTTGGCGGTCCACATCGGCCCCTTTGACTCATCATGACACATGTCACTTGACGAAAAATCCCATTTTTCATAGAGGCAACACCGCCACAATATAAATATTGTGAGTCAACCCCCGCGGTTTCGGGCGGGAACATGCCATTAGATCTACTGACGGATAGGTTAACGATACGACAATTAAAATATTCGAAACAAGTCGTAAAGATATCTACGCATTCCATTATAAACTTTTTTCTATTTTGCGTGTTCTTATAGGCCCATAAGAGGTCTGTACTTTTTGTTCTTTTGGGTTGGCAACAGACCTGGCCTATCGCTTGACGTTTTCCGTGCAAATGTCAATGTCGATTTAAAGTTTAATTTTTTACAAAATTTTGTGTTTGGGTTATTTTTTACCATGTTAAAATTGTGGACTGGTTAATTGAGATTACTGTAAAATATATCAAAATATCATTTGTTCTTACAATTTTAAACATGGTGTAAACTGTAATGCCAATACAAAACAAAAATCCCTATATCAGTCATCAATTTAAATGTAAGTTTTTTTTTTTAATTTTAGAGAAGAATAGAAAAAATCGTATAAAGCACTCGTTTCATAATACGTTTTTAGCGCACGCAAGCTGCTCGTTTTCTAAACTTGTACTCGTGCGCTAAAAACGTATGTTATGAAAAACGAGCCGCTTGGGGTGAGTTTTCTAAAGTACTAGTGGGCTAAAAACGTGTTATGAAACGAGTGCTTTATACAACTTTTTCTATTTTGCTCTAAAATTTTAAAAAACTTACATTTAAATTGATGACTGATTTAGGGATTTTCGTTTAGAATTGGCATTACAGTTTTCGCCATGTTTAAAATTCTAAGAACGAATATTATTTTGATATATTTTATAGTCATTTCTTCTCTTTTCCAATGCAAGTTACCAAGCCACAATTTTAACACGGTAAAACATAACCTAAACACAAAATTTTTTGGAAAATTAAACTTTAAACTGACGTTCACAATTGCACGGCAAACGTCAAGAGATAGACTTTTGTCTGTTGCCAACCCAAAAGACAAAAAAGTAGAGACCTCTTATGGGCCTATAAGAACAAGCAAAATGCGTGTTATTATGACCTTATAAGAGACGCAAAATAGAAAAATAAACTTTTTACAGTGCATATTGCATTTTTTTAAATATCTACTTAAACTAAATTATTTAAAACGCAAAATAAAATATTGCTGTCTGCAAAAGACCACTTTCCCTGTAGGCCTATGTTCATTACAAAAAAATCAAGTTAAAAAAAATATATTTTGAACAAATATAAATGAAATTTTCAAATACCTAAAAAAAATATTTTAAAAGTCCAAACAAAATATTTTTTCGAAAAATGAAAAATAAAAACAAGCCTTGAATATATTGTAATATTCCATTATATATTATAATAAAAATTATTCACAGTAAATGGTATATTGCATTTTCCCAAATACTTAAAAAAATAATAACAAAAAAAAACTTAAAAAAGATATTTTCTTAGAAAAAGAAAAAAATTTGAATTTTTTTTATGAAAAAAAAAAAAAATTAAAAAAAAAATTTTTGATTATGATAGTTTTTTATTTTTTAACCCCCCATAACTTTTTTGTTTTTTGGGGAAAAACGAACAAATATTGAAAAAATAAAAAAAACAAATTTCATAAAATATTTCAATATTTTTTAATTTTCTTTTTGCGAAAAACAAAAAAAATTATTTTTTATTTTTTTATTTTTAAAAAAAGAACTTTTCTTGAAAAAAGAAAAAGATGAAATATCAGTTGTTTCTGTTACAAGGGAATTCGTTGCTTACGTTACATTGAAGCTATGTTCATAATGTATTGCAAATCCAAAAGTGTACTTTGACTCACCGGCAGACTGACAAGTCGACTGGGCCGCAGAAGAGGCCCGGGCCCCACCTGAAGTTTCCTACGGGCCCCAGGCGCCCCACGCACCCCTCGCCCAGCCCAACATTGGTTGTAGAAACCTGAAATTTAGTATGTGAGGATACAAACTCAAACAAAAATCAAAAATCGAAAAACAAAATGGTGGACCTGTCAAAATATTATTTTTTCTACGGGAGATCGTACAAACTTAAAATTTGGTTTGTAGTAACCAAAAAAAATATTATTTAAAGCCAGTCATGTCAAGATTTTCTGCATTAACCCATTTGTATCCAAGAATTTTTTATCTGGGACGATTTTTGGCGATTTGGGAAATTTTAAACTATCGTATTATACTATTCTAGCGCTGTGCACTGTACAATAATTTATTATTTATAAATTATAATATATATTTATAAATATACTGGATTTATTAAAAGACTATATAAATATATTGTTGCAGTAGGAGAAATAGTTATTTGCGATCTTAGTAGAGGTAACTGAAAATTTCTGTGTCAGGTCGTATTGTGTGGACTGAAGCGGAGCTGAGGTCTATAAACACGACCAAAGACAGAAAAAAAAACTTACCTACGAGTAGCGCATTACATTTTTCTCACCACCAAGGAGTTAAAATCTTTTATTAATAACATTTTTGACATTTATATGTGTGACAATTCAAGAAATCATTTTTTTATGGAATAACTCCGTAAAATTAAAAATAGTAGTATTGTGTCCAGATGTCCCCATGCAGTAAGCGTCGGTAAATAATTTTTTCTGTCTTTATTTACGGTTTTGTTTGTATTGATTTCATCTATCACTAAGTGTGCTCGATATAGTACTTTCCATTGGATCATATAACTTTTATTTTTTTCAACATTTTCTTAACGTAATTTTTCAGTTTTTTTTGCTAAAAAATGCTATTTTTAAGATATATTTTGTAAAGTTTTATTTATATTGTTTAAAATTAGTTTAAAAGTATAATTGATCGATATGCATTATGAAATAAACCATTTTTCAAAAATTGTTCGATTTTCTTGAAGAAATTTTATGCAAAATTCCAATTTTTAAACCTATTTAACTCCCAAAAAATTGTTTGATTTTCTTAAAGAAATTTTAACGAAAATTCCCATTTTTAACCGCATTTAACTGCCAAAAATGTATCCGAAAAAATAAAAAAAATATGTGGGCAAATGGACAAATTTCATAAGCTTTAAAATGAGGTATCACACGGCCCCCCTTTCTATTTAAAAAACAATCCACCCTTACCCCCATTGTGCCCCGAAGCATAGTCAATAATATTTGGTAAACCCAGAAAACCAGCTTGAGAGTCTAGTATATTGCATCCTAAACATGCTTTCATATAGCAAGAAAAATGGAAAAAATTATTGAGACGTTCAAAATATTTCTCAAAAGTTGAATGAAATTGAAAGCTATAATTGTACGTCTAAAAGCACTCATAATTATATCAAAATATGTATGCTATTTTATGTTAATTTAAGGTCTTATTATTATAGGTTCCATTTTTAATACTAAATGCTTCCTAGTTTTAGACGGTAAATTAATAAACTATTTTAGGTCGAAATATACGCCTTTATTTGATAAAATTTAGAACGACCTAATAATGACCAACTTTATTTCGAAAATATATAGCTTATATTGGTTTAATTGAGAACATGCTACAAATAAACTATTTCAAGTCCAAAATATACTGCTTAGCTCGCTAATAATGCTTCTATTTTTTGCATTAAATTCAAGCAAATATTTCAAAATAGTATTTATTTTGTTTCTTTTTTCTTAACAGGCGTTTAGTATTACCAATATTTTCAGAATGGATGCACGCCGCTTTTAAAATTTACGAATTGTAAATTCTTCTCAGGCCTTTCAAAAATCAGATAATTTGATTATTCAGCTTCTTTAAGAAGTAAAGAAGTACAGAGCAAAAGTAAAAGTGACAGTGAATGCAGTGAAGTTTTAGAAGAATACATGAGTGGTAGAAAAAAGCTGTTGTGGTGAAATCAGAAGTAGTGAATAGTGAATAATAGTGAAATGATACTTAAAATTATACTGAACATTTGTAAATAAGAGTTAAAGCGAAATTAATGGTGTGAGGAAGAACATGAATGTGAAATTTTAAATTTTCAACCAAAATTATCTAAAGTGTGTTGTGAAAAAGTCTGAACCTCCTGTTTAAAAATAATAAACTTTTTTTACGTATATCACCTGTTTTATTTCTATCAAAAATATAGATCAAAAATATACTGCTAAACTAGGTAGAAAATAGCATTATATTTTTGAACTAATTTAGGTCATAAATAGCATGCTATTTTTAACCTTATTTGGATTAACAATAGCATGCTATTCAGGTGCTATTTTAGGTCTATATTTTCGATCTATTATATGTCGAAAATAACATGCTATTTTAGGTTTCTAAATGGATAAAAAAATGGGAATAAAAATGCGAGCTATATTATTAGGGGTAGTTGTGTGCATTTGGGGACATTTTAAGGATGTTTCTAGACCATAAAAAATATATCGCATTTAGTGCCCTAGTTTCGAGCTATTTTGGTTTTCTGGGAAATATATACCAAAAAGTTGTTATGTTATTTTGGTGTTGATATCTTAAGCCGTTAAACACTCTCTGTATAACATTTTATTTTTGACAGTAGGTTAAATTTAATCAATTTTCTGCTTCATTCTTATACATAAATTACATTACAATGTATAAAGAAACATAATAACACGCTATAATTTTTCAATGTAATTAAAATAAACTATTTGCTTTATTTTGAGAATCAAGCAATGAAGATATGTAATGCTACGCATTCCATTATATACTATTCACAGGTATATTGCATTTTCTCAAATAACGCAAATAAACTATTTATAATGAAAAATAAAATATTGCTGCCAACAAAAGAATACTTCCCCTGTAGGCATTAGGTTAAAAAAAATGAAAAAACATTTCACATTTTTACAAAATAAAAAAAAAAACAAAAAAATTAAATAAAAATGATGTTTTTTTCAATTTTTGTAAAAGTTTAACCCCCATAAGTTTTTTGTTTTTGGGGAAATTATTTTCAATAGGTATTTTCCCCTCATTAAATTTAAATTTTACTAAAAATTTCAAGTCGATTGGACTATTCGTTCTTGAGTTATCGTGTTAACAAAAAAAATGTGACATCAGACGGACAGACGGACATTTTCATGAAACACATTTGTATCTAAAACTTTTTTGTCTAGGACGTTTTTTGGCGATATTAGAAATTCGAAACTACCGTATAATACTATTCTAGCGCTACGCGCTGTGAATGGTATAAAAACAAATTTATTTGTCGACGAGTTAATAAGTTTTCATACTAAATTGTTCATTTACACAGATATAGTGAAATTCAAGTTTGTTAACCAACTGTTTCTTTATAATAAAAACATTTGTTTAACTTTATAATAAAAACATTTATTTAATGAGTAGTTGTTTGCCATTTTATACCCTCCGGCGAACGCGCAGTTAAATAATAATAATAATAATAATAATAATAATAATAATAATAATAATAATAATAATAATAATAATAATAATAATAATAATAAGCAGATTTATTCATCCCAAAAAACTACAAAGGCTTACAAAGGGACACCTCTAAATTTGAGAACATAGAAGTACAGTATTTACAGATTATATTATGTCATTAATATAACACATATGTAATTAAATTATTTTTATATATCTTAAAATTAAATTAAATTAAATTTCACAAATATTTTACTCTATATAAAAATCGACTAGTTTACTCATATTTTTTTTTAAATCTACCCCCCGTCATTTCCCTGACGTCTACAGGAAGTCGGTTGTATAAGGAAACTCCTTTATACAAAAGAGAGCCCAGACCAAGTTGGGATCTGACCTGGGGCAGATTTAAATCTAAATAACTTCGTATTAAGTGCTCATGAACATCCCTTCTATGGGATAGCTTTAGGCATGAATTTCTGGTTTGGTTTAGGACTTGATTTATAAAAATATTTACTTGATATTCGTAAACACTCTTGAGAGATCTTATTTTGTGATTTCTATAGAGATTTTTAGCAGGGTAACGATATTCTAGTGAATATAGGTTTTTTAAAGCTTTGTTTTGTAATGTTTTTAAAGGTTTTATACTATTCTTATTGGCATTTGACCATATTATGTTTAAATATTGTAAATGAGTGTATATTAAGGAAAAATAAACAGATCTTAGATAATTTTTTGGTACTGGTTTTAATCTTTTAAGCATTCCAATTGGACCAGCAGCTTTTTTGCAGACATGGTTTACATGTTCAGCCCAGTTAAGCTGGTCGTCAATTAGTAAGCCCAAGAATTTTATATTTTTAACAGGTTTCAAAGGGATATCCTGAAAGTCGTCATAATTTTCATTTCTTGTATTATTTTTGATAATCATAAATGATGATTTGTCTATATTTAGGGAAAGTTTATGAGCATTCAACCACCGCCTAATTTTAACTAGGTCAGAAGTTATTGCTTGTCTTAACTGGTCCACAGATTTACCATAGTACACGACAGTCGCGTCGTCCGCGTAAAGTTTAATTTTACCCGATAAGTTAAGATTAGTTAATGAGTTTATGTAGATCAGGAATAGTGTTGGGCCTAGGATCGACCCTTGCGGCACCCCACATCTGAAATATTTAAGAAGTAGGGGACGGTGTACCAAGTGAGACATTTTTTACTTTCTGATATAATCTACTCAAAATCTGTGGACCACACAAAAAATTTTAATAAATCCATAGTTAAATTTTTCCGAATCTAATGGCATGGTTAAAATAATTATCTTTTGACCATACTTCAATGTACTTAGGATTGCCATGAATTTAACAGTCTACAGGATGTTACAGAATAAATCTGACTATATTTTTTTTTGCTTAAAATTATTATGAACTAAACATTATTCAGCGATTTTTAGTGCAACCATGTTCAATTTAAACTATTTATTTTTTTAATTTTGTTTGTATTTTTTTAGGTTGCAAAGAGGATTTTGTGGAAATACTGACATAATTGTGTAGCAGCGAGGGATTTAAGAGAGCGAGGCTATAAAGTATTCTCTACCGTGGGTTATATATTATTTTTTTCACTACTAGCGCATTTATTCTTATTATTTAACATTTTTATATCAGTAATAAACTAAAATGTTTACTGGATAAACCGCGCAAAAACGAGTAGCCTTTGTAATCGCCATTTCTGAAAACAAATGAATACATTAATTTATTCACTGAAACTTGACAGTACTAGTGGGTGGCTTTTTGATATTTTTAAAATGTGTGAAAACATCGGTAAGCTCTTTATTTACTGAATAATATGTTATATTTTATTATAATTAATTAATTTATAATATTTGCCATGCTCATTTTTTATCCAATGGCAAAATATTGTTGCATTTTGTCGATTTAACATTATAAGCCATGACATATCTTTGCAGTTCAAGGAACATCAAGTGGAAGATATCAATTGTTTATAAAATTTACTTCTACTAGGAGAGAAAAAAATATTGCTATAGGTGCAGAAAATTGATTTCACAGTCTGAAAACATGATAAATCATGGTATTTTCCAAAGCTAGTAGTGAAAAAAATTATATAACTTATTTCTAAATCACCCTTATAGTTCAAGAAAAATTGCAACCTAATATTACAAATCTGTACATCGATAGAATAGATAAACGGACTATTTAATGGAGCTCTCTACAACTAGAATTATGAAACAAAAGACGTCTACCCTATCTCTATCTCATTTGTGCTACATTTTTCAGCCAACCAAATAAATACTGTATTTGTTTTTCATACAACAAATACAGTATTTATTTGGTTGGCCGGAAAGTGTAGCAGTGAGTGAACGAACATAGCTAATGTGAATCTGTAGAATAAGATAATTCTACTAAAATTAAGATGGCGCCAGTAATTTCTTTAATATAGTTACACTTTTCGCCCGGCCAAGTAAATATTGTATTTGTTCAACAAAGAACAAATACAGAATTTGTTTGGTTGGGTGGAAGTGGGAGTGTATGTATGTATTCTATCCTTTTTAGGTAGAACTTTTGTCAATGTCTAATCTAACGGGAGAAATCTCCATTAGAACTTAAAATTCTGATTAAAATAAAAATTTTCGATGTGTATTACTTAAACTTTTTATGCCTAATGTGCTGGGCACCCTTACTACTATGCCCAATGTGCTATAAGGAACATTCCTAAATTATAAGTAATTACTATCAACTTGCGTTAAATAAATAATAAAAAAAGTTATGAAAAGTTTATTAAAATAATTACATATAAGTAATAAGAAAATGAGATAAAATTAGTACAATTATTTTCTTTTAAGAATGATAGATATTTAGTCTGTTAAGTAAAACTTTACAGAAGGCTTCATAGTCAAATTCCAGATAGTCAATTATTAGATAAGTAAGGTTAAAAATTTATTTCTCTAGACATCAAAAAAGGGTTACTTTACAGAAAAGCAATTTACATTTCACATTCATTGTTTATTTATTTATAAATTACATAATAACCAAAAATTTTAATAAAAAAATAATTTACATGTGATGTAATCATCAGTGAACGCTAGTTGCAGTTGTAAGTTGGTATTCACCCCGTCAGATGATATCACATGAAATTTGAATTGCTACCCAGCTACCATTTTTTTGTAATTACCTAAGCAACTGGAATTGTTATCCTTTATAGGTTGAAATTACGAAAATGTGACATAATATTGTATTAAATATTTACTATAAAATATAATTTTAACAGTTGAAGAATAGTAATTACTATCAAAAGCATTACCTTTACTAGTTCTTAAGAATAGGAATATTATAGTAACCACTTAATTACTACCAAGTTTTAATTACAATTCAGTTCCAACAGGTTAGTCGGCGTTACAATAAGAAGTTATAGTAACTATTAGTTAAACGTTATAATACAGCTTCTAGCCACTGTTTTAAAACTTTATATACAGTGCGGTCCAAAAGTCACCCCCCTTTTAACTTTTGAACGAGTTGAGATATCGACTTCAAATTTAGAGCTCTTAAATAAGACAACTTAAACTATCTTTTAGCATATATTTGATATTTTTAGCTCTTAAAATGTGGGCAGGGGGGCATGGGGGGACATTTTTTTAAATGGAAAGGGGGGTTGTGTGGTACATCATTTTAAAGCCTATAAAATTCTCTATTTAAACTAAAATTTTTAATTTTTTTAAAAAAGTTTTTTAAGGTTTTGATTTTTCAATTTTTTGTGCTAAAACATTCGAATTTTTAAGTTTTTTTTTTATAAATTTTTATTTATGTCAACTTAAATTAGTTTAAAAGTATAATTAACATTTTTTTATGATGAAATTAGGCATTTATAAAAAATTATTTGTTTTTTTTAGAGGAACTTTGACATTAATACCCATTTTAAACCCAAAAACAATTTTTTTTAATTTAAAAATATGGAGTTAAATGGAGAATTTTATAAGCTTTAAAATGATGTATTACACGACCCCCCTTTCCATTTAAAAAAATGTGCCCCCATGGCCCTCTGTCCACATTTTAAGAGCTGAAAGTATTAAATATTTAGCATATATATAAGATAGTTTAAGTTGTCTTATTTAAAAGTTCCAAATTTGAAGTCGATATCTCAACTGGTTCCAAAGTTAAGAGGGGGGGGGGTGACTTTTGGACCGCTCTGTATATATGACTAATAAGTAGGATAACTTTTAAGTTATTATTGGAAAAATCACGTGGTTATATTTATTCATAGAATTACTATAAATTACGAAAAATGCTAGTTATGTACCCTGGACTAGCTTCTACTATCAGAGGATGCTCCAAACGGTGATATGTTTCTTATTTCTTAGGATTTAGGAGAAACATCATGGTTCTGTAAAGTAACGCTTTGCTGTCTAAAATGAGTAAAAAAACTTATTTTCCCGAAGAACATCGAAAAAATATTAGGTAGTTTTTGTTGTTAATTTCATGCTTATTTCCTGGGATTTTGGGTGGACAGCTTTTTTCCTGGCTCGTACATTTATTGCGAATTTTAGCTCTCTATCTAGCGCTTCTTTTATAGTCATCTGCAACAAAAAAAAAATATAAAACTTTAGTTACTAACGTAAAAATTAGTAGTTTATGATACAAGGACGAAAAATAATGTTTTTAAGGCGATTACGACGATTTCATCCGAGCTCGGAGAGCTAGATTGGCATCCGTAATCTCCCTAAAAACAGTTTTCGTCCGTGTGTCATACACTATTTTTTATTCGATTGTAATATATTAATAAATACATTTGTATTTTTGACAATAAATTCGAGGTTAGAATTCAAATGTCAACAGTTTCAATATCAATCAACCAATCAACGTCGACTATTTTACTTTTGCAGCCTAGGCCGAAAAATTAAACTTTTGGTACAGGTTTATGGTGCAAAAAGTGGCGCTTTTGGATGCAATCGAATAAAATAGTATATTACGCAACGTGTTCGCGAACCTAGTTACATTGAAAAAGGTAATTGACGTGTTGTGTACGCTATTTTTCCTACGACCATGTCTTTTTCATTAAGAAAATCATAAAAATTTAGTAAATAAAACTTTGACACTTTAAAACTTTCGAAATGTCAGTTTGACTTTTCTCTAAAATGCACAATACCCTACTAGCAGTAGTAATATTAAAAGTGCATGTTGAATTATCAATAATTTTTTTACTGTATTAAAAAAATATTTTGCTTGGCAATTGTTTGAGTGCATTTTTCGTGTTACAAAATTCCGAGACCGCAGGTCTAGGAATTTTGTAGAAAAATGCGCGAAAACAATTTTCTTAACCAATTTTCACGAGAACTTTTATTAATTACCTTAACCAATTTTCACGAGAACTTTTATTATGAAATTTACTTTCAACAACCTCAAAACCCCCTATTTACCAAATTTCACAAAAACTACCCCCACCCCTTAGGGGATGGAATTGGAAAAATATTATCAAATTCAGTTTTTTCGTCCCCAAAAATCTCTATATACCAATTTTGACGAAAATATCGAAAATATTTAAAAATATTTACCCCCTCAACCCCGTGGGGGTGGAATTAGAAATATTCGATTTCAGCAACCTCAAAAACCCCTATATATCTATTTTCAAATTTTTGTGAAAAATTATTGTATTTACCCCATTTGCCCCCCTTACACCACACCAATGTTTACCAAAAACAATCCCAAGCGAGAACTTTTGGTAACATACCTGTATGACAAATTTCAAGTCTATAGCTTATACCGTTCTTAAGTTATCGTGGATACAAGATTTCCCGGATATAACGATCGACCGACCGTTCGACCGACCTACAGATCGACCGACAATTTTTTTTGCTTTAAATTGATTTAAATCGACATTAAACGTTACAAAACGCAAAAATACGTTTTACGGCTTTCCGAAATTTTGAAAATTTTCAAAATGGGAAATTAATATTCTTTGTAGAAAAAAAAATGTCTTTTAGTGCCCGTACCCAATTTACGTAGAAAAACAAATAAGACCTAAGTGTTAAAACTTACTTGTCCATCAACAGCAATCTTCTTGACATTCCATAGGAATTCACAAACGGCGATAATAAGAGCTATGAGGACACCGCCGAGGAGTACTACGAAGACGCCACCCACGTGGTCTAGGCCCAGCTCCGTCGCTGTCTCTTCGCCTGAATGTTTGTCCGCCTACACAAAAGACAGTGTAAAAGATAAAGTCATTGAATACGAAACACTGGTCAATGTCGAACTGGTTATGCATTTTACCCTTTGCCACGGACACGGAGTAGATTTTACGCCCGGATAGTATGCAATTTATGATTTCTCCCAACTCCGACTAATTACGGCTTTCCGGGTCTCAGTACCTTTCGGACATTCAGTTTTAGCCCTAAATCCGAGCGGAGAAGTTGGTGATTTTTCACGTCATTATTTAAAATTTGACAGCGTAAAAAATACGCCGTGTCTGTGAGTACGTAATGATAAAAAACAATAGGGTTTGACCATTGCAAAAAAAAATATTATTCTTTTTTAAAATTTTATGTTTTTGTTGTTTATTTATGATTAAGTTTTTAATTTTATAAATATTTTTTTTCTTCTACTAAGATATTTAAATAAAAAAAATCCCTACCAAATCATAATTAACAAAAAATAACATTATAGTACTATTTTTATTATATAAATAATTCATTTAAATATTATTTTAAATTTAATTTTAAAAAATTTGTTCAACTTTTAAATTGTTTAAAGGGGGGCGTAATTTTTACGCCGTGTCTGTAGTAACGTTCCATAAATAAAGTGTCTGCGGCAGAGGGTTTACCGGGAAAATATCCTCCGAAACTAAGTATTTTTAGGCAAATGTTTAAATAAACTTTTTTACTCATAAATCATTTAATAACACAGTATTTAACTCTTTTTTCTAAACAGTGTAAATAAGGGATAAAATTGGGCCTAAGTTAGTTGTCAAATCAGTAGACTTTCGCCAGTCTGCCTCTCAGGTACAGAAATAATTATCTGATTTTGATGGATCTACCCTGTAAACCTAATGGTATATTTTTGTTAAAATGTCCGCTAATTAAACGTTAATTATAGGTTAACTTCCATATTATATCACTGAAGAAAAATAGTTTTTCTGTATTTAACTGTTGATCTGGATGTTTTTTTCCTTATAATAAACGTTTAATAACCGAATATTTAAAGAAACACTGCCAAGTAAAAGAGCTTGCCCATTTTTCACCTACGCGCGTGAAATGGATTTTTATTATCAGATTCACTTTTAGCTACCTTAAAAACCCCAATATACCAATTTTCACGAAAACTAGTCCAAGCCCCTCAGGGGTCAGAGTTAGATTTTTTTATTATCAGATTCAATTTCAGCAACCTTAAAAACCCTTATATAACAATTTTAAATTTTTTGTGAAAAAATGTATTTTTTCCCATTTGGCCCCCTTGCCGCACACCAAAAACAATCCCGAGAGAGAACTTTTGGTAAAATACCTGTATGCCAAAAAAAGTCTCTAGCTTTTTTTAAACTAACTTCTTAAATGAATTACTTTAAAAAGTTTTTAATTCGCAAATTAGGTAGCATTAATTTTCCGTCACAAATCAATAATTAACAACAGTTCTGTCCGTTTGTAGTTTTGTCAGTCTGTCGGTCTTTTAGTACGTCGGTCTGTCCGGAATTATGTGACCACAATAACTTGAAAACGAATTGAAATAAGAAAAATAGAATGTTTTGCGAATTTTCCAGGTGGGATTGTTTCTGGTAAATATCGGGGTGTCAAAGGAAGAAATCTTTTATTTTTTTGTTTTTCAGGAAAAGAAAATAAAACAAAATGGTAATGTCAATCACTCTATGCCTTACCCTGTGTCAAACTGGTTTTATAAAATATTAATTTATTGACTTAAGCTTAAGGACTAAATATAAAAGCGGCCGGCTACCTCACTTAATTTTAAATACACTTCTGATTTATGGTGTTTTATTTTCACTGTCAAAAATTTGTCCGAGTCCTAACAACATACTTTCCAAAACAATAATTGTGTAAACATTATAGACTGGGACCTCCAAGAAATTCGTAGAACGATACTATCATTTATGGATCTTAATTGTATGCATTGATATAAACGGTATAATAGGCTACAAAGTTATGCATAGGGAGTTTAATAGTTTAATATAAACAAACATAAATAACTTCAAACGTTAGGTCGGCATTTCTAAATATTATTTAATAAAGAAAATTTATAGTAGGGGAGAGCCCCTAGCAGTGGCCACTGCAGGTACAGGGACCACTGTAACATATTCCAAAAGTTATCAAGTTAATACTTAATTTTAAATACACTACTGATTTGTGGTTTTTATTTTCACTGTCAAGTATTTGTCCGAGTCCTAACAACATACTTTCCAAAATAATAATTGTGTAAACATTATAGACTGGGACCTCCAAGAAATTCCTAGAACGATACTATCATTTATGGATCTTAATTGTATGCATTGATATTACCGGTACAATAGACTACAAAGTTATGCATAGGGAGTTTAATAGTTTAATATAAACAAACATAAATAACTTAAAACGTTCGGTCGGCATTTGTAAATATTATTTAATAAAGAAAATTTATAGTAGGGGAGAGCCCCCAGCAGTGGCCACTGCAGGTACAGTGACCACTGTAACATTTTCCAAAAGTTAATACTTAATTTTAAATACACTACTGATTTGTGGTTTTTATTTTCACTGTCAAGTATTTGTCCGAGTCCTAACAACTTACTTTCCAAAATAATAATTATATAAACATTATAAACTGGGACCTCCAAGAAATTCGTAGAACGATACTATTATTTATGGATCTTAATTGTATGCATTGATATAAAATCTTCTAAAATTAGGTAATCTTAAGGTATTTTTTGTCGAAACCTTGACGTTTTTGGTTAATTTACATATAAGGTTATCAAGTTAGAGTTTTTGTGTGCCTGTGATATTAAAGCGCATTAAATAAAAGTAAATTCAGTCCAATCTGATACATTTTAAAAATGTTTGCTTACGGTTTGACTTACATTTATGGTAGAAATTCGTAAATTTTAGTGTAAGGGCAACTTTGGCGGATTTTCGGCACGGGTTAAAATCTTTTGATCAATTTGAAATTTGGCACATAATTTTGTATGCTCACAAGGAAAAAAATAAGATTTCAAGCCCTAGAATTTTAAATTTACAAGTAAATTTTGTATGCTCACAAGGAAAAAAAAATAAGATTTCAAGCCCTTTACATTTTTGACTTGTTTTTAAACGATTTGTTTTACGAATTTATAAAAAAATGGTATTTTAAAAAACAAAGATATTAAAAAAAATATCACTATTTTTTTTATTGGGTAGTACATATGTGGTTATTAAAGTACTACTTTCTTGTGTGCATTGGTAAAATGTATGAAACATTAATGCCAATGGAGCTCTCTACAACTAGAATTATGAAACAAAAGATGTCTACCCTATCTCTATTTCATTCGATCTCATTTGTGCTACACTTTCCAGCAAACCAAATAAATACTGTATTTGTTTTTCATACAACAAATACAGTATTTATTTGGTTGGCCGGAAAGTGTAGCACTGAGCGGAAAGAACGAACATAGCTAATGTGAATCTGTAGAATAAGATAATTCTACTAAAATTTAGATGGTGACAGTAATTTCTTTAATAAAAATAATATAGTTACACTTTTCGCCCGGCCAAGTAAATATTGTATTTGTTCAACAAAGAACAAATACAGAATTTGTTTGGTTTGGTGGAAGTGGGAGTGTATGTATGTCTTCTATCCTTTTTGGGTAGAACTTTTGTCTCTGTCTAATCTAACGGGAGAAGTCGCCATTGGCACGCCAATGTTTGGCCAACGGGAAGCCAACAAACCAATGTGCTGGGTGGTTTTCAGCTGCATTTTGATCGAACGATTCGGACCTTGGATTTGGTTTCAGCACCCCAAAAGACTGGGACCTCCAAGAAATTCGTAGAACGATACTATCATTTATGGATCTTAATTGTATGCATTGATATAAACTCTTCTAAAATTAGGTAATTTTGAGGTATTTTTTGTGGTTATGTCGAAACCTTGACGTTTTTGGTCAATTTACATATACGGTTATCAACTTACAGACCACTTTTTTTGTGTGCCTGTGATATTAAAGTGCATAAATAAAAGTAAATTCAGTCCAATCTGATACATTTTTAAAATGTTTGCTTACTGTTTGACTTACATTTATAGTAGAAATTCGTAAATTTTAGTGTTAGGGGCAACTTTGGCGGATTTTCGGCACGGGTTAAATCTTTAAATCAATTTAAAATTTGTCACATAATTTTGCATGCACACAAGGAAAAAAAAAAGATTTCAAGCCCTTTACATTTTTCACTTGTAAGTGAAGAAGAAGACGATTTTAACCCGTGCCGAAAATCCGCCGAAGTTGTATAAACACAAAAATTACAGATAATTTTTAACGATATTTTACGATTTATGGTCAATTTTACGAATTTTAGAGGCCCAATTAAGACCCTTAGAAAAGTTTGATCACTCCCACATTTTCAGAAATTTTCTAGTTGCACCTTAATGAGAATTATAAGATAATAAAAAAGTATAAGCCCCACCCTAATGTGACATATGCTTTCGCATTTCAAATTGTTTTTAAACAATTTTATATACGCACGTATAAAAAAGTAATATTTAAAAAAAAAGATAATAAAAAAATATATCAATATATACAAAATAGTTCGTGGGAGGTAATGGGTTAAACCAGTCGTTTTTAAATTAGATTAGATTAAAAATCATGGAAACTATGATAGCGAAATAAAATAATATTTTATTTCGCTATGATTTCAATAGATATATAATTTGGTTTACTATTTTCTTAATCTTTTTTACAATGCAATATTTTAAAATATAGGACATATTTAAAAGACGACTGTCATGGCAAATAATCTCATATTTTGCGATTCATAGGTAAGGGAACGTTCAATAATTACGTAACGCAAATTGTACCAACATTAATACACTTCATACCCCGGTTCTCGCATTATAATAGATTTTAGAGATTTCATATTTTGGCTACCCCCGTAACACACCCCATATTAGGGGGGGTAGCCAAAATATGAAATCTCTACAGCCTTGAATAACGCGAGAATCGAAGTACAATTTGCGTTACGTAATACTTGCACATTCCCTAACTGAAAATGACGCGTCTGATTTTAAATTAAATTAAACACATTATTTTAAATTAAAAAAGCTAGTACTTGAAAACCAAGTTATGGTTTTGGTCGTGCCAAAAGTAGTGTATATAAGTAAACTGTCACTAGGTTGGCTCCCCTTGGCAAACTTTGGGATACAGGACTAAAATAGACATTTTAGTCCTTAATATATAAAAAAAACTATAAAAATATTACTAAAACTTTTCACTTAACGTACCGTACATTGACCCCCTCCATTCATTTCCTTCCACCATTTGTTTTTCAGTTCGTGCAATTTGCCTCCTTCCTGCATTTTTAAAATAGCTTCGTTTATTGATTTTCGGTGATTTGCATCTGAAACAATTAAGGACTTTCTTTAACAAAAAACAAGTAGTGGAAATATACAGGGCGGTCCCTTTATCATGACAATCCTTAATATTTTATTAACAGCTAGATATATCAAAACAAGAGCTTAATGGGATCACAAAATAGGATATAATTTGATATGTTTACTAAACAATTTTTAGGGAACACAATGGAGACAAGCTTAAATTACGTTATGTATGATAAATTAATAATTAAACAAACATGCGCTACTCGTAGGTAAGTTTTTTTTCTGTCTTCGGTCGTGTTTATGGACCTCAGCTCCGCTTCGGTCCACAAAATACGACCTCACATAGAAAAATTCACTTACCTCTACTGGAAGCGCAAATAACTATTTCCTGAAAAAATGTTTATCACGATTATCTTTCCATATATTTTGGATTTTTAAAAATCATTTTTTTTTTGGCGGAGTTTTATTTTAAATTTGGTCCGATTCATCCTTTTAATAAAAGTTATTTTTCCTAAAATTAATCGGAGATTTTCTTCCACTTTTTAGTAATTATTAACTAAACTTTTGTGGGGTTCCATATAAGGGCATATCCACAGTCTCGTATAAGAACATAATACATAACAATGCGATGCCGTGATTGGCTTGATTTGCCGCCATGTATCTTGTAAGCCAATCACGACATCGCATTCTTATGTTTTATGTTCTTATGCAAGCTTCTGGATAGGCCTTAAGCAAAAACGTTTAGTATTCACTACGCTAAAGAGCTCTTAGTGTGTATATTCAGATTTATTATTTTTTAATGGAAACCTTTTTTAACGAACAACACTGAATTGTTTTACTATTGCGGAACTTCCACTTGAAGTGCAGTGGGGGTAGCAATATAGCATAATTAAAAAGTTGACATATTAAATCCAGGTTAACTTTTTCTGGAATCGCCACAAAGTAACAGCCGATCAAGTGACTACGAACTACAGGGAAAAGTAGGGAGCCTAAATAATGCCAATAAACGTCATGAGCGAAGTTTAATGTAACTTTTTCTATTTTGCGACTCTTATAAGCTCATAATCACACGCATTTTGCGTGTTCTTATAGGCCCATAAGAGGTCTCTACTTTTTTTCTGTTGGGTTGGCAACATACAAAAGCCTACCTTTTGACGTTTTGCGTGCAAATGTCAATGTCGATTTAAAGTTTAATTTTTTAGAAAATTTTGTGTTTGGGTTATTTTTTACCGTGTTAAAATTGTGGACTGGTTAATTGCAGTGAAAAAAGAGGATTTGACTGTAAAATATATCAAAATGTCATGTATTCTTAAAATTTTAAACATAGTGTAAACTGTAATGCCAACCCAAAACAAAAATCCCTAAATCAGTCATCAATTTAAATGTAAGTTTTTTTAAATTTTAGAGCAAAATAGAAAAAATTGTATAAAGCACTCGTTTCATAACACGTTTTTAGAGCACTAGTACTTTAGAAAACTCGCCGCAAGCGGCTTCTTTTTCTAAACTTGTACTCGTGCGCTAAAAACGTATGTTATGAAACTAGTACTTTAATATACTATTATTTAGGGACCCTAGGAAAAAGGTCTTCTTTTACTATCATCAGTATTTATATAATTACTTGTTGGCATCGCAATCCCATATCCTTTCGAATCCAGCAAACTACCAACTTGCATCAGTTCACAGTTTCTTTCCATCTCGTATTCGATCGAGGAACTTTCCATGATAAAAGCGTATTTTCTTTTGCTGGTTAAAACTCGTTTCACGCCGTCCTTATTGTCCTTCTCGAACACGCTTGGATCCGCAGATTCCATTTGCACCGACATTCGATGATACGTTGAGAAATTTGTGTCTGAAAATTGATTTTCGCTTTTAGAATTGGTGAATAATATTTTATTACTTTGTGATTCGTAATATAATAGGAATAATCTCTATATAGGGTGTTATGTTTTAGAAAATAACAATCCATCCCGCACGACAAAGGATGAAACCTATGTCTTTTGATTTCTTCATGTAGACTTCACTTTAAATGTCATTTTATTTAGAGTGCATATTATGTAAAGAAATCATACAGTTGATTTCAAAAATAATGGAAAAGTAGGGTTAACTAAAATTTCATGTTTTCCAGAAAATTTAGTTATGTCAATATGGATTATTTAAATGGGGTTATGTCTGTTTGGCATTAAAAAAAATAAGGTTAGTTTAACCATGTCAAAAATCATATGTTATCCTTTTTTGATAAAAACCAAGTTTTGACAACTTCGAATATTGACACTTTAAACTAAATTCAATGAAATTTAATGACAAGTAAATAAATATTTGTCAAATGAAAAAAAAAACAGAATTAACCATGTAAGAATTTTTTTTTAACCTTACTTTTCCATTATTTTTGAAACCAAGTGTACAATAAATTTTTTGCAAAATATGCACTACTTTTTGTTGTCACTTTATTTAGTAACCATATGGTAACCATATTATGTAACAAACTTGGCGCATTATCCCTCTAAGTAACAAATTGGACCAAGGAAGCTATGACTAGTGGTTTAGAAAAGACTGTTAGTGATATTTTTATTATGCATTGGGCTTTTGTTGAATTTTGACATTTAGATTAAAATAACTGTCATGTTACGTCTTACAAATAATTATAATAAGTTCTTAAAAAGTGGAAATTTTTTAAAAGTTATAATAAAAGTAAATTTTTTTACCTATAATATGCTATTAAAATAACATTTTACTCTACCTGAGCTTAAATTATGTTTTTTAAATAAAATTATGAACAGTATTATGCTAACTCGCCAAAAAAACGTTTCCACATCGTTTACTGTGAAACCCTTATTTAGCACTGTATTATATTGCTTAATTTTTACAAAACAGTTTTAGATTGATACTTTAGTTTCCCTTTTAAATGTTTTTCTTGTAATTTCTTCTTGCTTTTTAATAATTATTTGGATTTTTTTTAAACGTCAAAATAATGTTTGTATTGACAATGAATTTGAAACTTGATAGCAACCTTACATAGGGAATTAAATTTATTCTACCAACCATACAAAAAAAAAAACAAATAAACATCAACTCAGATAGATTCTGCGCCAATACGAGTAAAAAAAATCCAGGACACTCAATACGCTCAAAAATTATATCGTTTAAACATTCTCCATAAAGTTACCTAATTTAGTAAGTACACGGAAAAAAAAATTATAGCTAGGAGCGCTATAACACACATACCAAGCAAATTATAATCGCTTATTATATAAATACAAGGCTTTCTCTTACAATTATGGCAGTCAGTGTAAAAATTTATATGAAATACTTTAATTGTTTAGTGAATAATAAAATATAACAAATAGTATGGCATTTATAGCTTAAATAGATTTAATTATTGTCCGTGCTAATAATTTTTATAATATAATAAAATTTCTGTAAATTTATAATAGTGCCTGTAATAAATATAATCGTGTCTGTAATATATATAATCGTTTCCAATTTATTTTTAACATTATTAGTTATTGTGTCCCTTATAATCTATAGCTTAAATCACTATAATTTGCCACTGTTACCAAATATCTTATAATGTATAGCGCAGAGCCCACTAATTTCTTTCCGTGTAAATTAAAAAAAAACACCTAAATCTATTTTTGTGTTTCAAGGGCATTTAATAACCCTATATACATGAAAATCTAGTTAGTAAAATATAGTTTACCATTAACTTAAAAAATTGTTTTTAAAATAAGTTCTATTTTTCGCTAGCCCATGGTAAATTAGCATGGCTCCTAAAAAAAAGACAATACATTTTTAAATACATTTTGTGGCAAGCGGCATTCAGAAATAGGAATTATAACACATCTTTACATATTTAGTAGAATGGTTATTTTGCCTCTATTAAAACCTTTTTTTTTTTAATCTTGATTTAAAAATCTAATACATATTTATATGTATATTTCCGGTGTGTACGTCGGATCCCGGCTAATCGACAATTTAAGCGGTCGGAGCGACGCAGCATCTACTTACAACGGTGTGTGCCATCGGCACTGAACCTGTTAATACGTTGAACCCTGGTTGGTAAAACTTTGTAGGGACCCTTGCAAGGCCTTGGGCCCGCAAGGTGTTTATAATAACAAAACATAAATTATAACAAAATCTCTCTTTTAGAAGCTATAAATACAAATGAAGGCGCCTTCGCCATAATTGTAAATATCAAGTAAAAATAGCACTTTATTAGTAAAATGTTTTTTTCTATTTTACTACTCCGTTAATCCACGGCCGGCTTAAATCCACATATTTTGTAAACCTAGTTTACATAGTTTTTATAGTCTATTATTATAGACTTTTATATATATATATATATATATACACTTCTGCTCAAAAATATCGGCCCACCTAAAAAAATACACATTTTCAAATGCTAATAACTCCAAAACTATTCAATAGATTTATTTGACCTTTTTTTTATTTTAAAGCTTGAACTTTTAGCTCTTAATTACTGGAATAAAAATTATCAAAAATCTTTTTTTAAACCGGCAGCAATGAAAATTACACAGCTATGTTTTTTTACTGCTTCTTTCGATATGCGCACGGTTTGCCACTGCATATTTTTTTACAATTTAATTAATTGATTTTATAGGCCAATTAAATGGGAGTAATTTCTTTTTTAACTTTTTAATTTTCCTTTTCTCGTTTAGGAGATATACGGTTTTTTCTGAAAATAAACATTTTTGAAAATAACAAAAAAACTACACAATGGATTTAATTGATTTATTTTTTAATTTGAAGCTTAAGTCCTTAACTTTTATTTATTTAATTTAAGTTTCTGGTGCAAACATGTTTAAACTGGGTTTACATTGCTTAAATAGTCATGTTTTTTTTACCCAATCTTTTTTGATGCAATTTAACCACAAACTCAAATGTTTCCATAAGTTTTAAAACTTATTCTAAAAGCCACACTTATTGTGACTGATTCTTTCTTTTATTTTTTATCATAAGTCTTCTCATTTAGGAGAAATTAAAGTTTTTCGGAAAAAGTGACTTTTTAATCAGTGGGCTAGTGCCACCCCTGTAAAACTGTATATGACGGAAAAGCGTCGATAGAATATAAAAATCTATTGCACTTCTATAACTTTAGCTTAAATAAATACATTTAATTAACACGTTTTCTGCGTTAGCAACTTTTTGGTTCCCAGCTCAGACTGCGTTTTGAGGCATATATGTCGAACGAACTTTACACAGACTGTTTAAATCTCTAATGGTACTCCAAAAACAAGTTCTAACGTCTTTTTAAGGACTTTTTGCTTTTTATTTTTTTTTAAACAAAATATTTTATCAAATAAAATAACAATAAACAAATTTTAAATTTTATTAAAATTATTTAATAACAATTATAAACACAAAAAAACGTATTAGACGTGTATGTTTTTTTACAACAATGCTGTTTTTCGTTATTATTAGTTACATTACATTATGGTCAATAAAACATTCAATTTAATTTAACAAAACACTAAAACTAACCAACATTACACGATTGGGTTAAGATCGGGGCTATTAGCTGGCCACTCTAAGACGTCGATACCGACATCTCTTAAGTATCGTCTGACATTTGCTGCAGTATGCGGCTTTGCATTGTCTTGCATGTAAATAAAGTCATCGCCTATAAATCCGGCGTAAGGTACGACGTGCTCTTCCAAAATTTCTTCGACATACCTTGCCGCTGTAAGACTTCGCCTTTGCCGTCCACGTTCTTCCCTTATAATAAAAACGGGTTCAGTTTTAGCTTCCAATGATATACCTCCCCATATCATGCACGATCCACCACCATAACTAACTTTTTCTGCAATGCAGGCCTGTGCATAACGTTCTCCAGGACATCGGTAGACACGCTGTCTTGCATCATTCCCAAATAGACATATCCTGGTTTCATCAGAAAACATAACCTTTGCCCATTGGTTTCTGTCCCAGTTTAAATGTCTTCTTGCAAACTGCAGCCTGGCACGACGATGGTTAGCAGTGAGTTTAGGTCCAGTTGCGGCCTTATAAGAGCAAAGGTTTCTTTCAAAAAGCCTTCGACCAATAGTGGACCTACTTACTGCTACACCTCTTGTTTCTTGAAGCCGTGATCTCAAATTAACTGAATTTAGACGACGATTCCGCAGGGAATTAAGCTCGATAAATCGGTCATCCCGAGCGGACGTGCACCTATGTCTGCCAGCTCCTTGGCGTCGACTAAAGGAACCGGTCTCCTCAAAACGTTGGAATACTCTTCTTACCGCTGCTCTCGTAATATTTAACTGTTGAGCAACAAAACGCTGACTGTGCCCTTCTTGTAGCAGAGCTACAGCTTGGGCAGCTACTTCCGGACTTGTTTCCATTTAAATAATACAATTAAATAAAATTTTAACGAGTTAAAAAAGTATTGTCACATAAGTGACAAGTCTTGTCAATCATAAAAAAGTTAGTTACAGGGGTGGCACTAGCCCACCACTTAAAAAGTCCTTATTTACCAAAAAAACATAATTTCTCCTAAATGAGAAGACTTATGATAAAAAATAAAAGACGGAATCAGTCACAATAAGTGTGGCTATTAGAATAAGTTTTAAAACTTATGGAAAGATTTGAGTTTGTGTTTAAATTGCAACAAAAAAGATCGAGTAAAAAAAACATGACTATTTAAGCAATGTAAACTCAGTTTAAACATGTTTCCAACAGAAACCTAAATTAAATAAATAAAAGTTTACGATTTAAGCTTCAAATTAAAAAAAAAATCAATTAAATCCATTGCGTAGTTTTTTTGTTACTTGCAAAAATGTAAATTTTTAGAAAAAACCTTATATCTCCTAAACGAGAAAAGGAAAATTAAAAAATTTAAAAAGAGATTACTTCCATTTAATTAGGCTATAAAATCAATTAATTAAATTGTAAAAAAATATGCAGTGGCGAACCATGCGCATATCGAAAGGTGCAGTAAAAAAACATAGCTGTGCACTTTTCATTGCTGCCGGTATAAAAAAAGATGTTTGATAATTTTTATTCCAGTAAGTAAGAGCTAAAAGTTCAAGCTTCAAAATAAAAAAAAGATCGAATAAATCCATTAAATAGTTTTGGAGATATTTGCATTCAAAAATGTGTATTTTTTTAGGTGGGCCGATATTTTTGAGCAGAAGTGTATATATATATATATATATATATATATATATATATATATATATATATATATATATATATATATTCTATTAAAGCTATAATAGACAGTGTAGCAGTGTAGGGTAGAGTGATTTTTTTTTGAGAAATCGAGTCTGAGCACAAAGGATGCGCACCACCCAGGCGAACATTCCTGTGAATTTTGCGATTTTTATTATTGTATCTTCATCCTCCCCAAATGACCCAAACGTGAAAAAACAGGTTACTCGACATCACTGTTAATTAACGTTTTTTTTTCCATAACTTCCAAACGGTTTAATCGATTGACTTGAATTTTTGCACATATATTAGTGTTGCCATAACACTTAATATAAATTTTGTATCATACTCCTTTCGGGGGACTAAGGGGGTTATTAGGGTTGTTTAAGGGGTAAAAATTATAAATTGGTGGCTTGAGTCACTTTAGTTTAATTTTGTATCGATTTTACCAAATTCTTGTTTCTCGTTCCTATTATTATAAAAAAACATTTTTTTCTACCTAGGGGGGCAAGGAATTTATTCTATCATAACTTTAGCTCATACGGCTAAATTGTGGGTTTTTATATTTTCTCTCCCAATATCCAGCGTATAATAATACAAAAATTTAATCTGAATTTAAGTTAATTAGAATAGTTTATTTGAGTATTTGGGTATTCCTCATGAACCAGGGGGCATCGAGTCATATTCTGAGTACCTTGTTTTGAAAGGCCTGAAGTTTGGTTGAGAGCGTTTTGTTAGGTGATTTTGTTCCAGGCTGGAGCTCCGTAGAGAAGTACCGGCTTTATGATTTGGTTGTAAAGATGAAGTTTGTTTTAAATAGATAGGGGACTCTTTCTTAGGGGGTAGAGTTTGGAGAGGCGGCAGTTGGCTGTTTGTAGGGTGTTTTTGACGTGCTGATCCCACCCAAGGTTTTTGGATATACTAATGGCAAGGTATTTGGCATGGTTTTCCCAGTTAATTTCTTGGACATTTATATGAATGGGTCTAATTCTAGAGATTGGAGTGCCTTTTGTTTTGTTGGTGTTTAGTTTGATTTTCCATCTGGAGAACCATTTGATTAGGGCATCCATTTGGCGCTGGACGGAGATATGGATGCGCAGGGGATTCTTAGCTTTTGCTAGGATGGCGGTGTCGTCGGCAAACAGGGCTATTTCAGTAGCCCGTGTTTTTGGAATATCTGCAGTGAAGAGGTTGTACAGAAGAAGGGATAGTGGGGAGCCTTGTGGAAAGCCAGCTTTGATGGGGCGAGTACTGGACTATAAATCGCCTAGTTTGATTTGGAAGTCAGTGCCACTTAAATTTGATTTTTTAAGCAAGGTAGCAAACATTTTCGAAAAAATGTATTGAAATCATTTAGGGTACGCTATAAGGTTTATAAATATTCAACATTCGACGCTTCATGAATTTTTTCCTTTTTTTTTTGGATTTTTTACCTGTGTGTACCGCTTAGAAGAAGAAGCTACGGACCTTTATTCTCTACTTCGTATAGAGAACATAATTCCAAAATATCAAATATATGCCTTTTGTCCTCTATTTTTTTCCAATTTTTCCAACTGATATCTAAAAAACTTACCCTTAAAGAACTGTGCAGTAGCACCACCGCTGACACACCCGTATTTAATTTTGCTCTGCCCCGCTAAGTCTTCAGCACTTTCGATCGTCGGCCCCATTCTTTCCATCGTCAAGAAGGCGGCTAGATTGGCAGTGTAGGAAGCTGTCATGATTAACGAGAAAAACCACCACATTCCCGCCACCATTCGGGTAGATATTCCCCTGTAATTAAAAAATAACTGGATTGCAATTAAACTGATTTTACAGTTTTAATGAACCTAAATGCATCATTAAAAAAAATATACAAAAGTTAAAACAATATTTTGTTGGGCTTTGCGACAATTATGTCACCGAAATTTAGACAATTTTTGACCTTTTGACTACAAATGAAATTTATATATTTTGAAAATCTTTGATATCCAACATTTTTAACAGCCTAAAATAGGTATTAGTTTGCTAGAAAAAAAAAAACGAAATTCTGAGTTTACTATAAAAAAAAATTTCGCAAAAAAAATGAACCGACTTCTATGTCTCTAAAAAGTAAAAAAAAGTCGGTGCTAATTTTACCATTCCCTAAATTAATTACTAACAATAATTTTTATTATTTTTTTGTTTGCTGTGAAATTGGCACCGACTTAAGTATGGTAAAATCACAAAATTTATCATTTTCTCTTGATATTTTAATATTACAGGTCCAGAGAATCAAGTTTAGCGGCATTTAAAAGATTTTCAGTGTACCGTAATATTTGAGTGACCTCTTAATCAAGTTATCCGGCTTATCCCAGTTATCCGAGTTATCCGATATTTCTCTAAAAATTTGGTTGGTAAAATGATTAAATTTATCTTACTTATCCGGCTTACCCGGCATTATCCGAGCGTCAAATTGAAACGGGACCACCTCATGAATGCCCTCTTTAAGTTGCAAAAAGTTTCATCAAATTCCGTTTATTCGTTCCAAAGTTATGCGGGAACAAACATAAAAAAAGTCACACGTCGAATTGATAACCTCCTCCTTTTTGGAAGTCGGTTAAAAAGTGACGACAATTTTTACTTGATACACCCTTCTTCCTATATTACAATTAATTGCCTTATAAAACCTTTAAAAGGTCAACAAATTTTCAAGTTATGTTGATTTCGAATATAACTTCCGTTTTTGTCTATCACGTAAGGGGTTTGGAACAACCGCAGAGCGAACCAAAAAAAATACAAGGACAAAATTCTGAATTTTTGCTTAAGAATATTTTAGATACCGCTCATTTTGAATAAAATAACGAAAAATTAAAAAAAAATTATCCTCGCCATTAGGGTGGTCCAAAATTTTATTTTTGTTTCGATATTTCTAAAAATGTGTCAAATGGCTTCTTTTAATTATGTTGATGTATCCAATGTACATAACTTTTAATAACTAAATTCTACACTTCATGTTAATGAATAAGATTTTTGACATAGCTCGTAGCTCAAAAAAATTATACGTGATGGAAACAAAAAAATGCTTGTTTGGCGGTGAGTGAGTTTTAACTAAGTCAGAAAACAAAAAACGAGTATTTAAATTATAAATATGTGTGTTATTTTAGGAAGCTGTCACGCTTAAAGAGAAAATCATTAAATATTATATAAAAAGCTAACACCATTTTCTGTCTTCTAAAACCTTTAAAAGGTATCACCCACAAACATTGTCATTAGCTGACCTGTATATTACCTTCAACATTTTTGTCAAAACCTTTAAAAATACATTGTTAATGAGATGTCGTTAATTTAAATTATTTAAATCATAAATGTGTATGGTAGTTTAGAAAGCTGTCTTCAAGAAATAAAAAGTCATTAAAAATAATCAAAAAATTTCTTTTCTCTCTTCTTAAACCTTTGAAATGAATAGCATAAAAACATATAATATATTATGTAAATAACAATATAACATATAATATAACATATAATATATTATTTAAATAACAATATTGTTATTTGGTGAACTGTATATTTTTTTTCAAAAATGTTATCAAAACTTTTAAAAAATATTATTAATGGAATTTTGTTTATTTAAATCATTGAAGTCATAAACATGTTTGGTAGTTTATGAAGCTGTCATAATTAAAGAAAGTTCCACATTCTCGTTATATTTCCAGTGGATATGACATGACTTATGTCTCTGTAATTAAAAATTTTTAATGAACATCGCCATTAAAAATTCTATAAAAAGTCCAAACCAAAAGTTTTAAAAGACAAACATAGTTTTTGACGACTTAACTTAAATCTTCACCAGAAAAGGACTTTTTGCAAATCCGAGGAGTGTAATATAGAAAACGCAGCGTTATACAGGATGATTTTTAAATATGTACAGTTTTATTTTTTATAAAAAATATAAAAAAAGTTCTCATAAGCATACGTTCATAAACGGGTTATTAGGGAGCTAAGTGCCTTCCAAAGAGGTTCCCAAAATTCGATTTTTATTTAACCCTTTTTGTTATAGCTACGAGGTTTTGAATGTGATCTATTCTTAATAAGGCCTAAACTAGAAAAAAAAAGTAAATTTTACCTTTCATTTACTGTGAAATTATAATTAAATTAGTGCAAAAGTGTATTTTACTACATTAACCATGTAATTTTTATAGTACTTCATTAAATTTATATTTTATTAGTTAAATTATGTAATAAAAAACAAAATAAAGTAAATTTTTAATATTTATTTGTAAATAAGTACAGATAATTAGTAAATAATATTTCAAATTTTGTATTTAATACAAAATAATTGTGTTTTTTACAAAATAAACGCATTAATATTGTTATACTTTTACAGTAAATGTAAAATCCCAAGGTCACATAAAGACCTCACTGAGTTTTCTATTAAAAGATTAAAGCAAAGACGACCCTCGATGATTGAGAAATAGATAGCTTAGCGCTGCAACCACCCTGGACAAGGGATGAAGATCTAGTTGACTTCGGAGGAGGTTCGTAGCCCTGAAATATTTATAATCGTTTTCCTAACTAGAATAAAATTTAGATTAAATCATTATTTAATAAATAAAATAATAAATTAACAAAGTAAAATATATCAATACAATTTACATAAAGAATAAATACTAAATTTAGAATATTTAATAATTAATAATTCAGCCTATTCTCGTAAAAGGTTAGTTAACATCAATAACTTATCTTTCTCGAACACGGTACCCCTCAATATTATTAAGTTAAAAAAAAATGTGCCCAAAATCTAACAATGGATCCTAGTAGTGGAAGGTCTGGACATTAAATAACCACTTTCAGTAAAATCCCAACCGTAGCGCTTTTCGAGAAAAAGCTTAACATCTCTTCAGGAGGACTTACGCTTCGTACCATTTACTTTTAGAAATGAGTTTGCTTTAATCTTATATAATTTTTGCTGCAGAATTCGAAACCCATTGAAAAATTTAGCTAACTCTTCGTTTTCTAGAAAAACGCAATTACTTCTGCATTTAATGCCATTTTAGAACAACCATATTAAAATATTTTTTTAACCTAACGCTCTTTTGGCGAGCCTAAAATTCAGCTTTACGCTTCTTCTTTAAAATCGTAAAAGTTCAAAGCATAATATGTGTATATATTGCACTTTCAACCCTTTAATTAAACCATAGTTTCAGATATTTATGCTTAACTTTGTAGACTGGCTATCCGTCAAATTTTGATTATAGTGTCAAATTTAGCAGAATCGTGGAGATTAAATGCAGCGGTCCCAAAACCAAAATTTAATACATTATACTTTACTAAAAGTACAAAAATACTTTTTGTGGTAAAATTTCGTTTAGTCAGACTTAAACAGATATTTTTTTTCTAGATAATCAATAAAAAATAAATGGGTTTATTATTATATGATTGGGTGAACGGTTTAAATTTGTAAAAAATTTCGTCTGCGGCGCTGGGGCATTTTTACGTTCTTTTATTGAAGTTTGAGAAATTTGATAAATTCCGCCCCCCCCCCCTTAGCAAATCCTGCGCACGGCCCTGATACCGCCTATATCACTTGCGTGATAATTCTTTTGATTTTTGCCTGTCGTTAAAATCGACCCAGTAGTTTAGGCTATAGAAGGTACTAAATCAGTAGTTTAGGCTATAGAAGGTACTAAATAAATATGCATGCATAAATACAAATATACAAAAAACATAGCCCTCAGTTCACCTTGCCATAGTTCAGTAAAAATAATTAAAATCAAATACAAATTGTTTTGAAATTTAATTATAGATCCAGTTCATAAAATAAAAAAACACTTAGAAATTAAAATTATAAAGCAACATAATTATTTTTAAACAATGTAAAAATGGCATTTTTCCTTAGTTTAAACATAACGTTTTTTTATAAAACCTTAATAAGAACTTATTGAGAACCGCTGTCAGAAAAAATTACATTTCTAATAACACTAGTCTACACATTTAGGCTTAAGCATCTCTAAATATCTTTTTATAAATGGGTCAGCAGGTACAAAACATAAATATATTATGTTTTATAATTTTACAAGTATACGAATAAAGCTTTATTCTTAGCTTGCTAAAAAACCGTTAGACTAAAAGACTGTTTTAATATGGTTGTTCTAAAATAGCATTAAATGCATAAGTAATTGCGCTTTTATAGAAAATTCAAATAGTTAGCAAAATTTTACAAGTGGATTCGGATTCTGCAGCAAAAATTATATAAGATTAAAGCAAACTCATTTCTAAAAATAAATGGTTCGAAGCGTGAATCCTCCTGAAGAGATGTTAAGCCTTTTCTCCAAAAGCGCTACGGTTGGGATTTTACTGAAAGCGGTTATTTAATGTTCAGACCTTCCACTACTAGGATCCGATGTTAGATTTTGGGCACATTTTTTTGTAACTTAATAATATTGAGGGGTACCGTGCGAACATGGGTAATAATCCAATTTATATAGAACACTTTTTATTAATATATTTATTTTATTCTGCGGCGATTACGATTTAAAATTTCTATTTAAAAACAAAAACTCTTTTATAATTTTCAGCAGACAAGCCCTAAACTTACAAAACGCGACTCGAAAAATCTCTACATGAGTCTCACTCGATTATTTAGAATGGACTAACCTAAATTGGTACCTCACAAAAGATATTATTGCAATTGATGAGTAACTTCTAAATAAATAAACAATATTGTTTTTTATGATATTCAAAAATTGCCCGGAGAGTTACATAAATCATTTGTAAAACATTCGCAAAATATTTGTAAAAGTTAACAGTTAATTTGTAACTTGACCAATGTTTACTACCCAAACGACGATTAGATATCGTTAGAACCTATTTGTTATTGCGTACAAACTTGTGTAACATTAGACGGCGCCACCATTTTGTACGCTCTCGATACAGAAATATTTTTAGTCTATAAGGATTTTTAATAAATTCGCGGTCAGTGCCAAAGTCACTATACCAATATATGCCACTGATGATCGCAAAGCGTAAAATAGCAGCTATATGTCATTTTGGTTGGGATTTTCTCATTGATTGTTAAAATTCTGTAGTAGAGGAGTGCAATAGAAATCGCAATATTTTTATTGTATAGTAATTACAAATTAGTCATTGTATTGCTTTGCAATTATTTTTAATAAATTCCAAAATTAGAGTAATCTTTTACAAAAAAATACGTAATATTTTACTAAAATAATACAAATAAGCATACTTAAATTAGTAAAAATTTACAAATAATTTGTGAAATAATACTAAATTATTGAGAAACATTACAGTGACTCACATGGGTAACCAATTACCCATGCGAGTTACTGTAAATTTTAAATATTTTTTTTTAGTGTATGCTAATTTCATACGAGATTTCATATTTATTTTAACCAGGGGTGGGCCTTGTTTGCCCTAAACTTTTCCTTAATTAACTTTTATGTAGTTTTATTGTTAGTATTCCCTAGATAAAAATACACAAAAAGGCACTTCTGTTACAGTAACCGTTTTTGAGAAAATCCAGTTAAAAGTAAAGTTTCAGGTTTCAAAAATTATTTGGAATATTCTTTTTAAGTTTCTCAATTTTTAATTTCTTAAGCCGTTTAAAACTTAAAGAGGGAGGACTTTTTGACACGAACTGTATAGTATAACATAACATTTTTCTCGAATTTATGGTGTTTAAATCAGTTTTTTTCCGCTCTATCCAACTTTATAAATGTCGGATCTAAACTATGGTCTGTTTTATCAAGCAAGATAGTAAATTAAAAATCGCATAGTGAATATTTTCAAAACAGATTAGAATATTGGATGTGAGAATATACTACGTAGTTTATTTTATAAAACATAACTATATTCTATACACAAACATATACTATTCAAACCTGTTGTAAAAATATTTACTGTGCGATTTTAAATTTACACTCTTGCTTGATGAAACAGACCATAGTAATGTAAGGGTATAAGATAGGGTGAAAATATGCGATTCAGTTTCAAAGAGTACAATGTCCAGTCATCAGTTAGTCAGAATACTGCTAATACCGAAAAAAAGTGGATGTTAATGCATTACTTGTTTGTCATTATGGACAGCAGTGGCGAACCGAAGAAGATTTAATCTTCTCTTGAGGAATCATAAAGTCCGACGAAGCCGTTGAGGATCCAAACATAAATGAAAATTATGTACTTTGTGAATTGACGGACAAGCTCGTATTTATTTCTTTTTAATAAAGTATCCTGTTGGGTTATTTGTTTTTTAACTCTACACATAAATAGGACTCTTCTTAATACATTTCAATTTCAAATTAAGAAATATTAGGTCAAAGAATACCATATTACGCAATTCAACAGGATTCACAGACATATCTTTGTTAAAATTACTTTATACTACGTTTGTGCAGTCTAAATTGGAGTATGCATGTATTATTTGGAACCCAGGTTATATGACACATGCCGATCACTTGGAAGGAATTCAACGGAGGTTCTTAAAGTTTTTAAAGTTTATGGTAGATGGCGTTTACCCTCCCATTGGGTATCCACACACCGAACTGCTTAATAGATTTGGCTTCGACTCACTTGAAAACAGGAGAAAAAGATTAGGCCTTACATTTTTATTTAAAATTTTGCACTTTGGTATAAACTGCCCAGATATATCAGATAAAATACCAATACATGTACCAAGAGTAGGACCTCGTGATAATTTAACTTTTTATCTAAGAACTCCTAGGACAAATGTATTGAAATCCTCCCCAATTTATTTTATATGTAGTACCTGCGATTCCCTGCAAGATAGTCTTGACATATTCAGTACTAGCCTAACTGCAATTAAAAGGTTAAATTTAAGTTAGTACTATTCCTGTTCTTTCTTTCATTTTTATTTTTTTTCTTGCAGTATTTTAATGTTTAAGTCTTAACTTTAAGTATTATAATGTTTCTGTATTTGTATATATATATATATATATGTGTATATTATATTGTATATATTTCCCACCCTGTAATTGGCCTCGGCTGTTGGTGGTGTATCGAAATAAATAAATAAATAAATATTATACAAAACAATAAAAATTTGCCGACCGAGTGTGTTCTGTTCGCTTTTTGCTTCTGGTGTAAAATTTACATGAGACGACATTGCACTATTTGATTCTATACCCCTCATATCTTCGCCGCTTGTTTAATATTGTACGGCTTTGATCATTCTAGATGTCGGCTTCTTTGAGCAAAAGTCATCGCGATGCATGGCTGTACAAGGAAGCGGTCAGGATATCGTAAACTATGACCGGCGAGAAAACATGCCGAAGTACATGCCTTACCTTGTTGGCACGCGCTTCTTAGAATGTCGCTTTGATCTACTCACCGAGACCCGAGGCACATCTTTCAATCATCGCACATAGGTTAAGTGTTTAACTAAAATACTGCTGCCAAGAAAGGAATACTTTTTACGGTGAGGTCCAATATTTACCCTCTTCTTAACATTTGAACGGAGAAAAACTAGTAACACAGGGGTAGACAAAAATTACCAATATGGTCTAGTTGCCAGGCTTGACCTCCCTACCATTACTACTACTAATATTTGAACGAATTAAGATATCAATTTCAGTTTTGGAACACTTTAATACAACTTAAACTGACTTTTTGCATATAAACTGATCGAAAAAAGTTAAGGATATTTTGGTTTCACTGAAAAAAAATAATCGAAAAAACGAAAAATTGCCTACGGCTGTCTCATTATCTTGTATAACTGTATTGAACATTTCTGGGACATGCTTGGTAGAGCAGCAGCTGCTGAAGTAATAGATCCTTAACCACATTTTATGACGTAAGGAAACTAACAAGTTCTTCCAGATTTTGATATATTGGACTAAAATCAGCTTAATTTTTTAAGTATGCCTCGCTGAGTTGAAGCGGTTATAGCCAACAGAGGTAGAATTACTCGGTATTAATTAATTTTCAGTTTTTAAAAAAAATTTCTTGTTTTACATTAACCCTCCAATAGTGGGGCCTATTTAATGACGTGTGTGGAGGCCCCGGTCTTACAAACCGGGTTATCACAAAATGGTCATAATTGCATTTTTAACCAATTGTTATAAAATATTTGTAAAGAGGTGTTAGCAAAAAGTATATTTAATACGTTAACTGTCCCCATGATGATTTTTTTTGTCCCTCTAAGTCAAGACATTTGTTTGCAATATTTAGTTTTAAAGTTATTGCACATTAAGTTTTTCTATGCAAAAAAAATCTTTACCATTTTTTCAGTGTTTGAGTGCATGTTATTCATGGACGTATTAGACTTTTTTTTATTCATACGTCCATGATTTATATATGCCTCATGGACGTGTGGGAAAACGTATCATGAATCATATGTGATTCATGTGTCAGTTAACGTGTTAACTTATTTTTATTGACACTTTATTATACATGTCAATAGGTAAAAAAAATGATTCTAAGTATAAAATAAAAATTTTATTCTTTTTGGTAATATTAAATAAATAATATAAAAATAAATACAAAATTCCCTCTATGAAATACTATAAAATTAAAAAACAATAAAAACAGAATAAAACATAAAAATATAAAATAAATGTATAAAATTACCATAAATTCAATTCCAATAAATAAAATAAATAGTGGTACGCGAGTAGTGGCCCAGGTCTCGTACACCGTGTCACGCTGTAACGCTTCACATACTTGACTAATCAATACTAAATGGACACCATAGTTTACCCTAAATTGACACTATAGTTTATGCATGGCTGAGGAATTAGTGACAGAACAGTTTTCCACGAGCTCTCGCTGCAAAATGGAACATGTTTTTAACTAACCCGGTCCCTGACACCCTGACGCCACTACTGGAGGGCTAAGGAAAACATTGTTAAATCCCAAATATTAATATTTTTAACATGATTAAATTTATTTGTTTTTTAGAAATGATTAGAGAATATGGACATTTTACGATTTTTTTCCTAGAATAACAAAAACCCTTTATTGAGGTAATATTTGACATTTAAAAGTTTAAATAGAATTACCTATATATGTTATCCCTTGACAGTAGAAGATTAAGTTAAATAAAAAAATATATTTTTTCTTCAAGCGTACTAAAATGTTCATATTTTTTTAACTGAACACACTAGTTAGAAGTGATCCTTTTTTTTACAGTAAAAAAAAAAGTTTATTGTTGTAAGCTGTAAAAAAAAGTTATTTAGCAAAACCACCACTGACGGCAGCACTCTTTGACTTTGATGTCAGCCATACTTCAAACTTGTTTGTTTATAATGTAAACAGGTGGTTGACTCGAGATTCTGTGCAAAAATCTTGTGTGAAAATGATTAAAGAAGAATATATGGTTTATACACCTACAAATCTCCAAAATTGCAAATGCTACATTATACAAGTTACCATCGAAATCGCGAAAAGTGTACGATTTAGCCTACGGAAAAAATTTAAAGAGGTAAGGAAGGTTTAAGTTTATTTCAAAAGGGTTTTATTGGCCTATTTTAATAAAAAAACATTCTTTGTTACTGAATAAATTAAATTCAAATAATAATATTAAAAAAAAATATATAGGATGCTTGAAGAAAAAATAGTATGTTTCACTCAGAAAAGTGATTTTTTTACTCGTCTGTAGTTTCCAGACTCCGCTTCTCGTCGTCAGTAAATACAGACTAGTAAATAAAAAGCTTCACTTTTGCTCTTAGTAAAACAATATACTATTTTTTTAGAGTTATTTTTTTTAATTTTTAAAAATTACACAATGTATAGCCGTCACAATACGAAGAGGTAAAATATAGCATGTAAAGTATAGGCGAACTTGAATTTTTCACATTCACAGAGATGCTAGTTCATAATATGTGCACAGTATAAGCTAGCACTTAATTAGGTAGAGAAAAAGTTTAGACACAGAATACTCCAATTCTTAAAACCCATTTCTTAGTACTTACTTTGGAAGAATGTCACAACCTTGTGCCATAATCGACCCAAGAGTTAGCCATAAACAATTTTTGATATTCCAGACGTTTTCTAGTTCAGTCGGCCTTGGGTCACAGGGATGTGGATTTTCCCAATCGTTTGGATTTAACCTAAAATATAATTTTAATAATAATAATAAAGACAAATTTTGGTCCAGAATTAAAGATTTGTAAACAACTTTTAAAAATGTCCGTCCGTTTGTCTGTCCATCCTTCTGTCTAGACAGACCCATCTTTTCATATGTCACGATTTTTGTCGGCGGAATAGCAGAAAAAAACTATCTTGGTAATAACACAAATTCGCGAAGCCTATTGAAATTGAAAAGAATCCCCTCAAAAATAAAAAAAATTATGTAGCCCCACATACCATTTAAAAAAAAATGAAAATATTGGAATAATTACTTTTATTAACCCTCTATTGCACACAATTTAATTTTATGTACAACGAAAAAAATAATTCTAATTCAAATTCAAATGCTTTATTTATGTAGTTTAAGGGTGATTCTGGGCCAAATAGGACCCAAGGAAAACTTTGACTTCTTTGATTTGCCCTATTTTTGGCTCGTGTGTTATATTTGTCCAAAAAGAACCTTTTTTTTTTAGATTTTTTTGACATTTATTTTTGGAATTATGGCCTTTTAAAGGTGACAAAAATGCCCAATTTTCCTAAAACGTATAATTTTTAAACGGTAAGATATAGAGACTTCAGACAAAGTGTATTTTAAAGTTTGTTAGTTGGAAGTTATTTTGATAATAGAGCAAATTTAAGTTTGGTGATTTTGGTGATAGTTACCAAAGTAACCAATTTTTCGTGACATTTTACTCAAAATACGCCATCTTCGATTGTTTTTATGTTAAACTACAGACATTTCTCTAACAGTTACCCAAATTTCAAAATGGGACCGCCATATATTCGTCTTTGGTAAATTTTTAAAAATATAGTAGCAACTCAATTTTTTATTTATTGGTAATATTATGACCACAGTTTGATGTACGTTGTAAGTTAACTTTACCTCAATCAAATTTAAACTAAAATTAACTTTTTTGCAAACGGAATTTTAAGTTAATTGATTAATTTTTTTAATATAACCAGCCAAGACACCCAAAATTAGGCAAGGTATTATTTTTGCTTTTACAGAATGTTTTAGACATTCATAATATTCTATAATTTGTTTAAATAAGCAATTAATTATAACTAGCCATATTTTGTAAAGCCTACTATGTTTACTAAACATTGTTTAATGCCATACGTACTATATAAGCCAAAAATCAGACAAATCGAAGAAGTCTGTGTTTAAAATTGAATATTTTGTGTTTTATTTACCATGGAATGAGCCCAAACGTTTTCAGCTGTAATTTTTTTTGGTAAATGTTGAGGGGTCAAAACAATCCTAGCCGAATTGTTTGAATAAGGAACCTATATGTAAAATTTGAAGTCTTTAGCTCAAAGCGTTTTCAAGTTATAGTGATCACAAATTTTCTTGGACAGACAGATTTTCCAGTTAACCGACACACAGATTTCTATTGGTAAACTATTGTTTTTTGTATATTAAACGACGATAAAATAAAAAAAAAATAAAAAATACTAACGCAGAAGAGGAAAGTAAAATTTAGATTTCCCATGCGAAGATTGGGTATCACAGCTAGTACATATAAACTCAATTTGAGGTTTTCCAAAACATATTATGTAAGTATCTTATTATTGCATTAAAAGAACTGATGTTGGTGTAATCCATTGAATGTCGTCCAGCACAGGGCGCTCGACCATTTTCAAATTTAATATTATTTTGCCTGTTGTTTACCCTATATATGTATACTTTAAAACCAATGTTAGAATATTTTTATTTTGCTTCAGTTGGGGGTGGCCACCCTATAAACTTTGCTTTTTTTTAATTTTTGCATGTTGGGGAAATTTAAATTTCTCAGTTATTAAATGAGCTAGCGATATGAAACAAAAATTACTTTTTTAAGCATACAATAGGCTATATTTTTTGTTTGAAAGACTTTTTTCTAAATAAAATCAAAATAGGTGAAAATTTTATCCGAAATTTGATATAAAATTTAATAAAATGACGATTTTAAAATTTTAATATTTTCTTAGGGGGTTGAATTGAGGGGGTGAATTTTTTTTATAAATAGGGACCTATAATTACTATACACTGTTAAAATTTCAAACCAAAATATTTACCTAATATTTTTTTATAAAGCTTCAAAAATACTACTTTTAGGAAATTATTCAATATTTGAGCCTCAATATCTCAGGGGTAACTAAATTTAAAAATCTGAAATTTTTACACATAAGAGCTCTATATGTAATAATAATAATACATAAAAAAAATTCAAGAATGTGTTTTGCCTTAAATTAAAATTATATGAAAAAACATATCACCTAAATTTATTAATTTAATAAACGACAATCCTACCTACGAATTAATGGGATAATAACTCCGACTCCCTCAGTAATCTATTTTGAAAAAAATTATACAGATATAAATACAAAAGCTTCTAAAGGAATAATTTAGTTTAAGCAAAACTTTTAAAGGTGTATGTTTAATTATGGAGTGCTCTATTGGAAAATATATAGAAGAAGAATGTCATAAGAATGTATGTAAAAATACAAAAAAAAACAGTTAAATCTATTATTTATAGCAGTGAAGATCAAATTTTGATATAATGGAGAGTAAATGAAGATGTTGTCTCAATTTGTGAATATCATAATAAAACTTTCACGAACTTTATCCAATTTTGTTTCCAGTTTCTGTTTTCTGAGCTGCTTTTTCTGATACGGGAGATAAGCCCAAAGTTGAACATACAGCTTCCATTTCATCTAAACATTCCTTTGGGGATAAAAAAGGTTCTTTTGCATTAAACTGTGTACTGGTGGAGACACCATCGTTAAAATGATAACTATTATTGTCAAAACTTTCTTTATATTCTTTGTTAATTTTAAATATTTGTTTTCTACATGTTAAACATAAAGATTTGCCAGGTATTAAATGTACAGCATTTTTATTTCTAGCTTCTTCAAGTGAAATTTTCGAGTTGTACGTAACTCATTTTTATATTTATTAAAAGGATCACAACATATGCGTCCAAATATACTATGAAAATATAATAAAAACTTTTTATTATGATATTCACAAATTGAGATAACATCTTCATTTACTCTCCATTTTATCAAAATTTGATCTTCACTGCTATAATCAATAATAGATTTAACTGTTTTTTTTTTGTATTTTTCCATACATTGTTATGACATTCATCTTCTATATTTTTTCCAATAGAGCACTCTATAATTACACATACACCTTTAAAAGTTTTGCTTAAACTAAATTAGTCCTTTAAAAGCTTTTGTATTTATATCTGTATGATTTTTTTCAAAATAGATTACCGAGGGAGCCGGAGTTATTATCCCATTAATTCGTAGGTAGGATTGTCGTTTATTAAATTAATAAATTTCGGTGATATGTTTTTTCATATAATTTTAATTTAGGACAAAACACATTCTTGAATTTTTTTTATGTATTGCTAACACATAGAGCTCTTATGTGTAAAAATTTCATATTTTTAAATTTAGTTACCCCTGAGATATTGAGGCTCAAATATTGAATAATTTGGTAAAAGTAGTATTTTTGAAGCTTTTTAAAAAAATATTACGTAAATATTATGGTTTGAAATTATAACAGTGTATAGTAATTATAGGTCCCTATTTATAAAAAAAAATCACCCCCTCAATTCAACCCCCTAAGAAAATATTAAAATTTAAAAATCGTCATTTTATTAAATTTTATATTAAATTTCGGATACAATTTTCACCTATTTTGATTTTATTTAGAAAAAAGTCTTTCAAATAAAAAATATAGCCCATCGTATGCTTAAAAAGAGAATTTTTGTTTTATATCGCTAGCTTATTTCATAACTGAGAAATTTAAATTTCCGCAACATACAAAAATTAATAAAATGCAAATTTCAGAGGGGGACCACGCCTAACCAAAGCAATGTAAAAATAAAATAAAACTGGTTTTGAAGTACACATATATAGGTTTAACAACACAAAAAAAATTAATTAATTTGGAACTGGTCGAGCGCCCAAATAATTCAAAAGTGGACGGTTCTCAATGGATTACGCCTGTTAGTTTGATTAATTCCTAAAACTAAATTCCCGTGCGAGTAACGGGTCCACTGCTAGTATATATGTATACCAGACGTAGTAAAAAATGTTGCAGATAAATATAAAATAGTTATTAAATATATCATTTAGATTTCAAAAATACAGGGTAGTATTATTAAACTCTGCGTTAAAAAGTGGTTGGGAAAGGAAATTTTGACTGACATTTATATATTTAATATTTTGCCCAAAGCAATCCCATGGTCGTCCCTTTATGAATTTTGGCACATGGTTAGAGACAGATCTAGAGATTATCATATCTTTTTATTAAAAAAATCAAAGATAGCGTATTCTGAGATAATCGTCACCAAACATTGGCGACTTTGGTGACCATCACCAAAATCATTAAATTTTACATATCTTTAAAACATATTAAAACACAACAAAATGGCATTAATTTTTTTTTTAATCTGTATCTTTTAGCCTTACTGAGATAGAGCTGTTTAAAAACAGGCTGTAGTAGTGACTTTTTCATTTTTGGCCAATTTCAAAAGGCCGCATAAATAATGGTCAAAAAAATCTGAAAATTATATAAAATCTTATTAAGCATACGTAGAGCAAGTATACCAAAAATGATTAAAATCGAAGAAGTAGATGTCCAAAATAGGACCCATTTGGCTGGAATGAGCCTTAAGGATTTTACATAATATTATATTTACATACATTATTACATGCTTATTTGAACTAAGACTCGAGAAACAGATGGAGATATTACAATTACAATTATTAATAAAATATCCTTGAATTGCCACCTAAACCTGTGGTTTGTTTGTGGAAAAAACTCTTGAGTTTATTTAATTCAGCATTTTGTAAAAGAAAAGAAAATTAGTTGGAATGGCTTTAAATTTATAATGCTTTTTTTTTATAATGCTGCTATAATTTGGAAGGATTAGTGTAGTGGTATACCGCGTCTGTACATGACAAGTCTACTAGCCAATAGCGTGAGTTCGATTCTCACTGGCGCCGATTTGCCTTTTTTAGTTAATTAATAATTGAAATTTAGCGAAAGCGTAAGTGAAGCGGACACTCCCTATAAAAACTGGTTCGAAAGTCAGTATAAGCCGGTGGTTCCCTCTACTACTAGCCCACATAAGTCCTGGACTTAGGGGATGCTTAATTAAGTAGAATAGTACAAGGTTAAACAAACATGTAATATAATGTAAACAAACATATAATGTAGTGTAATGTAATTCACGCCTGGACCTGACCTGTAATGAAAAATAGAGACCAGTAAACTAATTATTACTGGTCTGCAATTTAAATCATTAATTTCCGCTAAATGGCACCTTCGATTAAAATGTCATTATTAATGCTTAAAGCAAGATGGCTGAACTGCTGTTGTCATGATAAACACATATATAATCTAATACATTTCGTTTAAAAAACTTAAATGTACAGTTTTAGTCAATGTTTTTTACTTTTGAGACTAAGAAGGATAATAAATGTTATAAACGGTGCCTTGTAAGCTACCAGCAAATGTTTTTTGTGGTTGTTTTTTTTGGGTTAGGCATATGTGAAACTTTAGTTTTATATGATTGTGCTTTTATTGTGAAATGCAGGAAAAAATATTTTTGGTGAATATGAAAAGAACTAAAAAACTAAGTATTATAGTATTATTTTCTTCATTTGAATTCAAACATATAGGTTTCAAAAAAATTAGTACTTTTTAAATAAAAACGGTTGCGAATAAAATAGTATACAGGTACTATTTTCCGAGTCGACCTTTAAACTACTACATTAGCATCCTTATGTTTTTCTGATTATTCGGCTAACGATCTTAAACAAAAGTGAATTTTTTGCCACACCCAATATTTAGTGCCTAGGCATGTATTTACTTTGACAATAAGGGAGATATTTTTTAGCCGTTTGAAGAAAAAAAACTTTTTCTAATTATGCACTCTAAAATATAAATCGATTTGATAAAATATATAGGTACGCTACCTGGCAACTAAGAAGATTATCATGGAAATGACCAAATATGCTGTGGCCATGTACAGCCAGACATCTAAAGATAAAGGATTGGTGAAAGATAAAAGCTCCGGCGGTTCCTTAACAGCTTTTGCGTATAGAATACTAATACCTAAAACAAAAAAAATAGTCCAAACTTAAGATGATAAGGTTTCACCGAACTTACTTTCACGCGAAACTTTGCCGATAAGTTTTAAATATTAAGTTTTAATTACTATTTTTTATACCGTGCGGTCCAAAAGTCTTTTAAAGGATATCAAATGAAAATTAAACTTCAGTCCTAACCAAGAAAAATATTTACCACCAATTTCATTTCTATATGGCGGCCTACTAGAATAGAATAGAATAGAATAAAATATCTTTATTGGTCATTTAGCCATAATAATAATAGATATGACAAGTCAGAATAAAATGTACATGGTAATATAAAAAAAAGAAAAATCCCCAAAACACACCCTCTTCGATTTTTTTATTTTTTGTCAGTAAACTCATAGTGGTGGAGTATGCGTATAAAATATTAGAAAAAGTATTTGACATTTGTAGAAGTTATAGCAAAAAATGTCCGATAGTCCAATAGTCAACACCAAAAATTTCTTTTGGCTTCAGAAACTATTTTTTTTATCAAAGTAGGCCTTGAATTTAATACTTTTATACGTAATATGTATGTGCCAAAATGTTGCAACAATTTAACAAAGCTCTCTCCAACCCCCGCCTCATAAAATAACCCCCTAAATGTATTAAATTGTGTTCCAGAATGTTTCCAAAATATCTTAGGGGTGATCAGATCTCGTCAAAATAATGCACAAGTTAATATAAAATGTTTGGCTAGGGCTCCCCTACTCTGAGATATTTCCCCCCGAGATGGAAAAAAATTATATTTAATTATATAGTTTAATTTATTATTTAGTTTAGTTTAGGTTATTTAGGTCAAACTAAGTTCATTTTAACATGTATTTAATCAAAAAATATAAAAAAATATTTCTTTTTGATAACTTTTTTACTTTTTAATATACAGGGTGATCCATAACTGGCATGCCAAAATTTAAGAAGTGATTCTAGATCCAAAAATATAAAAAAAGTTCCTATAAAGGTTGGTCCGGAAATGAGCCCTAAGGGATCTAGGGCCCTTTAAAATTGTAATACAAATAAGGTTTTTAATTAATAACTCGGGTACCGTTTAAGCTAGAGCGGCGAGCTTTTGCATGTATACTAGTATTAATAAGGGCAATAAGTTTATGTTAATTTATTTTTTTAATTTATCCAGAGGCGTGCCCAGACGGACAAAATATATGAGGCTTAAAACATTTTTGCCCCAAACTTTTCTATGTGTATGTTTTTTGGATTTGTTGTAAAAAATATAGATTTCTAGAGTAAAAATACATATAAAATATCATATAGTGTAACACTGTAGGAGCAACCGTTATCAAAAAAAAAAAATGCAATTAAGAGGAAGTAACATTTTGTGCCACCAAAAACGTTACTTTTTAAAAGGCTATTACTCCTTTAATATTAAATTTAGGTGTTTTGGTGTATAATACTTTTTTGCTCAGTTTTAAATGAAGAATCACCCTGCAGCATTAAAATTTTATTGGTGCTTTTTTTTGTTCCCCATTCAATACGTCATCTTCGAAGGGCCGTAGCTCCCTTAGGGCTCATTTCCGGACCAACCTTTATAGAAACTTTTTTTCACATTTTTGGATGTAGAATCACCTCTTAAATTTCGGTACGCGAGTTCTGGAACAGTCTGTATATGAGTTTACTGACAAAAAAATAAAAAAAAATAGAAGAGGGTGTATTTTGGGGATAGAATTTTTAAATTTCACAAGATGCATCTAGTAGGCCATATTGAAATTAAATTGGTGGTAAAATTATGACTGAAATTTAATGTAATGATATCTGGCAAAAATATATTTTTATCTTTTACACGAGTCCTGATATTTAGATTTATGTAAATCATGTTTTTGGAATTTAAAAAAACGTCAAAAATGAGCCACTCTAATATCTCAAAAACTATTCATTTTCAAGAAATTCGAATTAACAACAGGCGTATTTTGTAGTGGTAAAAAAAGCTGTTACATACCTAGCGTCATAAAAGGCATCGTAAAATCAACTGCTTTACGCCTTTCGTATGTAATAGTTAAGTCACAAATGGCCAAATCGGCTTTCTGAAACAGAAAAATTAAAGTTTATAAGTTAATTAGAAAAAAAAAACTGAAAATGTTAAGGTTTCACCGCACTTATCGTCTCGCAAAAATGTGCAGATAAGTTTGATTGACAGAAGCATTAGTTATGGGGGCGTCACTTTTAAATAAGTATAAAAAATAAATAACTCGCACGAGATCAAAGAAATCATATTTTGAGAAGTATATCCATTAGGGTGGACCTTATATTTTTTTATTATCTTAAAATTTTAATTTAGGTGTAACAAGGGAACTATGGCTCTTTAAAGGTATATTTCTCTCATCATAACTGTTTGAACTAATAAGATGAAATTTTTAATATGTTTTATTATAGTAGGTATATCTACTAATAGTATTTACTTTTAAAATTAGGATTATCATGTCATGACAAAATCTAATATTCAACCAGGGGCGTACTTATAAGGTTTACAGTTATTTTAGGGGCACCCAATTACTATGCCCTTGGTTAAAAAGTTCATTTTATTTTTAAGTTAAATATTTATATTTTTTTTATTTACATTACAACGAAAATTTCATGCCAATAAGTTAAACGGTTCCCAAGTTATGAAGTAAGAAATATTTTAAAGGTGTTTAGAATCTAATAATCTAGAGTCTGGATCCTTTAGGAAGCGATTTAGCACAAAAGTTAATATAAATTTTTCTCGTTTTTTTTTTTTACGTAAGCACAGCTGCCAAATCTATATTTTTTTAATCTCTTGTCAAATATATTTGACTATATACTTTTTTATATTATAAATTATTATACAGTGGGGTCCAAAATTTACCCTTTTGAACGAGTTGAGATATCGACTTAAAATTTGGAACTCATAAATAAGACAACTTAAACTTTTTACATATATGTGATATTTTCGTTTGGACTTTTTTACGATAATATTATACTTTTAATTTTTTTAATCGTTTTTTTTTTAAGGTTTTGAGTTTTCAATTTTTTTTGCTAAAAAATGGCTTTTTTAATATTTTTGTTGTGAATTTTTATTTATATCAATTAAAATTAGTTTAAAAGTAAAATTTAGGTTTTTGCAACTTGAAATAATTAATTTTTCAAAAATTTTATATATTTTTTTTAATTTTATGAAAATACCCATTTTCGACCCCATTTTAAACCCTCAAAAAATGTTTAAAAAAATTAATTTTTTTTTGGTCGAATGGAGAATTTTATAAGCTTTAAAATGATGTACACACGACCCCCTTTCTATTTTAAAAAATCCCCCCCCCCCCATTCCCTCTTGCTCACATTTAATGAGCTGAAAATACCAAATATATGCAGAAAGATAGCCTAAGTAGTCTTATTTTTGATTTTAAAATTTGAAGTCGACATCTCAACTCGTTTAAAATGTAAGAGGGGGCGGGTGATTTTTAGAGCGCATGTTATAATACATTATACTATATTATATTATATTTTGCTTTTTAAAAACTTAATAAAAACTGTAAATCTGAAATTATTTTTTTTTATTTCCTTACCCAAAAAGAAAAAAAAGTCTCAAAAATCCATTAGTAATATTTTAAACAAGATTTTCATTTATTTTCTGCATGAAGATAATGAAAATTTATTTCAGAGTTTCTGATTTCCCAGGTGCTTTTTTACAAATCAATTATGATCCTACGAGAATAGATAAAATTGTTTGTTTTCCACTTTAATTATTTAGCGAGGTTTTCTCGGAAATGCGAGATCTATTCTAACTTAATTTATCATTTATTTAAATTTCAAATTGAGTAAACCGAAAGCACGCACATAGGCTAAATTTCCCGAAAACATGGGAAAACACTAAATAATATCAGTTTTGCGCCACATTTGTTTTCAACATTTTCTGACATATTTTTACATGCTGAATGCGAATCAGTTTTTAGTGCTATTTGCTTGAAAATTGGTAGCTAGGGGTTTTTAAGGACCCTAGAACCGAATATAATAGCAAAACCCAAAAATTCCATAAGGAGTTAAAATTTAAAAAATTTTAATGTACTTTAATGAAAATCGGTATTCGGGGATTTTGAAGTTCAATTAAAAATTAAATATGCCAGATCCAAAATGGAGTCAAAATTTTGAACGAATAGTGCTGGAAAGTAAGCAAAAAGGATATATTATTAATAAATTTTACTTTTTTCACTTTGCCCAAGGGCTACTTTTTTTTGTTATCCGACCTTTTTGCCAAACCGTCCTTTTTTATGCTTAAAATAAATGCCAGTTATACATAGTACATTTTGGATCCACCACAATAAATTTATTTTTACTAATAAACTCGTTTTTAGACACCTCTAAAATATCTAATACCGATTACACTGCTCTACATTCAAAAATTTGCCAAGAGCTGATTCTAGAAATATTTGTCGTGTTTTTCGATTGTCTCGTTTTTTGAGATATAGGTAGGTGTAATTATTTTTTTTTTGTTCACGGAAAGAAATTAGTGGGCTCTGCGCTATACATTATAAGATATTTGGTAACAGTGGCAAATTATAGTGATTTAAGCTATAGATTATAAGGGACACAATAACTAATAATGTTAAAAATAAATTGGAAACGATTATATATATTACAGACACGATTATATTTATTACAGGCACTATTATAAATTTACAGAAATTTTATTATATTATAAAAATTATTAGCACGGACAATAATTAAATCTATTTAAGCTATAAATGCCATACTATTTGTTATATTTTATTATTCACTAAACAATTAAAGTATTTCATATAAATTTTTACACTGACTGCCATAATTGTAAGAGAAAGCCTTGTATTTATATAATAAGCGATTATAATTTGCTTGGTATGTGTGTTATAGCGCTCCTAGCTATAATTTTTTTTTCCGTGTAGGTAGGTGTAATTATTTTTTTTTGTTGTGGCTATAGCCAACAAAAATCGGATTTAAAATATCTGCATTTATTTTTTATAGCCTTCTAAATTTAAAAATAAGGTTTCTTAGCATTGTTTTGCTATATTTTGATAAAAATTTTATATCAATACTAAAGATATGGCTCTGATGTTTTAAAGCAATACTAAAACATAATATGCTGTTTGCAAAAAAATTAGATTTTATCCAGTAACGAAGATTTTACGGGGAAAACAAAAAAATTATATTGGATTATTTAATGTTATATTTTAATTAAAATGTTTTGAAGTCAGGAAAAAAGTTTTTTTTTTAATTTTGTTATTTTTGTTATAAATTCAATTTGTTTTGTTGCTCTTCTAAGAATAAGTAAAATACACTATATTTTCTTTTTCTATTTTCGATAACTCGCTGTAAAATTTTAACTTTTTGTGTCCGACCCCTGATTTTTTTTTCATAAATTATTTAAACACACCATTAGAAGTAATTTAGGCAAATATAGAAAAATCGTTCGGATAGAACGTATTTTTTTTACGTTTTTTTCTAATTTATTATAATATTTGATAAGCATTTTTATAATGTAGTGATTATAAATAATAACTTTATTATTATATATAAAATATGTATTGAAGTTCGAGTACGTAAGATGTACACTCAGAAAAATCCCATCTTGTAAAATCAATAAGAAATTATTTTAATTTAAAAAAACTGCCTTTTAAAATATTAAAAGTAAAAACTTTAGGTTTTAGTTATGAACAATATTAATTTAAAAAAATAATTTTTACACCAAACCGTTTTTCACTTTAAAGTAAAAGTATTGTCCCTTACTTTCTTATTTTAATGTTTTCTTAATAAAATTATAATATTTCCCTTTATATTGTTGAAAAATATCAATATATTAAAATAATTCTTTTTAAAATAACCATTTTTTTTTATTCAAATCATTTACAAGTTTAAATTATTTAAAAGGAAACATTTTTCAAATTACAATGAATATTTTTATTTTTACAATGGCTTATAAAATTAAAAAATATCTTTTTGAATTAACAAAAAACACTGTCGGAGCAAAAAATATAGGTTTTCTTTTAAATCTTATGACTTTTGTTTGATTTTATAACGATTTTTCTCTGTGTGTACATATTATAATAAATTAGAAAAAATATAATATACAGAGTGTTTGGTAGGGAGTATTTTTTTATTTTAGACCTTCTTAGTGGTCCTGATAACATTGAGCAAGACAAATTCCAGTGTGCAATTTTTTCCAGGTCATGCGAATTTTTACGAAATATTTACTGCACTAAGATTTTTGAGTTTTTTATTAAGGCGGATAAAAATTTTCAACGAATACATACAAAACTTTTTAAAAATTTGAAGCTATTTTGGATATTGAATTTTTATTTTTGCCACTAAATTCGGTTTTAGCGACCTCAAAAACAGATACATGGAAATGGGGCATAATACAGTACAAGCAAAAAATGTTTGGTTGATGAATTTGGAAAATAAAGACAAACAAAAATCACAAAATAAATTTTTATCAACATTTTCAGATTTTGTTTTGTGTTAAATTCATTTTTGTACCAAAATACTGTAAATTATTATCCCCCCCCCCCCCTAAATTATTTTTGTGTTTTAATTTTAAATATTTGTGTATCACTTTCTTAAAAAAAATCCAGTTACGGATATAGTCACACTGGACCTAAACCAATTTTA
>OY294048.1:18483465-18804627 GCA_958510825.1 Brachypterus glaber | reverse complement strand
CAGGGGGGGGGGATAATGGGTGGTAATTACCCCCCCCCCCACCAGGATAAAATAATTGCAAAATTTGTAGAGCTTAAGTGTAAAATTCGTAAAAATTTTCACCTGCGGCGCTCGAGTTCCTTGTATTTTTGTAAATTTTATATTTAATTAATTGTAAATTAAAAAACTGGTTTAAAATTAAAATAAACCATCGAATTTGTATAAACTTCGACTGCGGCGCTAGGGCTTCCTTACGTTTTTTTTTCTTAATTCAAGAATATAAAATTTTATTTTTGGACTTTATATAATATCTCTGGAACCCTATGAACCACAGAAAACGATTTTTTGCACATTGATAAAGGTTATCATTTTATGTAATTTTTATTTGTTAATATTAGGGATGTGCGAAATGGGGGGGGGGCGATGTCACTGTTTTGTTTGAAAAAAAATTTTTAATCTGTAGTTTTTATGACATTTTCTCAATAAATATAATTCTTTCCTTCACGTTCTGAGCATCAAAAATAGGAAATAAAAAATGCACGAATAAAAATTTTAATACTTCAGGGTGATTCTACATAAAAAACTATGAAAAAAAGCTTGTATACATCTAGGTTTGAAAATCAGTTTTAAGAGTACTACAGCCTCTTAAAGAATTACACTTTTAAGGAACCATAGCTCCAAACGTTGATGATCTAAGGTACACTAGGATGTGATCAATGGTACATTGATCACATTTCACTAAAATATAAATATATATTTTTTTCCTGTAACTGTTAAACATTTAAATTCTCAAAAAATAAATAGTGCGTAGGAAGAATGATGTTATCAGGAGAGCCTCTTTCCGATGTTATATTTTAAAAAATGGCTTTTAAAAAAATATAAAAGTAAATTGTGATCAACCTTGTGGCACTCCGAAGTTTTAATTAGCTTTTTGGGTTACTTAATGACTGAAATCCACCAGATGGCGAAATAGTCTACGAGCGCGATATGGAGCACTCTAGATTTATGATTTTATAATAATTTTGTTTATATTAGAAACAAAAGTCAAAATATTTTATAAGTTGCCACTAAACTATAATACTTTTATCGGTATACTTTTAGTATTTTGTGACAAAAATGGTTTTTACTATAGTTAAATTCCAAATTCAAAATTAAATCACCAGAATCATAGCTTACATCATGTGCATCATGTGCCACATATAAAGATTTAGAGACTTGATTGTTATTTCTAAAATCTTATACCAGGTATCTATAACTTACCTTAGAATAACCAAAGAAGATGTTCTCATAAAAACACACAATAAAAATAAACGTCACTGAACATATGTTTAAAATGTCACTGTTTACGCATGGCGCCATTTAGCAGCCACCGACTAACTACCATTTAAAAATTAAAATTACGATCTAGAAGGCATTCGATGTCGCTCGTAGATACCAGCGCTTTTTGGTCAATACATAACCAAATCGAACTACAAGTTACCAGTCCTTATTGACAAAAAGGGCCATAATGGCCTAGTTGCCTGGCTTTTAGCCTCCCCACCCTTACTACTACTACCAGTCCTTATTCGCTCCGTTCATGATTGTGATCCAAGGTACAACAGTCTCCCCTACCCCTCAGTGATGGTGTTAGTTAGTTTTTATTATTAAATTAACTTCCAGTGATCTCAAAAAACCCTATACCTACATTGTGAGCGTAAAAAGTTTTTTAAAAGGTTTAAAAAGCGGTTTAAAATGTTTTACGTTCTAGCTAACAAATAATAAGGCAACTGATGTTTACCAGGGTACCTGGACACAACCCTAAAGTTCATATGACTGAGCCTCTTCTCGTATTCTCGTTCACGTTCAGTGCTAGAAAGTTTGTGGTGGAGCACATTTGGGGAAGCGGGGTTCCATGTACCAATCTCCCGAAAACTTGATTTACCAAATTCAATTACTTGTAATTTGTAACTATCCCGTTCGTTGTTGTGATTAAATTTTAGGGGTCCGGTCAAAAGTCCTGGCAATCGTTCTGGGCTAATTTGATCCTGAAAACAAATGTATATATATATTTTTTTTGTTTCAATCAATTTAAATTTAAATTAAAAAGCTTTTCTCTTAATTTTCGAATACTTTTACGACGACGCACTCTGCATTAGTAACTACCCTTATAGCAATTGCGCATTTAGGGGGGGGGGGAACAATGCCCCCTCCAGCTCAAAATGTTCCTTAAATTTATGTATGTGTCCTTGAAAATCTCTGATTTCGCCACTGGTTTGGACTTTGGACAAAATATGAATATTTGATCTAGATCTAGTTATTATACAATTTTGAAATACTCACCGAGTGTATATTAAAGGGATTATTCTGCACGATATCATTCTTACACATCTAAAAAAGAAACAATTTAAAAATTATACAAAAAAAATAACTAAACGAATCTGGAAAGTTTTAGTTGCTAAGATTCTAAAGTGAGAAGAAATGCCAGCAAAAAAGATTTTATGTTTAATCGATAGAGAACATAATGTAAAGGTTTGTGCTTCAATTAGTTTTTTGTGCTTCTCTGGTTGCTAAGATAGCAGTCTTTAAAATGACCTGCGGTATCATCAAATTTTTTTAACTTCAACCGATTACACAGGCCCAAAAAAAAGTTGTGTGTGCTAGGGTTGAAACGCACCTATTCTTATGTATTTTGGGATGCTGAAAACGAATCTGTCATAAAAAAGGCACTTCATGGGCACATTTTTTTGCTACATTGAAACTGCAGATGAGATTTTCACAATTTTTTCAGTGCACCAAAAAAATAAGCCCATAAGTTGCCTTTTTTATGGCAGATTTTTGTTCAGCATGTCAAAATAGGTGGCTTAACCACAGACAACTTTTTTTTTGTGGGCCTTTATAAAGATAAAAAAAATGAGCCCATGAAGTGCCTTTTTTTATGACAAATTCGTATTCAGCATCCCAAAGTACATAAGAATAGGTGGGTCTCAACCCCAGCACAGACAACTTTTTTTTTGTGGGCCTTATAAAAAGCCACAAAATATTTCTTTTTACTGTCTTATTACTTAGCTAGTTATCCATGACAAATTGCTGTCCAATCAAATCGCTACAAAAACAATTGATTCGTTTCTTTTGCTTGCGGTTTCATTTTCAAGTTAAAAAAGCTATAGCTTGGTTATTATAAACACCCCAGTCTCCCCTAAACAAAAGCAGTTGAATATTAGGCATTGCATAAACTTGCTTAATAGACAACTTTCACACTCACAGAAAAATCGTTGTAAAATCATACAAAAGTCACATGATTTAAAAGAAAACCAATATGTTTTTGCTCCGAAAGTGGTTTTTGTTAATTCAAAAAGATATTTTTTAATTTTATAAGCCATTGTAAAAAGAAAATTTGAAAAATGTTTCCTTTTAAATCATTTGTAAACTAGAAATGATTTGAACACAAAAACTGGTTATTTTAAAAAGAATTCTTTTAATATATTGATATTTTTTAACAATATAAAGGAAAATATTATAATTTTATTAAGAAAACATTAAAATAAGAAAGTAAGAGAGAATACTTTTACTTTAAAGTGAAAAAGTTTTTTTGTAAAAATTATTTTTTTTAATTAATATTATTCATAACTAAAACGTAAAGTTGTTACTTTTAATATTTTAAAAGGCATGTTTTTTTTAATTAAAATAATTTCTTATTGATTTTACAAGACGAGATTTTTCTAAGTGCATGCAATGTAAGAAAAAATGAGCCAAAGAAAGAAGCAGATGCATGGTACTAACTTTTAAATCTAGGTAATTATTCTTATCCAGTATATTGCTGCATTGCTGAAAATATAAAGAAATTAAAATTACTGCTGCTTGCAAAAGAATACTTTCCCCTATTACAGGTGATATATTTTTTTTATTATTGCTTTCTTATTTTGAAAATCTTCAAAATTTCGGAAAGCCTTGTATTCGTACAACATTTTTTTGCGTATTTTTACGTTTTATGTCGGTATATATCAATTTCATGCAAAAAAAATAATTGTCCGTCGATCGGTCGGTCGATCGGTTTGTCCGGGAAAATCTTGTGGGCACGATAACTTAACGCTTTAAGATAGAGAGAGAAAAAGTTCTCGCTAGGGATTGTTTTTGGTGAACATTGGGGTGCGGCAAGGGGGGATAATACATTTTTTTACAAAAATTTAAAAACTGCTTTATAGGGCTTTTGAAGTTTGATGAAATTGCATCTGATAATAAAAATTTTCTTACTCCACCCCCGCGGGGGTGAGTGGGTAAATATTTTTAAATATTTTCAATATTTTCGTAAAAATTGGTATATAGGGTTTTTTGGGGTCGACAAATATGAATCTGATAATACATTTTATCTAATTTCACCCCCTAAGAGGCGGAGGTAGTTGTCGTGAAAACTGGTATATTGGGGTTTTTGAGTGAATCTGATAATAAAAAATTCTAACTCCACCCTCAAGAGGCGGAGGGTAGTTTTTGGTAAAAATTGGTATATTGGGGTTTTTGAGGTTGCTGAAAGTGATTCTGATAATAAAAAAAATTCTTACTCCACCCTCTGGGGGGCGGGGTCTAGTTTTCGTAAAAAATGGTATATTGGGGATTTTAAGGTTGTTAAAAGTAAATCCATTTCACGCGCGGAGGTGAAATATGCAAAAGCTCTTTTACTGGGCAATGTATTTTTTTTTTCGAAAAATGTAAAAGAAACCTCCTTTTTCATTAACATTAACATTAAGAAACTACGGTTTTTGGCCTCGCTGCGAATATTTTTTGACCCTTGTAAATTTTTTGTTTGGGTCTGGAAAAAATGATGGTTATTTTATGCCAACAATTTTTTTATTTATTTTTTTTTGTAATTTATTAAAAAAAAAGCTTTTACCGTTATTTTTTATTATTAAAAAGAAGATCTATATTGGGGAAACCATTATTTTGATAGCAGCAGGATTTGTCTCTGGTTATAAACAATTTTTTTTTTTTAATTTAGCAGACTACTCCATACTCTAATCTAAAATTTAAGTAAAATTTTAGTGACTTGCCAACTCAAACCAGGAGTTAATCCTGTTAGTAGAAGGTCTGCACATTATAAAACCATTAACAGTAGAAACTGAGGTGCTCGCTCCAAACTATTAACAGTAGAAACTGAGGTGCTTGAAAGAAAAAAAAAATTTCCTTAAAAATTATCATAGTGGACCTAATAATGCTTTATTTTATACTCTTTTAGATTATTCTATATAAATTTTGATCAGAGATTTTAAATCCATTCATATAAATAGTCTATCAATTCTTAATTCATAAAAAATAGTTGGAGAGGTATGTCATTTTCTAACAAAATGTAGTGTAGTTTATTAAATATCGGCCATAATGTGTCAGAACAATTATTATAATTATTGTTAATTATTATAATTATCATTAATTAAAATTATAATTAATTTAATTTAATTCAGTGATAATAAGTGTGTGACAAATAATTTGTCAAAAATCCATACAGTAGTATGCATATTTTTTGAGAAAATAAGATGCAAAAAACCTCAGTGATACTTTTTTTCGAAATGAAAATCAATGGACCGTTTCTATTAATGGATTTAAATTCTCTTCTAAAAATTGATATAGAATAGGCTAAAACAGTATAAAGTGAACTATTATGTCGACTGTGGTCATTTCTGATAAATAAAGTCCACTATCTGCCGAAACCGAGCACCTTAGATTTAACTGTCAATGATTTTATAATGTGTAGACTTCCTACGAACAGGAACTGTTGGTTTACATTGGCAAGTCACTAAAACTTAATTTGTATTCAAGATTAGCGTGACCAGTATCTGTTATTATAATACTAGTAGTACTACTAGATGAGGTGATCTTGGCAATTTTAATATTGACATTTTGTCAAATTTTAAATATCAATGTAAAATTTTAGTTTATTTTTACAATTAATTCAGTTAGTCTGTGCTGATTAAAAAAAACTTCAAAGATGTGCTAAATTAATAATTAATGTAAGAAAGGGGTCATTTCGCGCCAACTGCTCCACAGGTAAAAATTTTAATTTCATTTAATTAATTATTTGATGTGTGTGAAATTGCGACCTAGAGAGGTATTTTAAATTTTACATTACGTTACATGTTTATTTAACTGTACTATTCTACTACTAGTCCAGGACTAGTGTGGGCTAGTAGTAGAGGGAACCACCGGCTTATACTGACTTTCGAACCAGTTTATAGGGAGTGTCCCTTTCACTTATCGGCGATAGGTTATAGCCTTAGCCAAATGTCAATTATTAATTAACTGAAAAAGGCAAATCGGCACCAGTGAGAATCGAACTCACGGCTTGCTATGTACACGCTCTAGCCACTACGCGATGCCTCCCATTAACGTTGCTACTTTAGCTTTTGCTTTTAAATCACATTATTATATGAATTTAAAAAAATAGAAGGAATGGAAAAAATAAGGCTATTTTTGAAAATTAAGAATATATAATTATCACATCGGCAAAATTCTTAGCCCTCTCAATCAATTTGAAACGCAAACAAAAATTATTCTAATATGTGGGTTTAGCTCTATATTTTATTGAAATGCTTTATCACATGTAAGGTTATTTTCATAAAATGAGTGCACGGCCAGGAATTAAATGTAAAAGATTGTACCAATTAATTTTTATTGAAAAAAATCATTACAAATGTCGGAAACAGAATATGATAATAACCAGTATGTCCTCCCCTGTTCTCAAGCAAATAGTTTACACTCAAAACATTATTCAATCATTATCCTTCCATTTCGAAACGAAATTGGAGATCATTTAATTTTTATGGAGGATAACGCAACTCCCCATTGCACAAGAAGTGTTACCAATTTTCTAAATTTGCTAAAGCAGGGGAATGTTCAAAGAATGAACTAGCCAGCAAACTCACCTGACATAAATCCTTGTGAGAAGTTATGGGATATGCTAAAAGGGCTATTTCGAATAGAGATAACCCCCCATTTAGGAACTAAGTGTTGCTGCTCAAGAAGATTGGAACAACATGTCGCAGGAAGCCTTTTTATTGGCATGCTCAGACGTGTTAATGTTCTGCTTGAGAACAGAGGACATACTGGTTATTGGCATCTTTGTTTCTCACATTTAGTGACGACTCTGATTTCTTTCAATAAAAATTTATTGACACAATTTTTTAAATTTAATTTCTGGCCATGTACTCATTTTATGAATATAACTTTACATGTGATAAGGTATTTCAATAAAATGTAGAATTTAATCCAAATAACGTTGCCTTGCATGCAAAGCGGCGTATCTCAAAAATCTGCATTTTACCGGAAATACATTTTAAAATTGTTATTATAAAATTTCAGTTAAGTTTCCCAATTTTTAAAAAAAATTAAAAATATCTGAGATAAGCAAGGCGACAATATGTGTTGAATAATTTTTGTTTAAGTTTCAAATTAATTGGGGGCCAAGAGTTTTGGCGATGTGTTTATTTGTATAATTTAGGTTATGTATTTTTATAAATTAGGTAATATATTAAAAAGTTGCAGTCCTGAATTTACTCATACGTAACCCAGTTAGGGGGAGAGGGTAATATTTAGCATTCCGACGCGAGGGAAGAGGGGGAGCTGATGTAGTAACGTAACACTATTTTATTATTTTTAAAGAAAAACTGTTTGTTTTTTCACTTAACATTTTTTTTATGAGGTGTCTTGGCTGCTAGTGTTACGTTTTTATAGGGGGTAAGTCTCAGTTTTACGGAGCGATGCATGGGTGAGGGTGGTTAAAACTAACAACATTTTGCGTTACTTGTTTAAAGTTTGGGCCTTTATGCATAATATTTTATTAGTAAAATAATAAAATTTTGAAAATTGTATTAAGTTTTAGGTTGATTAATCATGCTAGCTGGACCTCTAATGGGATTTATAGGAGCTACAATTTTAATCACTTGTTTTGTAAAATTTATGGAATTTCGCAATAGGGTAAATATTAATTTAATTTATATGAGTTTCGTGAGTTAAAAAATAAAATCATAATTTTTGCAACCCCTTTTGAATGGCCCTAGTTGTCTTACCGACAGTTTTTAAATACATTTAGCACTTTGTATACAAGTAAGGTATACAATGTATACTATACATGTAGGGTACAAACAAAAAAGCGTATGCTTAAACTAACAAACACACTGTTGTTCTTCTTTGTAATTTAACCACGTGGTATGGTTGAATTAACTATGGTATTGGTAAATTAAACAAAACATGGTTATATCATTCATACGATATTGTTAAATCAAATTAAATGTTGACTACATCATTTTATGGTTAAATTATTTATATCAGAAACAAGAATTATTTGTTTTTAAACGTACGTTTTTTGTGTGCATAAGTGAGAAATTAAAAAAAAAACATATTCATATTTTAGCTTAGTTAACCTTACTTAGAGTGACTTAATGTGAGGTTTTCTGTCAAGAATAAGAGTGGAGAGATAATTTAAAATCTATGGAAATGGCAAACCCGCAAATAGGTTCTTAGCTTTTTCCGGATATGCCAAGTTTCTCCTAGTTATAAATTTGCCAAAATATATTTTTAAGGTTATATATCATGACACATTTTTACAGTGCCGTAGGCAAAAATAGACTTGTTTGTCATATTTTTTAACTTTTTTTGTTCTCCAGTTGGGATTAATCATATTCTTTCTTCATTCTGTTATTACCAGATGGAGTTATAAATAAATGGAACCCATTTTCTTCCGACCTATAGTAACATTTAATAAACATTTTATTTGAAAGTGTGCGCACATGTAATTTATGACATCTAAGCCAAAACAAATTTTTACCAGATTTTATTGTCTCCACTATTTCCCTTGAAAGAAAACGTCACACTAAATAAAGTTAAATTTTAACTTAATTTAATCTCTACATTAAGAGTAGGGATCCTGAACAAAGTTTAAAGTAACTGTATTTTATATTTTAGCAAAAAGGGTCACATCCAAAATGGTAGTGACATACAGTTGCATTGCTGTTGCAGTTTTATTAACTTGTGCTGTTTGTTTTATTAGACATTCCACATGTCTGCCCTGTTGCTAAAAACGAGGAATCTAGCCATTGTTATATCTTGGCTGCAAGTAATAGAATCCATGGGTCCCCTACCATATTATTGGTTTATACCACCATTCATAGCAGCAGAACCTAAATCGAATTTTTCGAAGAAAACTTATGTAGTAAAAATTAATCGAAGTTATTCTATAAAAAATGTATTGAAAAGAAATTGTATTCAAAATATTTTTAAGGATTTGGCAACATTTTAAAGATTTTAATAATTTTTTTTATTAAAAATTCAAATTGCTGAAAAATTATCATTAATCAATAATTTTTTAATCAAATTTCCCATAATTATTTTTCATATTTTTATTTTTTTTTGTCCGCAATTTTTTTTACAAGGTGAGTGAAATATACGCCGAAAAACAAGCTTTTTTCGCAAATTTGATTTGGGTTTTGCTGGAATATGAATGTGGGTTAATGTACAGTATAAATTCATAATATTCTATGGTTCCCACTCCTTATAACCGAGATATTAGCACTTGAAATTTCTGGATCCGCCGTTGGCTAAAAACATAACATGCACTTAGGAGTCACACTTCATCTGAATTTCTAAATGAGTTTTTAATGTAATTAATAAGAATTAGTATGTAATAAAATATAAAATATTGTACTTTTTTAATTAATTAACTATTTATAATACCTGTAACTAAATAGTATATTTGGGAAACCCTAGGTCAAATCAGTATAAAAAAATTGTTTTGGCTCAACACTTTCCAGGCGCCGTAGCGTCGTCCCCAGGCGTTGAAAACTGTAATATTTTTGTTTGAAAATGTTTTGAACTAATATTTTAAGTAAATCCTTAAAAAAAAAATTTTTTTTTGATAAAAAAAAAATTGAAAAAAAATATCTATACGTAGTTTGTATGTATGGTAAATTATTTGATCAAGGTATTTTAAGATTATTTCGCAAATATACTGAAAAAATGTTATATAAAGAGAGGTTTGGTTAGTCATCTATCTATGACATATGGGTAAAATCTCAAGATATAAATTTTCTCGGTTAAACTGCAGGTAGGTAACTTAATTGAAAGTCTTGCAAAAAATTTGGTTTCAAAAAAGCACCTATCCCTAGTTTAAGTAACATAATTCATAAAAACAGGGATTTATGTTAAAATAAAATTAATTTTAAATAAACTTTATTATTAATTACAATATAGTATTTATAACATTAATTTAACAAATTTTATTGGTTACCCAAATAGCTATGGACCGAGTTCTTTCTGCCTTTTTTCTAACATTATTTACAAAAAATGCTTTTTTTGAAAACCTCTAAAATCTCCACTTTATAAAAAAATTATGTTTGAAAAAATTAATTTATATAAAGCAATTTTCAATAGGTTTACAGAATGCTGGATGTAAGCGGGCTGTGGACAAAGGGAGTAAATAATAATATGAATTTTACTAATAAATTGCAAATCTTCTGCCGAATTTTTTTAAAAAGCATCAATAGGTTTTATCAAGGTTGGCATTGAAATCGTCAATTTTACAACATAGTTTGATTTTGTTTGACAGGTAAGAATGAATTTTTAAAGTAAGGTTATTTATTTGTCAAATTTAAAACATATCAAAGCAAAAAAACAGTATCCGCTTTGATTTTTTTCTTCTAAAATTTTAAAATTAGTAGAATAAAAATCGAAAAACCTAAAACAACATAATTTACGTAACTATTTTAATTATAGAATTATTTAAATAGTACAATACAAAAAACTAACAAAAAATCCAGTACTTACTGTATTTTACCCTAGAGGGTTTTTGTCAAAAGTTTAACCCAACTTTTAAAATCTGTTGTCAAAATGATATGATGTTGTAAAGTTTACGATTTCAATGCCTCCCTTGATAAAACCTAGTAATACTTTTTAAAATATTTCGGCAGTCTTATTTGATATTTACAAATATGGCGAAGGCGCTATCATTGATATACATGGCTCAAAACAATTTTTTAAACAACTTGTATGAGACACTTAAAGCCAAAAAATTAAATTGTGTCTTAGACTTTTGTTACAATTCAAAATTGTAACAAGGGCCTTTTTATAAATTAATTCATAATTTCAAATAAAATCAATACATATATCGACATCTTCAATGCCGATCGTTAATCGATAAAAAAAAAGAGCAGTAACCTTCAATTTATGTTTATAAAAAAAAAGCGTTCTTATTTTGGTAAATAATTTTATACGTACTTATTTGAATTTTAAATAGATGACACTATTTCTAATTTTATTAAAAATTAGCAATAAATTATAATAACAATAAATAAATAATATAGTTACTTTATTTAGACTATCCAACAAAGTATTTGTGATTGTAGATTGAAATATGAATATTTATAAGTATATTTTTATTACAGGTTTCTTTCCTTGAGAACTACATAAATATATTAATAAAAATAATAAACAAAATAAATAAACAATTAAAATAAATAAACAATATAATAAAGAAACTTTATTTTAGGCTTAATAACAAACACATATATTTTTATACTTAATTTAAATTCGATATCCGATAACTAATTAGTGCCCTCCATTGGTAAATTCTGTAATTACCGATTGGTGTCCCACCTTCTTCTCTCTGTCGTTGTGAAACTTTTCCTGCGGCCATATTTTATTCATTGCTGTGTGACGCCGTTGAGAGAATATATTTTGTCTTGTAGTTTGGCTATCGCAATTTGCGGATTCATTATTCTCTCAAAAGTTTGTACCAATTTATTAGTAGTGTTGAGTAATATATATTATTTGAGTGAAATTGGTATAATCGGAATTTTCCGGAGTTATTTCCGTCCACGAGTTTTGAAGCGAAAATTGGAGTCGGTGAGTTTTACTTTTCTCTATTGCTTTCCATTTCTTATATTCCTGTGTATTATTTTAGCGTTAGAAGATTTGTATTGTTGTCTATAACTATATTTTGGAGATTTTTCCTGTGGGAAAACCAAGGGAAATCGTTAGAAGTTTTTTTGAAGCCACGTCTAATCTGCGTGGTAAGTAATAAAAAAAACCCTCGTGAGTAAATCTTAGGTTAGGGCTAACATTTATTTCTATTATTTAGGCTTTCTTTCTTGGGCTTATCTTTTGAGCTGGAAAGATAGGCTGGATATTTGTCGGCGTTAGTTGAGTTTATGTCGGCGTACCTTGAAGTTCTGTCGGCGTGAGTTTCGGCGTGACGTAGTTGACCAGGGTTCATACCAGCGGTTGAAACCGTGTGCTGCTGTACCAGGATAGCCTAATTCTGGAACCACAAGGGCCTATAGGATTTCAGAAGTGTACCAAACCGCAAGTAGAAAATAAATATAATTTTAATGGTGTTAAATTTTATTTTACAAGAAATTATGAACTATATGGGTATAAATTAATCGGGAAACGTTGATAGAGATATATTTTTTTTTTAACTATAACTAGTACATATATATTTTAAGGTTATACAAAATAGGTATCGGTATTATTGTATGGTTTGTAAGGAAATTTGATCAAATTTTTATCTACGATTATCTATTTTGTGTCTAGCTATAATACCTTTTATTCCTTAAGGGAATACATATTTATTTCGGTCCTTAAGGGACTACATGACTTATTTTGGTTTTAAGGAGCTACATATTTATTTTGATCCTTAATGGGATATAACGAATATTTTTCCTGGAGGTAAATAATACCTATTTTGTTTTCTTAAGGGAATACAATTATCTTACTTACCTTAAGGGGTTACAGTTACATTTATTTAAAATTACTTACCTTAAGGGAACACAAATATTTAGGAATTGTTTACTTAAGGGAATACAAATATTTGGAAAGTATAGATTATAATTATTTAAGGGGATACAAATTTTGGAACTAATTAAGGGATTACAAATATTCCAGAGCTACAATATTTTTCTTTATATCTAATCTTATATATTTTTTTATAAATTAAACGGTATTAATTTTAAATATTTTGTTTTAAAAATATGTCAAACCTATAACCTGGGGAACTTGTGAAGTTTTACAATTTAATTCGGTCTGAGGAACACTTTGCCTAAATTGTATGGCGCCCGAAATCTTAGTAGCTAATTTTTATTAGTTACTATAATTATTATTTTTTATCCACACCCCTTCTCCATTGGAGCTAGCTGGCCAGGCCCTAGTTTGCTGGGTTTATTAGGTTACACGAATAGGTGTAACACTTTATCTTGCAAAAAATCTGGAAAACTTCTTCGAAAGTTCTTTAAAAATGCCAAAATTATTTAAAAACTTATTTGAATAAAATAAAAACAATATTTTTCAAAATTAATTTATTTTGAACAAAAGTAAAAATTGACTTTTTTAAAAAACGTTTTGAAATATTTTTGATTTTTTTTAAAGAAATTTCCAAAAACTATTCCAGATTTTATGCAAGAAAAAGACTAATGAAATAAAATTTATGGCATATGCGATAATTGTTTCGAGTAGTGTAAATTAGGGTTGCTGGATCAGTTGTTACTTTGTCTAGTGTTTTGGTGGTTAGCCGTTTGAGTTTCTGGAAGTTTTGTCCTGAAAAGTCCAAACCGACCAACCACCAGAATATGGACACTTAAAATTTTCAGTTTAGATACTGGGCCAAGATTATTTTTGCTCCTGACAGTTAAATATCTGACTTAAGCATACTCCATTTTCTTTATTTACCTATTTTACTCTCTGAAATGGAAAATTAATAATTTGTTTTTCATTTCAAAATACAGCATTTTAAGACAATAAGTCAGATATTATACTGTCAACATGACATCAAGGGCAATAATAATCTTGGCCTACTTGATAAAGATATGTTACTATACCAAAAGTGTATTAACCCAGGCTTTTTTTGTATTTTTTTTTATTTTTTTTTGTATTAAATGGTTAACTGGTTTATTTTCGGGATAAGTTATACGCAATTTTCGGTCATATCGTGCTTGAGCCATTAGCGCTCAGAATTTTTGATTCCAATTTTTATGTCAATTTTTGGTTCAAATCAGTGATACCACTTGGTATCACTGGGCTATAATGGGTTAAATTAAGTAGTATCTCAACTAATAATTTAAAGTGACCTTAACTCAGAAACGAAGCTTTTTAGACAATATGTGCATATGAACTTTTTTCATGGTTTTGGTGAGTACAATACAGCTATGTATAGCCAGCCCACCTTTTTTTGTTACATTCTGTATATCAAATAAAGTAATAGATTATTAGTAAAATTCGTTTTGTTATTTTAGTACTCCCAATATCTACAGCCAGATTAAGTCCACGTATTCTGAAAACCGAGTGGAAATGGCTTCTTATAGAATTAGATAAAAACAAATATTTTTTACTTTATAATTACTACCGCCATATGGTTTTTTTAGAGGACATTGATGTCCCTCGCGGGGATCAGGGTATTAATCGCTGTTTAATTTAAGCAAAAGTTAGCCACTGTTAATCGTTTGAAACTGGTAAAAAAATCCTTAAAGTAAGGGTATATTATACCAGAAAAATATTAACTTAAATTTTAGCAAAAGCCAGCTTCGGTCTATTTATTTTGTGTACATAAAACAAGCATACACAAACAGGTCTAATTTCCCAGACGAGACAAACATTTTTATACCTTTTTGGGGTCGCTGAATTCGAATCTGAGGTTGATACGGCTGAGTAATGTTGTATTTTGTTGCTAACCTCAAAAAAGTGAAATGTTTCAACTGGGAACCAGACCTGTTTTTTGGTATGCTTGTGCACTGGTACCTACAAGAAAAAAAAGTCTTGTTTACCACAAACATTTCTTTTAGGGGTCGCTGAATCCGAATCTGGAGTTGGTTTGACTTGGTCAGGTTGCATTTTGTTGCTAACCTCAAAAAAATGATGGATGTGTTTCAATATTAGAAAGGTTTGTCTCGTTGGGAATCAATTTTTTTTTGTGTGCCTGTGTAATTAATCAAAAATGCGAATTTTTAAAAATTTTAATTTAAGGCAGATTTTTTTTAGATTAAATATGCTAAATTAATAATATATAATATAACATAAGATATTATCTGGTATATCATTTTATGCAAAGTGCATAAATACATATCGGCGCCAAATTGAAAGAAAAAAAAAACAAAATTTGCATCCACCTACTTCATTAAAAAAAATTAAAAAAAGTACAAACATAGTTTTCAAATAAAGTGGAAGGGGACTTTTTATTTTTAAATGAAGTAGGTGCGTGTAAATTTTCGTTTATTTTTAAAAGCTGCAATTTGGCACAAATAAAATACTATAAAAATTTCTTCAAATGAAGAAAATTTTTCAGATAAACGTGTTTCTTGAAATGCCCTATTGTAAAATCCTAACTTACCTTTCTTATAAAGTTAGACAATTTTAAGCCATGTGCCGAAGTTTTATAACCTTCACAGCTTAGAGAACGGATTGCCAATTTTTCGCCTGTGGTTACTTCAAACTTGGAAAATGCGTTAATAAATAGATTCAGAGCATCATAGAGTAGAGCCGTATTCGTCTGAAAAAAAAGTTTTTAAATAAAATAAGATAAAATTATTCAATTTATTGTTTTTATTTAGCACACAGAGAACAATATTATAATATGAAGTAAACTAGTACAACATTTAAACTTCCTAAATATAAAATACAATATTTTTCAAAAACTACGCAGTGTAACTAAATTTTAAGAAAAAATATAGATTCAGCAGCTTAAAATCTATAACGAAACTTCTTTTTATTAGGTCAAATATGTTGTTTAAGAAGATTCTGCAATAAAGCTATTCAATGTTTTTTTTTTTACACAGATTGCATAAAATACACATAATCATAATCAGAAAAAACATCGGGGTTGCCACACCTTTTAGGCAAAACTTTTTAAAACTAGTTGTAGGAAGAATGTCAGCAGTCTGGGTTCTTGGTCAATAGTCTTAATCGTCGGTACAAGAATTAATAATCGAAAAATGGGCAATACAAAATCAACCTATTTCTTTACGCGAAAATCGAGACTCGACAATCGGGACGAGTTCCGTTTATGAACTCGTGAAACTATTGTCAAGAAGTACAAAGTCTGATGGTTTCGTCAAAGGACTTCCCAAGTGTTTAAGTTATAACAACACAAATACCGAAATTATACACAAAGGATCTATGACTGAAATCATAGACCATTTATAGCCAATTAAGCATCTGTTTAGTAGTCCTGCAGGACCAGAGAGTTTACTGGACTACAACTGGTTAATTAGCAAACAATTTGTGGATTCATGCCAAAAGGGCCTTGTTATTTTCTCTTAAATAAATTTGTCTAAATCATGTTATTTTTAATACGTCGAAAAACATAAAACAATCAAAGAAAAAAGTACGTTTGTCGGTCTGCTGTCAGTCTAACTGTCGGTCTGTCTGTCCATCTGTCTGTTGCTCTATCTGTCGGTCTGTATGTCGGTCTGTCTGGCTATGTGTCTCCACGATAACTTAAGAATGTTGTATCTAGAGACTTGACATTTAGTATGCAGTTGTATTTTTATATTATATTATTCATGTTCATATTTGAGAAAAATCGGTTAGGAGGTAAAAGTGGGTTTAAACTTTTTCTAGCTATACCTTTTTTATCATTTACAATAGAAGAAGAAAAAAATAAAAAAACACAAAAAAGCAGACAGAAAAAAATATTTTAATTATTTTTTGATGCCCCCTTTTTTACATTAATACTAATGATTAATTAAAAATTTTCATATAAAAATGTATTTTAGTCATTGGATGGATGGTTTTTCCATTGGGGTCATTCCATTACATTACATGTTTGTTTAACCTCGTACTATTCTACTTAATTAAGCACTCCCTAAGACCAGGACTTGTGTGGGCTAGTAGTAAAGGGAACCACCGGCTTATAGTGACTTTCGAACCAGTTTTTATAGGGAGTGTCCGCTTCACTTAGGCCTTCGCCAAATTTTAATTATTTATTAACTGAAAAAGGCAAATCAGCGCCAGTGAAAATCGAACTCAAGCTCAAGCTAGTAGACTTGTCATGTACAGATGCGGTAGACCACTACACCAATCCTCCCATAATCCTCCCAATATCACATTTTCAAAATTGGGCCTTTTGTTATATTTTTAATTAAAAAAGTTAAAACAAATACGCTTTCTAGAAGTGCACCCTGAGTATAATATCTTTAAATCACTATATTTGGGAAATTAAGTAATAGACCTACGAAAAAATTATTAAAAATATTTTATAGGAAATTTAACTTTCTACAGTAAATAATAATCGATTTATCCTCAAACATATTAGCCTATCACGATGGTAATCATATTTAACGTAATGTAAACTATAAAGGTCTTGAATCGTTTGCTAAATAGTTATTTGCGCTCCTAGTATAAGTAAGTAGCATAATATGCACATATTATGTGTCTGAGGTCGAAGCCGAGCTGAGGTCCATAAACACGACCGAAGACAGAAAGAAACTTAACTTCGAGTAGCGCATTACGTTTTTCTTACTACCAAGTAGTTAAAATCTTAATTTATTATTAATATTTTTAACATTTATGTATGTGTGAAAATTTAAGAAATCATTTTTTTATGGAGTCAACCTATAAAATTAAAAGTAGTAGTCTTATGTCTAGATGTCCCCCTGCGGTAAGTGTCAGACACTTAGTGTCCTATAAGGACAGAAATTTTTAATTTTAAACAAAATTATAAAAATATTAATTTATTAAGGACAAAAATTTTTAATTTTAAACAAAATTATAAAAATATTAATTTATTATTCCATCAATCTATTTTCTAATCATCGTACAGAGTGATATTGATAGACTGACAGTTTCGGGCTGTTGGCCCTCTTCAGTACCAAGAGTCAACTCTGCACGCTGATTAAGAAAACGTTTTTAGACTATACTCGCAAAAGCAATATAGCCATTAGATTGATGTAGACTTGTGCGCCATATATTTCTAGATGTAGACAACTACTCATACCTCTCCTAATCTAGAGACTTTGAATGGTAGCAAGTTGAAGACTTGTGTGTCTCAAGCACATAGTACCACTAACGGGTGGTTAGACGTAAAATTAGTCACCCTATAAAATTAAAAGTAGTAGTCTTATGTCTAGATGTCCCCCTGCGGTAAGTGTCAGACACTTAGTGTCCTATAAGGACAGAAAGGACAGAATTTTTTAATTTTAAACAAAATTATAAAAATATTAATTTATTATTCTATCAATCTATTTTCTAATCATCGTGCAGAGCGATATTGGTAGACTGACAGTTTCAGGCTGCTGGTACTGAAGAGGGCCAGCAGCCCGAAACTCAGTCTACCAATATCACTCTGTACGATGATTAGAAAATAGATTGATGGAATAATAAATTAATTTATTATTCCATCAATCTATTTTCTAATAATAATATCACTCTGTACAATGAAAAAGTCCTTGCGCGATAAATCGTTTTTTCTGTCTTTAGTTACGGTTTTATTTACATTAATTTCATCTATCACCAAGTGTGCTCGAACCGAACTTCCATTACTGTCGACTTTTTGATTAAGTTGGTTGATTAAGTTGGTAGTGAGAAAAAGGATATTTTTAGTCGCACATACCATTTTAAATCCGAACTTATTATCTACATGGAGTGTTTATATTATTTTGTGCATTTTCATTTTGGGTTCAAGAAACATACTTATGGGTCAAATTTTTTAATACCATACCACCTTCACATGTCAATCTCACCGATTTTCGTCAAATTTGGTACACAAGTTCACTAATGCATTATAACAACAAATGTAAAGTAAAAAAGCTTAAAAAATATTTTTCGCTAGGTTTGGACAAAACAAGTTTTTGTTGTTTTTCATAAATAATAAAATTTGTAAAATGCAACTTTTTTAAAACTCTTTTATAAAATGTTTATTTTTTGTCAAAAATTTCTCAAAATTTGTAATATTTCTCACACGTAAATGCTTTATAAAGGAAAATGCGCAAATTAAAAAAAAATCACATTTGGCTCTTCCTCTTCTTCTTTAAATATAAAATTTTCTCGCTTTTTAGGGTCGCATTCAATCCAAATTTTGAAAGGGGCCTCTAATTTTTTTGGGATGTCAAATAAGGCAACCGGGAGCCCAAACATACCTCTATCGGTCATATAAAATTTGTTTTGGTATTTTGAGATCTAAACCCTTTACGAGCTCCTTAAAAATGCCTAAATGTCAATCTCACCGATTTTCGTCAAATTTGGTACACAAGTTCACTAATGTATTATAACAACAAATGTAAAGTAAAAAAGCTTAAAAAATATTTTTCGCTAGGTTTGGACAAAACAAGTTTTTGTTGTTTTTCATAAATAATAAAATTTTTAAAATGCAACTTTTTTAAAACTCTTTTATAAAATGTTTATTTTTTGTCAAAAATTTCTCAAAATTTGTAATATTTCTCACACGTAAATGCTTTATAAAGGGAAATGCGCAAATTAAAAAAAAAATCATTTTTGGCTCTTCCTCTTCTTCTTTAAATATAAAATTTTCTCGCTTTTTAGGGTCGCATTCAATCCAAATTTTGAAAGGGGGCCTCTAATTTTTTTGGGATGTCAAATAAGGCGAACGGGAGCCCAAACATACCTCTATCGGTGATATAAAATTTGTTTTGGTATTTTGAGATCTAAACCCTTTACGAGCTCCTTAAAAATGCCTAAATGTCAATCTCACCGATTTTCGTCAAATTTGGTACACAATTTCACTAATGCATTATAACAACAAATGTAAAGTAAAAAATCTTAAAAAACATTTTTCGCTAGGTTTGGACAAAACAAGTTGTTGTTGTTTTTCATAAATAATAAAATTTGTAAAATGAAACTTTTTTAAAACTCTTTTATAAAATGTTTATTTCTTGTCAAAAATTTCTCAAAATTTGTAATATTTCTAACACGTAAATGCTTTATAAAGGGAAATGCGCAAATTAAAAAAAATCACATTTGGCTCTTCCTCTTCTTCTTTAAATATAAAATTTTCTCGCTTTTTAGGGTCGCATTCAATCCCAATTTTGAAAGGGGGCCCCTAATTTTTTTGTTGTCAAATAAGGCAAACGGGAGCCCAAACATACCTCTATCGGTGATATAAAATTTGTTTTGGTATTTTGAGATCTAAACCCTTTACGAGCCCCTTAAAAATGGCTAAATATAAAAAAATACATTTTGATCTTCTTCTTCTTCTTCTTTAAATATAAATTTTTCTCTCTTTTCAGGATTACATTCAATTCAAATTTTGAAAGGGGGGCCCTAATTTTTTTGGGATGTCAAATAAGGCAAACGGGAGCCCAAACATACCTCTATCGGTGATATAATTTTTTTTCTGGTATTTTGAGATCTAAACCCTTAAAAATGGTAAAATAAAAAAAATTGTAAAATGCCACTCTTTTAATGTTTTGATATAAAATGTTTATTTTTTGTTAAAAATTGCTTAAAATGTGTTATATAAATAACACGTAAATGCGCAAATTAAAAAAAAATACATTTGGCTCTTTTTCTTCTTCCTTAAAAAATAATTTTTCTCGAAATTTTTTGAAAGGGGGCGGGCCCCTATTTTTTTTTTTGGGATATCACAATGACCAAACGAGAGCCCAAACATACCTTTATCGATGATATAACATTTGTTTTGATTTTCTGAGATCTAAACCCCCTGCCATCCCTTGGAAAATAGCTAAAAAATAGTAAAATTTAAAAATAAGCGCATTTTACCCATTCAAGAGCTATTTTCAATATATGTACCTTTATATTTACATTAAGTACAAAATAATCTAACGATAGGGTCCTTATCCCATTTGAAAAGCATTTATCTTTGATATATTTTGTTCATGGGACCAAACGACACTTGGAAAAAAATTAAATATTGTAACATGTAAAAATCAATTTTTTATATATTTTAAGAATTTAGGCTTAGTTAAATTAAAAATTAAATTGTGGCATACTTTTAGGGAATCTTCAAGTTATTTCACAGATTTTAAATGACGTATATGCACATATATGTATGTTTATGGATTATACATTTATGCATATCCGCCCCTTTTGTCGTAAAAAAATATGGCTTAATTGGCAAATTCAAATTGTTTTAATACTTAAGATAAGCTATATTGAACTGTCAAAGTCAATGCCGCCTACTAGAAAAAAATAATTTAATTAATTTACAAAATGTGTACATTTATCTAGACATTTACTAAGGAAAGTACCTTTCAGCGGAAATTTCTGTATGTTGTAGTCTTAGTTCCCTGAACAAAACTGGCTGGGTAGCACCTTTAACAGGTTTGAAGCAATAACCTTTTAAAAATATTCCCGTTTCCTTGAATTTTATGAATTAATGGACTGTATATCGAAATACATCTCGAAAACGACTAACATTAGAGCAAAGTTTGCTCAGTAAACATGTATACTGAAAATATTGCTTTATTGTGAATTCCTTGTATATGGCATCATATAGCATTGGCATATCCAAAATAGTGTGAAGTGTTAAATTCGTGCATGTTGGGTAAATATTGTTGATCATGTTTTTTCTCTTTTCTCGACGTTTTAGAACATTTTGATTCGAAATCTGCAAAAACATCGTCTGTCGGTATGTCTGTATGTATGACAGCACTATATCTTAATTTTTAGATGAGCTATCGACAAACGTTTTTTTTTTTTTTTTTCACATGCAGGAGAAGATCTAGTTTTATTTTTGTAAAAATCAAAGTTAATCAAGCTGGGTAAAACTACCATTTTTATATTTTTCTTAATTACTTTCGAATGGTTTGACCAGACTTTAAGTTCATTATGCAAATTACTTTTTATACTGCTTAAATGTCTACCAAAAATAAAGTCTCTAGATCAAATCGTTTAAAAAATATTTCAAAAATATTTAAAAAATTTATTGGTAAAGCCCATCGTTACATTATTTTGTAATTATTGTAAATATAAAGGTATATTGAAAATTGCTCTTGAATAGATAAAATACCCTTAGGCGCTTATTTTTAAATTTTACCATTTTTAAGTTATTTTCCAATGGCTGGTAGAGGGTTTAGATCTTAAAAAAAAATTATATCATCGTTAGATGTATGTTTAGGCTCTCATTTGCCTTATTTTACATCTCAAAAAAAATATTGGTCCTCTTTCAACATTTGGATAAATCATAATGGAGAAGAAGAAGAGCCAAATGTATATATTATATTATATTTGCGCATTTTTCTTTATAAAGCATTTACGTGTTGGTAACATCAAAAATTTTGAGAAATTTTTAACCAAAAATAAACATTTTATAACAAAATATTGAAAAAGTTTTATTATTTTACCATTTTTTAGCCATTTTTAAAAGGCTCGTAGATGGTTTAGATGTCAAACAACCAGAACAAATTTTATATCATCGATAGAGGTATGTTTGGGTTCTAGTTTGCCCCTTTGAAAATTAAAAAAAATAAAGGGGCCCCTTTTAACATTTGGATTGAATGCGACCTTGAAATGCGAGAAAAATTAATATTTAATGAAGAAGAAGAATATATTTTATTTTTAATTTGCGCATTTTTCTTTATAAAGCATTTACGTGTTGGTAACATCAAAAATTTTGAGAAATTTTTAACTAATAATAAACATTTTATAACAAAATATTAAAAGAGTTGAATTTCACAAATTTTATTATTTTACTATTTTTAGCCATTTTTAAGGGGCTCGTAAAGGGTTTAGATCTCAAAATACCAGAACAAATTTTATATCACCGATAGAGGTATGTTTGGGCTCCCGTTTGCCTTATTTGACATCCCAAAAAAATTAGGGGCCCCATTTCAAAATTTGGATTGAATGCATAAAGCATTTATGTGTTAGAAATATTACAAATTTTGAGAAATTTTTGACAAAAAATAAACATTTTATAAAAGAGTTTTGAAAAAGTAGCATTTTACAAATTTTATTATTTATGAAAAACAACAAAAACTTGTTTTGTCCATAAATCGGCGAAAAAATTTTTTTAAGGTTTTTTACTTTACATTTGTTGTTATAATGCATTAGTGAACTTGTGTACCAAATTTGACCAAAATCGGTGAGATTGACATGTGAAGGTGGTATTAAAAAATTTGACCCTTATACCAAAATATAAAATTTATTTCCAAAATATTAATAGAAAAAATAGTATGTAATACAAATAATTTTTGGTGGTAGGACACAACTACGTTTGCATGTACTAGTGATTGGAGGCAGTATAACATCGCAGGAAGTCTTCTACTGTAGCTTCACAATTTAAATTTAAATTTGTTGTATGCCTTTTCCACATCCTGATTTTCTCTGGCCTACTTTTATTTCTGACTTTGAGCATCCAAGAAAATCGCCAATTTTATTCAAAAAGCTTTCATGCCAATCTATGTCAAGCTTTTTCCATTTTTCCTTACTGGGAGATTCTAATTCTTCAGCTAATTTACTTAAAATATTGCGATAAGTGCTTACTTGTACTTGGTATTCACGTACTTAAATTATTTTATTCACAAGCATACAGAAAAACTTTCTTTATATGCATTAAAAAAGTTGCAAAATCTTTAATTTTTGTCTTTCTTTAAACGTTAATAAAGATTTTCTTATCTAACGTAGGTTAAATATGAATTCATATCTAACCTGTTTTTTGGCTTTTGGTTATACCTCATAGATGGCGAAACTATCGCCTTATCTGTAAACAGTTGATGTTTGAGAATAAAATAACCTAACATTTTTGTTTATTTCTCCGAATAAAAATAAAAATAAATATTTATTTATATATTATATGGTTCATACGGACACGAATAATAGGAAATAAAAATGAGCCACTTATTTAAATTATTATTTAGTTGAAATTTATAGTGACGTTAGAAATCTGCCAAATAGTATCTCTCGAGTTGGAAATGTTTCATTTTCTTATTAGGTTAGAATTATACTATTTTTTATTTCAATTACATCTTGGATTAAAAAAAAACATATTTATACCAAAATATCACCTTTATTTCCAAAAAATTAATAGCAAAAATAGTAATATAAATAGTTTTTGGTGGAAGGACACCAATATGTTTGCATGTACCATTGCTTGGAGGTAGTGGAACCCGGCATAGAGTCTTTTACTACAGCTTGACAATTGCAATTTGAAGTTGCTGTGTTAACGCCTCTTACACATCCTGAGTTTTTCGGGCATACTTTTATTTCTAACTTTGAGCATTCTAGAGAATTTCCAATTTCATTTAAAAAGCTCTCAATCTTATCTAAGTCAAGCTTTTGCCATTTTTTCTTATTGGGAGATTCTAATTCTTCAGCTAATTTACTTAGAATATTGCAACATGTGCTTACTTGTACTTGATATCCACGTGGAGTGCTTATATTACTTTCTGGATTTTTCGATATCCAAACCACGTAAACTTTGGTCTCGTCATTTTGATCAGCGCACTTGCATGATTGGCATGAACTATTTTCTGAGCAATCTGCATATTCAGCGTCTGAACTGCCGGATGTTGCACTAGATGATATCAGACAATTGCAGAGTGTACACTGTTTAGGATAAAGAGCATTTAATTTTTTATTTGGCTTACTTTCACTTGATTGTGCTGATACATTTTCATTGGACATAATTTAAGATGGTATTTTTTATTTAATTTATTGAATTTATGATTTACATTTTTGGTTTGACAATAAATTTGACATTTTAATCAAACGATATGTAGCGTCCTGTTTGTTTTGTTAAAGACCTTAGAGACAAGGCCTTGCAAGCTTGCAAGGGTGCGTTTCGTTAATGAGTAAGATGAATAGGATATTATATTACGGCCTCGTCTCATAAATAGAAAATGTATAGTACGGCTCTGGTTCGTGCGGTCACGTGTTTAAAAGAGCAAGCGCTTTGCGCTTTCCTCCTAGTGGGTACATGTCTGCATCCCCGTATCACGGAACTCAGTCGTTCTTTTCGTGCGGTGGAGCGTGTATCAGTCAGCAGTGAAAATGCCGAAACACTCGAAGAAGCGTAAAAATTCAAGTCGATCGCGTTCTTCAAGTCCCACAGAACGACGAGATCGTTCATATTCTTCTAGAAGGCATTCCAAATCGCCTAAAAGAAGACATCGTTCCCGTTCAACTTCAAGAACACATAAATCTCCGCCGAAGCAAACAAATTTCGAAAAAGAATTTAAAGAATTATGGAATCGTTTAAACTCTCTAGAAAGAGAAAGAAGAACTAATACGGATGTAAATAATCAACGGTTTGATATGGATTATGAGAACGGTAAGTTTATTTATCTTTTACATGTTTATAAACATGCAAAAGTGCCATACTATTCAAAATAACCGTAATGCAAAAAATACGAAACTTGTACATCAAAATTAATGGTGTTTTTGGTAGCACCATAAATCATATTAATTTTGTTTTTGGTAACAAAATAAATGTTGTTTTTGGCAACAACAAAATAAATGGTGTTTTTGGTAGCATCATAAATCATATTAATTTTGTTTTTGGTAACAAAATAAATGTTGTTTTTGGCAACAACAAAATAAATAGTGGTTTTCGGTAACATCATAAATTAATCATAAAATTGTTGTTTTTGGTAACAAACAAAATCAATATTGTTTTTGGTAACAACGAAATTAGCGGGGTTTTTGTATATAAATAATCATATAGAATTTGTTTTTGGCAACAAAAGGAATATTGCTTTAGATAACAACAAAATAAATGGTGTTTTTGGTAACATCATAGATTAATAATTTAAAACTTTTTGTTTTTGGTAACAAAATAAAGGCTGTTTTGGTAACGACTAAATAAGTGGTGTTTTTGGTAGCATCATTAATTGGCTATATAGATTTTGTTTTTGGTAACAAATGAAATTAATATTGTTGTTGGTAACAGCAAAATAAACGTTGTTTTTGGTAACAACAAAATAAATTGATTTTATTTTTGGTAGTATCAAAAATTAATCATGAAAATTTTGGGTTTGGTAGTAACGGTTGTAAAAAATTCATCTAATAGCTTATTCTTATTGAATTACAGAAGAGTCTGTGGTCATGGAACCCCAAAACGATGTAGACTCAGTAATTGAAGACCCAGTTAATGAGGATGCGGTTAATGAGGACTCAGTTATCGGCGACTTAACTATCGACAATCCAGTTAACGGGGAAAGGGTCAATCAGGTTTCATTAGATGATGAGATCATGGGATTGCTAGGAGAAAAATCGACTCCCGATCAAAAGTATGGGGCAGCAATAAATATTAATATTGTTCCGATATGGGAAAATATACTTAAAAATGGACTACAAGAAGATAAAAAGAAAGAAATTCTGCAGAAACTTCCACCCCCTGAAAACTTTCCCAACCTTATTGCTCCAAAAATAAATTCCGAGGTAAAAAATGCTATTAATCCACAAATTGAGCGGAGAGACCAACGCCTCGCGCATTTACAACAGCTAATAAGTGCTAGCCTAACCGCAATAGGGGGAGTTATAACCAAGTTATTGCAGGGGGGGGGGGCGAACAAGGATAACATAGAAATGCTTAGTAACGCATCAAAGTTAATAGCCGATATCAACCACACTGAGTCAGTCACCCGCAGGGAGCTTCTTTTATTAAACTTAAACCAAGAAATCCGAGAAACATTAAAGGATGCTACTATCACGGATAATCTTTTTGGAGAAAAATTAGACGAAAGAGTTAACACAGCAAAAACGTTAAAAAAAATTTAGCCAAGGGCTAAAACCCTACAAACCAAAGCCAACAAAAAATAATTTAAACTTTCAAAGTCCACTCCGTACAACAAATCAGAGCTTTCGCCAACAGGGTGGGCAACGAACAAACAGGCAGGCTCCCCAAAGGGCTCGACAAATACAGAATCGAACCCAACAAGCTCGACCACAGCAGTTTCGCCAAACCTACCAGTACAAGGGCAGGATAGGAGAGAAAAAACCAACAAACAGGGACAGGATACAACATTAACAGAACAGGTCCGTAAACCAGCAGGTAGGCTGCGATATTTTCTCACAGAATGGCGAAATTTAACATCAGATAAAACAATTTTATCATGCATCAAGGGGTTCAAGTTACCATTAGTTGAAACCCCTCAACAAAAAATCGTACCAAAAGAAATAACCTTTTCTTTGAGCGAAAAGCATGAAATCACACTTTGCATAAATAAATATTTAAAAACAGGTGCTATAAGTAAAGTCACCACATGCAAAGGACAATTTTTGTCCAATATTTTTTTGAGACCAAAGCCAGATGGCAGTAAGAGGTTGATAATAAACCTTAAGTCCTTTAATAAATTTATCAAAACATCGCATTTTAAAATCGAGGATCATAAAACTGTAATTAGACTAATCGAAGAAGGTTTCTTTTTGGCTACGTTAGACCTTAAGGATGCCTATTTCCTTATTCCTATTTGCAAGGCTCATAGGAAATACTTAAGATTTACCTTTGACGGTCATATTTATCAATATAATGTATTGGCATTTGGTCTTAGTGTTGCTCCTTATATCTTTACTAAATTAATGAAACCTGTGCTATCTTTTTTGCGAAAACAAGGTTATCTTTCTAACTTATACTTAGACGATTTTCTTTTACTGGGTAAAACATACCAAGAATGTCTTGAAAACATTAATGCCACTATTAACGCGTTGCAAAGGTTGGGCTTCATTATTAATTTTCAGAAAAGTCACATTACACCTACTCAAAGAATTCAATATTTGGGTTTTTTATACGATTCTCACTCCATGACAATATCCTTGCCTGATGTTAAAAAGCAAAAAATTTTAGCACTCATTGAAAAATTTATTAAAATTAAAAAATGTAAAATCAGAGACTTTGCAAGATTTATAGGAAATTTAGTTTCTATTTGTCCAGCGATTAAATATTCTTATGGCTACACAAAATTATTTGAAAGAACTAAATTTTTGGCATTGCAGGAATCTGGGGGAAATTATAATCATTTTATGAGAATTGATAAAAACTTGCTCCCAGATCTTCTGTGGTGGAAAACCCAAATTCCTATTGCACAAAACTCTTTAAAAATAAACAGCTATGTGATGGAGATTTTCTCGGATGCTTCCTTATCAGGCTGGGGGATATTTTGTAATGGGGTTAAATCACATGGTTGTTGGTCGGAAGACGAAAAACAGTACCATATAAACTATTTGGAACTATTGGCCGCATTTTTCGCCATAAAATGTTTTGCTTCTCTGTCAAAAAACTGTAATATTTTGTGTAGAATAGATAACACTACGGCTATAGCCTACATAAACAGGATGGGTAGCATACAGTTTCCGGAACTTAACAATTTATCACGACAAATTTGGGCATGGTGCGAAAAAAGAGGAATTTTCCTATTTGCCTCGTATATAAAATCTTCCGAAAATACCATCGCGGATGAACAATCCCGTAGTTTACAAATTGAAACCGAATGGGAGCTTGAAGAAAGGGCTTTTCAAAAAATAGTTAACAAATTTGGGGCTCCAAACATAGACATATTTGCTAGTCGAATAAACGCTAAATGCAAATTTTTTGTTTCTTGGCTCAGAGACCCAGAATGTTACAAAGTTGACGCTTTTACTTTAAACTGGGGGGATATATATTTTTACGCGTTTCCTCCATTTTGCCTTATTATTAAAGTACTTCAAAAAATTATAAATGATAAAGCTAGAGGCATAGTTGTTGTACCAGTCTGGACCTCTCAGCCATGGTACCCGATATTTATTTCATTGCTGGAAGGTGATCCTATTATTTTTAAACCTCATAAAAGTTTACTCTTATTTGACAGAATTCCGCATCCGCTCTGGAGTTCCCTTTCCCTGGCAGCAGGAGTCTTATCATACAAAAGCTACGAAAAAACCAAATACCTGAAGCAGCTATAGAAATCTCACTAGCATCCATAACAGGTGAAACTATAAAACAATATAATGCAGGATTAAAGTTATGGTGGGGTTTTTGTAGGGCACGAACCTTAGACATATTTTCAGCAACAGTGGAACAAATTTTAGAATTTCTTTCCACACAATATAATAAGGGGTCGTCTTACAGTTCCCTAAACTCTTATAGGTCTGCCATATCGCAAATATCGAATCTTGAAGTTATTCAAGATTCTCGAATAAAAAGATTTTTTAAAGGGGTTTATCATTTAAGGCCTAGCCAACCAAAATACGAAAACATTTGGGATCCTAGTGTAGTCATAAATTATATTAGAACTATCCCTCTAGAAGACATTTCCCTCAAGTCTTTAACATGTAAATTGGCAACCTTAATGATATTGGCAACGGGACAACGGGTCCAAACAATAGCTTCAATAAATTGTTCAGATATAACCAGTTTTGAAAATAGGATCGAAATTAAAATACCAAAACGGTTAAAAACATCTGCCAAAAATAGAATTCAACCAACACTAATTCTACCATATTTTAATGAAGACTATAATATATGTGTTGCTAAAACGTTGTTAAATTATTTGGAAAAAACTAAAAACTTGCGTGGTTCAGAGACAAATCTATTTATTACTACATTAAAACCTTTCAAAGCAGCAACCAGACAAACTATCTCTAAGTGGATAAAATCTGTTCTTAAGGATAGTGGAATAAATACAGAAAAGTTTACAGCACATAGCACTAGGCATGCTTCCACGTCAGCTGCTGCCAGGAAAGGTGTTAATATAGACACAATATGTAAAGCGGCAGGTTGGACACAAGGATCACAAACCTTTGCCGAGTTTTATAATAGGCCCCTTAGGTCCAACTGCTCTTTTGCCAATGCAGTATTATACCAAAAATAGATTAATAATTATTTTTAGTTATAAAACATTATGTTTCGTTTTTATGTTTTTCAGTTATTTAGTTGTTAATGTTTAAACATATAAATTTTAGGATAGGGGAAAATAATATATATTTTCTATTATAACTTATTGTTATTTGTTGCATCCTTCTTTAAACATCTATACATTTTCTATTTATGAGACGAGGCCGTAATATAATCGTAAGATTAAACGAACTTACCTGGGTGATGTTTAATCTTGATTATATAAGGCCTCGTCGAAATAAATAGCTCCCACCCTATAAAGCAATAAAATAGGAGGTCCCCAACCCTTAGATGCAACAAATATGCTTTAAAGAAGACTGAGTTCCGTGATACGGGGATGCAGACATGTACCCACTAGGAGGAAAGCGCAAAGCGCTTGCTCTTTTAAACACGTGACCGCACGAACCAGAGCCGTACTATACATTTTCTATTTATTTCGACGAGGCCTTATATAATCAAGATTAAACATCACCCAGGTAAGTTCGTTTAATCTTACGATTCTACGTTCTTGTAGAGGGCATTAGGTTTCGTCGAATAAACCCATTGATTTTAATTTCGTTCTTTATTGTGTTATGATTTTAAATAATTATAACTTAAATAGGCTCATTCCACGCCAAATAAACAAATTAAAGTGCAATTTTGGAATTCGTCTTCTTAGATTTTGATCATTTTTTGCAGAAGTGCTTAAAATGTGCTTAATAAGAAGTATAGTTTTCATATTTTGTTTGGTAATTATTTATGGGAATACGGCCTTTTGAAGTTGGGCAAAAAGTCGCTAAAAAAGCATTTTTAAACAGCTTTATCTCAATATTTTAAAGCTCTTGTTGTATTTTAATAATTTTTTAAAGATATATAAAATTTGGTGATTTTGGTGATGATCATCAACGTCACCATTGTTTGGTGAATATTATCTCAAAACACGCCACCTTCGATTTTTTAATAAAATGATATTATAATCTGTAGATCTTTCTCTAATCCCGTACCAAAATTCATATTGGGCCGACCATAGGATCGCCTTCAGCAAAATATAAATGAGGAGGTGAAATTTATATCGCAGTTTTTGACTTTGTGACATAGCAGCTTATCACTTGGTAAATAATTCAGATTTGATTGTCAAGTTATTGACAAGCTACTATGTCACAAAGGCAAAAACTGTATTTGAAATTCTCTTCCTTATTTATATAGTAATGTTACTACACCGCTAGACAGAGTGATTCTAAATTAAATAATGGCATATAATGTTTCTGTCAAAATTGGCAATGCGCGTTACTTTAAAAATAGCAATTTACGTAATTTGACGGCTATATCCTTCCTGAGCTTTAGCGAAATTTTAGTAACAAAACATTATCCTGTATCATTTACATTACTTCGCCGTTAAGTTACAACAAAAATTTAGACGGGAGTGCTCAGGCACCCTAAAAACGCAAATGCATGCAAAACGTACACTTGTAGAAAAAAGTATTAAAAATTACTCTTAAAAACAGTAATCCAGCTTTAAAAAAACTTACCCTTATTGATCTTGATGAAATTAATATCGGATTTTCTTGAATTATTCGCGTATCTTGCTTTTCTATTTCCCACTCTTGAAAAGCAAGTAAATCCCTTACAACATCATTAAGACTAAAGTCGTTCGGATCTACAAGTCTTATTGAGGTGATGTTAGTTGTAATATTGTCGAACTCCCTCCAGTCCAATGTGTGGGCATCCTGTAATGGTTATTTCTGGTATAAGTTGGTAATACACCGAGAAAAAATATATTTGTAGTAAATATTATTTAAATCATTAAAATTTAAAAGTTTAACAAAATAGGGGACAAGAATAAAGTTTAATCTCAAGAAATAAACTCTTAACTTCCTAACTAAATATTGAGTAGACCACTTGCAAAACTGCCTAAGTTAATCCCCTATGACAATTGAGATAATGGCATAATAATATAATACTTGTATTAATCTATAAGTAAATAATATATATAATATAATACTTGTATTAATCTATAAGTAAACTGTTTTTATGCAAAAAAAATCATTAATTTTGGTGCAAAACGTACTAAGTTACACAAGAGTCCAACCGCAAACGGTACTCTTTAAAAATCCACTTGCAAACAGTGCTAAGTGAAAATTAGCCCAGTCACATATGTATGATAACTTAAGAATGCTTTAAGTTAGAGATTTAAAATTCGGCATACAGGTATGTTAACAAAAGTTCTCGCTCCGGATTGTTTTTGGTGAATATTAGGGAGCGGCAAGGCGGTTAAATGGGGAAAGATACATTTTTTGGCAAAAATTTGAAAGTTGCTATACAAGGGTTTTTAAGGTTGCCCCCCCACGGGGGGAAATATTTTTAATTATTTTCAATATATTCGTCAAAATCGGTATATAGGAGTTTTTGGGGTCGACGAATATGAATCTGATATATATTTTTTTCTTATTACACACCCTGAGGGGCTTTTTTTTGTGAAAATTTGTATATTGGACTTTTTGAGGTTGTTGAAAGTGAACCTGATAATAAACAAATCCAACCACCCTCTGAGGGGCGGGGGGTAGTTTTAATGAAAATTGGTATATTGTGGTTTTTGAGGTTGGTGAAATAAATATAATGATAAAAACAATTATAAATCCACCCCCTGCGGGGCGGGAGGTAGTTTTCGTGAAAATTGGTATATTGAGGTCTTGGAGGTTGCTGAAAGTGAATCTGATAATTAAAAATTCTAACTCCACCCCTTGAGAGGAGGTAGTTTTCTTGAAAATTTATATACTGGGGTTTTTGATTTTTAAGGTCGCTAAAACTGAATCTCGATATAAAATTTTTCAGTTTTCACGAAAACTATCCCCCACCCTCAGGGGGTGGAGTTAGAATTTTTTATTCTCAGTTGGAGTTTTAGCGACTTTAAAAACCCCTATAAACCTGTACACATTTAACAATAATTACCCCCTACCCCCGTTGGTGGAGTAAAAAAAAATTTATTAGATTTAGTTTCTTCGACCCCGAAAACCCCCATATACTAATTTTGACGAAAATATTGAAAACATTTAAAAATATTTACCCCTTAACCCTCGCGGGGGAAGAAAAAATTTATTATTATATTCAATTATAGCAACCCCCAAAAACCCTATTTACAAATTTTTACGAAAATATTGTAAACATTTAAAACCTATCACCCTTGGGGGTGCTATATTAAATTTTAGCAACCCCCAAAAACCCTATTTACAAATTTTTACGAAAATATTGTAAACATTTAAAAATTATCACCCCTCACCCCCAGGGGTGAAGTTAGATATATTTTATTATCAGATTTAGTTTCGTCTTCTCTAAAAACCCCTATATATCAATTATTACAAAAATATTGAAAACATTTTAAAATATATACCCCCTCACCCCATGGGGGTATAGTTAGAAAAATTTAATTATCAGATTCAATTTTAGAAACCTCAAAACCCCCAATATAGCAATTTTTAAGTTTTTGGCAAGATATTGCTTTTTCCCCCGTTTGACCCCCTTATCCCACCCCAATGTTTACCAAAAAAAATCTCAAGCGAACATTTAACATTCCTGTATGTTAAATTTCAAGTCCCTAGGTTAAAGCGTTCTTACAAAATTTTCCTTTAATGTGTAGGTGTAATATTAATAATATATTATTACTCCATAAAGGAGTGCCTTAGTAGCACCAACCGTACTTTTCTAATGCGTAGTTTTACAAGAATATTATCACCCCTCACCCCCAGGGGTGAAGTTAGATATATTTTATTATCAGATTTAGTTTCGTCTTCTCTAAAAAACCCTATATATCAATTTTTACAAAAATATTGAAAACCTTTTAAAATATATACCCCCTCAACCCCATGGGAGTATAGTTAGAAAAATTTAATTATCAGATTCAATTTTAGAAACCTCAAAACCCCCAATATAGCAATTTTTAAGTTTTTGGCAAGATATTGCTTTTTCCCCCGTTTGACCCCCTTATCCCTCCCCAATGTTTACCAAAAAAAATCTCAAGCGAACATTTAACATTCCTGTATGTTAAATTTCAAGTCTCTAGGTTAAAGCGTTCTTACAAAATTTTCCTTTAATGTGTAGGTGTAATATTAATAATATATTATTACTCCATAAAGGAGTGCCTCAGTAGAACCAACCGTACTTTTCTAATGCGTAGTTTTACAAGAATATTGCTGTAGGTACTTAATAGTTCAGGTAACCTACTCTAAATTTAGAACATGGCCGTAATATTTTACCCCGGCGCGTTTAGGGTCACTTTATCCATTAATGCTTTTTTGACAACCACCGCGGCGGGCCATTGACCTTAGTCGGCTGAGGCAAGCTGTAACTGGATAGAGTGGCCCTAATCATCAGTACTATCTTGTATATTTGACAACAGAAATGTGAACTGTTGTCACAATTCAATCAAAATTTTCATCGCCATTCACATTCGCTAAATATAATCCAAATTATCAGTCATAATGTCTAAGAAAGAAGAAAAATGTTTAAACAAAAATAACATACTAGTATACAATCAGCCAACAGGAAAGAAACAAGAGCCAAGAAAATGTTACCCGCCATACAAGAAAATACCAATTTGTAAACCAAACTTGAAGAAAGTTAACTTTTGCTCCCCCGAAGAGGCAAAGAGAATGTGCCCTCCAATTGTCGTGAAAAATTTAGGACCATCTGGAGTTCCTCTGGTTAAACAAAGTATGTCAAGGACTATGCTTATGTTTTTTGGAAAATGTGGATTAGCTTTTGGAGCTGTTTATGCAACATACGTCATGGGAATATGGGGAACAACTGATGATTCACAACGGATATTTGCTAAAGCATGCAGTTTTTATGAGAAAAAATCTGATCCTGAGAATCTACTAAACTCCAAATGGGAACCTCCAGAATGCCAGGCCTCGAAAATTGTACCCATTTCAAACGAGTGTGACAAGCCTCCTTTTCAATATGACACCGTTATTTTTAATTGTGGAAAATGGTGGAATATTGGAGTTAGTTCGGTATTTTCAGGAGTAACAGGATTTCCTCATAATGTCATTGCATTATTTAATAATGAGGAGGATCCTTCGAAGAAAAAGGATGAAAATAAATCGAAAAAAAAATGTAATCTTGAATCAAAAAGCAAATGTTAAAATTATTTTTATTTACTAACACGTAATTGTGTATTTATTTTTTAAATTAAGATAAGGAATTAGACGAAAAATCAGGTTTTTTTAAATTTTGTATAGAAGATGATTTAATACGTATTTTCCAAAATACAGTCCGGTTATTAATAAAATGCCAGAAGGCCTGTTTTTAAAGGGTTATTGAATCAAAACGCTGGATCAGCCGAGGGTGTGGTTCAGGAAACCAATATTTATAAGGAATAAAACATAAAAATTTCAGCCAAATCTGAGGAAAGACATTTTCCTCAGTAAATGTAATTATTATCAGGGATAATATAAATAGTAGTTATTATTGGCCCAATAATATTGGGGGTCTTATTATAATTTTTTTCTATTTTGCGACTCTTATAAGCTCATAATCACACGCATTTTGCGTGTTCTTATAGGCCCATAAGAGGTCTCTACTTTTTTTTCTCTTGGGTTGGCAACATACAAAAGCCTATCTCTTGACGTTTTGCGTGCAAATGTCAATGTCGATTTAAAGTTTAATTTTTTACAAAATTTTGTGTTTGGGTTATTTCTTACCGTGTTAAAATTGTGGACTGGTTAATTGCAGTGAAAAAAGAAGAGATGACTGTAAAATATATCAAAATATCATTTGTTCTTAGAATTTTAAACATAGTGTTAACTGTAATGCCAACCCAAAACAAAAATCCCTAAATCAGACATCAATTTAAACGTAAGTTTTTTAAATTTTAGAGAAAAATAGAAAAAATTGTATAAAGCACTGGTTTCATAACACGTTTTTAGAGCACTAGTACTTTAGAAAACTCGCAGCAAGCGGTTCGTTTTCTAAACTTGTACTTGTGCTCTAAAAACGTATGTTATGAAACTAGTACTTTAATATACTATTATAATTGTCAAGCCCAAGGACTAAAATAAATTTTTTAAAAGTTTGGTATAAACATACCTAAATGAAAGTTGTATGTCCCCAATATAAACACGGGTTAGTGAGAGAATACGATTAGTGGAATATTAGTGATACTATATTAGGTGTCGGTGGTTTTTTACATAAATGTTACGAATACACTGTCCCACAACGAAAATAAACTTTTTTTCTGACATAACCTAGAGCACTGGTTAGGCAGGTTTGTTAGGGTAGGTAGGTAGTCTACACACTAAACAAACCACTCAAACTACCCTCCTACCCTAACAAACCTAAGTATCTAGTGCTCTAATATAATCTACCTTAATTTATTATTCCATCAATCTATTTTCTAATCATCGTACAGAGTGATATTGGTAGACTGACAGTTTCGGGCTGCTGGCCGAAACTGTCAGTGTACCAATATTACTCTGTACGATGATTAGAAAATAGATTGATGGAATAATAAATTAATATTTTTATAATTTTGTCTAAAATTAAAAATTTCTGTCCTTACTAATTCTAGGTCTAACTACACGTTAGTGGTACTATGTGCTTGAGACACAGAAGTCTTGCTACCATTCAAAGTCTCAAGACTAGGAGAGGTATGGGTAGTTGTCTACATCTAGCAATAGATGGCGCACAACTCTACATCAATCTATATTCCTTTTGGTACTGAAGAGGGCCAGCAGCCCGAAACTCTCAGTCTACCAATATCACTCTGTGCGATGATTAGAAAATAGATTGATGGAATAATAAATTAATATTTTTATAATTTTGTTTAAAATTAAAAATTTTTGTCCCTAATAAACTATCTTGAAGCATTTTTTCTCCTGATTCCAAATATTTTTTCAGATTTGGGCTGTGACCACACAGTTTTTATATACAGGGTGTTTAAGAAAAAAAAAACACTTTTTTTTTAAACGTCTATAGATCTTGCATTTATAAATATTACTTATAAAAAAGGATGTGCCTTTAAGATGTTAAAATATTTTTTTTTAAATATGGATCGCAATTTATTTTTAAGTAAAAAAAAAAATTAAAAAAAACTTTTTTTTTCTGTCAAATTTTCAAAAGATGGATTTTTCTAACGTAACATTCTGTATTTATCTCGCTGTATTTTATTTTTTAAATTTTTAAAGGGCAGCTTCTAGAAGTGGCGCCACCTCAATTTTAAGTGCTTCGTGTCGGAAATTTTAACACCAATATGACCCACCAAATTTTTAAAATGAAAAATTTTCAGGTCTCTCCCTCCAAATTTATTTACTGGGATAAGAGTATCATTCCTGATTGTTTTCATAATTTTTGAAAAAATGTAGAGGTCCCTCACAGCAATTTTTTAAAAAGTTATGTCTAGTTAAAATCCGATATTAGGATTTTCCTTTTTTAAAAAAGATTATTTTATTTCAAAACTGTAAAACTTGGGACAAAAAAAATGAATCTAATAGACTTGATTGTTCTATCGCTCTATTCAGAATAAAAAATATAAATTTAATATAACATAGAAGGTACAGAATGCTGAATCAGCAAAGATAACTAATCCTAAGAAAATAGCCTGGAAGCAGCAAATATATGGTATATAACTCCTCCATCCTTAGACGAAAATCCTGGGGGTAACAACAGGATTTTCACTTTTTGGTGATGCTGGTCCTTGACTCTGGTTCCTCGAGTTTTTTAACGGGGTTTCCACATCTAGGGTTATATTCCTATTCCTAATATAACATTTCTTGTAGTAAATGTATGAAGCAAAGCAGAAAGCTAATAAAGCGATAAATATGTAGGAGACGATCGTCCAAACACTAATATTGTTATAGTGTATAGAAGGGATATCAAATAAGTCTGTTTTTTGTAAGTCTAAAACACTTCGAATGTTTTTCAGTTCGTCTAAACTCACAGTATCCAGTTTTAAGGGTTGAAAGTTTATTTTTGAAGTTTTACTAGAACTACCACTTAAATTTAGATTTGGTAGAACAATATTTCTAAATGTACTTTTGTAGGTTTTAAAACTTTGAATGTTTATATTGTCTATTAGTACCTCACAATTATTATTAAGTTCCAAAATGTAAGTACCAAATAAGGGGTAATTGTCTTTAATTGAACCGCACTTTTGAACAGCAACTACTTTCCTGGGTGTAACTACGATCCAATTGTTTTTTTCTGTTTTTTGAATTTTCAAGTTTTTGAACTCAACTGGAGTTTGGTGACAGGCAGAATTATTCTTATTGAATTTTAAGAGGGAGACTTCACAGGGTAGATTTTCTTCTGTAATTTGAATGGGGTTGGTTTCTTCGCAAATGTATTCTTCTGGTGTGATTTCTTTACATTTTTCGTTAAACATCATGTAGTAGTTTTCGTTCAATGTAAGGTATTTGGAAAGGGGTAATATGGTTCGGAAGGAGTTATTTTCTAGTGTAGGTAACGGATATAGGTGATAATAGTTATAATTTTCATTTTCTACTATAGGTATTTCTAGTATAAATATTATTTGGTTATTTTTATTATAGCTTTTAATGTTAATAAGTTTTTCGAATAGTAAAATATTTTCAAGTTTTGGTTCAAATGGTAGTTTAGTTTTTACTAAATGTTTACTGATTGATTCAATTTCGCGTAAGAGTTCAGTAGGTTCGATCATTGAATTATGAAATGTGTTTAATTTAGAAAAAGTAACAATTACTTCAATTTCTTTAAGAACATTATTGATAATCTGAAAAGCATTAATTATTTGTGAAATGATCATATTAATCATAGTAAAATAATGATTGCCTATATCTTTGACACTTACGTCTTTTATTACAGATTCAATTTCGTTAATTTTAGATTCCAATATTAATTGATTATGAGTTAAAGTTTGAGTACTTTCATTAAAGGTTTGAATTGAGGTTTCTAGTAATGTAATTTGGTCTTTAACTAATGTTTTAATTTTATCTTGATTTTTTGAAATCATGGTTATGGCGTTATCGTATTTTATTGCGTCATTGTCATCTAAATTTCCAGTAATGAATTTAAATGCATAACCTAAACTATTTATTAAGCCTCTTTTAATTTTATTATTAGGGTAAATATTATTTGTGGGGATTAATTGATTCGTTTGAGTTTTAATATTATTTTCCAAAGTATCAATTAAGTGATATGAGTTATAAAATTCTGTCTCATATTGAGTCTTAGTAGGACTATTTTTAATTGCATATTTTAAGTCGGAAAAGTGGGATTGAAGGGTTCGAAATTCGTTAATAACATTTTCTAGGTCAAATATTTTAATGAACGTCCAGTGGTCGATTTTCAGTTGTGCATTTCCTAATTTTAAGGTTAGTAGTCCAGGGTTGTCATTTAAGTCATGAAATCTTGAGTTGGAATCTGCGAACATGAGGGTGTAGGCGTAGAGTCTGCAACAACGGAAGGTTTTTTCAGTTCTTTTATGTGTATAGTTTCTAATTTATTATTGCTTAAATTTTTAATTATTACCTTATTATTTTCTAAAAATTCTATTAGTTTATAAGGACCGATAAATTTATTTTCTTTTTTATTCCTTTCATGAGCATACTTATAGACAATATTACCTAAAATAAAATCGGTTTGTTCAGGACCTTTTGTGTTTCTACTTTGAATTATTTTTTCCTTATTTAATTTACTTTTTTCCGCTATACTATTGTAGAGTGATTTTACTTTTTCTTTATGGTTATATGCGTAGTCTGTATAATAAGTTGTATTTAAAAGATCTAAGGGGTCACGTGAGTCTGTGTGTCCAAGAACAAGTTCATAGGGTGTGAAATTTGTAGAAGAATGAATTGAACTATTGTAAGCTATAATTGCATATTTCATTAGGTCTGTATAAGGGTCTTTAGGGTGTTTAATTTTTAAAATTCTTAGGTGTTCAATAATGGTTGAGTGAAAACGTTCTATTGGTGAATTTGATTCGTGGTGTCCGGGTGTGGTAAAATGTATTCTAATATTATGTAATCTCAAAATATCCTTTACCGTTTCGTTTTTGAATTCAGTTCCGTTATCGCTAACGATTTTCGTCGGTAATCCGAAATAAGTGAAAAACTGTAAAAGGGCGTTACAGGATTCGGTTGCTAGTGTACTTATCGTGGGAATGGCTTGTGCGAATTTGGAAAATTTATCTATTATACATAGGTACGTTTGTTTATCGAATTTAAGTGAATCGATATGTAGAATTTCGAAAGGTTTAGTAGGAGTTTCCGTTAAGACCAAAGGGGTGTAAGCGGGTTGTCTAGAATATTTAGCTAATTGACAAATATCGCACGTATTTATATATTCTGTCACGTCATTTTTCATGCCCGGCCAATAATAATTTCTTTTAAGTCTTTCACATGTCTCATTAATACCTCTGTGATTAGTTTTGCCTTCATGTTGATATTTAATTATATTAATTTGTTCTTCTTTGTCTCTAATGGTATTTACTAATTTAGTACAATTTATTATTTTAAGTCCAGTTCGATAAAAATGTTTCATGTAAATATCGTTGAAGATTTTATAATGATCTTTATCAAAGAAATAAATGTAAAATGTAGTACTTGTACTTGTATACTCTTTTAAAAATTTTAAAACTAATTTTTCATCGGTTTTGGGTATGGTTACATATAAGATTTTCAAATTCTTAAAATGATTAGATTCTGTTTTAATTTCGTTATGTGCATTGGGTTTTACGTATATTTGGACAGGTTTATTATTTATTATTTCATCTAGTATGGGTATAGCTTCATTAATTGTATCAGAATCGTGGGAATGTACTGTGTCTTGGGGTGGTCTAATTTGGATATCTTGAAGTATCTTAATTTTAGGTTGCGTATCGCGTTCTATATCTTGTATGATTTTTGAAATTTCTTCTGTTTGATCAAGGTTACGTTCTTGGTCTAGAAAACTGTCAATGTCAAAGTCTATATCACCAGGGTTATTGATTATTGATGCATTTTCTAGGGCATTACAGTCTATTTTATTTTCTTCAAAATATATAGTAATTTTAATTTTAGAATTTTGAAAAATATACTTTATTAAATTAAATATGATATTCCAATCAAGCCGATCTAGTCCTGAGGCTATTTTTGGCATAGATATATGAGTTTCGTTTAATTTGGTACCTAATAATTTTAAATTTTTTAGGGCTGAAATAACGGTTTTGTAAGTGGGTTTGTCAGAAAACTTTTCTTTAGTAATTAGGTAGTAAATTCTTCTATCGTTAAATTTAATATAAGCTACTTCACCAATATTTTTGTGTTGGTTTTTTAATTCTTTTATTGATTGAAATCTATCTCTAAATTCTACTGCAATTCCTTTAGCCATTTTGAAATCTAGTGAAACACAATGGGCAAGGGAAGTTTTATTTCCAGGGTTAAATATATTTTCGTATTTTATATCTACTTTATCATTTTTAATGTTTAGATTGTTTTCTAAAATGTCGTTAATAATATTTTGGGATTCGAAATTTTGTATCATAGTGTTTATTTTGATTCTTGATAGTGCATCAGCGTTCGTATTAAGTGAACCTTTTTTGTAGACTATATCGTAGTCAAATTCTTCTAATTTTAACCTCCATCGAACTAATTTGGAATGTGGTTCCTTGAGGTTAAAAAGCCAAACAAGGGGTCGATGGTCTGTATAAATAGTAAACTTACGCCCATAAAGATAGGGGCGAAAATATTTACAGGCCCAAACTATGGAAAGCAATTCCTTTTCAATTGTACTATATTTTGTTTCGGTCTCATTTAAAGTCCGTGAAGCGAACGCAATTGGTTTGTCGGAACCTACAGTTCCTTGAGAGAGGACTGAACCAAGGGTAAAATTTGAAGCATCGCTTGTAAGAATGAAGGGTTTAGTGAAATCAGGGTATTGGAGTATGGGTGCATTTACTAGTAATGTTTTACACAAATCAAAAGCGTCTACAAATTCTTTAGTATGGGTTACATGAGCATTTTTCTTTAAACACACTGTCAAAGGTTTAGTTATTTTGGCAAAGTCTTTAATGAATTTTCTGTAGTAACCCACAAGGCCTAAAAAGCTTTTAATTTCCTTTTGAGTTGTGGGAATGGGGAATTGTTTTATTGCGATTATTTTATCTTCATTTGGCTTAACTCCTTCTGGAGTAATAACATGACCTAAAAAGTTGACTTCTTTTCTCAAAAACTCGGATTTGTCTAACTGAAGTTTGAAGTTTGACTGCCGTAAGCGTTCGAATACTTGTCTCAGTCGTTCTATGTGTTCTGTAAGGGATGTGCTAAAAATAACTATATCGTCTAAGTATACTAAACATGTTTCGTTCGTCAGTCCTCTAAGAATATTGTCCATAATTCTTTCAAAAGTTCGCGGGGCATTTTTGAGGCCAAATGGCATTCTTAAATATTCAAAATGTCCTCGTTCTGTTGAAAAAGCAGTTTTTTGTACGTCGTCGGGGTGCATTTCTATTTGGTGAAATCCATTTGCAAGATCAAGGGTAGTAAAATATAAACTTCTTCCTAGCTTATCTAATATATCGGTAATATTGGGTAAAGGGTATTTGTCGTCAATTGTCTTTTCATTAAGTCTACGATAATCTATTACTATTCGCCATTTTTTCTTACCCGATGCATCCATTTTCTTTGGTACAACCCAAATGGGGCTAGAAAATGGCGAGCAAGATGGCTGAATGATGCCTTGTTGTAGCATTTTGTCTATTTGGTTTCTCACTTCCTCCTTATGTACTTCAGGGTACCTATAGGATTTAGTGAAAATTGGAGTTTCGTCGGTCAGTCTTATTTTATGTCTTATTTGATTAGTAAATGTTAACGGGGTATTTTCAAGATAAAATATGTCGCGGTATTCATAGCAAAGTTTTTCAATGGCTGCTTTTTCTTCTAAGTTGCAATGTTCTAACCTTAAATTATTTAAATTATCTTTGAAAGAGTTATCGTGATTTTGTTCTGACATAGTTATAGGTTCAGTTTCAAAATTTTCAAAAAAGTTTATTTCATTTTCAGTTACAGGTTCTATACTAAAAGGGTTTTTAATTATTAACTGTTTGCCATTCATACTTGAATTAATAATAGTAGTAATAGCACAGTAATTTTTTACAGTTACTAAGGCTTCGGGGGATTCTACATTTTTCCCATATTTTAGATATTTTAATATTCCTACTCCTTCTTTCATATTTACGGGAATAGAGACGACTTTTCCTGTTCTAGGGGGTATAAATATTTTTTGATTTTCAAATAATGGGGGTGTATTATTTTTATAGCTATTTTCTTTTTCGAAGATTATCGGTATTTTAGTTTGAGAAGTAATTAATAAATTTGATTCCATATCAATATGTCCGTTAAGTTTTTTAATTAAATCTATTCCTATAATGCCTTCGTACTTATCGCTAAATTTAAACAAGTAGAACTTATGAACTAAATTTTTATTAAATTCTTTAAAAATAGGTATTTGCATTACCTCGTTGTGAAATGTGATACTGTGAGCGGTTTGTATATTAAATTGTTCATTATGTATATAATTTTTGTAAAACTTATGAGCTAACTTAGGATCTATTAAACTACGAGAACTACCAGTATCTATAAGAAAATTTGCATTTAATTCTTCTATGTAAATATGAGGTAAACAAGACCTGTCAAAATTTATATTTATCAAAATGGGTGGTTTTGTAATTCGGCTAAGTGAAAATTTACATTTTGATTTTGGCTTACAACATTATTTTCAAAATTTGAGTTATCATGTTGGTTATTTATATAATTTGGGTTTTCGTTGTTTATTTCAAGGGTTTCGTTAAAATTCTGGTTTTCATTAGAAATTCCAGCATTTGTAAAGTTTATTCTAGTGTTGCCCGAACTCGTATCCATTGGTTCCGGTTTAAAAGTATTTATATTTCTATTCGGATTAAAATTTTGCTGGTAAAAACGTTGGGGATTTAAGTTATGTGAGTTAAAATTTTGCTGATTTTGTCTAGGAAAGTTATTTTGATATTGTTGAGGAGTATTTTGCCTTTGGGGGTAGTTATTTTGAAATTGTTGGGGAGTGTTTTGTCTTTGGGAGTAATTATTTTGGAAGTTTCTTCTTGGGAAATTATTTTGGAAATTTGGTCTAAAATTTTGTAAATTTTGACGCGGGTAATTATTTGGGAAATTTTGTCTTGCGTGGTTAAAATTTGGTTTCTGTTGGTTTCTGAAATTATTTTGTTGTGCGTTATTTCTAAAATTTTGTTCTACATTATTAAAATTTCTATAATTTTGTGGTGTATCATCTCTGGGGTTTGAAAAGGGCGTTATTCTTTGAGAGGGGTTAAAATCACGTTGGAAATTTATATTGCTACTTCTATTCTGACCATATGAGAAGTTTTCTTCTTCTATTAAATACGACATTGCCTGTTCCAGACTGTCAGGATTTCTGAGTCTTATATTGTTTTGGATTTGACCCGACAAACCGTAAATAAAAGTACTCAAAGATTGTTTATTATAAATTTCGACTTTAATTAATTTGTCCTCGCGAGGGATATTTAGCGTATTTAGTTTTGAAATTACCAGACTTCTTACATCTTGGCATCTCATGCCAAATTTATAAGGAGTTTCGTTTCTGAACGGTTTTAAGGATACCAAGTCCTGGACTAAACAGTCTATATCCCGTTGGTCTCCGAAACTTAGTTGCAGGGAGGATTTAATTTCATCCCAGGTTCTCAGTTCTATCCGGGAACCTATTAGGCTTAACGCTCTCCCCGACAACTTTCCGATAATGGCTCTAAGGATATATGTGTTTAGAACGGGATTCTCGTCATCCGCAAACTGAGCAATTACTGTTTCACAACTATCAATAAAAATACCTAAAGTATGTGGGTTTCCTTCAAATTGAGGAATTGTATCCACATATAATTTTAAAAGTTGGTAGTTTATATTTCCTACTGCCATTTTATTTAAAACAAGAAAATATTACAAAATAAATATATTATTTACTATTACACTAAGAGAATTTTTTGAATCGAATTGAAATAAATACCTGATAAACTTTTCGCTTTATAAAAGATAAAAAATATAAAGATAAGACACAGAAACAGACAGACGAGTTAAAATATTAAATTACTTACTATATTATTCACGACTAAAACTTGGTTATTTTCAACAACAAAACAAATTCTTTAAAAGTCACGTACGAATGATAAGCTTAATACGGGTACTGCATAATTATTTACTTTATTATTTTTATAGAATATTATAACCAACTAACATTTAATCATTCTTATACCTTTACTTCGGATAAAATTCAATATGTGATCAATAATACTCGATCAATAATATGTCAATAAAATATATAATGAAAATTATGGATATGGAAAAATAAGGAAATTTATCAAAGGACTTACATTAATATTATTTTCTTCATCACTTAACTAGGCTGGGCTTGGCAATGTTGTCCTCCTCCAGTCTCCCAAATTTCACAGGTTCACAAAAGTTCGATTTTCCAACAAGGCGTTATAACGCACCGGATCCGCGATTTTTGTCGTTTCCGTTTGGAAAATCCTACCGACTGCGCCAGTTAAAATCCGATATTAGGATTTTCCTTTTTTAAAAAAGATTATTTTATTTCAAAACTGTAAAACTTGGGACAAAAAAAATGAATCTAATAGACTTGATTGTTCTATCGCTCTATTCAGAATAAAAAATATAAATTTAATATAACATAGAAGGTACAGAATGCTGAATCAGCAAAGATAACTAATCCTAAGAAAATAGCCTGGAAGCAGCAAATATATGGTATATAACTGTCTCTTTAGTTTTCTTATTTATTTTAAGGTACAAGGATTTTTTTAAAATTTTTTTTTAACACAGCACGGTATAAAGTAATAGTAAATGGACAACTTAAAAAAAAAAACAAATTTTTTTCTTTCAAAATGGCGGAGCTGTGACCTTTTTATTTTCGGCAAAACCGGAAGTACCAAAAAAATTCCTAAAACACCCAGTATATCTGACTTTATGTAAAGATTTATGTGGGGTTTGGGTTATAAGCATAATTTTTTAAGACAATGAAAAACAAAATGTTATTCCTGTCATTATGCCTAAAGTAAAGCAATTTAGTGAATTTTCAAATTTAAAAGGGCGAGCTGTGCCCTTTTGAAAGAAAAAAATTTGCTTTTTTTTGGGGTTGTCAACTTACTATTCCGGCATGGTACCGTGTTGAAAAAAAAAATTTAAAAAATCCTTGTGCCTTAAAAAAAAAAAGAAAACCAAAGAGACATAACTTTTAAAAAGATTTTGTGAGCGAGCTCTACACTCTTTTAAAATTTTGGTGGGTCATATTGGTGTTAAAATTTCCGACAAGACGCACTTAAAATTGGTGTAGCGCCACTTCTAGAAGATCCCGGTTAAAAATTTAAAAAACACATTACAGCCAGATAAATACAGAATGTTTTTATTTCCATTGCGTTAAAAAAATCCATCTTTTGAAAATTTGACAGCAAAAAAAATTATCACTGTAAAAAAATGGAGGTCGATATTTAAAAAAATCTTCAAAAGTCCAAAGCACATAATTTTTTTATAAGTGACCCAAATTTGATTAAAAAATATTCATAAAAGCAAATTCTACAGTCATTTAAAAAAAAGGTGTTTTTATTCTAAAACACCCTGTATATAAAAACTGTACGGTTACAGTCCAAATTTAAAAAGAGATTCAGAATCAGGAGAAAAAATGCTTTAAGAGAGGTTATGTCAGAAAAAAAGTATGCTTTAAAAATATCATTTTGTGGGATAGTGATATTAATCCCAATGACAAAAAGACAACTACTTCTTTAGCAGGAATGCATTTTCCAAAAATGATAAATGTTATATTTTCTTATAATAATAATCATTTTAAGTAAAATTTTTTAATATAAAAAATACTTGTTTGAAACATTAACCAGCTACTTACGATTTAAAGTTTTGGAAGAAAATCTTGAGTAGAATAAGGAAATTTTAACTTAGTAACTTTTCAGTACAATAATATTAAATAGCAAAGTTAAACATAACATAAATTAAAAAGTTTAAATTTAAGCGCATATTTGCACTTATTATTACACTCTTCACAGATTTTAAGCTGAATAAGAAATAATACAGGTCCACAAAACAAATAAGTCAGTTACTTCTAACCAGAATATTTTTTTAACGTATTTTTGTGTACTCAAAAAGAATACTGGAGCTAGCTCGAGATCTTCAAAGGTGTCTAGCATGTAAACTATTGAATTTTGGGCCGAAGTCGATCGAAAAGTCAAGAACAAAAAAAAAATAGTCAAATCAGACCGAAACGTTTAAACGTTGCACTTCGGTTTTTAAGATTTTCAAAGTGCTCTAGCACCTAAACTATTGATTTTTGGAAATTCAGCAAATGCGACCGAAATCACTTTTCGAGAAAAAGGGAATGAGGTCCTTTAAGAGCAAGCCATTTTTTTATTATCCAATTCGTTTTTAGCGCCCAAAAATAAGTAAGAAAAATATAGTCTGATTAATAGTAATTAAATATATTAAAATTTTTTGGTGGGCCATGTAATACCATGGTTTGCCACTTTTAAACATTATTCTGTTTGTCTGACCGTCTGTTTGGGTGTCCCGTGCTTCTCTACTTGAAATTCAATATTTTTTTATTTATTTATTAACGGGAAAACCCCACTACAAAAATTAAATGTACATGAGATAACATGATAATAGAAACCTAATATAATGTAAAAAAACATAATAATTATTTTTTTTTTACAATTATTGTAACAAAAAAAAAATTAGAACAAATAACCTTGCAAATAACAAAAAACTATACAATACTAAAATTAAAAATTTAAACATTAATAAGAAATTAAACATTAATGAAGTTAATGCTTTTTAAAGAGGTTTTAAACGATCTCAAAGTGTAAAAAGTAAAGACACAATTATCCAAACTATTGGCTAAAGTCATGACTCTATCTATGGGAGAATTACAACCCTAATTTGTACGGTGATATAGGATTTTAAAAATCGGAGAAAAGTTGCGCATGACCTAGCTAGTAACAAGACTTAAAGTCGGAGAGCTGGTGACCATTTTTATTTCATTATTTTTCATGGCTGTATTTTATATGTGTCTTAAAGTGCATTCAAATTCAGCTATTTTCAAATTGTTAGGCTCCGGATCCGGTTCCTTTGGGTGCTAAAAGCTCCAAAAGCTCTAGCAATATGCTACCCATTTTATTTTTAACTTTCCGTGTCATAAACATTACATTTATTACATTCAGATTAGGCTATTTCCATACTTTTACACAATAATTCTGGGGCCAAGGGGTAAGAACAGTCTTCAAAAGTGCCTTTGACATATGTGATTCTCAATTTTTTAAAGAAATAGTAATTTATGAAATGAAATTTTATCTTTCGACTTTATAGTGTTGACAAATGAACTTTTTAAAGTGTGTTTTTACCACTTGGCCTGTTGAATAATTGTGTATAACTGAGAAAATAGGCAAATCTAAATGTAATAAATGTAATGTATCGGTAAGTTAAAAATATATTTTTTGTATACCTTGTTCACGGTCTTTAGTTCGAAAAAAAAGTTCGCAGCAAAAAGTTCGGAAAAATGTTTTCGCAAAATTTTAGTTCGAAAACTTTTAGTTAGTAAAACCTCTAATTCGCAAAAACTTAAATCGCATAATTTTAATTCGCAAAACAATAGTTCGCTTAGTCCAAAAGTTCGCGATTGTAATTTTACAGTTTCTTTCAGTAGTTTTGTTAAAAATCGACCATTTATAAGTTGCAGCTTTAACTTTGAAATAAATAAACATAAATAATATGAAAATTAGAAAAATATTTATATTTATTTATTAGAGGAAGGGTAGCAAATGTGGGCTAGGTCTTGTAATATGGGCTAGGTGGGTTTCTCAGCTATCCGATGCAGTTCTCTGCATCCGACTATCGCAAATCGTAAATGGCGAAGTTAAACTTCCACAGTAAAGATTCATTAATTAATTCATACATTCGTTGACGTTTGAGAATTTATTTTTATTTTCCGTCCTTTTCAGCAAGCCACAGAACTTTTTTAGGTAAGTTTATAAATTCCGAGTATTTTAGCAATATGGGCCATCCCTGTGTTTCTATTATGGGCTATATAGAACTATGTATTTAAGCCTAGAATTTTTCTAGAAGGCCAAGAAAAGATCAGCAACAGCCAAGAATAGAAGAAAATGGAACGAGGGCGATATGGAACGCGCTATAATAGCGATGAGGCAGTACGAGATGGGTACCTTCAAATCTTTAAAAATGTTTAATATACCACGTTCTATATTAGGAGTTATTTGATTTATTATTTCATTTTAGATATAACTTTAATACTTTTAACTTATTGCGACCAATAAGATTGATTGCCACTTCAAATCTAATATTTATTACACAATTTTGGGGGCAGCCCATATTTAGGGCCAATTTCAAATCGACACAAAAGTGCACCTTCTCACTATTTACGAAATAATTAATTTATTATTTGTTTTAATAAATATGAATTTATAACAGGTTGTGACTAATTAATATAGCTATTGTTGGGTACGTTTGGTATTGGAATTAAACTTTTATTTATTTTTTTTTCAAGAAAAAATAAAATGGGTAGCCCATATTTGCTTCCTTTCCTCTATTAATATTTTAATTAATTTACATTAAAAAAGGTATACATAATATTTTCGACATAATATTATTACAAAAAAAAAAAAAATTAACCAATACCAGCACAATATCCAAATCATTTTACATCTGGCGCAAAACAAAACATAAACCAAATTGGCTTACCCAAACCAAAACTAAAACGAAACAATAAATCTAAAACCAACCCAAAACTAAAATTAAAGTGACTCAAAAATGTATGTTTATATAATATTAACTAGAAATTACATCGCCTCGAATATTCCATTTTAATGTCGGTGATTGATGCTTCTTAAAACCGTCTATAACTTTCTATACTGTAGGATGAGAAGACCCCAAAAGTTTATTAAAGCATAATTTTTGCTAACTAAAATCTTGCGAAGTTAATTTTATGCGATATTACGTCTCGCGAAGTAATGGCTTGCAAACTAATTTCCATGCGACTTTTATTTTTTGCGAAATTAACTTTTTGAGAACAAATAATTTGCGAACTTTTTTTTTTCGAACTAAAGATCGGATACTCTCATTGCACCACCTCTTTGAAGCTTCTAGCACCCAAATCCGATCTAGGACCTGGCGATTGACAAATAACTTAATTTGAATGTACTTTAAATATATATAAAATACAGCTGGGAGAAAATATTGAATTAAAAATGGTCACCAGCTCTTAGACTATTAGTTGTCGCCAAGAGTTATGTGCACACACGGTCAAACTTACCAAGTTTGTAAGTAAGTAACTATGATAATCGTCCAGTAATTTAACTTTTTGTGCCTGTCGTAAAATGTCGAAGATATGGTCTGCTTCACAATCCAAAATTATTTGCTGATCTGCTGCATTGACTATTTCCTTTAGAATGGTCCTGAAATAATATTTTTTTATATTTAGGGTGATCAGTAACTGCCATGCCAAAATGTAAAAGGTGATTCTACATCCAAAAATATGAAAAAAAGTTTGGTCCGGAAGTGAGGGAGATATGGCCCTTAGCAAATGACAAATGGGGAACAAAAAAAAGCATTAGTAAAATTTTAATGCTGCAGGGTACTTCTTCTGAGCAAAAAAGCATGCTTCACAAAAACACCTAAATTTAATATTAAAGAAGTAATAGCCTTTTAAAAAGTAACGTTTTTGGTGGCACAAAATGTTACTTCCTCTTAATTTTATTTTTTTAAAAGGCTTGCTTCTAGTGTTATACTATATGACAATTTTTATCTATTTTTACTCAAGAAATCTAGATTTTTTACAAAAAATTCAAAAAACATACACATAAAAAAGTTTGGGGAAAAAATGTGTTAAGCCTCACATAATTTGTAAAAAGCCTCTGGGTAAATTCAAAAAAATTAATTACCATAAACTTATTGCCTTTATTAATACTAGTATACCTGCAAAAGCTAGTCGCTCTAGCTTAAAGGGTACCAGAGTTAATAAATAAAAGCCTTAATTTTATTACAGTTTTAAAGGACTGTAGCTCTCTTAGGGCTCGTTTCCGGACCAACCTTTATAGGAAATTTTTTGATATTTTTGGATATAGATTCACCTCTTAAATTTTGGCATGCCAGTTATAATTTTATTACAAAAAAAATAGAGAACGTGTAAAAGTCCGCCACCCCCTTTAACTTTTTAACGGCTTAAGATATCAACTTTAAATTTAAAACACTTAGATAACTTAAGCCAAGTAATTTTATAGTACATACTTGGTAGGGCACAGCGGTGACAGAGGGGCAAGAGGGATATTCTTTTTTAAATAGAAAGGGCGGTGTGATGCATAATTTTAAAGCGTATAAAGTACTCTAAACACAAAGTTTGTTTCAAGTTAGTTTCTTATTTTAATTTTTTAGGATAATACGGCCATAAGACTCTTTGGCTTAGGGGACGTTCATAATAATAATAATAATAATAATAATAATAATAATAATAATAATAATAATAATAATAATAATAATAATAATAATAATAATAAAAAAGTCGGTCTAGAGCAATGTAATGTCACATAAAATATAAAGTGGTAATATTCATTTTTATTCTCATCCTTTATATTTGTTCAATTCCGAATATCTATGTTATTATATTATGTATATAATTACAACATTTGTGTAAAATTTATCAATATCAATAAATATTCATTTATTAATTTAATATTTTTTGACAGTAAACTTCAACTAAATAATCCATGAAAAAAATATAAAAATGACACGAATTTTTTTGAGCTTGTCACGATATTTAATGCCACAACCGTACCTACTAGTATCCTACCTGTAATCAGGTCCAGGTCCTAGTTTCCTAAATTCGATAGGAGGATCAGTCGGGCCTCTTTCTCTAAGCGATTCCTGCAGTTTTAGAAGTCCATCATCGTTTTCGTAAATTATAGTATAAGTTTTCCATTGAGACTCCCTGATCAAAGTTGCCAAAGCCTTTGACAAAGTATACGGACTGGGATATAAGTTAAAAACAACAATCGAGCTGTTGGATTGATGCGAGGAAAAGGGAGTTAATTTGGGATTCCAAAATGTCTGGAAATGCGGAATATTTAGGTTTGTAGATGTCGACTGAATTATTTCGTTTATTGCCGACGAGCCTCCAGTAAAAAATGCTGCTACACCTTTCTTTAGTAAATCACAAACTGAAAAAAAAAATGTTAATATGTATACAAAAAATATAGTAAATGGTTTCACTTAGAAGTAAACTACAAGTAGTCCAGTCAAATAATAAATGTAAATTACAATAAATGTACAAGGGCTGATATTTTAAAGGGTAGTAATGGTAACGGAACACTCCTGTTAGTTTTTAACCAGATGATTTGCTTAAAGTGTGTCCGCTATCTTGAATTTTAGGGCTTAGTTTCTTAATATGCATCTTACAATAAAAATGCGTATAACCAGTTTTGTTAAGGAGGAAATTTTCAACAATTTTTGTTTGGATCATTTTTTTAATATATTAATAACAATAGAGTTAATTCAAAAATAGCCATGTTGGAGGTGAAATTGTTTTTGTCCATTTTTCAGCCAAATTATTCATCAGACGATAAAAGTGGTTAAAAGCAAACTTATAGCACTTGAAATTCTCTAAAAGTTTCATATATTATAAATTTTCATTTGGTTTGGTACTTTGGTACGGTTAAGGAGGGCGCAACCCGATTTTCAGCGCTCACTATTTCCGTAACAAAATAACTATGAAAATGCATAACATATAAAGCTTATAGAGAATTTCAAGTGCTACAAGTTTGTTAATTACCTCTTTTATCCTCCGATTAATAATTTGGCTGAAAAATAAAGAAAACCAATTTCACCCCCAACATGGCTATTTTTGAATTTTTATAAACTCGATTGTTATAAAAATATTTAAAAAAAAAATCAGACAAAAATTGGATTTGTTTCCTTAATAAAATTGGTGGTATGCATTTTTATCGTAATATGCATATTTAGCGAGATAACAGTACTCACCCCTAAATTTCAAGAAAACGGTCACCCCTAACGTAAATCGCCCGGTTTAAAACTAACAAGTGTGTTCTGTTACTATCCACTGGACTGGACTAAAGGCCAATTGGAGTTCTGATGGTGGCAGTGATTAAAATATTAATTTTATAAGTAAGTTTAGCCAAAATTATTATATTACCATTCACTTAATGTAAATATTGCAAAAAAAGCATTTAAAAAAACATTTTTATTTTTTTACATTATTAGCAAAGACTAGCATCTCTTTTTTCCATAAAATAAAATTACTCTAGGTAAAGATAAATCTGCTTGGAAAGGGACCATTAACTGGTAACTTTTTTATATTTATGATTTAAACTGATACTGTAGTTACTATTTTCACGTTTCGTTGACCTTAATCTTAGGATACAGACACTTTATTAATTATATAATATATTTTTAGACATAACTGAGGATAATTAAGGATATATATATATTCAATGATTAAAAAATTTAGTTTATTTTACAGATGACGCAGCATCATTGAAATTTTGGTTATTAACATTTTAGTATTTAGTAATTTTTCGTCCTCGAACCGTAAAATTTCACCTTCAAATGAATTTTTCTCGAAAACGGTTAATCCTACAGTATTATGACAAGAGTACATTTTTTATGTATTTTGACCTCAGGAATCATATTTCAAAAATAAAATTACAAAAAAGTTATACAGAAAAAAGTTTGGGACAAAAAACTGATAAGGTCCTCCCGGTTTGTCACAACCCTAGTTAAAATAAGTACATGAAAATAACATACGAAGATGGGTCTTATTAAGATTAGTTTACGTGCAAAACCTCGTTGTTGTACCTCAAAGGGTCCCTGAGTTATTAAATAAAAATCGAATTTTTTAGCCACTTTCAAAAGGGTGTAGCTCCACTACGACGCATTTTTAGACATATGTTTATAACTTTTTGTCATATTTTATGATGTAGAATCACCCCTTAAAATTTTGGACCCTATTTCAAATATACCGTGTATATGAATATGTTTAAATCATTAGTTTTTTTCCTGCATCGAGAAACTATAGTTTAGAAATAATTACCTATTGTACCGGCTTTATATATATCACTACTTTTTACTATGTATGTATGTGGAATTATTTCGTATTTGGTAGAAACCATATTAACCCTTTTTACTGCACTATTTATAGAAATATTTGTGATGGTGTCATCTCCATTCAAAAAGATGCCTGAAAAAAAAATGAAAAATATTAAATATGCAGTCATAAGTCGGCTGTGTTTTGCAATAACATGTTGACACTAGTTTACTGAACTAACTAAGCCGTTCTGACCTTTGTAATGACGAAAACAAAAAATGGCTTCTCACCTGGACAATAAAAAAGACAGAATGGCTTAGTTTGGTTAGTGATAATGATAACTGAATCAGCCATTAATATCTTTTTTATTCGATTGTTTCTAAAAGCGACACTTTTTGTTCAGGTTTTACGGGAGAAAAGTTGAAAAGCCCTAGGGCCACAAAGTTTTTTTCTACCGCTAATGAAGACTTGTTATTTTTAAGTTTTTTAAAAGAAGTTGCTTTAACTTTACTGTAATATTTATAAAGAAATATGACCTTATGGTCACTTTTGGTCTTGAACTAACTGTTCTTTTTGACCAGATACAGTTATTATAATCATTTCATACAAAATAAAAAAAATTATATAACATAACCTCAAAATATATGTTAACTGATTAATCTGTATTTATCCACTAAAATAAATTAAAAACAAAAAAATTTAATTGTAAAATCAATTTCAATATTTATAATATTCATAGAACGGTTTTAGAAGTATTATTATTTTTATAACAGACACATTTTAACAGAAATTAATCACCAAGCTATTGCTTTTTATATTTGAAAATGAAACCGCACCCAAAAGAAACGATTCAATTGTTTTTTTAGCGATGTGATTGGATAGCAATTTATCATGGATAACTAGATAAGTGAAAGACAGTAAAAATAATATTTTTTGCAATTTAAAATTAAGTATATTTTAATAATTTATTATAATTAGTAACAATCGAATAAAAATAATATTTTTTGCAATTTAAAATTAAGTATATTTTAATAATTTATTATAATTAGTAACAATCGAATAAAAAATATTGTATAATACACTGGCAACAAGTTAAATTTCGATTTCGTAGGTTTATTACCCTCAGGCCGGCCCCATCGGCCCGCCCTCGTCTTCTAAAATCCTACTCAATCCAAAAACATAACTTTTCGCCCTTGTATTATAAATAACTATTAAACATCTTGAAGATTAAAGATTACAAATTTTGTATATGACACATCAATAATTTTAACTCCATAACGCACTCGCCCGAGTTAACTCGTTGATACGAGCTTGGGAGACTTATATTTTGCCTAATTGGTGAAAAATTAACCACTTACCCTAAAAAAAAGTTCTACGTCAAGGGGAACAAAAACTTAATTTTAAGTGGGTGCCGTAATTATACTTGTGTAGCTATAAATATATTTCTAGCTAGTTCGTTAACTAAGCATGCGCAGTACAGACCTTAAATTTCTTATATGTTTGGTTTGCTTCGTTAATTTTTGCATAAACTAACCTTTAAAGTGTTAAGTGTTAAAAGATATACAGGGGGTTCCAGAATGTTTCCAATATTTCTTAGGGGTGATCAGATCTCGTCAAAATAATGCCACAAGTTCACATAAAATTTTTAACTAAGACTCCCCCACTCTAAGATATTTGCCCCCCAGGATGAAATAGAAAAATCAGTGTTTTTTGGATAACTTTTTTACTTTTTAATATTTTTTAACAATTTTTTTTTTAGGGTTGTTTAAGAAAATTAATTTGCATCAAATGATTTTAACGGAAGTTTTGAAAGTTATCAGAAAAGTCAGGGGAGGTTCCAAAGCCCTAAGTTTTTTAGGGTTACAAATATTTTTAACAAAAAGAGGTAAAAATAATAAGTAAAATTAGTTTTAATTTGGTTCTGTCAGTTATCTGACAATTTTCCATAAGGGACCGCAAAAGTACTTTGGCGGGCTGCAGTAAGACAAAAGACTAACACAAAAAAGAAAAATTAAAGGCTGCAAATAGAAAAGTAGAGAGATATCAAACTGAAAATGCTTTGTGGTTGGAATCAGAGTTTAAGTTTAATATCTTTAACGAGAAAGAAGGTATTTCTAAAAACCATCAAGTTCACGCGAAGGTCGTCCTGCAGAAGAAGAAGATTTAAATAATACTTCAGCATATCATTACCAAGTTTGGAACTTAGTAGCACTAAGTGCCGATGTGAAAATATTATTTTTAGAGTGTACACTGTTAACCTTTTAAATTTTTGGTAATTAGTGGATTATATATTACCAAACATTAATATAAAATAATCTTAGACTAATATGTAATAGATAGTATCTAAGTATGAATATAATTTAATATAATTTAAAAATAACGAGTAAGTATTATTTATAGTCTTGTTCTAATTTATTTTTAGTCATTCCAAAAATAATATTGTAGTTAATTATTTGGAAAACAATAGATTAAACTTTATTACTACAAAATGAATTCTAATTTTAACTAGGGCTTTATCCTAATCAGGACCGAGAGATGGCTTTTATAAAGAACTAAGGACCAAACTGGCGCCCTTCAAGCTCCAAGTTTGTAGTAGATGAAACCTATTACTTTTTATGGCACATTCCGTGATAGGTTTTATATACAGTAATAGGTTGGACTTTTCTTAAGTCAATATGCAAAAAAACTTTTTTTTATTTTTCGGTCGACTTAGCCCATAAAAAAATAAAGCGCTAAAATAGATACGCCCTTTAGCGTTGGAGATAAGCATTTTTGTAAGTTAGAGATCATAAATAATAACTTTATTATTATATCTAAAATATATATTAAAGTTCAAGTAAGTAATATGTACAATGTACAATGTACATTGTACATATTATAATAAATTAGAAAAAACGATCGGCCCTAACGATTTTTTTTATATTTGCCTAAATAACTTCTTATGGTGAAAAAAAAATCAGGGGTTGGAAAAAAAAAGTTAAAATTTACAAAAAAAACCGTGTAAGGGGTTTTAAGATTGCTGAAATTGAATCGGATAATAACAATTTTCTCCACCCAACTCCACCCCGCGGGTGAGGGGGTAAATATTTTTTTAATATTTTTTATATTTTCGTCAAATATAGGGGTTTTTGGGGTCGTCTAATCTGAATCTGATATTTAATTTTTTCAAATTTCACCCCCTGAGGGGCGGGGGTAGTTTTCTCAAAAATTGTTATATTGGTATTTTTGAGGTTGCTGAAAGTAAATCTGATAATAAAAATCCATTTCACGCACGAAGGTGAAAAATGGGAAAGCTCTTTACTGGGAAGTGTATTTTGACACAAACTAGGCCAAATTACGCCCATTAAACGTAATTTGTTTCGGATAAAATTCGATGGGGTGTTTATTGGGACTCTATTAATCTTAGAATCGCTCGAGTTCAAAAATTTATAATTTTTGGTGGTACCCTAGTGTTACCTAATTGAGTACTTACCAACATTGAGTTTCTTTCGGCCACAGCATAATGGCGGAAGCAAAACCACAACACAAATTAAACTAATAATAACTAACTGCTGGCTAATCATACTGTAGAACACATTTCAAAATTTACACACACAAATGATCACAAACACGTTTTAATAGTCACAAACACATTTTTATTTAGTCCAATATTCTGTCAAATATTTAGTTTTAATTTTGATTTCACTAAAATTTACACTGGTTAACCTTTCGATTGTCGCGGGTATCTAATAGATACCGGTAATTCAAAATTGGTATATTATTTTAACAGTTAAAGTTTATCTGAGAAATATAGTTTGACGCACGGATCTGTGGCTATGTTTGGAATGTGTGTGCAATTCTTCCCAATTTTTTTAAAAAGCATTAATAGTTTTTATCAAGCATTAATAGGTTTTATCATTGAAATCGTACATTTTACAACATAGTTTGATTTAGTTTGACAGGTAAGAATTCATTTTTAAAGTAAGGTTATTTATTTGTCAAATTCAAAACATATCAAAGCAAAAACATAGTATCCGCTTTGATTTTTTTTTTCTAAAAATTAAAATTAGTAGAATAAAATTTATCAGAAAAATAAAACAACCTAATTTACATAACTTTTCTAATTATAAAGCATTATAAGAATAATTTAAATAGTACAATACAAAAAACCAACAAAAAATCCAGTACTTACTGTATTTTATCCTAGACGGTTTTTGTCAAAAGCTTAACCCAACTTTTAAAATCTCTTGTCAAAATGATATGATGTAAAATTTAATTTCAATGCCTCCCTTGATAAAACCTATTAATGCTTTTTTAAAAAAAATCGGCAGAAGTGGGAGGCAGGCACACACTCCCTTATAGCGCTTTTGACGGAAAGAAGAGAGCGCGAATAATTCCTCCCCCTTTCGTCGGAGACTTTCTTTCATGCGGAGAACTATACATCCGCTACCAATCGCGACTGCTGAAAGGTTAACCTTCCAGTTAAAAAGCCGTGCTTATCATATCTAAAACACCGACAGAGAGGTATATTTGCAGGACTATTTCTTAAAACCAATTTTCAACAATTTAAATCTTTAAAAGTAGTTTAAATAAATAATTAATAATAATTATTATTATAATTAATTTGATGTTAATTTATTTTAGCACAATAAATTCATGTTTGACATTATTAATTTTTGGAATAAAAAAGATCTAAATTCGTAAAATTTTATTAATATTGAATAAAATAAGCTAATAAGACATTAAAATTACCTTAATTTTGCATTTTAGTTGATATTTGGTTATAGAATTACATTATCAAGCTTGTTACATCAAAGAATAGAAAAGTGGTATTCGAGTTTCTGGTATATATTCGAGACGAAAATATCCCGTCGTTATGGTAATGCCTTGTTTTTATTGGTTGAAACCGATATTATGATTGTTGTTGAAAAAAATAGTCTAATAAATACATGTTGGTATCTCAAATTTTAAATATTATTTAAATAATTAAAGTTGTGTATCTGACAGATACTTCAGCGAACATTTTTTTGAGCCAAGACCCGCGACTATCGGAAGGTTAAACTAGTCCTAGATTGTCAACAGTGTAATTATCCAATTGTACCAAATACTGCAACAGTTGTATTAACAATGTTTTACTTTTTTTCTTTTTCTGCTGAAACAAAATAAATAATTATAATAAAAACAAGATGGCCAACCTATTAAAGTTACATTTTTTGAACGGGATATCGTATAAACCTGAACTATGGTATATGTATGGTAGATGTACGTACTATGACAAAAAAACTGGACAAAACTAAAAAATAATATGACCGACCTGTCAAAGTTACATTTTTCGAAAGGGAGGTCGTATAAACTTGGCCAACAAAAGACGAAAAAACCAAAAACCAAGGTGACCAACCTGTCAAAGCCACATTTATTTTGTTGATTTTTGTTTATCACTGTAAGCCTACATTTCTAATTTCTAGGTTCTAGGAACTTCTGTTTGAAAAATGTCACTTTGACCGGTCTGACTATTGTTTTTTGGTTTTGTCGATTTTTGTTTGTCTGAAGGCGTCTAGATGATTTTATAAGATGCTAGGTAATAGTAATTATATACATTTTTTATAGCCGAGAGTATTAAATCCCGAGCTGCGGTACACAGCAGCAGGGGATTTAAGAATGCGAGGCTATGATAGTCTTCTTTACCGTGGTTAATATATTATTTTTTTCACTACTAGCTCATTTATTCTTATTATTTAACACTTTTATATCAATAATAAACTAAAATGTTTGCTGGAACTTAATTAACCAAGCAAAAATAAGTAGCCTTTGAAATTGGCATTTCTGAAAACAAATGAATAAATTGATTTATTTACTGAAAGTTGACAGTTCTAGTGGGTGGCATAAGTTGTTTATTCACTGAATAATATGTTATATTCTATTATAATTAATTCATTTATAATATTTGCCATGCTCATTTTTCATCCAATGTCAATCCAATATTGTTGCATTTTGCCCATTAAAAATTATGACATGTCTTTGCAGTTCAAGGAAAATCAAGTGGCAGATATCAATTGTTTATAAAATTTACTCCTACTAGGAGAGAAATAATTATTATTGCTATAGGTGAAGAAAATTGATTTTACAGTCTGAGAACATGATAAAAATTGTATGTTCTAAAGCTAGTAGTGGAAAAAATATTTAGGTAGTCCAAGTTGCTCTATCATTAAAATTTTTGAGAAATAATAATTCAAAAAATATGGTATAGTAGCTTTATCTAAAAGTTTTAGTCCAAGACTCAACAATAAAATATCAAAACGTCAAAATTATAAAGAACTCTTGATTACGATAATTACCAATTTTTATTATTTTAAGCATTAAAATACGCTTCAAATAAAGATCTGTTTTTTAGGTTGTAAATTTGTTGAATCCAAATCGGTTAATAAATTTTTTTTATGAAAATTTAATTAGATTTCGCGTTTCGCTGGTTATGGGTCTTTTGAAGCTATAATTAACGTTAATTTATAGAATGTAAGAAGATTAAATTTGATTAATTTTTCTATTTCAAACAAAATTTGATGCATATTTTTTGCCTGAAAATGTGCAAACCATGATTTTATGCATAATATAAAAAATTAAAAAAACACAATAAATTAACTGTTTTTAATGGAATAGCTTATGAGTATTAATAATAAAAAAAATAAATAAGCCACAGGCGCGCCCGTGGATATAAATATGTAGAAAGGCCCGGGCGTTTGATCATGTCTCACATCTGATTGAAATGACACTAGGCATACCACAAGGGAGCATTATGGGCCCAATACTCTTTATTATCTATGTCAATGAGATGTGTGATATGATCGGCAAAGTTCAAAATGGTGTTAGTGTAAATTTTGCAGACGACACAAACTTCTTGGTCTACAGTAAAACACTGGAAGAAGTCGTGAACAATTTAGTTAGTGTAATTGAAGAGCTAGAAACTTGGTGTGCGAAAAATAAATTAATCATTAATAAAGATAAAACTATTTATATGAATTTTAATATGATACAAAGTAGAAACAAAATAGATACAATTAAAATTAACAATGAAACAATTAACTTATCTGAGCAAACCAGGTTTTTGGGTCTTTTTTGATACCCACCTAAATTGGAAGGGACATGTATTTGCGCTTTTACCCAAGCTAAATCGGGCTTTATATAGCATCAGACGCATAAAACCCTATGTGGATATAGACACCTTAAAATCTGTTTACTTTGCAAACTTTAATTCTTTGCTAAGGTTTGGAATTATTTTCTGGGGTCAATTTCCACTATTTGGCGAAGTATTTGTTTCACAAAAAAGGTCGATAAAAACTTTACTTGGTATGAAAATTCAGGATTCATGTAGAGGCGTATTTAAACAGAACAATATTCCTACACTAGCAGCAATCTATATATATGAGGTTTTAGTCTTTATGTTTCAAAACAATACACAAAAAAATCTAGGCAAAACGCACAACTATCCTACAAGATGTGAAGACCTTTACTACCCAAAGCATAGGCTTGCCACATATGAAAAAAGTAATTTTTGCGCGGGTATTAAATATTTCAATTATCTTCCGAATGAAATTAAGGCAATTAAACGTATAACACTATTCAAAACAAAGTTAAAAAAATACTTAATTAATATTGAACCATATAGCATAAAGGAGTTCTTAGATTATAAGGTTTCTTAGATTTAGTTAAATAAAAATTGACACCATTTCTTTAAAAGATATGGTATTTTAAAGATTCTTTAACATATTGTATTCCTTTTTCACGAAATAAAGCAGTATTATTATTATTATTATTATTATTATTATTATTTCTACCTATTTATATCCAAAAACTAATCAAATGCTGTTTTGACCTCAAATTCGAATTCAGCTTCTCATAATGCATAGGAATTCAATGGTCTCTGAAAAAATTCTTGACCTTTTGATTTCCTCAAGAGATTCATTTTAAGATTTCCTCCAGTTTGCACCCATGATTTCGTTAACGATTTACCACACGTATTATAATAGTCACTGGTCGGATCGTGGTAAATATTCACTTATCGGAGCCCAGCGGCACAGTGCAGTGCAGTGTTCCCAGAAAAAGAAGTGAAAAAATTCTGTCTTTGTTTTGCATAGAGCCATATTTTGCAAGGTAATCAACTACGAAAAAAAAATGGTAAAAATTTTTCCTGACAGGGTGGTTCAAAATGTTTGGACTTTTTGGTGTCCAATTTAGCTGAAATTTGGTACTAATAATTCTTTTGATATTATTAATATGGATCAATACACAAAAACTTTAAATTTAAAATGATGGAATAAATATGGGCCATGTTATATGGTCAATTAATTTTTTTTAATTTTGCCGTTAGATTTATTTATGTATTTGTCCAATAAATAAACCCAGAAAACAGTTCTTTATCTTTTCTTTTTAGCATTTTTTTAAAACAAAAAATATAATTTTGTTATTTAGCCCGAAATTTCCTATTAAAACGATTTTTTTTTTGAAAACCCTTCAATTCACTTTACTTTACAGTATAGTTGCCAATTGCTTTTTCATCCACTTAGAAAAAACATAAAGATCTGAAATTGGGTACACCCTAAAATTAAAAAAAAACCCTTTTGTTTGCACACGTGATATAATAAAACTAAACTTGAGTTAGGTACTCGTCGGGTGATAATAAACTTTTTCTATAAATAAAACACCCCTTAAAACCCATGCAGCTAAGTTAACCCTGGAGGGCCCTCTCTGTTTCACACATTTAAAATAATAATAGCATTTTTTAAAGCAAAAAATATGATTTTGTTATTTAGCCCGAAATTCCCTATTAAAAGGATATTCTTTTTTAATTACTTCACAGTATATACATACCCACTTAGAAAAAACATAAAGAACTAAAATTAGGTACACATGCTTATCTCCTCTAACAATATAATTTTGTATAAAATATACCCCCCAACCCCCACCCCTAAAATTAAAAAAAACCCTTTTTTACCCACGTAAGATAATTAGAATTTAAAACTAAAATTGGGTTACGTATTCATCCCATAATAATAAATTTTACTATAACAAAAAACATTACCCCCCATGAAACTAAGTTAACCCTGGAGGGCCCTCTCTGTTTTACCCACTTAGAATAAACTTAGAGAGCTAATATTTGGTAAACATGCTTATCTGCGGTGATAAATTTTATACAGAATAACACCCGAAGATAGCCTATACGGCTAAATGAACTTTTACTCACTTAAAAAAAATAGAAAGCTGAAATTTGGCATGCATGCTTATTTCCGTTGGCAATAAAATTTTGTATAAAATTTCTGTTTCACCCCCAATAAGGGTTTACATATTATTAAAAGATAAATAAAAACTTGAAAATAAAATTATATAAAAAAAACAAGTTTTTAAAGTTAAAACCGAGGTTAAAACCCTTCTATTACACTAGGCAACAAATCACAACTTGTTTTTTTGCCCCGATCGGAAAGTAAAATTTTCGTACTAATTCGAGGGCGTAGAATCTGAATCTGACCTTATAAAAATTCCAGCACCTAAAATTTTTGAGATATAAATCAAGGAAATAATTACGTTTTTTTTCAAAATCTTGAAAAAAAAGAGTAGGATTTTGAAAATTTTAGGGTAAATTAAAAAAAAAACGAGGAATTCAAAAATCTATATGCAAAGGACCTACTGTCACAGTAAGTACGCAAAAACAATAAAAAGCTTAAAATGAAAGTGCGGAGTTTACTTAATTGCTCATTTGTGGCAAAACTATCAAATTTGTTTAAAAATTTTATAGGACCTAATTTGTAGATTATAAAATTCTCTACAAAAATATGCATAAAAATATTTAGTTTATTCGTAAAAAGTAAGTAAATTAAAAAGAAATAAAATTAAAGCACACAGTGTAAACTTTTTTCCCGAGCCCAAAAAATATATTTTTCTTATGAATTTAAAGGCGCAGAATCCGAATTTGACCTTAAAAAAAATCCAGCACGTCTTATTTTATAAATACAGCCATTTTAAAATAATTTATAAAAAAAATATTGACTATTTTTTGTCGTTTTTTTAATGGTTCTATATCCTAAAAATGTTACTTTATTACATAAGAACCGTATTACGTAACATATTTTAAGTTCATTTTTGACCCCCTAGTGATGATTTTTGACGATTTTAAGCATGAGTACGTGGTGATAAACATGTCCCCTTATGCATCACTCTCCTTACTTAATTTTGTCACAGGATCCATTTTTTTTTAATATTTTTTTCCATATCATCCCTATTTATTCTAACTATCAATTTAAAGTTGGGTATTTTTTAACTAATATTGAGTCGCTGAATCTAAATTTGTCCTCAGACAATTTTTATCTCCCGTGATTTTAGAACAAAAGAGGGCTAAAATAATGATTTTTTACCAATTTTATCTCATTTTTCTCAGAAACCTTAGGTAATAAAAATATTCTGAGGCCAGATTCGATCTCAGCGACCCAAAATTAGTTAAAAAACATATAACTCCAATCAGGGCAAGTTGTTGCCTAGTGTTATTTACATGTTATGTATAACTAAAAAGTAGAAAACAAGATATTTATATAAATTTTCAAAAGCTAGATTTAAAAAAAAAGGTTTTGGAAACGTTCTTTAAACGATAAAAAATTCCAAAACCTTTCTTTTAAAAATCTAGTTTTTGGAAATTTATATAAATATCTTGTTTCTAGTACACTACACCACTGACAAATTCATTAATATAAATTAAAACCGTATGCAAACATTGAAAAACTAAAGTGTTGAATTATTCAAATAACGCTTTTTAAAGCAACATTAGTCTGATAAAAAAATATTAAAACCAAACATTTAGAAAAGTTTCAAAACTGTACAATGCATAATTGTTTTTTATTGTTATGCTTTGGCTTTGGACAAATATTATTAGTTTGAAAATAAAATTTGTATACGAACACCATTTTTTGTTATACTAAACTTTAACAGCAGTATAGGGAAAAAAATTAATTAAAATATGTTTATAGAATGCATGAAATGTGCTAAAAAGATTTTAATAATGTTTATATTAATAACTTTAAAATTTTACCTTTACCTTCTATTATGCATTTTATTAGCGCGCTAGTTCTTTTAAGCACTTTTTAAAATTTGATTTACATTTTAAGTGTTAATTTTATTTGTATTTTAACTAATGGATATAAATATGGTTACATTTGTCTAGAAAATATATTTTTGAGGCAAAAAATTGACGATTTTTGGAATTTTTTTTCAGACGACCTGTATTATTTTTATATACAAAACTTTTTACAAAGTATTAGACAACTCTTAAAGTTCACAATAAAAAAAATCATCTCTACTCTAAATTTCTCTACTCCCTAACATCCCTACTCCATAACATCCCTACTCCACAACAACTCTACTCCGTAACATCTCTACTCCATAACATCTCTACTCCGTAACAACTCTACTCTACACTATAAGGACTTTATTAGCCACTTAATAATAAATGAGCAGTTCAAAGAACAAAGAATCTTCTTCTTCTAGATTATTTTATTTTTTTCGTAGAAAACGTTTATCTTTAAATTCAAATCTAGAACAATCATAAATGAATTATTCTAAAAGCCACAATGACCGCGTACTCTTAATATGCACTAATAAGTAAGTAATTAATAAATTAAATTCATATTTGACAGTGACTTAGCATGACAAATATTTATTTGAGTTAAGACAAGTGGCTAATCGAGTGCATATAGTGCGGAGTAGAGTTGTTACGGAGTAGAGATGTTATGGAGTAGAGATGTTACGGAGTAGAGTTGTTGTGGAGTAGAGATGTTATGGAGTAGGGATGTTAGGGAGTAGAGAAATTTAGAGTAGAGATGTTAGTCTGCCAAAAAAATTGTTTTTTTTGCCGTCATAAATAAATGTGCAGCACGCGTTGAAGTTAGACACCTCAAAAATAACATGGCAAACGGTTCCACCAATAGCTCGGTCCCCAATGGTCCGAAACAAAAAACTCAAAAAGAGTCTTGTTAAAAATGACTTCCTTTTGTTCGCTAGTGTAGACATAAGTCAAAATTCCAAAAAGCAAAAATTCCACGAGTATTTTAGTTAAAAAAACAACAAAATGCAATTTTTGCGACCAAAAACAGGTAAAAAAGGAGAAATAAAACATAGATTACAAGCCTTTTAAAAAAAAATTACACTAGCGAACTCGCCAACATGATTTTTGACAAAATACCGAAAGATTTAAGTCAATATATTAAATAGTTTTTTTTTTAATCGCTGGAACGGTTTTGAAAAATGGAATTTTGAGAAAAACGCGTTTTTTGTTCTTCGAAAAAATAAATATTTAAAAAAAAAATAAATTTTTGAAAAAATAAAGAAATTTTTAATGTTTTTTTTTTACTTTTTGTTTGTAGTTTTTTTTTTTTTGAAAAATGTTTTTTTTATTTTTTTTTAATTTTTTCTTTATGAAAAAAAAAATTAAATTTTGTTTATTAAAGAAAAAAAAAAACAAAATAAAAATTGTTAAACTTTTTTTATTTTTTTTTTTTGAAGTTGCGTTATTTGGGAAAATGCAATATACTATCCACTGTGAATAGTATATATAGGAATGCGTAGCATAACATATCTTTACGGCTTGCTATTATTATATACTACACTATTTTTTTTATATTTTGTAACAAATTAACGAAATTAATTAAGCTATAGTTTTATCCGCACTCAGAAAATGTCATTGTAATTTTAATACTAACTTTAATTTGTAAATACATATTTGTTATTTATATCGCCACCATTGGTATTTAATACTTTACTTGTGATATTAAATACTGCAATGTGTGTACTGTAAACAAAACGTTGTCATACTAACATAGAGACCGTGCTGGTACAATTAGATCCCTACGCAACATGTGTTTATTAATACTAGCATGTTATAGTAAAAATTACTGTAATATTTGGTAAAGCATATCACACTTATAGTATGGTATACTTTGAGTTATTTTTAAGTTGTTTTACTGATCTATGGTCTGTTTCATCAAACAGGAGAGTAAATTAAAAATCGCACAGTCAATATTTTCAAAACAGATTCGAATATTGGATGTGCGAATATACTGCGTAGTTTATTTTATAAAACGTAACTATATTATATACACAAGCTTATACTATTCAAACCTGTTGCAAAAATATTTACTGTCCGATTTTTAATTTACTCTCTTGCTTAATGAAACAGACCATAGTTTAAAGTATGTTACAGTATTTAGAAAAATTAACAGTCGGTAAATAATACCAAAATTTTGATTAGATTAAAGATTGCAACCGCACACAATTATACACTGATAAAATAATCGATCATTTTTTTACTTCTCTCTGTACTATTACTAATCAAAATTTTGACATTATTTACCGATTGTTATTTTACTAGATAATGTAACTTTAAACTAGATCAATAACATAACAACTACAACATAAAGTATACTAAACTATAACTGTGATATAGTTGCATGGGGATTTAAATGTACCAGCACGGTCTCTATGTTAGTATGACAACATTTTGTACGCAATACACACATTGCAGTATTTAATATCACATGTAAAGTATTAAATAATAATGGTGGCGATATAAATAAAAAATATGTATTAACAAATAACATTCAGTATTAAAAATACAACGAAATTTTCGTTTGGAGTGCGTGCAACTAATAAAAACACATAATTCTAGGAACCATAGCACTAGTTTTTTTTTAACTCAACTACTACTTACTTTAACTAAAAAAAAATAATTTAAAAGGCAATGGCCGCGAATACACACACAAACATTGAGTAGAGTCAAGACTAATCGGAAAGCGTCCCGACGCTACAAGATGCAAGACGCAAGACGTGGTCTATTTATAATATTTAATGTTGGTCGTACGATGACTCTATATTTTATAGATATCTACTTAACCCTTTACTGCATCCTTTTAGTATTTAATAAAAACAAAGTACTGTGATCAACCTAATATTTATCTGTTTAACAGGTTGAATGCCAAGCTGATTTTCTCCTCCTTGCCATCGTGTGTTTTGTGCACCCATAGGTGAACAGCATTACTTGCCGTTGGCCAATTGTAAACCAATTTGGTGCACAGCAGGCGATGAAATAAATCATACTATGTGTCCTATAGGTGCACGGTTTAAAGATTTTATATTTGAAACTTACTCATTGGGCCCCTCAGACCAACATTTAAAATTTAGCCTATTATTTTTTTGGACCATAATTTTATTGATTACAAAAAAACATACCACATTGGGTCACATATCATATTCGATATGTATTTCTAAAAAATGTCAAAGATTGCTAAAAAAGCATAATAATTATTATTATTTTGTTTGATTATAATCAAACAATTTAACAAAAAAAATACGCCTTGGCCTGGAAGGTAGAATCGGGTATTTCATGGCAAATATCGTAAGTATATGACTCTGTACACCATATTGGTGCACATGTCAGTCAACCTGTCCTGGAAAAATGTCAGAAAGTGATATCATATTTTCCGTATTTCGATCTGTCTTTCTGTCCGTGGATGCTATAACTTTCCTCTGCCCCATAAAGGGTTAACCTAAGATTAAAATTTTTGTTGAGTTGAGTTAAACTGTATCTTGAAACTAGGTCAATTTAATAACGTATGAACTTAAAATTCTGGGCTTTTTAGGGTTTCACTATATTCACTGAATATTATTCAGTGAATATTATTTAGTGCTGGATTTTTATTTAATGACTATTTAAAGTCACATAGCAAGAAGGATTTATCCTATATTGGTCAGAAACAGCTCTGAACAGTTCATAACTCGAAAAGCAAAAAAAAACCTGCTATCATGTAACTGGATAACGCTCGAGCGTTGAGTAATGAGAGTCAGGAGGCTTGTTCGCTTGTTAGAGCAGACGCAAATAAATCAAGTAAGTTCGAATTTACGTGAACTGCCGATGCTCGCGACCACATGCTTCAGAGGAAAGGGGACCTCCGAACTGAAAATCAGCTTAGTTGGGTGAAAGGTTAAGTAAGAATTTCAAAAGGAACGTCAAAAGTATTATGATGTGAAAATTCAAGAAAAACCAAGTTCTATGAGTGAAAGAATACTATTATTTTTGAAACTTAAAATAAAATATAGATAATAATATTAAGGCCCACATTTAAATCTAGCCCTGCTCGAACATATAACAATTTTGAAATGTGAAAATAACCTATTGATAAATGTCTTAAAGATACAGTATGCAGGTAAGGGGCCATTTTATTAAGCGCGTCGTAGCAATCTATTAAAAAAATTTACGACTTTTTATATATATATCACAAGTGGCTTATAAATAATACGATTTCCATCATATCTGCCAATATTTTCTTCACGTTTTAAAGTAGAGTTCTTGTCCTGATTCTTGGTTCTATTGGCGTTCGTCAAAAAGGTTTTAATCTAATAATAAATTGCATTACCGAAATTATCAAGATTCGTATTCTCAGGATCGGGATTTTTTCGGGATCGATATTACTTAATTTGAGGACAATATTGCAAAAAATAGTTATTTATGATACAAGGACGAAAAGTTAAATTTTTCGATTGAGTAGGTTTTTAGAAGCCGAGTGCAGGCCGATATAGCCGGCCCGGGGGTAATAAACCTACGAAATCGAAATTGTTACTAATTATAATAAATTATTAAAATATACTTAATTTTAAAGTGCAAAAAATATTTCTTTATATTGTCTTATTACTTATCTAGTTATCCATGACAAATTGCTGTCCAATCAAATCGCTACAAAAACAATTGAATCATTTCTTTTGCTTGCGGTTCCATTTTCAAATTAAAAAAGCTTGGTGATTAATTTATGTTAAAATGTGTCTGTTGTGAAAATAATACTTGTGAAACCGTTCTATGAATACTATAAATATTGAAAGTGATTTTACAATTGAAATTTTGTGTTTTTAATTTAAATCTTCTTTTAAAAAGCTTAAAAATAACAAGTTTTAGTTAGCCGGCAAAAAAAACTTTTTGGCCCTAGGACCACAAAGTTCAACTGTTCACCCGTAAAACATGAACAAAAAGTGTCGCTTTTAGAATCAATCGAATAAAAAAACATTTTAAAGTACCCAAGACAAGTCTAGAGCTTAAAATACTCCAAATAACACTAGACAACACGGTTTTCTTTTCTGATTTAAGTCATGCGTTTTTGAACTATATTTGGGTAGCTGAGACCGAATGTGGTCTCAGAATATCTGAGAAAAATAAGTAGTAAAAAAATCATTATTTTAGCCCTCTTTTGTTCTAAAATTATAAGATATAAAAATATTCTGGGGACAAATTTGGCTAAAAATACCCAACTCAGGTCATGGAAACTTTAAATTAATATGGATCCGGTGACACAACTATGCAGGAGTGGGCTTGCGAAATTTGAAAGACTTTTTTTAAAAATAAAGAACACCATCACCACCCCCATTTTTTAACCCAAACTATGAAGGACCCCTAAAGGTGGAGCGCCCCAGAGATTTTTCTCAATATATCACCTGTCCAGTCCGACGCTGCAGAGTGCAAAACTTACACCCGGGAAATCGTTTTTACCTTTCAGAGTGCAAAATTTACACCCAGAAAATAATTTTTACCATTATTAAGTTACTTAGATATGGGTGAGAATTACGAGTATAAAAATCATTCACACGAGTGTTAAAATTAAGACTCGTTTTTTAATACTCGCCATTTTTACTTTTTCATAAAAGAAAGTATTGTAAAAAAAAAAAAATTTTTTTTGCTTAAATCATCTTATTTTTTCCTGAAACATGGAGAAAAATCAAAATAAGCAACAAAAAAATTATGTCTGTCTGTCGGTCTGTCTGTCGGTCTGTATTCACGATAACTTAAGAACGCTTTGAGCTATCGACTTGAAATTTGGTATGCAGGTGTATTTTTATATTATCTTGGACAATTTCGTATTTCAGCAAAATCGGTTAGGGGGAAGGGGTTAAATTTTTGTTTTGTTCTTATTTTTTATTATTTAGGATAAAAGAAAAATTTAAAAACGACATGAAAGCCCCCCCCCCCTTCCGCCAAAATGTAAGAAACTGTTTTTAGACATAACTTTTCACAATAAGAGAAAAATTCGAAAACCACATAAAAGGTAAAATAAAATTACACAAAATGTATAATAATATTTTTTTCCAGCCCCTCCCCCTCTTCCGCAAAACGTAAAAAAATATTTGTTGATATAACTTTTTTATTATTTACAATAGAATAAATTTAAAAACCACCTAAACGGTAAAATAAAATTAGAAAAAATATGTTATTATTTTTCCATGGACGCTCTCTTTTCAAAATGTAAAAAATTGTTTCTGGAAATATTTTTTTTAGTATTCACAATAGATGAAATATTTTAAAACCAACTAATAGATAAAAAACCCTCTCCCTCTCAAACGCCCTCCCCCCACAAATATTAGAAATTGGACATAACTTTTTATGAGAAAGTATTCTCGCTTATTCGAGACGGCTTTTTTACTGTGTAAGTAGAATGGGACACTTTCTCGAGAGTCCATTATTGAAAACTTCTCGAAACTGTTCTAGGTAAAATTTAATGCTAAAAGTTCGCCTTCCAGCAAATAGATGTCACTACTATAAAAAACAAATACAAAACAAAAGTTCTAGCCTTTGTGAACAGATGACTTTTTTATTAAATTAATTTGGATTAGTGCTTTATTCCGCCATGGTATCCTAGTTCTAATTAAATAAATGTCAAAGTATATGACAATGATTAGAGATGTGTGTGAGTAGAGATATGTGTGAGTAAAGATGTGTTTAAGTAGAGTTGTTTGTAAATAGAGATGTGTGTGAGTAGAGATATATGTGAGTAGAGATGTGTGTGAGTAGAGATGTGTGTGTGTGAGTAGAGATATGCGTAAGTAGAGATGTGATGAGTAGAGATGTGTGTCACCCGTTTGGAAACATGCTGCGCGCATAGAAGTTGCTGGTGTTGATTCAATTTCAGAATATATAGGCATATCGCTTCTATCTCTGTTTTCTGAAGAAGGCGCTCTTTTCAGCAGGACGCAGACGCTGATGGTCCTGAGGCTGGAGAGAGGAATCCCAGCCTGCAGTGAAGGTTGCGGGTCTGTGAAGTTACGTTATCGCGATCGATATTCTCCCCCGTGGTGTTCTTGTGACTCAAAACGTTTAACCTACTATCTCGTGCGGTTTAGATATAGCTCTTCAATTGCAGGTACGTTTGCACAACATATACCGAGTTCCATGCCTTGGGAATAACAACTAATATTAATAAATAAATAAAAAATATACAGGGTTATTCAGAAATAAGTTCAAGAAATTAAGAGGTGATTCTATATTAAAAAATATGAAAAAAAGTTCCTATAAAGGTTGGCCCGGAAATAAGCCGTAAGGGAGCTGTGGCCCTTCGAAGATGGACATGTTGAATGGGGAACAAAAAAGCACCAATAAAGTTTTAATACTGCAGGGCGCTTCTTCACTTCAAACTAAGCAAAAAAGTATTTTTCACCAAAACACCTAAATTTAATATTAAAGGAGTTTGGACTTTTAAAAAGTAACATTTTGAGTGGCACAAAATGTTACTTCCTCTTAATTGCATTTTTTGAAAACGGTAGCTCCTACAGTGTTACACTATATGATATTTTTTATGTATTTTTACTGAAGGAATCTATATTTATTACAAAAAATCCAAAAAAATACACATACAAAAGTTTGTTAAGCCTCGTATATTTTGTCCGTCTAGGCACACCTCTGGATAAATTAAAAAAAAAATAAATTAGCATAAACTTATTGCCCTTATTGATACTAGTATACATGCAAAAGCTCGTCGCTTTAGCTTAAAGGGTACAAGAATTATTAATTAAAAACCTTATTTTTATTAAAATTTTAAAAAGCCGTAGCTCCCTTAGGACTCATTCCAGACCAACCTTTATAGGAACATTATTTCATATTTTTTAACCTAGAATCACCTCTTAAATTTCTCGAACTTATTTCTGAATAACCCTGTATAAAAAAACATGATTTGATTAGTCTATAAATTCGCTAAAAAGTAGAAAATGATCTTTTAAGCTATATAACAATATCATGCCTCTATAACTAAAATTAAAAGAGCAGCCGAAGTTGAGGTTTCTTATAGATTTGTCGTAATGGACACCCCATGCTTTTAATTTCGGTTATGGAGGCCTGCTACTGTAATAGCTAAAATAAAAATATAATTTTGTACTTAAAAAGTTGGGTGTTTGATTTGTATACCGTGTAGAATAATTAAAAAGAATGAAGTTTGAGTATTTTGGTATATTTTTAAAAATATAAGTAGCCAAGCTCTTTCGTCTCTTAATCCAGAGACATCATCAGGGCAAGCCTTGTCAGGGCGAGCTTCTAAATTTGTGAGCAGTTTAGAATGATGTAAATAAATATCACAGGGACAAAACAGACGTCACAGTTAAAAGTCTTTAAAATTACAGATTAAAAAATAGGTATTTTTGACAGTAGTGGTTGACAGCCTATAATTTTAAACAATTTTAACTGTGACACCAGTTTTGTCCCCGTGAGATGTATTTACATCATTCTAAACTGCTGACAAACTTGTAAGCTCGCCCTAACAAGGCTAGCCCTGATAATGTCTCTAGCACGGTAGGTTGGAAACATGATTAATTGAAAAGTGCTTGCCCATGGGATTTTTTGCTTAAATATTGATCCGGGATGTCTTACAAACATTTTAAGACCAATTTTAAAATAATCGCCGGACGGCTTTTTAAATAAAGTTGATTTTTGTACTTTTCTATCAGTAAATCTGAATATTTTTTGCACGCCATTTTTACCGGTAATTTTTTTGTATTTAATTTTGGTTTAATTTTGCAGTTTTTTTTAGTTTAGATCTAAGAAGGTATACAAAAAAAAAGTATTTTTTTATTTTTATCTAAAATACCTGAATAAAACTGGACTTTTTACAGGTTTTATAGTTTTTTTTTTATTTAAAAATGTCTTACATTTTTTTATTTTCTTATATCACATATACTAAATATTATTAGTAACACAAAAAAATACTTATTCATAAGCCAGAGCGGTCCTTATTTAAGATAAACTTTAAAGATAAAGAATTTTAATCAAACTTATTTACAACACCTATACATTTTTCCGCTATTTTATACTTTTAATTTCCCATTTTTAAATAAAAAAGGAAATAAAATAGATTTTATAAAAAGATTTACATTAGATAGGTGCTTTTTAAAGCGTCATATGTTTTTTGACTTAAAAAAAGAGTGATACAAGAAATATAGTAGAAACTATTTAAATTTAAACTATATCTATATCTATAATAATATCCTTCAGTTCAGATGTTCGAAAATTGTATGAAAATTAAAATCCAATGCTATATCGGTAATTTAAATTAATTTTACTATATTGCTTTTATGGCACTTTGTTCGTCAAAAAAAAAAAAAAAAAAAATAAATAAAATGACCGCTCTAATGTAAATTTTGTTATGAATTTATTTTATTTCCTTTTCAATTTAAAAGTATGAAATAGGACAAAAATGTGGAGGTGTTTGTTGTTAATAAATTTGATTAAAATTCCTTATCTGTAATGTTTTCTAAAATAAGGACCGCTCTATAGTTGATGAATAAGTATTATTTTGTGTTACAATTAAAACTTTGTACATGTCACATATATGTTATATAAGAAAATATAAATTTTTAATTATTATTAAAAGTTATATAATTTTTAAGTCTTTTTTAAATAAAAATATATATAAAACCTGTAAAGTCAAGTTTAATTCACGTATTTTAGTAAAAAAATAAACAAATTTGCTTAAAAATTATTTGTATACCCTTTTCAATCCAAACTGAAAGAAAAACTGCAAAATTAAAAGAAAACTAGATACAGAAAAATCACCAGCAAAAACTTCGTGCAACAAAATATTCTGATTTACTGATAGAAAAATACAAAAATCAACTTTATTTCAAAAGGCGCCCAGCGATTATTTTAAAATTGGTCTTAAAATATTCGTAAGACATCCGAGATCAATATTTAAGCAAAAAAACCCATGGTCAAACACTTTTCAATTAATATTGCATCCAGTATACCTTGCTAGATTAAGAGACGAAAGCGCTTGGCTACTTATATTTTACAAAATATACCGAAATACTCAAACTTCTTTATTTTAATTTTATATTTGTAGTCAACCTGATGTTTAGAAAATTTTATTTACTGAATCCCTATCTGGTAATAGAATTGAGTAGTCAGTACTGGTTTTTGAGAAAAGAGTGTCAAAATCACGATAAATTTCTTGCTCATTTTTGTCGAAAGCTGAAGAATAGTATATTCTATAACTAGTATGGAATAGACAATATTCCGCGAGAGCGGAAAGTTTGTCATACGAGCCGGCAGGGGAGTATGACGGTCCCGCGAGCGCGGAATATCTATTCCATACGTGTTGTAGGCTATAATTTTTCTTCGACTGCAAATATGAAACACTGTATGGCTTTAAACTGGGGACAAGGTTGAAAACAATATTTTTTGTGACTCGACATTGTAAATGCAACAAAACACATATTTTTCAATAAAGCAATTAATGTTATCTAATAATTTTATCAAATCAGTACTTAAAAAAGATTTTTATTTAATTTTAGCACATATTTACAAATTATAATTCAAAAATTGAAGGTTATGTCAGATTGTTGTAAGACCCACCTATTCTTATGTATTTTGGGATGCTGAACACGAATCTGTCTGCAGATGAGATTTTCACAATTTTAGACAGTTTTTTCAGTGACATATAAAAAACGGTTTTTTGAGTAATAGGGTGTCAAAAAATCCTGAATTTCGTAATCGAAAACGCTCTGGCAAAAGTTACTCCTTAGTAAAAAACAGTGGTCACTCAAAAATGATCCAAATCGATTAATGTTTAGAGGTAGCTCAAAGCACTCACACTGAAAAAAATCGGTACCTGTTTTTCGGATAAAAAGTGATTGTATATAAAATTAAGGAAATTTTGGTTTGGATTTTTGGTAGCCATAAATATGAAATCTCTATAATATATTATAATGCGAAAACCGGGGTATGAAGTGTATGAATTTTGGTACAATTTGCCTTACGTAATACTTGAACGTTTCTCATAATCAAGATTTTTCTAAAAAATTTCGATGCTCAGAATGTAAAATTATTTCTTTAATTGCAATATTCTCGAAAAGGGCTAATCCTACTGTGTTACATAAGGGTACCTTTTTTATATAAAAGGGCTAACCCTACGGTGTTACATAAGGGTACATTTTTTATATATTTATGACTAAGGAAACCCATTTTATTGAGAAAATGTAAAAAAAGCTTTATGCTTTAATGTTGAGGGCTTAAAAGTGACAACTTCACAACATCCCCAACCCAAACCAACCCCTGTTTAAAGTTACCAAAGGAAAATTACGCAGGAGTGCCTTTATCAATGTTGGGGCAAGTAAACAAATTTGTTGCTGCAGTCCATAGGGTTCTAGATTTATTCAATATACACACCGTAAAAATAAATTACATTAAATTACATAGTCCGTAAATGGTAATAATATTACCATTTACGGACTATGTCAACATATTATGTTGACATAGACCGGAATGGTAAAAATTACATAGTCCGTAATGTTAATATTTTGCATAGACCGGAACGGTAAAAATTACATAGTCCAGAATGGTAATATTTTGCATAGACCGGAACAGTAAAAATTACAATATGGTGTGTTTAATAATTTTTTAAAAAATTAACACACAGTCATATTACAAGTGCTTTTAAAACAACTTAAACACTACGATATTTCAAGAACGCTTTGACATAGAGACTTGAAATTTCAAAAAAAATATTTACTACTTAGAAAATGTTTGTTCCAAATTACAAGTCTTTGTGTCAAAGCTTTTTTCAAATATCGTAGCTTAAAGTTCATTTGGTTCAATAAACCAAACGATTTGCACCCTTAATACGAGTATAAACTGCTTACATCTTTTTTTAAAGATCTATTGGTTGATAAAGATCGTAATTTATAATAAATGTAAATTTTAGGCCACAAGTAAAGCATTTAAATATCGTACATAAAAAATATTTACCTTTTTTTACACTTTTAACACTTTAACCTAGCAGCATGCGTCGCTATCTCTCTAACAATAACAATATTAAACGGTCAGTATCATGATACGACGCCTTCTTGATTATTGTCTAAAGCGCACACGCGTCTTAAAATAACATAATAACAATGTAAATATATTTTTTTACATTATTTTACATTCTTTTACATTTTTTTGCATTATTTTACATTCTTTTACATTTTTTTACATTCTTTTACATTCTTTTACATTCTTTTACATTATTTTACATTTTTTTACATAAATTCCTGAATAGTAAGTTTACTATTCCGTACTATGTAAATTCATGTATTTTTACATTATTTTACAGTGTACTTTAAAAATATGTTTTTAAACAAGAATAGATATAATAGTAAGTAAAAAAAGAAAATATTCATAAAAAATGTGGCGTTAAGAGAAATTAAAAAAATAATCTATGCCAGATCATGAAAACCATAGACAGAGACGATCCGAGGTTTTTGTCATGGGGGAAGGGGGTGTGGAGGTAACATTTGCCGAATGAAATTTTTTTGATGACTAGGAAAAAAATATCATCGCACCAAATAATTTTTTTTTACATTCTGCCAAAAAATTTGATGACTAAAAAAAAGGTCATTGCCCCAACAATTTTGTGAAGACTAAAAAAAAATGGTCATCATCTCCCCAAGCAATTAAATGAAATTTAGATAAATTAAAGGGGACTACCGAGATCCCTATAGGGGAGTCGCCTGTAGGAGGATAATCATCATTGTGCTTGAATTGCACTTTAAACTGATAAGTATGCACTTAATTTGAGTTCCATAGGGTGATGGGAAGATGATTGAAATTGGGTCTAAAGTTCAATGTACTGAGGACTTTTTTAATCGAAACAGGTTGAAGGTAAGTTACAATGTTAAAACCACTGATGGTTTTAGATGGATCAGGCGAGCTTTCAAGGGATATAGCAATCTCCGGGGAACTAAGCTTTTTCCCGCAGATTGCTTTGTGTCAATTGAAAGCTCACATGATGACCCATCCAAAACCATCAGTGGTTTTAATATTGTCTTATCTTCAACAGGCCAATCTCGTTAGTCTCATTTGCCGACTGACCTACAATTTTGCCGACTCGGTCAGAAAATTGGACACAAAATATGATTGTACACATTTTATTGCTGTTGATAAAAATATAACGTTTCTTTATCTTTTCAAATACAGAAAAAGACACAAAAGGTTTAGGCTAGGACAGTAAATATCCTTTCAGACAGCCAGGCAGCGATAAAGGCATTAGATTCATATGCCTTTAGCTCAGAACTGGTATATAAATATAAATGCCACAACGAGCTATGTAAACTGGCTGAACATAACAAGGTAAAGATATGGGTACCAGGACATCAGGGTATAGATGTTAATGAAAAGGCAGACGACCTTGCAAGAAAGGGAAGTGAAGCCGTACTCACAGGACCAGAACCGTGCTGTGGGGTACCATATTCCACGGCCAGACACGAGGTCAGGAAAATGTTGCGGAATGAACACCAGCAACACTGGGTAGATGCATCTAAAATGAGGCACTCTAAACTCTTTCTAGGGGGACCAACCAAGAAAATAACCAGCTTACTTCTAGGCACGGGTCAACTGAGAGCAATAACGGGTATAATAACTGGACACTGCTTACTGAACAAGCACCGACACCAAATGGGACAGACTACGAGCTCCGTGTGCAGGAAATATGGGGAAGAGGACGAAGAACCCTACCATCTCTAATAGGCCTAAGTTGGAAGTACTTTAGGAATGACCGGCTGGAAACAAACGAGATCATGAACACTCCCCTGAAACCGTACCTGGACTTTATAAAAGAAACAGGGATGATATGAGGAGGTCTGTGCGGTTAACACAAAGGTCCCTAGGGACCAGGTGTTAAGGGCATGAACCCCGCACTGAACTAAACTAACTAAACTAACTAACTAACTAACTTAGGCTTAAAAAAAGAATCAGTCAAATCCATTAAGTAGTTTTTGAAATATTTGAACTTTAAAAATGACTACTATTTAGGCGGCCCGATTTATTTTCACCCAAGTGTATAACAATAAATTAAATTAAATTTTGAAAAAAAGTTAAAACAAGATTTTATTTTTATTATTGTTTCATATTTCAATTATGATTAATATTTTGGCAAACAAATACAGAAAACCTAGTATATAATTTAAATCCCAGATTACCTTCTGTAGTTGGCATTGAGCCAAGTCCAATATATAATGTTGTGTTTACCCTTTTTATAGTAAAATAACGTATTTTGTAAACCTATAGTAATATCTTATTGCAGTCCAAGGATGCGATGCCAAAAGCACAGACCTGCACTTAACAAAAAATATATACTCTAAGTTTGTTTGCTAAATAACCAAATTTGCTTATTTGGCAAACAAGACATATATAGATAGATAGATTTATTGCGTCTTCTTACAAGAATTTTAATACATGTCAGCATAAAATACAAAAAAAATAATAAATAAATATTTATTTTTTTTTTAAATATACATATAAATAAACTGAATAATATTAAACTATCGACACTTACAATTATTATAAACATAAAAAAAAATTAGAAGACAAAGTTACAATTAAAAAATTCATCATATGAATAAAAAGCTTTTTTTAAAATAAATGATTTAACTTTTGACTTAAATGATTTGTTCCTTTATCTTTAAGATAACATAATTAAGAGGTTTAAATTAAAACTGAATACACTATTTTTTTGACAGTATTTTATTCACTGTGCCCCCAGTAAATAACTGCATTAATTAAAAAATGTATTAATCTTTTATATTAATAGGTTTTTATTCTGAGTACCTAAACAGTTGTTGCACAGTGAATCATGAGCCACTGAGCTTTAACTCACTGTGTCCCTCAAGTAACCAGACCAGTTCAAAATGGACATAAAAAATGTACCAAATATTTAATAAATCTGTATACACACCTATTTAAAAGTTAATAAAGAATATAAAAATGCCAGATTACACTAGAATTTACGTGAAAATAATGCAAATATACCTAATTAACAGATTATAGAAATCATACTTTCATAATAATTTTTATAGTCACTGTTTCGAACCAACATGTTGCAACACACGCCCTGCCAGTTTAATGGCAACTGATTCTGTATCAGTTTCTGACGTTTTGTATCTTTTGACAATATACAGACATCTTCTGGGATTATACTGCAATATAATAATAACTAATAATAAAACATAAATTTAAACTCAATATAATACTAACTAATAATAAAATATAAAGTTAAACTCACCCTATACCTTTAATAAGAAAAAACTAAGAAACACCCTATATCGATCAAAACTTCTAAATTACTTAAAAGTAACGCGTGGCCACTTGTTTCACATATATGTAAAACATGGATGCTTGACGGGTGGATCAAATGCGCATGATCGACTAATAAAATTTTACAGTATATTTACTGTAAAATTATTTTTACGCTATATAAAAACTAAATTTTTACACAACATATTACAATATATAATATACATTATATATCCTGTAAATATTATTTTACACAATATATAGGTACATTTTTGAAATATATATCCTGTAAATATTATTTTACACAATATATAAGGTAAATTTTTGAAATAGCCATAATACAATAAAAATTAGTATATGTATGGTACGTTTCTACTAGAACACCCTTACAATGCTGCGTTCGTAAAACCAATATTGGTGGAGTTGTAGTCAACGATTCACTGTTCCTATTCACTCACTATGTCTCCCTTTCTCCTACATTGCATACATTTAATTTATTTTTTTATACTTTTGGAAAGACTATCACAAGTCTTGGGCTGGGTAGGGAAGATACCCATGAATGGGACACCTTTTTTAAACCGCTGCCAAAATGTTATTTTTAATCTTTTATTCGTATTGTTTTAGTTTTCATATTTGGAAATAAAAGAACACAGTCCAAGGGTTAAACCTGAATAATATTTATTTTTACAAAAACTACAAGTATTTTAAGAAAAAACACAGTATTATTGAATGGGACCAAAATACAAAAGTGCTATTAAAGATAAAAAATCATTAAAATAACTATTATTATCACTATAACTAATAACAATAAACACACAATGTCATTTAATAACAAAAAATAGCTGTTAAAGTGTTTCTTTTTTTTTCTAGATAGAATTTTACCAAACTTTGATTAATGTTTTTTCCAAATCAATATCAAATATTAGTTTGTTTGGAGTTATAACTAATAAATTATTTTATGGGTAGTACAACAGACACTTTCCGTCCTTTAAAAGTTATTTCTTATCTAAGTGAGATGGATAGGAATGAAATATGCAATAAAATATTTTTCTATTCAAGGAAGCGAAATTTGTCCCATTCAATAATACTAACAATAATATAAAAAAATAGGCTAACAATATTTACCGTAATCTATAATATTCGATTATTTGGTATATGTTATGGGCTAGAATAATACGAAATATATACCAAATAATCGAATATTATAGATTACGAAACGTTTTCTTTAGCCTTATGTCAATAAATTATGTTTAAAAATTATTAAAATAGTTATTTTTGTATTAAGAGCGCAAAATGACTGGGAGCGTGGAATTTGCTGATCGAGGCGTCTAGCCGAGATCAGCAATCATGCGAAAGCAGAAATCACATTTTGCTCTCGTAATACAAACAAAATTTTTTCTACGATCTAAAATAAATAAATAAATATATAAATTTCAGACAGTAAATTTATAACCGCACAAGGTTGCAACACTTACAATTTTCTGCAAATCTGGTGGTTTAGAAGTAAAATCCTCATCACTGTCACTCTCCATAATTCCTTCATGGCATCAAATATATAGATAACACACAAATATTTAGCAAACGAAATTGAGATTTGATTCAAAATAAATAATAATTTTATATTGAAAAATAATAATTTTATATTAAAATAATAAAAAATAATCATTTTATATTAAAAAATGGCGGAACACAACATCTTGTAGCATGTTCTTGACAGCTGTTTTACGATTGACATGCCAGACCGGTATTGCCGGTTACCTACACTCTAGCGCGCAAAATTCAATTTTGCGCTTGCTGTCATGGTAACAAGCAGAAAAGTGAAATGCTAAGGAATAGGTTATTTTGCTATCTGAAAACTTAATTTGTTTTTGTAGAAATGTTAAGTTTTCTATCAGATCGTAGAAAAAAATACTTTTGACTTGGTAAAACTGACTTATTAAATTTGTAAAAACCTCAGCCACCTAAATATTTCCATTTTTTATTATTTTTTTACTGCACCTAGGGCAATCCGATCATGGTACCAAAAACAAAAACGAAGCATAGTTTAGAAACAGACATTGTCCTATTCAATAATATTTCCCATTCATGGGTATTTCCCACTATGTACTTTGATACAGTTTTAAGTAATTCGTGCCGTCTCGCTAAGACTTGGAAGATGGAGCGGGAATGAACTTTTTAAAGATTTTAATTTATATACAGGGTGTCTCAAGGAAGCCGACCTGGTCCACATAGAGTACAGTATCCACTTTAGAGAAAAACTTTAAAGGGAAAAGTTGTTTGGTTTTAGAAAAGGCACATTCTAAAAATATTTTGAAATATACAATAATAATCTTTATTTGTGCTATCCAGAGGTTACACTTGTCATAATACATAATAATTAAAATTTATAATAGTTACAGAAAGTTCATAAAATTAAATTAAAAAAATAAATAGTACACAAAACAAATTTCATTTAAGTTAAAAAAATTAAATAGTTAAAATAGACAAAAACACGAAATAAAATAAACAGTTATACAAAAAATTTACATACCGTAATTTCACACAACTATAGTCCGGCCACACAACTATAGTCCAAGGCCCCCAGGGGGCAGGGGATAATTATTTTTAAATTTTTACAATTTCTTGTGAAAGTTGGTGTATATGGGATATACAGCAACACGTTTTCAGTTTTTTTTTAAATACGCTGGTTATGGAATATAGGTGTGAAGCTGGACCATAGTTATGTAAATCTGGACTATTGTTGTGTGAAATTACGGTATCGTTAAAATTATTATACAGATATTCGTCAAGGTTATAAAATGCTTTCTTTAATAAATATTTCTTAACTTTATTTTTAAAAGGTTTAATTTCTAGTTGTTTCACCCTTAGTGGTAGAACATTGTAAAACTTTATACCATAGTAATTGATACCCGATTGAGTCCTGCTTAGCCTAATAAAGTCTTGACAGACGTTTGTACCGTTACGCGTGTTTAGCATATGTACTTGATCAAAAGTAGAATAAGCAGGAAAGTTAGTTTTTATATAAATTAGATTTTCCAGAATATAAAGACATGGTAAGGTAAGAATATTTAACGAAATAAAACCGACTTTACAGTCATCTCTATATCCAATACCAGCTAGGATTCTTATCGCACGCCGTTGTAATTTAAAAATGCGTTCTTTTATACTGGCGTGACCCCAAACTATAAGACCATATGATATGTTTGATTGGACTAAAGCAAAATAAGCACTACGCAATATATTTGTGGATAAATTATTTGACAGGTTACGCAACAGATATATATTTGAACACAGTTTACTAGACAACACATCACCTTGCTTATTCCATAGAAGTTTGGAATCAATATGTAAACCAAGGAATCTTGCATTTTCCGATATCAGAGGTACAATTTTAGTTACTGGACGAAGGGTTACAATTATATTAACAGTTTTATTCACATTAAGACTCAACCTATTAGCATTAAACCACTGTATAGCCTTTTCCAATATAACTACTTTCATCTACTGCTGAGGCAAGGGATTTATTTCTCACTCCATAAGTAGTATCATCCGCAAATAATTTTAAAATATCTGCTAAAAATAAAAACAAGGGTAAATCATTAATAAAAATTAAAAATAGCAGGGGTCCCAAGATAGAACCCTGCGGTACGCCAATCAATATTTTAAGAAACTCAGATCTGTACTTACCTACTAAGACAGATTGCAGTCTATCAGAGAGATAAGATAAAAGAAGGTTGCAACTTGTTGTGTCAAAATTGTAAAAGTAGAGCTTTCTTATTAGGATATCAGGGCATATACAGTCAAATGCTTTGGTTAGGTCAAGCAATGTGAGCAAGCAGTATTCCTTTTTTTCCAGGCAATCTTGAAGTTGTTCAGCAAGAGCAAGGATAGCTTTGGTGGTTGATTTTCCCGTTCGAAAACCATACTGGTGTTTATTAAAAATATCATTACTCTCAAAAAATGCATTAATTTGCTTGTGAAGTAGTTTTTCATAAATTTTGGAAATAATAGGTAGTAAAGAAATTGGCCTGTAGTTATTTGGATCATTTTTGTCACCTTTTTTATAAATAGGAATAACAGATGCAATTTTTAAACATTTAGGAAAGACGCAATTCACAATGCACCTATTTATTAAATTAGTTAGAGGAATAATAATTAAATTTTTAATACTTTTAATAAGAGATACATTTAGTCCATAAATATCCCTACTCTTACTGTTCTTCAAGTTATCAATAATACCTCTGACATCGTTAAACGAAACTTCTTGAAATTTAAAAGTCTCTGCAATTGGTATATGATTCTGTGCCATCAAATCTATAGCATCAGTATCTGAGGTTGGTAACCCGTCCACAATATTTTTGGCTATGTCTATAAAAAAATTATTAAAGTTATTTGGTTCAATTTTGCAGTTATTTTCTTTACAAACGTTTTTCTTATTTTTATTTATTAAGTTCCACATTGCTGATGGCTTATTGTTATGCTCCTTTATATATTTATCATTTGCTTGGATTTTGGCATTTTTTAGCATAAGTTTATATTTAGTTTTATATTCCTGCACAAGTTTCTTTAATTCATCAGTCCCCCTAAGCTTAAAAGAATCAGATAGAAATGATAAAATTTCCCTTGTTCTGCGAATCTTAGGTGTAAACCAATTTATATTATTTATTTTGGAGGCTTTATTTTTAATCACTCTTTCTGGGAAAGATTTTTGGAATGCATCAACTATTTTAGTTAAAAAACTATTGAAACATTCTTCAGGATCAGTGTTAGAATTTTTAGTAAATGACCAGTCGGTATTATTTATTTCATTATAGAAAATAAATATAATAATAAATATACAAGATGGTCCTCCTAGGGTTGGTAACTACTGATTTAATTTTTTTAAATGGAATGGTTTATTTTTTATTATGTCGTCTTACTTGTCATAAAACTACCTTTGTTTTAATGTTATACTATATGGTTCTATTGTTTATAGTTTTTGAAATATATTTTTTTTTTTGAGAAAAAATGCATTTTTAGTGATGTTTCAATTTCTTTACTTTTTGTAAAAAATTAATAAAATTTTGCAAGCTTATCTTAAAAGAGTACCTAATTACTTTATGTACAAAAAAAAATAATTATACAGGACCTTCAAAATTAATACTCAAACTTTTGTATTTTCAAACATAAAAAACTCATTTTTTTTTTAATGGAATGCTATATTTTTTATTTGCTTATTAAATGTAGAATAAAATTCTACATTTAATGAGTAAATAAAAAATATAGCATTCCATTTATTTTTTTTTTAATTGAAGGCTATATTATTAAAGGTAGAATTTTATTCTACATTTAATGAGCAAATAAAAAATAGTTTTTTATGTATAAAATTCCAAAAGTTTGAATATTAATTTTGACCCTCTGTATAAAACATTTTATTTTTTGTATATAAAGTAATTAGATAAACCCTTTTTAGATAAGCGTGCAAAATTTTATTAATTTTTTTATTTTTATTTTTAATCGCTCTTTCTGGGAAAGATTATTCGAGTGCATCAACTATTTTAGTTAAAAAACTATTGAAACATTCTTCAGGATCAGTGTTAGAATTTTTAGTAAATGACCAGTCGGTATTATTTATTTCATTATAGAAAATAAATATAATAATAAATATACAGGATGGTCCTCCTAGGGTGGGTAAGTACTGATTTAATTTTTTTAAATGGAATGGTTTATTTTTTATTATGTCGTCTTACTTGTCATAAAACTACCTTTGTTTTAATGTTATACTATATGGTTCTATTGTTTATAGTTTTTGAAATATATTTTTTTTTTTTGAGAAAAAATGCATTTTTAGTGATGTTTCAATTTCTTTACTTTTTGTAAAAAATTAATAAAATTTTGCAAGCTTATCTTAAAAGAGTACCTAATTACTTTATGTACAAAAAGAAAATTATACAGGACCTTTAAAATTAATACTCAAACTTTTGTATTTTCAAACATAAAAAACTCATTTTTTTTTTAATGGAATGCTATATTTTTTATTTGCTTATTAAATGTAGAATAAAATTCTACATTTAATGAGTAAATAAAAAATATAGCATTCCATTTATTTTTTTTTTTAATTGAAGGCTATATTATTAAAGGTAGAATTTTATTCTACATTTAATGAGCAAATAAAAAATTGTTTTTTATGTTTAAAATTCCAAAAGTTTGAATATTAATTTTGACCCTCTGTATAAAACATTTTATTTTTTGTATATAAAGTAATTAGATAAACCCTTTTTAGATAAGCGTGCAAAATTTTATTAATTTTTGACAAAAGGTAACGAAATTGAAGCAGGTTTTATCTTATCACTAAAAATGCATTTTTTCTCGAAAACAAAATTATATCTCAAAAACTATGAACAATAGACCCGTATAATATAATATTAAAATAAAGGCATTTTTATGACAAGTAATAAAAAATATACTATTCAATTAAAAAAAATTAAGTCAGATGTTACCCAGCCTAGAAGGACCATCCTTTATATTTCAAAATATTTTTAGAATGTGCCTTTTTTAAAACCACCTAACTTTTTCCTTTAAAGTTTTTCTCTAAAGTGTTGAGACACCCTGTATAAATTATACCTCTTTTATATTATTTAGTATATTTTTATTGTTTTTATGTTTAATTTTTAATTTAGTTTTATATTATATTATATATTAAAAAAAATATGTCACCTTTCCAAAACTCAATTTAATATACGTTCAGCGTTTAACCGTATATGCTTCAGTTATTTAATAATCTTGATTTATAAATGAAATGTTTTTCCTATACAAAAAGCTTTTAATTTAATTTAATGCATATTATCTTATCACTGATGACCTAATTATTTTTTAAGTAATTATTTCCGTATTTAATTAATCTAAAATTTTCCCGCTCATGTGATTATTAGGATTGGTCCAAATTATGCACTAGGGTGGGAGCAAAAAATACTTTTTTTAGATTTTAATTGTACAAAATATTATTCTGTAGGATTCTCTAAAATACTCCTAAAAATTTTGGATTGATTTAAGGTCATTAAACCATAACGACTTGATCTCATAATTTAAAAAATAATATATTTTTTTAATTAGCTAAGTTTTTCGCACCCAATACTTTAAATAATCAAGTTTAGAAGTTTTGAAGGTCGCTGATTAGGAACCTGGGAATAATTTTTATATAAAATGGAGAAACCAATATAGCGAACATAAATATCAACTTTTCGATTAAATTTTGGAAAAAATGGTTTAGGGGGAGTTCTGAGGTTAAGAGTTACAAATCTATAGTCAATTTATTTTTTTACAATATGGTGGATCCAATATGGCGGACACAAATATGGAATTTTTTATTATACTTCACAAAAAATTGGTATACGAAGTTTTTTTTAAGGCTGCTGATTATAAATCTAAAGTCAAAATAATTTTTTTAGACCATACCAGCAGATCCTACATGGCAAACATAAATATTGGAATTTTGATTGTGTTTTACAAAAATTGGTATAAGGGGTTTTTGAGTTTGCTGATTACAAAATAGCTGAAAATATCATTTTTTTTTCTTAATTAAAGCTATCTATCATTATAATGGGGACAGCAATAAAAATTGTTTTTATAGTAAACTAATGCTTATATAAATTTATAAAGCTACTACCATATAAAAAAGCAAAACTTTTTGTTCCTTAATTTTCCGACATAAAATGGGGAAGCAAAGTGTTCAGTTGTGTCCAATAATTTATAACTCTTTCATCAAAAATAAGTTTATTTGGAGGCATATTATATTAATTAAACTTACTTGGTCCATATTTTCAAGAAATGAGCTCCAAATCGGCAACGGGTAACTTTTTTTTTGGGAAAAAAAAACAGATTCCGACTCTTGATTATTTTTTTGTGCTTTTTATCACCTACCAAGTTTAAATAAGTTGTTCAGACACTAGTAAGTAAAATATAGAATCATTGTTAATAATGAAAACTTGTCTGTCCTATTTTGCGGATGTTTAGATGCGTGATATTAAGGTCAACTAACCCTGCAGACAATAAAACAAGTTATCCTTCAAGACTCTCGCTAGACAAGACAAGAAGTTAATCGTCAAAACGTCGCACTATGGAACGAACCGGGCCATAGACTGGACATCGGGTAAAAAACAAAAAATAAAAAATAAGGGTTTAAATGCATTTTTCTTATAGTTAATTATCTTATACATTGAGTAGAGGCAAAATTTCCATCTATAACTAAGGTTACCTAGATAAATTAACGCTTATATTAGATGTCTTAATTATGCTACGAAAATTTGAAGTCTTTTTTTTTTTGTTATCGTACAATATAATTTTTTTCTATTAATTGCCCAATAATAACAATTTAAAAGAGTATTATATAAAAAAATAAAATGTTTTGTATATCCCCTAATTTTTGTATTATCATTTTTTTTTAATTTTCCGACATTTCTTGTTTTTTCGTTAAAGTCCCGCAAAGTCCCGCATATTTTTTATAACTACATTATAGTGGACTAAGTAAGGAAAAAACCTATGCAAAAATTAGACCCCAGAAAACCCCAGAACCTCTTTAATTAAAATTTTTGTTTTAAACAACTATAAAAAAAATTACTTTTCACATAAACTTTTACAGAATTTCTTTGCGGTGGGTAATATTATCTGGTAATTACGTTAGCTTAGCTTAGCTTAAGCGTTAGAATAGTAAAATTTCGCAAAATTGCCAAAAAAGGCCAAGATAACAAAAATTTAAATAAATAAAAAATATATATTTTTTTTCAACTTTTTTTCAATTTTCGAAGAAAGAATTTTGTTTTAACCTTGTTTTTGGAAAAAAATTGGAAATCTGGAAATCTTTAAAAAAATTAAATTTAATTGCTTTTTAATATTTACCATTTACTGTACAAGAAATATTTTTGCGTAAGTATTTAATCCGAAATTTGGAATAATTCTGGAAAATGTGTATAACTTGTAAAATTATAATTTTAAGTAAACAATTTGGCTTTTTCAAGTAAAATTAAAACATTTAGCTAACTAGAAGAAAAATGTCTAGAGAGGCAAACAATGAGTATATCTTGCATAGCTTATTATTAGCCTCAGATCCAGTAATTTCCAGTATGAGACCTACTTGTAAAAATAAAGTAAAGGAATTATTCAAGGAAGCTAGGGAATTACTGGTTTTTGATAAAAGTACCTATATAAAAATTATTTACCTTATTTAGTTTGTTTTATTATCACTTTTTATTATAAAATTTTTTTGTCACTATTTTAAAACTTTTTCAGAATTTTTCCAGAATTTTTCCAGAATTTTTCCAGAATATTTCCAGATTTTTTCCAGATTTTTTCCAGAATTTTTCAAGAAATTTTTAACTCAATAGTTAGGCAAATGTTTTAATTCCACTCGAAAAAGCCAAACTTATTAGCTAAGATAATAATGTTACAAGTTATACACATTTTCCAGAACTTATCCATATTTTTTATTTTAATAAGAGAATATGGTTGTACTTATCAAAAGACATGTGTCCTTGATTCAATTCTTTTTCACAGTATTACATTAGGACATTTTTATAAAAAAATAAATAAAATGTTTTCATTTCCTCCCATTCGGGGCATCTGCTGTTGACCACCTTGACGGTTGCATACAAAGCAATTTACTTGAAAAAAGGCTCTAAAAGCCATGCTAAATTAATTTTATATTACTAATAATATATAAAAAAATTGACAGACATCAGTTTGACTTATACCAATCAAGCTTTTTTCTTAATCATTAAGCTAATTAAACTTATTTTTATGAGGAGTTTGGGGCAAAAATATTTTTTTATTTTCGTTATAGAAAAAAAACTGTAGAGGAAATGCGCCTAATTTCGGATGGTTTCCAAATTTCGGATAGTAGTGTATTTAACATACTGTCTGAAAAGGTAAACAGAAACCTACTTTTATGTGAAGCCAAAAGTCAAACTAAATCCGTCCTGTAATATGATAACGGTAGAGCTTCTCCCCTTTAAATGGCAGCACAAATCGTTTATATCGCAAATGGCAGTTTTGTGCTCAGTTGCATTATTATGCTTGTTTATTTTATAAATAATCGTTATAAAAGTTCGTGATTCTGTCTTGGGTAAGTTATGATGTTAGTTAAGTTGATCCACTATTCATAATTAAGCAATTTGAAAACGTAAACATTCTACAAATTTCTAATCTAAAAAGCAGAATGTTGCCTAATTTCGGATAGACCATTTTTGTGCATTTAATTCCCAATTTCGGATATCCGCAAGGTAATTATTATTCAGGATAACCAACCATTAATTATTTTTTTTATAATGATACAACAAACTAAGATAAACAATTTTGAAAAAACGAAAATTACCTAAGATACTAAGATATTCGAAATTGGGAATCTAAAATTATAGTTCCTATAGTATTTCGTAGAAAATCGCTTAATGATTAAATTACGTCTTAAATGTGAAGGAATTACAAGAAACATAAGCAATGGGATCCAGATCTACTCTTGAAAAAATTTTTTCGGATATGTCCGAAATTAGGAGCCCTTTTTCAAATGCACAAAAATGCGCTGATTTTTTTTAACCGTGTTTTTTGGAAAAAATAAACTGTAATAAAATTGCTTTTATAATAAATCATGGTTCGCTATAATAAGTTGTATCTGGTTATATAAAAAAAATATCAAAAAGTAATACCGAGTATTAAATATTGAATACATTGTAAATGGTATCCGAAATTAGGCGACTTTCCTCTACATACGAAGTGCTTGAAACGTTCCTAAACCTTTTAAAAAAGTATAAACTAAAACATATAAAAAATTTAGCGAATTTCACCGAGGGCCAAAATTCCCTATAAATTGTGCCATGTCCTTTTATCAAAATCCCGACTACCGTTTTCAAGAAAGATACGATGTCCAACGTATGGCCCGCTTTGTTCCATAGTGCGTCGCATCAGAATAATAAAGCTGTAACTGCATTTTTTGAAAAAAAAAAACTATTAGCACTTTTTTTGTCGGTATTATCAACTTTAATAATTTAACTTTATCTGAAAACTCAGTGTAAAATACTGCCCTGTAGGTCTAGGTTAATTTTTTTTTCAAACGAATATGTTTAGAAAAAAAAATAAAAAAAAATTTAAAAAAAAAATTTGTTTTGTTTAATTTTTTTTTTTCAAAAAGGTTTCTTTTTCGAAAAACAAAAAATAAATTAAAAAAAATATTTATGAAAAAACTTGTTTTTACCCCATTTTCCCCTCTTACCCACCCCGATTTTAACCAAATTAATCTTTTCGGACAGACAGACAGACGGACAGACAGATTTTTTTTTACTGGTCAGTCTCATTTTGACTTTAGATCCCATTTCAGTCTTGTTCCCATTAGCCTATGGAACTCAAATTAAGTATATGCTAGTCAGTTTAAAGTTTAGGGCACACAACAAGATGGTGCTTATCCTCCTACAGGCCATAGGAAGATCTCGGAGTCTCCTCTTAAAATTGCGTTTTATGACGTTTAATGTCTATATAAATCAATTTCAAGTATAAAAAAATGTCGATCTATTGATCAGTCAGTTGATCGGTCGGTTGATAGGTCTCTCTCTCAGGAAATCTTGTAAGCACGAACACTTAAGAACACTTTAAGCTAGAGACTTAAAATTCGGTATAGAGGTATGTTAACAAAAGTTTTAGCTCGATTATTTTGGTAAACATTGGGTCGAGGCAAGAGGAGGAAATGGGGAAAATGGGGAAAATTCAACATTTTTTCACAAAAGTTTGAAAATGGCTGTATAGGGGGTTTTGAGGTTGCTTAGATTGAATGATATTCATTAAATTGATAAAAACAAATTTAACTCCACCCCCACAGGGGTGAGAGAGTAAATATTTTTAAATGTTTTCAATATTTTCCTTAAAATTTGTGGGTTTTTGGGGACGACACGACGAAGATGAATCTAATAATAAATTTTTTATAATTCCACCCCTTGAGAGGGGCGGGTAGTTTTCAAGAAAATTGGTATATTGGAGTTTTTAAGGTTGCTGAAAGTGAATCTGATAATAAAAAAATTCTAACTCCACCCCCTGAGGGGTAGGAGGTAGTTTTCTTGAAAGTTGGTATATTGGGGTTTTTGAGATCGCTAAAACCGAATCTTAAAATATTTTTTCCTAAATCCACCCCCTGAGGGACGGGGCGTAGTTTTCGTTAAAATTGGGGCTTTTAAGGTTGCTGAAAGTGAATCTGATAACAAAAAATCCAGCTTATCCGATTTATTTTTAATTTAGCCTCTTTACTAAACCGTTTAAAAAATAAAAATGTTTGCAAAAAATATGACAAAATAAAAAAATAATACATCCAGCAAGTGTTCGATGCTGATAACAGAGCTTTTAACAAATAAAAATGAAATATGTAGGTATTTATGTTCATGTTAAAAGAAATTAAATTGACCATGCGTGAACAGATATAAAACAACTAACTCGTGCATTTAAAATGATTTTATTTAAAGAATACAGGGGAAAAAAGATCAAAGTCTTATTTTGCTTTCCCATTTTGAAAATTTTCAAAATTTCGGAAAGCCTTGTAGTTGTGTATTGCGTATTTTTGCGTATTTTTGCGTTTTATTACGTTTAATGTCGATATAAATCAACTTCAAGTAAAAAAATTGTCGGTGGGTCGATTGATCGGTCGGTCGGTCGGTCGATCAGACGATTGATCGTTAATAATAACTTAAAAACGCTTTTATCTTGAGTCTTTTTGGCATACTGGTATGTTACCAAAAATATTCGCCCAGGATTGTTTTTGGTAAACATTGGGGTGGGGCCAGTAGGGCAAATGGGGAAAATACAATATTTTTTCACAAAAATTTGAAAATTATATAGGGGTTTTTGAGGTTGCTGAAATTAAATCCACCCCACGGGGGTGAGAGGGTAAATATTTTTAAATATTTTCAACATTTTCGTCCAAATTGGTATATAGAGGTTTTTGGGGACGACGAAGCTGAATCTAATAATAACATTAAATGTTAGAAATGTTAGAAATTTTCTCTAATTCCACCCCCTAAGGGCGGGAGGTAGTTTTCTTGAATATTGGCCTTATTAGGGTTTATTAGGTTGCTGAAAGTAAATCTGATAATAAAAAAATATAACTTCATCCCCCGGTGGGACAGGGGGTAGTTTTCTTGAAAAATTATATATTGGGTTTTGACGTAGCTAAACCTGGATCTTAAAATAGGTTTTTCTAAATACACCCCCTGATGGCGGGGGGGATGATACCGTCGATGTATACCGGGTGAGTTTTATTTATTATTTATGTCCCACAAAATTAAGATTAATCTTCATTCGATAAAAACGAAACTTGGGTGATTTATATAATGTTACATTGGCTGTAAAATGGTGAAAATGGTGGATTTAATCTTTTTGCTTCACTTCCGGTTTCGCCGGAAGTGGCATAAATATGTTTTTTTTTTAATGGAACACGCTGTATTTTTTTTTAATTTTTGAATTCAGCTAATAATTTTTGTATAAAAAAACTAATTGCTTTTTTTACTTTTTTTTTCGTTTTAATTTTTATCCTATAAAAATGAGATATACATAGTTTACCTTGTTTTTACTTACTTAAGCGTAAAAAATATAAAACTAAGATAAATATAAATATTTGATCAGTGACAGCGAGCTAAAGCCAAAAAAAAGTATTTTCCCCTTATTATTATTACTCTTATTTTTTTATGTCCCCTGTAAACTTTATTTGTCCCTGAACTCTTATTTTTTTATGTCCCCTATAAACTTTATTTGTAGAGTATTTTTTCGCTATTTTTTTATACCAAAAAAAAAAAACAATCAGTTTTTTAAACATAGAATTTTCGGCTAAACTTAAAACTGTAAAAAATACAGAGTGTTTCATTAAAAAAAAATTATGCCACTTCCGGTGAAACCGTAACTGAAACAAAAAAAAATAATCCTCGATTTTTTAGCCAATGCACCCAAGTTTCGTTTTTATCGAATGAAAATTAATCTTAATTTTGGGGGTGGACATAAATAAAACTCACCCGTTATTATAGCTAAACTTCGCCGCATGTTATGAATATTTTTATAAATAAAGTCTTTTTATTATTATTATTATTATTATTATTATATATATTATGAATATGGTTCTATATTAATTAGTAAAAGACTAATATGTCGTTTAAAAATATTAAAATTATTGATGACCTTTATATGATTAGGTAATTTGTTGAAAACAGATATACAAGAATAGAAACACCCCTTTTCAAATTGTGTTAATCTATGGCGTGGTAAATTGTAATTTGGGTTTCTACTACTCTGAGGTCTTAAGTCATGAAATGTATCTTTATTTTTAAATAAAAACGTTAAAAGGTCGTAAATGTATAAACCTGCAAGTGTTAAAAAGTTATTGAACTTAAAATGATTTCTGCAGGATTCGTTATATCTTAAGCCTAAAATAGTACGAACAGCGCGTTTTTGTATTTTAAAAACATGCTCTACCTGTGAGCACACAGCCACAGATCCGTGCGTCAAAGTATAATACGACAGGAAAATTTTAATTGTGTTGGTATTTTCTAAAATTGAAACTGAAATGTGATAATCTAGTGATAAAGGTAGTTACAATAAACACCCATGATTTTGCCTATACTAGTAAATTTAGTAAATTATTAAACTGAAACTTTCAAGTACGTAATTTGATGTAACGTAGTACAAACCTCCATATCTTCAGGTTGAAGTTACAAAGTTGCGTGTCACGTTTTGAATAAATGAAAAAAGAAAAAAATACTTTCTACTTTTTTACATAAAATAAAGGGTGTATTGCACATGGATAGAAAGTTTTTAAGGGGTGATAGAAGAGCTCATTTTGAATCTATTAGACCAAATATACCCTTATACAAGATACCGTTTTTAAGATATCGGTCTTTTTAGATATTTTTGCGAAATACTTGAATATTTCCATGTATATATTATTTTTTATGATACTAAGTACTTTTAGTTTTGCCAAATATTTTTTTAGATATTCTTAATATGCACTTTGTTGAAATAATATAAAAAGAAATGCCAAATTATTAGTATAAAAAATATGTAGGCCAATTTATGAGTTAAAATAGAGTGGTTCGAATTTATTTTTCTATTCTAAGCGAAATTTTCTCAAAAACGGCACTAGTTCAAGAGAATCAAATAGTTGTAAAAACTTCTGTGTTCAATGCTCTTTTTAATAGTATACCGAGTTATGGCAAAAATGTTCAGCATTTCTTTTTGTATTGTCCCTTTGAAAGTGGCTAAAAAATTCGGTTTTTATTTAATAACTGAGGAACCCTTTGAGATATAGCAAAGAGGTTATGCATGTGAATTAATCTTATTAAGGCCTATCTGTGTATGTTTTCTTCATGTAGTTATTTTAACCAGGGGTGTGCGAAACGGGGGGCCTTATAAGTTTTTTGTCCCAAACTTTTTTCTGTGTAACTTTTTTGTAATTTTATTATTGGTAAATGATTTCTCAGGTCAAAATATATAAAAATGTAATACTGTAGGATTAACCGTTTTCGAAAAAAAATCTTTAGGTGAAATTTCATGTTTCGATCAAAAACTAAGAAAAAAACCTCATATACAGGTACTTTCAAAAATAGGAGCTATGCTCCTAAAAATGCACAATTTTTAACCCTAGGATGTATACCCTAAAAAATATACACCTTTACATACCCTGGGCATGGGAGGCCCGAATATAAAAACTGAAGGTTTAATAGGTAGAGGAAAGTCGCCTAATTTCGGATACCATTTACAATGTATTCAATATTTAATACTCGGTATTACTTTTTGATATTTTTTTTTATATAACCAGATACAACGTATTATAGCGAACCATGATTTATTATAAAAGCAATTTTATTACAGTTTATTTTTTCCAAAAAACACGGTTAAAAAAAATCAGCGCATTTTTGTGCATTTGAAAAAGGGCTCCTAATTTCGGACATATCCGAAAAAATTTTTTCAAGAGTAGATCTGGATCCCATTGCTTATGTTTCTTGTTATTCCTTCACATTTAAGACGTAATTGAATCATTAAGCGATTTTCTACGAAATACTATAGGAACTATAATTTTAGATTCCCAATTTCGAATATCTTAGTATCTTAGGTAATTTTCGTTTTTTTTTTAAATTGTTTATCTTAGTTTGTTGTATCATTATAAAAATAATAATTAATGGTTGGTTATCCTGAATAATAATTACCTTGCGGATATCCGAAATTGGGAATCAAATGCACAAAAATGGTCTATCCGAAATTAGGCAACTTTCTGCTTTTTAGATTAGAAATTTGTAGAATGTTTACGTTTTCAAATTGCTTAATTATGAATAGTGGATCAACTTAACTAGCATCATAACTTACCCAAGACAGAATCACGAACTTTTATAACGATTATTTATAAAATAAACAAGCATAATAATGCAACTGAGCACAAAACTGCCATTTGCAATATAAACGATTTGTGCTGCCATTTAAAGGGGAGAAGCTCTACCGTTATCATATTACAGGACGGATTTAGTTTGACTTTTGGCTTCACATAAAAGTAGGTTTCTGTTTACCTTTGCAGACAGTATCTTAAATACACTACTATCCGAAATTTGGAAACCATCTGAAATTAGGCGCATTTCCTCTATCATATAAAATTAAACTACTATATTTATATTTTAACCTCTTCAGGGACATAGGCACATATGTGTACGTTTAAAAATAAATTCCGCAAAATGAAAATGACCGAATTCCGTATTGCTCAGTGGCTATAGCTGTTGCCATGTGCTTTGTTTCCAGCCCCAAGCGACATCCAATGGCCAAGATTCGAACATCTTCAGTTGTTTGCCTGTTTTGACAATAAAAAACATTTTTAACTTTTGCTATTAAATTAATTTAAACAAAAAATTCGTCCCTGAAGAGGTTAATATATTTTTATTTCTTTATTTAATAAAAACTTTTTATATTTTAGTTTATTTTTATTTATTTATTTAATAAAAACTCTAACGAAAATAAAACAAACTCCTTAAAAATATCTTAATAAATGTCTTACAATAATCAGTAAAATAATACATAAAAAGAATTTAGTCATTAGAAAAGTAATTATTACAAATTTTGGTACAATGTTGCAAATATTATTTTTACATTTTTGACAAGTCATTTTACATTTTCTGTCCAATTTTAAGGGGCACAAATAGCGGTCTTAGTTGTTCGTCAGATGGTTTAGGAATTTATATAAATTTACCAATGCTGTCAAAAAGGTACCGTGACAAACATGGATGTTTAGATCTCTTTATCATATGAGGTATTGTAAACTACTTTAAAAAGAGTCTTCGTCTGGGTAGTAGTAGTTTTGGATTGTAAAAATTTGAATTTTCCATTGAAAAAACGATAAATGCAGTTGAAGCTGCTACATCAATCATATTTATAAGCTTCCTATTATCCTATTGGAAGAACGCCATTGTCCAACGTTTAGTTTGGCTTTTACAAGTATAAGTAGATAACATATGTTATGTTCAATGGGTTTGTACTTTTTATAAATGTAACTAAAAATAATTTTTCAGCGTTTTTTATTTTTTTTATAATGAAAAATACATATTTAGGTATGTTAATATGGGGTATCGACGAAAAAGAGCTTTTTATACCATATGGTATAAAATCAAAATAACAATTTTGCAAAAATGTTATTCCAAACATTTGAATTGAGGCATTCCTAAAAGGATTTTTTATTAACTTAATTTTTCTGTGAGATACAGCTAATTATTTAACCTGCCGGGCCTCGGAGGCCCGGGGTATGCATCCTAGGAACCTTTTTTCTTAGTTTTTGATATAGAATAACACGGCACTATTGAAATGTTAGTTCTTAATATTTTAGTATTTAATTTTTCGTCCTCGAAATATTAACATAATCATAAGAAGCCATTTGACACATATTAAGAAAGATTAAAACAAAAATAAAATTTTGGACCACCCTAATGGCGCGAATTTTTTTTAATTTTCGTTATTTGATTCGAAATCAGCGGTATCAAAAATAGCCGTATGCAAAAATTCAAAATTTTGTCCCTGTTCTTTTTTTTTTCATGGCCCACTGTGCGCTTATTCAAAACCCTTACGTGATGGACAAAAACGGAAGCTATATTCGAAATCAACATATCTAAATTACTCAAAATCACCTGTCACATCCAAATCAACTTTCAAAAGTTGAACATTTGTTGGCCTGTGTTATTTAAAATACATTGATCAATCAAACCTAAAAATATTAAAATCTCAAAAATGGTAAAAATGATGCATACAACTTTGAAACTTTGACCTGGAAATATACCCCTTCTTTAAATTAATATTAATTATATTCTAGATTATTCTAGAATATTTTAGCTATAATAAATGTTTTTTGGAAGTTTACTCACATAGTTATCAGATAGTTGAAAGTTGGGTGTAATATTTAGAGAATATATTTAGTTTTAGACATAATGAAGGTAGTGTAAATTTTCGTATAACTATAGCTGTGGAGAATTTGCTTTGCGCAAAGCAATTTGCAATTGCATTAGAAAGTCAACTCTCATGTAGTATTATTACAACTATAGGTATTAAAACAATTTTTTTTTCTCAAAATAAACTGTACTCTAAATTACTTTTATGCGATATTTTTATGAATATAGAAAAATAATCATAACTCTATGACCTTGAGTCTTAGGTCAAAGTCGTATTTAGAAAACATGTTGGAAATGACCTTATCTAACACCGTGCCAAGTTTGTCATACTCCCTACCAAACACCATGTATATTATTATAATACTAATTTTTAATGAATATAAAAAACGGCTACATCTACGATTTTTTCACAAAGAACATGTAATTCTGAAAGCATTAGAAACAACATCCCATTGTAAGGACAGAAATTTTTAATTTTAAACAAAATTATTAAAATATTAATTTATTATTCCATCAATCTATTTTCTAATCATCGTACAGAGTGATATTGGTTTCGGGCTTCTGGCCCTCTTCAGTACCAAGAGTCAACTCTGCACGCTGATTAAGAAAACGTTTTTAGACTTTACTCGCAAAAGGAATATAGCCATTAGATTGATGTAGACTTGTGCGCCATCTATTTCTAGATGTAGACAACTACTCATACCTCTCCTAATCTGGAGACTTTGAATGGCTATATTCCTTTTGCGAGTAAAGTCTAAAAACGTTTTCTTAATCAGCGTGCAGAGTTGACTCTTGGTACTGAAGAGGGCCAGAAGCCCGAAACTGTCAGTCTACCAATATCACTCTGTACGATGATTAGAAAATAGATTGATGGAATAATAAATCCCATTGTAAGTTTTGGGATTTTCGATTTTTTCATATTTGTATCTTAAAGCCCACCGTGCGAGGCATACGTCATTTCCATACCCGTCCATTAATATTAGTTTTATTTTTAAAAGATATGGCCTCGTAAATTTTTATTAAGTGGACGTCTAACTAAAGTATATTGTGTTCTAATTAAATCATCATATTTGACTCTGATTCTGACTCTGGAGGGAGAGACAAAAAATATATAAAAGGCAAATGTAGAAAATCATTTGTTATGGACAAAATTACTTTCCAAACAACTTTTATGATTATTGGAAGACGATATATGACCCACATCTATATAATTTTTTTGTATTATTTTTTGACGGTTTATTACTTTTTGTGTTATTTTTTTGATTTTCATATTTTTGAGAAAAAAATTACAGTCAGAAATGCTCATGCTGAACCATAAAAATTTGTACAAATAAGAATAGAATTTAATAATAAGTCAAAAAATAATACAAGAAGTTCATATGGGCGAAGATCAAATATCGTCTCCCAATAGAGTTTCAGTTCATCAAAGTTATCAATTTGGAAAAAATAAAATTTATTTTTACATTTAATATCAAATGAAAATTCCATAATGTATATAACTATTGTACGTAAGCATTAACAAAGATATTTTACATTTAAAGATAGTGTATGTCATCGAATTCTGGCACTTGAAAGGGCCAAAGTCAAGTTTTTAATATCTTCCATTCGGAGCTCAGCGGGTTTATAGGGGGTTGTAGCAAAAATGTGTACATAATATGTATTTTTATGTTTTTATATTTTTTTCAATTTTTTACTGGTTTTTCTTTCAATGCCAATTACGAAAATACCAAAAATTTAGAGACAAAACAGTTTTAAACCCATTTTACCCCCTCACCCACTTAAGATGTACCTTTTGATCCAACCATCAATTTTTATATTTAGAAAACAACGCTTAAAAAAAAACTTTTAAGCATGCTAGATGCCCTATTTGATAACCCTTGGAATGGTATAAAAATTTAATTTTTGAAAAAAATGGACATATCACCTTTTAATCCTATTTGTCTCACATAATACATTCGAGTCATAAGCGCATGAACGAAAAACGGGTTTAAAACACATACCTTGTGTGCGGAGGAGTGTGGATAAGCTCGCCTTGTACCAGATGTACGCTGCTTTATCAGGCTAGCGCATTTTTGATTGGACCTTTCCCGACGTCTGGTGATTATAAACGCCTTATTCCCTAAACGGTTAAGCTGCGAAGACCAAATGCAAATATACGAACATGGTAACGTAATATTGCCAGATAAGAGAGTGATATAGCACGTACTGCATCCTTAGTTAATATTAGTTATATTGTTAATGTTAAACTCAAACTAATTTTGAAAATTATTGTTTATTTAAGGTTAAAATGAAAGGAATACATAGGGTAAGCACAATACTGATTGGCCCCTTAACCCTCCAGTGGTGGCGTCACGGTGTCAGGGACCGGGTTAGGTAAAAACATGTGCTATTTTGCAGCGTGAGCTAGTGGAAAACCTGTCACTAATTCCTCGACCATACGAAGTGTGAACTAAAGTGTCAATTTAGTATTGATTAGTCAAGTATGTAAAGCGTTACAGCGTGACACGGTGTACGAGACCGGGGCTACTACTCGCGTACCACTTTTTGTTTTATATAGTGGAATTTAACTTATGGTAATTTTATACATTTATATATTTTTATTATATTTTTTTTATTTTATTCTGTTTTTATTGTTTTTAATTAAATATTATTTTATAGAGGGAATTTTGTTTTTATTTTTATATTTTTGATTTAATATTACAAAAGAGATTTAAATTTTAATTTTATACCTAGATTCATTTTTTTTGTCAACTATTGACATGTTTAATAAAGTAACAATAAAAATAAGTTAACACGTTGACTGTCACATGAATCATATACGATTCATGATACGTTTTCCACACGTCCATGAGGCATATATAATTCATGGACGTATGAATAAAAATATATACTAATACATCCATGAGTAATATATAAACATGCACCCAAACACTGAAAAAATGGTGTAGATTTTTTTAACATAGAAAACCGTAATATGCAATGACTTTAAAACTAAAATATTGCAAAAAAACGTCTGGACGTAGGGGGACAAAAAAAAACCTAATGGGGACTGTTAACGTGTTAAATATACTTTTTTCTAACACCATTTTACAAATATTTTATAATAATTGGTTAAAAATGCAATTATGACCATTTTTTGATAACCCGGTTTCTGAGACCGGGGCCACCACTCACGTCATTAAATAGGCGCCACCACAGAAGGGTTAAGAAAAAATTCTTATTACTTTAAACGGTGCGCAGACGCATACGAGTAAAAAGACTTAACCAAAATTTAAAATATAAAAGAATATGTTAGCTTTTCGCTCGTTTTGGTTTTATTTTATTTCCATTAAAAAGAAATTTACAATAAAATAATAAACTGAAATTTGCACAAAAGTAAGGTAATTGACCGGGGAAAGACAATGATTGGCCCCCTAATTCTTTTATAAGTGTCATTAAAATAAGAAATTAAAAGTAAACATACACAAATAAATATATTTAAGTATATTCTAGTGCATTCTGTTAAAATTTTACTAACTGGCATCTGGGCGGAATGCTTCGAATGCAAGGTGACCTATACAACACACACAATATTTTACCTCTTCTCTTCTCCTTGCCTCAGCTCACAGGTGCCAGTTAGTAAAATTTTAAGAGTAGTAGGCATAACTATAGCTGGTTTATCCACTTTTTAGTAATATTTTTTAGGCAAACTTAGCAAGAAAATATACTTGAATTTGACTTGTCACAAATTTCGTGTACTTGTTAGTATAAAATATAACCAATAAAAATTAAATCAATGCTACATTATACGGTATTAGGAAAAAACTTACCAAATTTGAGGCTTTTCTTAACTTATTCTTAATAAAATTGCAAATTTACACAAAGCATATTCAAATTTTAAATAAAACACAGAAATGTTATTATTTAAAATTGAAATTAAGGTGGCCAATTACTATTTGGGGGCTAACTACTGTACTGCTTACCCTACAAAACTTTGTTAGCATAACCTGACAACGTTACGGTTCCACCGCACTTACTTCTTGGCGGAAATGTGGCGAAAAGTTTTAAGATCTTAATTATTTTATTGTTATTATACCCTCCACCGCGCTTAAGTGCTAGAAGAGTAATGCCCTTCTTAGTTAAAACGTCCTAACCACATTTTTTTTTTCATTTTTGGCTTAGCTGCATAATATGCAGAAAAAAAATCAAAAAAAAAAAAATATTTTTTTTTTAATTTTCTTTTTGCGAAAAACGAAAAATAAAAAAAAATTACACTTTTTTATTATTTTTTTTTTAAGTTTAACCACCCTTAACTTTTTTGTTCTTGGGAGATTACTTTTAAAATTAGTAGAATTGATCCTTATAATAAATGTAATTTTTCCTGAAAAAGTTTTGAATCTGAATTTTCTTTCAGCTTTTTTTGATTTTTTTTAAGTTTAACCCCTCGTTTTTGTGGGGATTACTTTCAAAGTTGGTAGAATTGATCCTTATAATAAAAGTAATTTTTTCTAAAAAAGTTACGTTAATCGGAATTTTCTTTCAGCTTATTTCGATTTTTTTAAAAGTTTAACCCACCATAACTTTTTTTGTTTTTGGGAGGATTATTTTAAAAACAATAGGGATATTGCCCTCGTAGAATTTGTTTTTTTCCTGATCGGTTTATTCGTTCTTGAGTTATCGTGTTCACAAAAATCATAACATCGGACAGACGAACTGACGGACGGACAGACGGACTGACTGATTGTCAACGGACAGACAGACATTTCAAAAAAAAAGTAACTTATTTTTTCATAAAACAAATTAACCTATATCCAATAATTTTTTGTCTAGGACGATTTCTGAATTTTTCTGAAAATTCGAAACTACCGTATAATGCTATTATAGCGCAGGCGCTGTGAGTAGTATAAAAAGGAGGTTTGTTGGTATATCGAGGGGTGAACCCCTACGTACAAATTTTCAGAAGTTTTTTAAAAGTCTTAAAAATCTAAGCAAAAATCTAGAAAATCTTGATAATTTTTGAAAACATTTCGAATTTTTTTTATTAATCTAACGAAAATCTCAAAAATCATAGATTTTTATATGTCATATAAAAATCTAGGAAGTCCGTGTACAAATATTTCTCCACAAATTACCTTTTTTACATGGAAATTTAGCGTTGGAATGTCACGTATACCTAAAATTTGAATTCAAGTATATCTCCTAATGTAATGTTAGGTCTTCAAGAATCCTCTGGGATGGAGATGAAACAATTTTAAATAAAGAGATAATATAGTATGTACGAGAGGAGCTTACGCTGAATGATATATGTATAGGGTATTAGGGTGGTACCTTAAATTACTTTCCCCAAGGAAAGTCTTGCGTTAGTAAATAAATTTCCAAAAATATTTATTGCATTTTTTACGTTTCTGGAAGTTTTAGATCCAAAACATATGATTTCCGTCAAAAAAAAAATCTGTCTGTCGGTCTGTCGGTCTCTGTGTCCCGGAAATTTGTGACCTCGATAACTTAAGAACGCTTCGGCTAAAGACTTCAAATTTGGACCACAGGTTAATTATTCAAAGTTCTAGGCTGGGATTGTCTTTGGTAAAAATCAGATTGGGGTAAGGGGGTAAAATATGGTAAAAAAATTTTTTCAAAAACATTTGTTTTTTAATTTATTTTTCGTTTAAAAAAAAGAAATGTTTTTTGAAAAAAAAAATATATTTATATATTTTTTTATTTTTTTTTTGTTTTTGTTTTTGATTTTAATGAACCTAGGCCTAGAGGGGAAAGTATTATTTTGTTGGCAGCAGTTTTTTTATTATTTTAAAATTTTCATTTAGGTGTATCTAGAAAATTCTGAAAATATGAGAGTGACCAAACTTCTCTGAGGGTCCTGATTGGGTCCTTAAAATCCGTAAAATTAACAAAAATCGTAAAAAATCGTTGAAAATTGTATGTATTTTTTGTAAAAGTGAAAAACTGAAAGGGCTTGAAATCTTATTTTTTTCCTTTTGAGCATTCTAACCCGTGCCGAAAATCCGACCAAGTTGCCCCAAAACACTAAAATTTACGAATTTCTACCATAAACATTTTAAAAATGTATCAGGATGGACTTAATTTATTTTTATTTAATGCTTGCTATGGGAAACTTGGCGTTTTTTTTGTCACGGGTTAGAATCTTTTAATCATTTTGAAATTTTGCACATAATTTTGTATGGTCAAAAGAAAAAAACAAGATTTTAAGCCCTTTCAATTTTTCACTTATATATAAATTACACACAATTTTCAAGATTTTTTACGATTTATGGGTAATTTTACGATTTCTAGGGGCCCAATTAGGACCAATTAGGACCTTAGAGAAGTTTCATAATGCTCATATTTTCTGAATATTCTAGTTACTCCTAAATAAAAAATTTTAATGTAATAAAAAATATAAGGTCCACTTTAATAGGGTATGTCATCATAGACACCCCGCATTTAAGGCTTGTTAGTATTTTTTAACTCTTCGTAGCTAAAGAGCTAGAAGTGTATTATAAACAGAGGCCGGGGACTTGCGAGCTATGAATCATCTTTTGTCATATTTTTTTAATTTTTCATAGACACACTGGCAGGCGCAGTGTTGTAGAGTGGGGACAGCTATCTGATAGCCGATTGAGGTCGCTACTAATTAGTATTAAATTCATGAACGTATGAAGAGCTCGCTAACGTCCGAGGTTTAATTATAAAATATTTACGGAGTGAGTTTGCTGGATTAAATCTGAGTTTAACTCCAAAGGTCTGTTCAGAATATGGTTAAAGGTTAAGGTGTAAAAAAAACATATTAAAGGTAACATATATTTAGTTGTCTTATAAAAATTCTGGGTGCGCTAACCAGAAAAATTATTGTGTCATACTTTATTATTTTACTGGTTGAGACAATTAGACTGTTTTTTTACCTATTGCAATAATATAACTTCAAAACATGTTTCAAAGTTTATTAAATATTAAATTTACAGTGTCCGAATCTAAACCATATTTTTTCAAAATGATCTTATCATCTAAGAGATTATAAAAATTAACCAAAAAATTATATTTAAAAGTTGATATTTGTCATTTGTGTAAAAATATTAATTTAATTTTTTAATGCTGTGTAATTAAAAAAAAATAAATAAATAGGCGACTATTTGCAAAAATTTCGAATGTTATAGGAAAAAGTTTGTTTTTAATTGTTTAAAAATTATAAATAATATCAAGTTTTGTTAAAAGAAATGGTATTTTATTTTTGTTTTTTTCGTTTTTCTTAAATATTTTTTTAAAACTATTTTTTTTTTTTTTTTAGTTTAGTTTGTGTAAAACTGGTTCGTTCTGATGTATCTAGGGCAAACAACTAAAATTATTACTTATATTTTATAGTGTTTCAAAAAAATATGTATATATAAAAAATCAACCATGGTGCATTTCATTATTTGCAAAGTAATCTCCAGCTCCAATATTTTTACCAAAAATATTAAAAATAAATTTTTGGTAAAATAATATTATTTATTATATAACAACTATCCTGATTTATTTTGCTTTCGAGTCGGTTTTTTTGTATAAAAAGCTTTTTTTTAAGAAAAGTGGAGAAAAATAAAAGTTTGTATTACTGGCCAAAACTTCGCATTCTAATCTTGTTCAGTGTGACATGGATAATTTAATTATTTGGTTTAAAAAACATGGTATGACCTTAAACATAAGTAAATGCTACTCAATTACGTTTCATAGAATCTTAAGACCTTTAGAAAGCTATTATGAAATGAATGGTACCCAACTACAAATAGTTGAAGAAATTAAAGATTTAGGAGTTGTCTTCGACAAACAGTTAAACTTCAACAGTCACATACGGGGTTGTGTCATGAAAACCCTACAAATTCTAGGCTATGTTACAAGAATGAGTGGTGAATTCACAGTTGAGACCTATAAACACCTTTACTGCACTATAGTAAGACCTAACCTTGAATACGCAGCAGTAATATGGTCACCATGCTACCAAATCAATATCGATTTAATAGAATCTGTCCAACGTCGCTTTATGAGGATTGCAGGATATAGACTTGGTATAACAAGAGAAAACTTTGTTTATAACTATGCAGCTATTAACGATCGGATAAAGGTTGACACTCTACTTCAGCGTCGTTATAAATCTGATCTTTGCATTCTTAACTCAGTACTGTCTGGAAAACTAGAATGTCCCACTATTTTGGCTAAAATCAATTTTAACACAAATTACAGGACGCGAACAAATTTTTTATTTTATATAGGTTTTCATAACTCCAATTATACATACCATAGCCCATAGAACAGAATGATGCGACTATCAAATTTAAATCCGATGGTTAATATAACTGGAATATCATTGGGTCAGTTGAAATATAGGTTAAAACGTACTGAGCTAGTCATTCAATAGTTTCAGTCACTCCCCGTTAGAAGATATGTATTTTATTTTATTTTCCTACATTCTATTATGTAATCTGATTTTTATGTATTTAATAATTATTTCATATATTTCTAACTTAATTATTATTAATTATTAATTTATTTTAACATATTTAATGTGAAAACATTTTTGTAATATTTAAAAAAGGGGGTATCCCGTAAATAAATAAATAAATAAATAAATAAATAATCTTTAAACAATCAATAACAACTTTTTCCCATAACTTTTTCGAAATATTTGCAAACAGTAGCGCTTTTGCCTCTTTAAAAATTTAAATTGGCATTTTCCCCGCATGACACGTGACAAATTTTTTAATGCCATTTTTTGGTTAATTTTTATGCTTTTCTATTTGGTAGACCATTTAAAAAAATATATTTATTAATAAAATATTTTCCGTAGGGTGCGATTTTTATGGCGGGCACTCTATATTTTGTATGAACGTCTAGTCTTGAAATATGCTTGCAATATGTTACAGATACCAATTTCTAGAAATTCAGATATTATATATTTAGGTAGTTGTAAAATTTTATTAGTAAATCTAAAGGGCAATTCCAGAGTTGCTTACGTTACATCTTACGCCTATTTTAATTTTTAAATATATAATTTATCAGTTATATTAAAAGACATAATATTAAAATACACTACTTATTTTTCTACTATCTAATAGAAAAGTTAACATTTCTACAAAAAGTTAACGGATGGCAAAATAACGTATTTCTTAGCATTTTACTTTTCTGGTCGCTACCATGCCAAGCGCAAAATTGAATTTTGTGAGCCAGAGTGTAGGCATGTGAGTCGCAAAACAGCTGTCAAGTATATGCTACAAGATGTTGTGTTCCGCCATTTTTTTAATATAAAATTTATTATAAATCAAATCTCAATTTCATGTGCTAAATATTAAAACTCATTTTTTTCTAGGTTCGGAAAATGAGTGAAATTACTCAAAATTTACATATTTTCTCAAGAAATTTATATTATTTCAAATAAGTACATGTACATACATAGATAACAAGCTGCTGAGATCAAATCCGACGTCAGACAATACCAGAACCGGTTCACTTTTCTTGTAAACTCAAAAAATGAGCAGCTCAAAATACATAAGAGAAGCTTGATACCTACTTTTGCACATGAACCTATTAGAAACAAAACAAATTTCTTAAAAAAAATTGTGAATTTTGAGTAATTTCACTCATTTTCGAAGACAAAAATGAGTTTATTACGGTGCTATATGGGTAATGGATTCTTATTTAGCGACTCAAAATTCATAAAAAGAGTCTGAAACAAGTCATATTCTTTAACAAATGTGCGAGAAATTGTTTCAAATATGAGATTTTTGAGTATTCTCGCTCATTTTTTTAGTCTAGTTAAAAATCCAGCCGGTAGATATTTTATTTAACATTAGTTTTGAATGTAGCGCCCCAAAATCTATAACAATAGACAGGTCTCTACCCCAGGACAATATACTTTTTTTTTGTGGCCTTGTGTAATCTGTAATTTATTTAAAGCCAGTCATTTCACGATTTGTTGGAATAACCCTATATAAATAGCCTGCCCAGTAAAAGAGCTTTCCCATTTTTCATGAAGAAGAAATTTTTATTATCAGATTCACTTTTACCAACCTTAAAAACCGCCATATACCAATTTGGGTGGATTGAGAAAAAAGATTAATGCTCTGTAAGGGGACAAGCAGAATAATTATTTTTGTTTAATAACCTTTTCAAAATTTCGTTCCTTTTCGGTTTGTTTTTGAGTTTTGGGTATGAATTTGCTGCCACCTCTCCAATTTTATTCCAATTACCAAGTTAAATATAAATTAATCTTTTTCCCTTTTTTATGTTTAACTACTTTTTTGCAATTTAAAGATAATTTCTTTAGTCTGTTTGAAATATAGTTTGGTTTAGTTTATGATAGATGTCCCAGATTTTTATTTAATTTTAAATTTTAGATTTCATTAATTTATTTTATTTTAACTTATTGTAGTTTTCTTTTTGTTTAATTTTTAAGATTTTATAAAAATAATATAGTTAAGGTCAGTATAACATTTCTAATAATGTGTACTCAAGTTAATTTGTTTATAAATTTAAAAAGTAAGTTTTTCTAAAAGGAATTGTACCATTTTCAACCTAATTTTTCATTATTTGTAGCTTGAAAATGACTTTATGTTAAAAAAGTCGAAACAATTGTCGCTGTAATGTTTGGTTAATAGACAATAAATTTATATTTTGGAGAGATAACATTTTTTCTATGGTTTATTTAAATCAACTCCAATATGAGTAAGGATCAAGAATTTCTTAATATATGTGTTTAAAAATATTTACCTCCTCACCACCTCGGGGATAAGAAAAATTTTATTATCAGATTCAATTTCAGCAACCTTAAAAACCCCTATACAGCAATTTTATTTTTTTTGTAAAAAAAATGTATTTTTCCCCCTTGTCGCAGCCCAATGTTCACAGAAAACCATCCCGAGCAAGAACTTTTGGTAACATACCTGCATGCTAAATTTCAAGTCTCTAGCTTAAAGTGTTTTTAAGTTATCGTGCTTTCTAAATTTCCCGGACTTTTCCCCGGACAGAACGACCGACCGACCGACAATTTTAAATCGCAAAAATACGCAAAAAAATTGAACATTTTTGCATGAATACAAGGCTTTCCCAAAATAGCTTTTTAAAAATAAAAATAACTTTTCATAAAATCCTTATAACACTCCTTGCAAATTTAGAGCAGAGGACAATTAAACGTTTAGATCGGAGCCAAAAAATAGTTTTTTGTCCAAAGTAAAAAAAATGTACCAACGTGCAATTCTAAACAAATTTTAAAAATCTCCGTCCGTCTGTCGCTCAATATGTTCATCCGTCAGACTGTCGGTCCATCCGGCCTTTCATCCGTCTGTCCTTTGTCAAAAAACATTTTAAAACAAAAAGTTATATGAGCGCTACCAGAAAAAAAATAGTTGCAACTGCGAGAAGAATAGAATATAATGCCAAATTAAATTATTTAAGTAAGTAAGTAGGAGGTATTTATTTAGCAATGCTAATAAATTTCTACATGATAACATTTTTAATAATACTTAATTAAATTTTAAAAGTTTGAAATAAAACGTTGTTAATTTAAAAATTTCTGACGCTTGGTATACAAAATGAATTTTTGAAGGCAATAAATCATCCCTTGTTTAAAAAAATCTCCTTTTTTACTTACTTTTCCTTGTCTCTAGATATTCGTCAGTGTCTAGCAACGCGAAGGCTAATGATCGTCAGCTCCACAATAACTTACTGTCTTGGAGACATGTTATAGCGGGTGTCTCAGATAACACAAATCAATCGTTTCTTTCTTCAGCTATAGATATAATTTAATATAATATGATTTGTTTAGTTCATTTTAATATTATATGTGTTTTAAATAGCATCAAACGCGACAGTTGAAAAAAATACTACACTCACAAAAAGATCAAAAACGTCATTAACCATCAATGGTATCCACCAATTCAGGACTAGCGTCAATGAGCTAGTTTCACTCCGCCCGCCCGCACCTCCCTCCCCTCCCAATTCCATCCCTCCTCATCCCCCTCCCTCCTTACGCCACCCCATCGCCAATTCATGACAGATGCAACTCCAGTATCAGTAAGCAAAGACTCACTCCACCATATATCCACTCAAACTGATTCATATTTTAGACAAATGAGCCATAGGCACTGAGCCTGTCTGTTAAACATCCAAAAAAACTACTGATGATGAAGAGTTGAAAAAAATCGTATCTCAGGAAAACTTTTGCTTGTGCGCATTTGTAGTTTTTTGGGTATACTTTTACTGACATAAACCTTATTCCGATAACTTTAATAATAACGCTAAAAAGCGATTGATCTGTGTTAGGCAAAAGTCTCTTGAATTTTACAAACATCTCAGAATTTGAAGAGCATATTAATATAAAAAACATTTTAAAAAAAACTTTCATAATACATATTATGTAGTTTAACACCGTAGGTAATTTTTTTATAATTTTCAATGTCACAGATTTTTGAAACGAATCAGAACTTATACCATAAAAAAGTAAAATATACATAAAAAGAGTATTATATACCATAATTACTATATAATATGGGAGGAGAATGACCAGAATTGCATTACACACACTTCCCACATCGTAGTTACAGATATTTTTTCATTCGTCGCGACGCGTCGGTAATATTTATGGTTAAGTAAGCAAAAAGTATACAACTAAATAGTCTGAGAACTGGTGACCATTTTCTTTTCATTATTTTCTCCCTGCTGTATTTGGAATAGGGTTCGAAATTTTAAGGGGTGACATAAAAAAATGTGACAAAAAGTTTCTATAGATGATATCCGCGCCGATTTAGGCAGGGCTTGGATCACGGATTTCGCTGAATATTTTTTTTTATGTGTAGCCCACCGATGTTAGAGAAAAACCTCCACGGGATTTTTTTCAAAAACGCCTCGTTTGGACTCTCGAAAATGGTTAATGCTACAGTATAACAACAGGAGTACCTTTTTATGTATTTTGACCTGAGGAATCATATTCCAAAAATAAAATTTCAAAAAAGTTACACAGAAGAAAGTTTGGGACAAAAAACGAATAAGGCACCCAAAGAAATGGGATCCAGGACCTAGCGGTTTGGAAATAGGTTAATTTAAATGTACTTTAAGATATAAATAAAATACAGCCGGAAGAAAAATATGCAGTGAAATGTTCACCAGCTCTTAGACTAGAATCAGTGGCTAAAGTAGTAAAATTAAAAGTTTACTATCGATTAAAACAATGACTGTACTAGATATAAATTAAATATTATTGTTGGCACTAAATTGCAATGATACACTTTAATGTTTAAAGCTAATAAAATTTAATCTCTGATAAATAAATTTAGTTGTTGCAGTTTTGGTCAGTTAAGTTTCCCGCAAAATTAGGTCCGAACAATAAAACAACGTGTTTTATTTAAAACTACCTCCATTAGGATAACTGCATCTGTACACAAGCACTTAATTGCATTTAGATTGGAGAATAATTAGAGAATCAATTAATGTTCATTTGAACAAGAACAATCTATTTTAGATTAGGTACATTAAATTAGTTTTAAACTAAATTTAACCATATATGAATATAAATTACATTTAGAAACAAGTCGTGAAAATATAATATATTATAATGCTTCACATTGCAAATAATTTTTACAAAAGTATTCTCATTGTATCTCAAACAGTGGATAATGGCTGCCAAACTGATGTAATATACACAGATTTTGTGAAGGCGTTTGACCGTATCAATCACCCAATAATTATTAGAAAGCTTAGTAAATTTGGTTTTAGCAATAGACTTATTCAGCTCTTTTTATCTTATTTATTTGAAATACATCTTTATGTATTCTACAATGGCTTTAGATCTTACCTATTTTTAGCCAAGTTAGGTGTACCTCAAGGGTAAAACCTAGGACCCTTACTCTTTTTATTATTTATCAATCACTTTTGTGAATGCATTGATTGTCTATAATTGTTTTTTGCAGATGATCTAAAGCTATTAATGAGGATTAGAACTATCGAGGACTGCATTAGATTGCAGAAGGTTTTAGATATACTACATCAGTGGTGCGAGAGCAATAGTTTTGATCCTAATGTTTCCAAATGCAAAGTCGTTTCGTTCACTCAGAAAAAGAATCCTATTGTCTTTAACTATACGATAATTTCATTTTATTGGACGAGTGCTTTTTCATTTAGGGAACATATGGATAATGTTACCTCTGCCTCTTTAAGAATGTATGGTTTTATAGTGAGAAACTGTGGTAGGTTCACGAATGCACTTGCACTTAAAACCCTCTATAACTCTTTTGTACCCTCGAGACTTTAGTATTGTACTACCATCTGGCTGCCATGCTACGAAACACACAGACAACAAATTGAAAAAGTTCAGAGAAAGTTTTTAAAATTTCTTTATTTTAGGCTTTCTGGCGTGTACCCAGCTAGGGAATATAACTATGCCGTTTTGCTATCACAATTAGATTTTCAATCGCTAGAGCTGCGCAAAATAGACTAAATGGGAACATAGACTCTTCGTATACTCTGTCTAAACTGAACTTTTATGTACCATTCAATAATACAAGATCAGTTCAGACTTTTTACAATCAAGCAGCTAGAACAACAAATACAATGCGCGTTGATCCCATTTTTAACATGATGTTTAATTTTAATACCTACTGCAACGGTTGTGACCTTCAGTTTGACTCACTTAATACTATAGTTAACTGTATTGTTTTAGCATTTTGGCCTAAATGTTAATAACTGTTATTAATTTTCAATATTTGTACTTTTTTTCTTCTTAGTTTTTAGTCTCTTATTTAGTTAATGTAATTCATTTTTTTTTTGTATATTGTCCTGTAAATGGATGCTTCTGTTGGGCAATAAAGATTATTATTATTATTCCGTCTTTACGAACGTAACGTTCAAACACCTTAATTTAGGTCTTAGAAATTTACTCGATATTTCATGCATTTGTATTTCAGGTTATAATCCTTGCAGAGACTTTATTGAATCTTTTAGTTTACCCTTAAATTTAATAATCAATTATGGAATAAAAATAATGCAGATTATGTGCGCGTTATGTATGGAAGTACACTTATGCAACTAACTAAATGATAATAAACATATGCTCATCTGATTTGACTTTTCTTTATTATGTTTGCTTAGTTTGCGAAAGATTTACTTTCTAAAAAGCATATGGGATAATAAATAAATTGATAAATATGACATATCGATTACAATTCTATATCGGCCTGACGAATAAAAAGCAGAAACAAGATTCAAAACTCTCTAATTTCTTCCTTAGTTTCTTTTCTTGTTTTTTTTTTGTAATTTTTTTGTTGTCAGCTACTTCGCATGGCAATATTAGGAACACAGCTACTTAGATAAAAATCGCAAAAAATTGCCTTTTCTCTTCTTTAATGAGCAAAACAATATAGGCCAAGAAAGTACATGTTTGTTTCTAACTTATTACGTTCTTGCCCTTTAATAATCGACCCTACCCAGCTTGTGACAGACAGCGCAGTTTTACGAGTTTTTATAGTAGAAGAGCATGAAACATGAACTGCGTTTTTGTGTAGGCCATTACTAACTGGATATAGATACATCAAATTAATAGGCATCTTTTCGACATAACACATATAATGACGGACTATGAAACGAAGGACGGAGTAACAAGTTTAAGAGGGGGTGGCCATATTAGGAACATGGCAATAATTGGCTCACCCACCTTAAGTAAAATACGTATTTTAATTCAAACAAACAAAACATTTCATTTAAGTACTTAACATGCTTGCCTGTATACAAACGTTTGAACCACTTGATCTGAATATTACAGTAGAGTCACGATAGAATGAACTAACTGATGAGCGGCTTTGTCACAAAAATACACATCAGTGATACTTATTATATTACATTAACAACTTAACATTTTAAGCTGTAAAATACATACATATGTTCATAATAATAGGAGGAAGTCCCTATTTATGGTACGGTTTATGCAATTCACTATAGCGAGGCACAATTTGTTCACATTCAGAGGTTAATGTTCATATTTCAATATTTTTGTGTCCATTGAAAGGATAGTTTACTATATGGTATGTTCACTACATATACAGGGTTATTCACGGAAGTGGTCTATTAAAAGTTTATGGAGAAAAATAATTTTAAAAATCTGATTTTTTGCACTAGGGTTTTTGAATATGGCCAATTGATTAAAAATATTTTCATGCTTGTGTCACTTCCAGTAGTACCGGAAGTGGCACTCAACTTTGATTTTTTAAATGGAACACCCTATATATTTTTTAATTTTTAAAATTCGCATTAAATGTGCTTTATTTTGATGTGTAACACTTAATATTTATGTCTCATAGTTTTTAAGTTATTCAAGTGTTTAGCGAAAAATTAGCAAATTCAAGCACCCCTAAAAAATTAATTTCTCTTTGATTTTTTAAATTGTACCAAAGTTGTTTTGTAGTTTTCTTAATAATACTTAACTGAATTATTCTAAGCCGAAACAGAATCCAAAATTTATACAGGGTGTCTCAGAAAGCAGGTCAAATCTAAAAAATTTAAAATAGCCATAACTCATTTTTTTTAAATAGCACCCTATATACAGGGTGTCCCTGAATTGCTTGGCCAAACTTTACATACGGGATGAATGGCTCAAAACTGTTAAAAAAGTTCCTATAAACATATATCCTAAAACTACTATTAAGGGAGCTACGCCCCTTCAAATGGGGTTTGGACCATAACCATTAGAAAAAAAATCATGAAATATTCACAAAACGCAGAACGCAAAAAATTAACTGTAAGATCCTAACCTAACTTAATTGTGACTTTTATCTAACAGCCAAACCAAATTAATTTTAATGTACCTAGAACCCGCATTATTAAAATTTTTGTTTTCAATATTTTAGTATTTAATTTTTCGTCCTCGAAGCGTGAAACTTCACGTTCAAATGAATTTTTCTCGAAACCGGTTAATCCTACGGTATTACAATAAGAGTACCTTTTTTATGTATCTTTACCTGAGGAATAATATTCTTATCATAAATCTACAAAAAAGTTGCACAGAAAAAAGTTTGGGGCAAAAAAGTGATAAGGCCCCCCCATTTCGGACGCCCCTGTCGTTTTAGGATATATGTTTATAGGAACTTTTTTAACATTTTTGAGCCATTCATCCCGTATGTAAAGTTTGGCCAAGCAATTCAGGGACACCCTGTATATGGCTGTGAGCCATTTTTTTTTCAAAAATTCTGAAAAAATACAGGGATGATACTCTTTAACCAATGAACAAATTTAAGGGGGTGAGACTTGCAAATTTCTTCAATTTGAAATTTTGGTGGGTCACCTTAGTGTGTATGTTACTCATCTGAATGGAGTCGTAAAGATAAACCGAGTGTCAATGAAATTTGCAAACAGTGAATATAAATTACTGTCTGCTAAAAGGAAACTAAGATTAAACTTTTGATAAAGACGGAAGTACAAACTGCAAACTGCATTTAACCAAAATCGTCATTAGCATATTATCAAATGATCATTGTTTAATATTTTGTGGAGCATCGGGGATTTACGGCTAAGAGTTGTATAAGTATAAGTGCTTTTCCGCTAAGATATAATTAAACGATGATTTACATGATTATTTTTTAACGTTTTTATCAACCAATCATTTAACAATATTTCTGGCCACGTGTTTATTTTTGTCCAATCATATTATAGCTATATTGGGAATTTTCTACTGTAGAAAATTCTAGTGAGAATCGCTGTAGTATTTTGTTTTTTAGTATTTCTCTTTGCGAAATTTCATACCTAAAACTAATTAATAATTAAATATGAATATGTTACTATTTATAATTATTGTTATTAAGTACTTTATGGTTTACCAAAAGATACCTCAAAATATTCTTTTTAAAAAATGTAATGACAGTTTTTATAGGTTAACTTTTATGAACATGCTTGCAAGCCTAGCGCAGTACCGCGCTAGTCAGTACTGCGGTAAGTGACTAAACTATTGACAGAACCATAATTTGTAATTTAAAAATGAACAAAAAAGGTTTTAGTTTAGCAGTTGAGAATGGAATTAAATTAACCAAATCAAAGAATATGCCTGTAAAAATATTAAGATAAGTAATAAAACAATTTATATCATTTTGCGAGGAAAAAATATATAAAAGTTGGGATGATACTTTTAAACCAATGAATAAATTTAACGGGTGAGACTTCCAAATTTTTCAATTTGAAATTTTGGTGGGTCACCCTAGTGTGTATTTTACTCATCTGCATGGAGTCGTAAAGATAAACCGAGTGTCAATGAAATTTGCAAACAGTGAATATAAATTACTGTCTGCTAAAAGGAAACTAAGATTAAACTTTTGATAAAGACGGAAGTACAAACTGCAAACTGCATTTAACCAAAATCGTCATTAGCATATTATCAAATGATCATTGTTTAATATTTTGTGGAGCATTGGGGATTTACGGCTAAGAGTTGTATTTATATAAGTGCTTTTCCGCTAAGATATAATTAAACGATGATTTACATGATTATTTTTTAACGTTTTTATCAACCAATCATTTAACAATATTTCTGGCCACGTGTTTATTTTTGTCCAATCATATTATAGCTATATTGGGAATTTTCTACTGTAGAAAATTCTAGTGAGAATCGCTGTAGTATTTTGTTTTTTAGTATTTCTCTTTGCGAAATTTCATACCTAAAACTAATTAATAATTAAATATGAATATGTTACTATTTATAATTATTGTTATTAAGTACTTTATGGTTTACCAACAAATACCTCAAAATATTCTTTTTAAAAAATGTAATGACAGTTTTTATAGGTTGACTTTTTGAACATGCTTGCAAGCCTAGCGCAGTACCGCGCTAGTCAGTACTGCGGTAAGTGACTAAACTATTGACAGAACCATAATTTGTAATTTAAAAATGAACAAAAAAGGTTTTAGTTTAGCAGTTGAGAATGGAATTAAATTGGATTATTTTTTAACGTTTTTATGGCCTTTTATGGCCACGTGTTTATTTTTGTCCAATCATATTATATTATTGGGAATTTTCTACTGTAGAAAAATCTAGTGAGAATCGCTGTAGTATTTTGTTTTCCAGTATTTCTCTTTACAATATGTCATACCTAAAACTAATTAATAATTGAATATTATATATTACTATTTATAATTATTATTATTAGGTACTTTATTGTTTACCAAAAAATGCCTCAAAATATTCTTTTTATAAAATGTAATGACAGTTTTTATAGGTTGACTTTTATGAACATGCTAGCACAGTACCGCGCTAGTCAGTACTACAGTAAGTGACTAAACTATTGACAGAAACATAATTTGCAATTTAAAAATGGACAAAAAAGGTTTGGACTTGCAATGGTTTAGCAATGGAATTAAAATAACCAAATCAAAGAATATGTCTGTAAAAATATTAAGATAAGTTATAAAACAATTTATATCATTTTGCAAGGAAAAAAATATAAAAGTTGGTTTGGCATATTATAAATCGTTAAAAAATAATCTTCCGAATTACGCATGATTCTTCGAATTATAGAGAAAAATTGACAGTTTTCATTCAAATTTGCTGTCAAAGGAAATAATTACTCCAGGGGCATCACCCCTGCAAGGGAGACGCGCCGGTCATAATTATATCCAGACAGCTAATTTTCATAAAAACAGCGAATTTTTCCCGCATAAATCTTAGCCTCTTGTGTAATTATATATGAGAACAAGTATGCAGTATACTTGTTCTCAAGTTGCAAACTTAGCCAACTACTGTGGTTAGCATATTTTAATAAACAGGATATTGGAAACTTTATAAAAAGTTTTGTAAAACAAAACCCATAATAGGTTAAGTGATTTAATTACAAACAGTAAAGACCCATTTCACACCACCTCTAAAAGCGGTATTCAAATAATAAAGGATCTTTCCCATATAGCACCAGTCGTCCATTGGATGTCCATTTTAGATCCCTTTTAAGTACATTGGTCCACGGACTAATAATGGATGTACTGTGTATGTCCATATATTTACATCCTTTGTACGACTATTAGTGGACGTCCATTCAGTGTCATTTTACGCCCATAATTTCAGATCTCTACGTTTATTCTAAATGGGTGAAACAGAGAGAGGGTAAACTTAGCCTTATACTCGTATGGGGGTGATGGGAAGATATGGGGGGATGTTAAATTTATTTTAAAATTTGATTATCACTTGATAAGTATGTAACTTAATTTTAGTTTTAAATTATCTCGTGGGCAATAAATGGATTTTTAAAATTTTAGGGTTTGGACTTTTTAAGTTTTATATAAAATTGTATTGTCAGACGAGCATGTATACCAAATTTTAGCTTACTAAGTATATTCTAAGTGGTCGAAAAATCCTTTGGCAGATTTGCCCTAAACAAACAAACATTGCAAGTTTTCACAGTCGCAAAAACCAGTTAAGTAAGCAAAAAAGCAAGTCCTATGGATGCTGGATGGATGGTTTAAACGGACACCTTATGGATGTCTACAGTTGTGTCATCTGGACTCTGAACCGATGTCCATGGGACGTCCATAGAGAAAAAATGGGCATCCTATGAACATACAGCCGTCCATGAACATACGTCCATTGGACGTCCATAGTATCACTTTGTGCTATCTGGGTTATGACATGTCTTCAATTCAAGTTCGGCTAAATAATAAATTTACTAAAAAATTTGATTTAACCGAAGAAGTACGGCAGTGCGCTCTCCCTATCTTTTTATTCTTTTCCTTTGCGACTTGGAAATTTATTTAAGAAAACTGAAAATGAAATTCTACTACTAATTTACATCGATGATTTAGCACTTTTGTCTGACTCTCCTGTAGACTTAAACCGTAAGTTAAATGCTCTTAAATTATACTGTGAAAAATTTGGCCTTGTGGTAAATATTTTAAAAACCAAAGTGATCAGCTTTTGTAAAGGAGGACCACTCGATTCTTCACAAATTATTTTCAACAACAACCCAATTGAGATCGTGAAAAAACATAATTACCTAGGATATACATCCTCAATTTTTTTAGCAATGGCAAATGATACCTTATAATAAATAAAATAAATTTAAGTCAGCATCAGGTGCTGTACTATCTCTAATGGCTAAGACTAAAATTTACAACTGGTCTACACGTATCCCCCTTTATAACCTAATGGCAGCTAGTACCCTTTCCCACTGTCTGCCTCTCTCCAAAATTTCCTTCATTTTTATTTCCTCAAGTTTGCGCTTTGAGCTATCTCTAAACATTAATCGATTTGGCTTATTTTTGAGTAGCCACCGTTTTTTACCAAGGGGCAACTTTTGAGCCAAAGAGTCTTTTTGATTTCGAAATTCGGGATTTTTTGACACACCCTAATGCGCATATAAGAAATTTTTATATATTAAACTAAATTAACCTAAAATAGTTACAAGATAAATAATAAAAGGATAATTTTGTTTAATGTATGAATAGAATAGAAAAAATACTCATATTTTGCCAAATTTTTATTTTTTTTTCAAAAATAAATTTATAAAAACAGACTAGTATAAAATCATGAATTTTTTACAGCAATTACTGGTATATACGTATATTATATAATTATATAATATTATTATAATATTAAAATAGATACCGACGATATAACTACATTGAGTTTATGGTTAGATAATATATTATAAGTATTTTCCACAGGATAAAATGATAAACAGACTTCAGCTATAAATTTCACTCGCCTCGCAAACTACTTGTGTCTCCAGTAATAAAATTTAATACTCTTTTTTTGTGCAGGGTGAAAATGAAATATTTAGAGCTGTATCTCAGTAACGGTAAAAGCAATTTCAAAAAAACTTTTTTGTTTTAGACTTCCTTACTTATCCTTTAAATGGTTTTAAAGTTACTGGAATTATCATATCTAAATACATTGTGTAGCGATATCGCGATATTAGCTTAATTCATTATTCCAGTAACTGTAAAATGTTATTAGCTTATTTGTAGGACGAAGTTATATTAAAAATAATTTACATATTTAAAACTATATTTTGTTCCATTTTGAAATAATAATAATAATAATAACACCGGCACACAAAAAAAAAGCCTTCAATTTCGAGTAAATTGCAAAAAAAAACCAAAAAATAGCGAAAATTCGATGTTTTGGCAAGAAAAAAAATTTTTTACTCGAAATTGAAGGGTGGACGGCCTAAACTGACTTGAAATTCGTATTCAGCGGGTCGAAAAACATGCCCGTAGATAGGTGGCGCCCGGTGTACAGACAATTTTTTTTTTTGTGTGCCGGTGTAATAAATAATAATAATACATTTATTGAACCACTAAAAAGATTTACAATAGAGAAAAAAAATACAATTTTATGTAAGTTCAAAGAACCAGATTAAGATTTCCATCTCATTCTTCCTCTGGCCACAAAATAGAGATGACAATTTTGTAAAGGGATCATTAAACTAAAAAATAATAAAAATATTTAAGGTACCTACATATCAATACATTATAAGAACATATGCTGCTAAAAAGAAAAATAAAGTTAGTTATTTTGTTCGCACAAAGGCATATTTTTTATTAGATATTTGGCTCTTAAAGGGGAACTATTTTTTATGTATAACGGTAAATTATTATATAACTGATAAATGTCAAATGTAAATGACTTTTTAAAAAACTCGCCGAGAAGGTGGATCCATTAAACCTCTATGGCGAGTACGGATTCTGTGAACGTCATCTCTAAGTCCAAACCTGATTTTGTTATACAAATAAGGTGGAGTTCTAGCACTGATTATTTTGTGATATAAGTAAAGTTTGTACAATTTTCGTCTATAAAACATATTTAGCCAACCAGATTGCTGCAGATATGGTGTAATATGGAGGCCCCTACGTACTCCGTAGATCAACCGCAGGCATGAATTTTGCATTCTCTGTATCCTTCTCTTTTCAATGTTATTTAGGTATGTGTCATACACGGTATCACAATAATTGAAATTTGACAAAATAAGAGAATCACATAAAACTTTTTTAAATTTTTGTGTAAATATGTGCCTATTGCCATATAAAGTTTTAAGTTTGTAGTACGCCTTTTGTAACATTTTAGAAATGTGTTGAGAGAATTAAAGTATTGAATCTAATATAAGTCCTAAGTTTTTGACTTCTTCAACGACTAATAGCGAAGTACCATTAACCTTAACATCAACTAAATTTTTAATTTGATTTATTTTTTGAGGATTTGTAATGTAATGTAATGTAATGTAATGTAATCTTTATTGATGCTAATAATACAATGATTGTGCACAAGTCAAAAAATAGTACATAGAGGTGTAGTCAATATAATAGACAGTTTAATAAATGAATAAATAAATAAATAAATTAGAGAAGAATAAAAGTTTTAAAAATAAAATAAAAATAAAAACATTTAGGTTTGGTAAAAGAAAATAAAATAAAAAAACATTCACATTATCTCATGTCATGGAAGTCATTGCTAAGGTACTCATCAAAACTGTAAAATGCTTTGGCAAGTAAATATTGTTTAATAATCTTTTTAAAGATTAAACTGTTTAGGTTTTGAATACGAGGAGGTAACACATTGAAGAATTTGATACAATAATGATTCGTTCCAGTAGATGTCCTATTTAGTCTCAGAGAGTCTGGGTACACATTGTTAGAAAATCTGGTTTTATAGTTGTGAACAGACGCATGATTCCTAAACTTATGTATGTTTTTTTTTTAATATATCAAGCACTCTAATATGTATAAACAGGGAAGGGTAAGTATGCGCATATTTATGAATCTATGTTTACAGTCAGCTCTATAACTTAATCCATCCATAATCCGAAGAGCCCTTCTCTGCAACCCAAAAATCCCAGCCCTGGATGAGGAGTGTTCCCAAGCCAAAATACCATAGGCTAGAGAAGTTTGAACTACAGAGAAGTACACAACTCTAACTACAGACTTTGATAAAGAATTTTAGAGACTGCGTAAAAGAAAACAATTTTTGCTAACTATACTGGCTACTGCATCTGCCTGCTTATACCATAGTAGCTTAGTATTAAGATTTATTCCCAGAAATTTGGTGTTTTTTGAATACTCACTGCCATCAAAGTTGCGTAGTGAAAAAACCATATTGACAGTCTTATCAACATTTAAGCAGAGTCTGTTTGAGCTAAACCATTGGGAAGCCCTTGACTGTGCCCTATTGTTGGCGCTTACCGCTACTGCAAGACTTTTATGTTTTACAATAAATGATGTGTCGTCAGCAAATATAGTAAAATTATCAATATCTGTCTCTAGATTATCTGTATTGTCAGTTTCGGGTTCAGAAGGATCGTTTAAAAATATGTGTATTGCCTGGATTACGTCGGGTAGGTCATTAACATAAATTAAAAAGAGGAATGGACCAAAATGAGATCCTTGTGGTACACCTATATCAATGAAAACCTCATCCGACATGACACCATCGACAATAACACGTTGTGTCCTAGAAGACAGATATGACACTATCAATCTGCATGTTTCAGGTGAAAACCCATCAAAAAAAAGTTTTCGCAGTAGTATAACAGGTGAAACACAGTCAAAGGCTTTACTTAGGTCGAAAAAGGTAGCAGAAGCAAAGTCGTATTTTTCAAAAGTGTCAATAATAGTTTCAATAAAGGAGAGAATAGCATTTGTGGTCGATAGATTCTTACGAAAGCTAAATTGATTTTTTGAAAATAGGTTGTTTCTTTCGAAATAATTTACAACTTGTACTAATAGAAGCTTCTCATATATCTTAGTCATATATCTTAGAAATGACTCGTAACAGCGAAATGGGTCTATAGTTATTTGTCTCATTTTTGCATCCTTTTTTGTGGACAGGTATAATGATGGCTTTCTTTAGTACTGCTGGAAAAATGCTTGATCTAATGCATTGGTTTATTAAGCTTGTAAGTGGCCCTGTTAATGCGTTCTTGACACTTTTTATCACTTCTACATTCAACCCAAAAATGTCTCTGATCTTGCTGTTTTTAAGACTGCCAATAACATCGCGAACTTCAATGAAAGTGACCTCTCTGAAACTAAATTTGACATCATCTGGAACAGAAGCATTTACCATTAGTTGGATTGGGTCTACGTTTGAGGGTGAGAGTGAGTTAGCAATATCCCTGGGTATACTTTCGAAAAAGTCATTAAACGCTTTCGGAGAAATAGTGCAAGTATTTTCAGTTTTTCTAGGTTTTCTAATTGCATTTACTAGTTTCCAGCTTGCTGTCGAACTGTTATTTGAATTTTTTATGAAACAACTTTACTGCGGACTTATTCTAGAATAGAATAGAATAGAAAAAGTTTATTGCAAAAATATATATACAACTTTAAAATATATAATTATTAATTACAGCAAAAGGTGTACATTCGACTAGGTCGTTCTTCCATGTACCCAAACAAAATATATAAAAATATAAAAATAAAAAAAATATATAATAAAAAATATAAAAAATGATAAATATAATAAAAAATAATTTGTAGATTTTGTTTTATAATAAACCCTCTCATAAGCAGATGCCTTCCATCCAGATCAGTCAAAAAAAAAAAAAAACAGTATTCGTATTTATATTAAGCATATGGTCTTCGGAAATTGAGACCAACTTTTGTAAATCCGAAGAAATTTTATTATTAAATTGGTCATCTTTAATATTAAATGAGAAGTAAAGTTGACTGTCATCAGCATAAAAGTGATAATGGCAATAATCTAAAATATCTGGAAAACAAGAAGTGTAATGCTACTCATTCCATTACTATAACCTATACTATTCACAGTAAATGGTATATCGCATTTTCTAAATACCTACTCAAAAAAAAAAAATACTCAAAAAAATTCAACAAAGACGAAATAATAAAAAATAATAAAAAAAACAAAACAAAATGAAAAAAAGATCTTTTTTAAAAAACGAAGTTAAAAAAAATAAAAAAGATATATATTTTTTTTTAATAAATTTTCGCAAAATCTTCAAATAATTGGCGATTTTTTTATGTTCTAACTTAAGGGAAGGGAAAATATAATTTTTTTAGTTTTATCACTTAGTATTGTTTCTAAATTTTACCAAAGAATCCCTCAAAAATTTCCTTAATTTTATATACAATCACTTTTTATCCGAAAAACAGGTACCGATATTTTTCAAAGTTTGAGTGCTTTGAGCTACCTCTAAACATTAATCGATTTGGCTCATTTTTGAGTAGCCACTGTTTTTTACTAAGGAGCAACTTTTGAGCCAGAGAGCGTTTTCGATTTTGCAAATCGGAATTTTTTGACACACCCTATTACACAAAAAAACGTTTTTTTATCTTTCTAAAAAAGTGTATCTTTTACGATTTTCTTTCAAATGGAAATTGATTTCTTATGTCATCAGGTATGTTTTAGTCCAAACAATGTAGGGGTCCACGAAATTTTTATTTAAAATGGCCCAGGGAACCGTGTAATGCTAATCATTCCATTATATATTATTCACAGTAAATGGTATATTGCATTTTCCCCAATAAAATGAACTTTAATACGTTTTTTAACAATCTTTTAAATTATTTTTTCCTAAAAAAGTTAGGTTAATCGGAATTTTCTTTCAGCTTATTTCGATTTTTTTTTAAGTTTAACCCCCCATAACTTTTTTGTTTTTGAAGGGATTACTTTTAAAGTTGGTAGAATTGATCCTGATAAAAGTATAGTAACGTAAATCGGAATTTTCTTTCAGCTTTTTTAAAAAGTTTAACCCCCCATAACTTTTTTGTTTTTGGGGGATTACTTTCAAAAGCAATAGGAACCTTCCCTTGTAGACCTTGATTTTTCCTGAAAATTTCATGTCGATCGGTTTTTTCGTTCTTGAGTTATCGTGACATCGGACAGACAGACGGACAGACAGACCGACGGACATTTAAAAAAAAAAGTTGCTTATTTTTTTATGAAATAAATTTATATCCAAGAATATTTTGTCTAGGACGATTTTTGAAAAATTCTGAAAATTCTAAACTACCGGTATACCGTATAATAATAATAATTATAATAATTATAATAATTATTCTAGCGCAGGCGCTGTAAATAATAAAACAATCTCTATCAATGATAGCGCCTTCGCCATAATTGTAAATAATAAATTCTTATTAAAAATCTTGTTTTACTACTTAATTTTACTACTCAATTTATCCACGGCTTGCTTATTAGGCTGGGCCGAAAAAAATTTTTTGGTCACCGATTTTAACCTAAATTGGTTAAAACCTTTTTTCGTAGAAAAAAATTATATTTTATGTAGGGCACTCTTTTACATAAAATAAATAGTTTGAAGTTTACAAAAAAAATTATATCTTTTTTTTTATCAGAAATTTTTCAAAATGGCAGAGTGAACACGATGCCCTTTTTTGCTGGTGCAGGTGATTTCTCGACTCCAGGTAATCTGAGAAAAGGAAAATGGATTTTTGTTAATTATGTTACTGTTTATAGCAGGAACTAGAATTATATATTTTTTTTTAAGAAAAAACAATAAAATGGCTGATTTTAGAATTTTTGACCTTTTGTTTCAACTTTAATTGTTTATGACTTTTATAATTGTTAATAAAAACTATAAATATAGTTCCTGCGATAGGGACACGTACGAAGAGTAAGCAGTTAAAATTTGAAGTAGATCGGTTTAGAAGATTTTTCAAAATTACCTGCGCCAGGTCAAAAAATGCTGTTTCAAGAAAAGCGCGTTTAAAGCTTTTCCTCCAAAAATATCAAAATTATTTAAAAAAAAGGTCTTACACAACATCCAAATAAGTTTTTATATACTTCTAAGAGTGTTTTCTAACAGAAAATATAAAAAAATATTTTTTGATTTTCCGAAAAAATTCCACCAGAAACCGCCATTAAACCAGACGACATATTAAGTTATGACGCCAAAAGTACAGGTACACCAGATTAAAATGTATATGGAAAATCCCGTAAACAACTGTGGATATTGTGGTATATTTTGCTATACCTACAAATATCCATACGTGGATAAGATAGAGCGGAAGGGATTAACAATACATAATAATTAAAATAAATAATCTCCTGTTCACAACTTACTGTATACTCACTTTAATATTGTAGTCTAACTTAAAATTTACACAACACAGCTTTGTTATAAGAAATGTAATTTATTTTAAAACAATAAACTTATCTATCTATCTATAATACTTAAAATAAATAATAATTATAAATACACGTAAAGTTTTAGGGGAGCTTTATATAAAATTCATAAAAATTTAGGGAAAAAAAATGATTTTTTAGTACATAAACCTTAATATTTTTTTTAACCATATTCAAAAAGATAGGGGTCTAAAATTCCAAAATATTTTACAAAAAAAATTGGTTGATTTAAAAAAAAACTTTTACCGAAGTTCATTGGGCCACGTCGGAAATATTCGAAAAAAGTATCTAAAACTGGCATCAATAACATTTAGTTCAAAAAGGTTTAATATATTCTTAAGTTTTTAGCTTCAATTTTACAATATCTAACCCTTCCACTCTTAAAAATACTCTTAGGGTGATCAATAACTGGCATACCAAAATTTAAGAGGTGATTCTGCATCCAAAAATACCAAAAAAAGTCCCTATAAAGGTTGGTCCGCAAATGAGCCCTAAGGGAGCTACGGCCCTTTAAAATTGTAATAAAAATAAGGTTTTTAATTAGTAACTCTGGTACACTTTAAGCTTTTTTGAATTTATCCAGAGGCGTCCCTATATGGAAAAATGTATTAGGCTTAACACATTTTTGCCCCAAACTTTTTTATGTGTACTTTTTTTTGTTTTTTTTTTTTTTTGTAAATAATATGAATTCTTCGAGTAGAAATACATAAAAAATGTCAAGTGTAACACTGTAGGAGCAACCGTTAAAAAAAATGCAATTTGTTTGTTTGTTTGTTTAACCTCGTACTATTCTACTTAATTAAGCATCCCCTAAGTCCAGGACTTGTGTGGGCTAGTAGTAGAGGGAACCACCGGCTTATACTGACTTTCGAACCAGTTTCTAGGGAGTGTCTTTTTCACTTCGCGCCTTCGCCAAATTTCAATTAGTAATTAACTGAAAAAGGCAAATCGCCGCCAGTGAGAATCGAACTCACGATAGTAGACTTGCTATACATACGCGCTAGCCACTACGCTATGCCTCCCATAATATTATTATTTAAAGGAAGTAACATTTTGTGCCACCAAAAACGTTACTTTTTGAAAGGCTATTACTCCTTTAATATTAAATTTAGGTGTTTTGGTGAAGTATACTTTTTTGCTCAGTTTTAAATGAAGAATCACCCTGCAGCATTAAAATTTTATTAATGCTTTTTTTTGTTTCCCATTCAATTTGTCATCTTTGAATGTAGAATTACCTCTTATATTTTGGCATGGCAGTTACTGATCACCATGTATATACAGGGTGTCCCTGCTAGTGATTGCAATCGTGAAAAACCGGATCCGATAATCCGGCAGATCCGACATCATTAAATATCTACCGGATCCGGCATGAGTTTGTCGAATCCGATCACTGGATCCGTTAAATTAAAATATTAAATAATAAAAATAAAAGTTTTTTCACCGATTTTAACCAATCATGGAAGAGAAAGAATTGCTTAAGACTTGTCTTCGTAACTAGTTAACTATAAAAGATATCCTTTGCAGGATATAATAAAATATTGACATTGATTTTCAGCAAGAAAACAAAAATAACCAAAAATATATTAGTTTAATCACAAATAAACACTTGCAAACTTTTAAAACAAATTAATATTGAGAAGTCTTTGGCTAAATCATCAACATAGAGAAATAAAACGGTGTTCATTCAAGTACCCTACTGATTGATTGATTGATTGATGAAGAAAAACAAGATGAGGATTCGTACCTCAAACACTGCGGCCACCTGCGGGCCTATTGTGTTCTTCTTGGGTCTCTTGCTAGTCAAAGTACCCTACTGCAGTGGTCCACTGTAATGTTTTACTTGCTATAAAAAATATTTTATTTTGGTAAAAAATGGCCTAAACAAAAAATCCGTTTATTTGTCTGTTTGTCGGTCCGTTTCTCGCGTTTTCTGTACGCAGATCAAAAACGGAATGCCCAATCTACTCATATAAAATATCTATTAAACTATAAGTTGTAATACCCCTGCCACCATTGTAACACCCCTGCGACTCTTATATAACCACAGGTGCCACCATTGTAACACCACGGGAACTCCTATTGTAACACCCTCTGGCATCATTGTAAAACGCCAAGGTCACTTAAAGACCTCACTGAGTTTTTTATTAAAACACTAAAGCAAAGACTACCACCTTATGGGTCGAAACCCTCGACGATTCAGAAATAGATAGCGTAGCGCTGCCACCACCCTGGATAAGGGATGAAGATCTAGTTAACTTCGGAGGAGGTTCGTAGCCCTGAAATATTTATAATCGTTTTCCTAACTAGGTTAAAATAAATAAAAAGAATAAAATTTAGATTAAATGATTATTTAATAAATAAAATAATAAATTAACAAAGTAAAATATATCAATGAAATTTAAATAAAGAATAAATACTAAATTTAGAATATTTAATAATTAATAACTCAGCTTATTCTCGTAAAAGGTTAGTTTATTAATAACTTATCTTTCTCGAACATGGGTAATAATCCAATTAATCTAGAACACTTTTTATTAATATATTTATTTTATTCTGCCGCGATTACGATTAAAAATTACTATTTAAAAACAAAAACATTTTTAAATTTTTAACGGACCTGCCCTGCCTAATAATACACCATACTGGCAAGTTTTCCCAAGCTTTCGGAAAAATCTTTCACAATTTTCAGCAGGCAAGCCATAAACTCACAAAGCGCGTCTCGGAAAAATCTCTACATGAATCTCACTCGATTATTTAGAATAGACTAACCTAAATTGGTACCTCACAAAAGATATTATTGCGATTGATGAGTAACTTCTAAATAAATAAACAATATTGCTTTTTATGATATTTAAAAGTAGTCCGGAGGGTTACAAAGTTTTATGGTAGAAAGAGCCCTATTGTTTTTGAAAAAAGAAATCATTTAAAAATAAAAAGTTACACGAGACCATTTTTTTTTTAATTAATAGAACAGAATAAAAAACCAATATAATCCAAATTTTTGAAAAATAATAATAATAGAAATATTCGTAGTAATTTAAAAAAATCCATGCTTAAGCAAAAAAATTAAATATATGTAGCCCCACTTTTTAATACATTCCAAAATCATATTTTGGTGTATATCAAGAAAAAACGCCATGTAATATGCAAAGAATATACTTGGAATTCGAAGCATTACAGTTTTTCACAGCTTGTTTAGATTATAGATTAGATCATACAATGATAAACCGATTTAAACCATAAATTTGTAAGGATCGTTACAACTCGAGATTTATGTAAATTGGTCTATTTGTATTTCTAGCGATATAGTGTAATAGACTATTTGCTGGACATTAGATAGATTGTTAAACTTCAATACTATTCTGCCGTTTTAACCATAAACTGCTTATTTGTATTTATCATGGTAGGCCGTGAAAAACAGAAATTTGACAATGCTGTGTATAATTCAAATGTGGAAAAAAGTGTTAAGAATATGTCAAAAATAACATGTTGGTGTAGTAGGAGTTGGACTTATACTTATCGAAAACTAAAGACTTACAATGTAAGTGAACTATTTCTTTGCAAAGGCTCTAAAGAGAAAGGCTAAAATGACATGAGACGCAACTTGTGCAAAACAATGTTTAAATAAAATTGATGAAAGTAAAAAACTAGCCATCTAAAACGACTACTGCCAAATGGAAATAACCAATAGAAAAATGTTTATTTTGCATACAACCTTGCATTTAGACTGCAATATACAAAGTCCTGGCAGCAAAAATAGTAAAACAAACCATTATTTTTTAAACGCAAAAAGAGAGAATCTCTCTCCAAAATCCTACTAAAATGTTAAAAAATCGTTATAAAGTAACTTAATCTTATTATAAAGTAACCATTTTAACATTGTAAGCACAGTTCTTCATTTACAAATGAAGAACGCCTTGATAGCACACATTATAGATTTATGACTAAGTAGATAACAATTAAAATAACATAAAATTATTCAAAATTATTAATTAATTAAATCACGAGTTTTTTAAAGTAGGCAAATCTTTCCAAAATTTTTGTTTTGAAGTAGGAAGTAGGAAGAAAAGGTTTGTTAAAATTTACTCCTTTTTTTCTTTAAAACTTCACATAAGGAGTATGAGTTAATGGTTTGTTTTATTCTTTTTGCTTCTAGGACTTTGTATGTTGAAGTATAAAAAGTCCAATTGCCAGTAGTCCTTATTGATGGCTATTCTTCTACTTTCATCAATTTTATTTAAACATTGTTTTTCACAAGTTGCCTAAATATTTAAATATTACGTTGTAGTCGTAAAGTTAAGGGGTAAATTAAAAAAAAATAAACCTAATAACTACATCTAACCACACATTAGTGGTACTATGTGCTTGAGACACACAAGTCTTCAACTTGCTACCATTCAGTCTCCAGACTAGGAGAGATATAAGTAATTGTCTACATCTAGCAATAGATGGGGCACAAGTCTACATCAGTCTAATGACTATATTCCTTTTGCGAATAAAGTCTAAAAACGTTTTCTTAATCGTGCAGTACTCTTGGTACTGAAGAGGGCCAGCAGCCCGAAACTATCAGTCTTTCAATATCACTCTGTACGATGATTAGAAAATAGATTGATGGAATCATAAATTAATATTTTTATAATTTTGTTTAAAATTAAAAATTTCTGTCCTTAATAACATTGTAGTTTAAAACCTAATTTTAAGATAAAACTTTTTATTACGTTCTCATCATAAAGTTATAGGGTAAATTAAAAATTCAATTAAATTGAATGAAACACTAAAAAAATTGCTTTAAATCATACGAATTTTACAATTAAATCCTGATATTACATTGTATTTTAATCCATTTGTATTTAAAAATCCATCATCAATTTTCTTCAGATCTTTTTTTTTACATTTCAACATTTTTAACATAAGATCGAGCGTGCATTTTTTCATTTGGAATATATCCTATATATATGCCTATTTTTTGTGGAGCAGCGGTTACTAACCAAGTTAGGGGAATATGTATTTCTCTCTCTTTTTAACTCATCAATTAAACAGAGAAAGAGTAACATACTGGTTGACCGGCATTACCACAAAAAATTGACTATATTTATCCTATATGATCACTGCTATAGTATAGCAGTACTATACTCGTGTGACAAGAGTCGTGTCAGTCTGAGAATGCTACTCTGACGTCACAGCCCGTAAACTTAATACCACTCTGTAGAATAATTGAAACTTATTTCTTAAGAAACGTCGCGAATGCACCAAAGATACTTTCCAACAAGTTATGTACACTACTTTTCCTACTACTCAAACAAAAATATTATAATTTAAAATACATATTATTTTGTATAAATAAAGTTAAATAAAATGTTCATTATTGAAAATTATTAGATTAATTAAAATTTAGTTAATATTAGTACCTCACAGAAAAATAATTAATCTACAGTTGCAGTTTTGCTAAAGTTCTTGCATCTGGATGCGTCAACCTTGAGAAATCAGTTCAATTTCACCTTGGTCTCTTCTAGAATTTGTTTGTTTCTTATTATTAGACTTTGACAGTTAAAAGTCTATTCAGACATAATTATGATTAACTAAACTAAGCCATTCTGACCTGTTTATTGGTCAACAAGGAAGATGGCTTTTCAATGAAAAGGACAGAATGGCTTAGTTTAGTTGGTGATAATTATGCCTGAATTAGCCTTAAAATTAGTTACGTTTAGTTCATTCAAATTGTTGTTAACTCTTCAAAATTAAAACAATTTATAATTTAAAATTAAAGTAATTAATAAAAAGGTGAAACAGTGGAAAAGTATATTTCTAACCTAATAAGAAACTGAAACATTTCCAACTTTAGAGATACTATTTGACCGAGGCGTAGTCTAGGCCAAATTAGCATCTTGTTAGGTTATTTTACTCGCAAACTTCAACTATTTATAGACAAGGTGATAGTTTTGCCATCTATGAGGTGTAACCAAAATCCAAAAAACAGGTTAGATATGAAATCATATCTAACCTAGGTTAGATAAGAAAAGCTTTATTAGCGTTTAAAGAAACAGACAAAAATGATAGATTTTCAACTTTTTATAATGCATATAAAGAACGTTTTTCTGTATGCTTGATATCCAGATACATATAAATATAACCGAAAACGCCTAATAAAATGGTAAATATTTTGAAAAAACAGATTAGGATAGATTTGCTTTTCCACACATGTATGATATTATTTCGAACGCGTATATACAGTGCGTGCATTAAGTCTGGAATCACCCGAATAACTTTTTAGTTACAAGTAAAATACAAAAATCCTCAGACAGGTCGATTTATATTTTTAATTCTGCAAGTTTTGGTCTAAAAAAAGTTATCAAAATTGGCACCCCCTTGCACCCTCACCCCCCAACTTTTTTTTTCAAATAGCAACCTACCCCTTGTGATACATCATTGGAAAGGTAATTTAATAAGCTTTCCAACAGTGTATGATAAAGCCTAATTTGTTAAAGGGTCTATGAAAAAACGCATGTTTTATTTAAACATTGTTTGTGTGAAATATTACGCATAATATGGTAATTGTTGCCCTATTTCCTACTTGGCACCTTCCTGAGAATCTAAATAAGGTTGTTTTAAACTTATTGTAATATTTTATACCCTGTTGAAAAATGCTTTTTTTTTTCTTTTTATTGACCAATTTTATGTTTACTATTTAATCGATTTTAATCCCGTTCTTTTACTGTCCACTGTCAAAGAGCTGAAGGACATCAATTTGAACATTTATAGTGAACTAAAGTTATACTTTACATGTCTTTATAATAAACTAAATTGTGCATTTTATCATTAGCCCTTTACCAAATTAGGCTTCATTATACACTGTTGGAAAGCTTATTAAATTACCTTTCCAACGAAGTGTCACAAGGGGTAGGTTGCTATTTGAAAAAAAAGTTGGGGGGTGAGGGTGCAAGGGGGTGCAAATTTTAATAACTTTTATTACACCATAATTTGCAAAATTAAAAATAAAAATCGACCTATCCGAGGGTTTTTGTGTTTTACTTGTAACTAAAAAGTTAATCGGGTGATTCCAGACTTAATGCACGCAAATTATTTTTTGGATCTAAATCTATAAAAACTATATCAATTAGGTTTGTAAAATAGGAGAATGTACACGGGCCTTGAATAAGAGGTTAGTTAAATTATAGAAAGCATTTAACTAATAAATTGCCATTCTAATTATACTCTTAGCGTTAAAGCGCTAGAAGAACACAATACAGTAGTTTCAAATTTTTCCAAATCGTCAAAAAACGTCTTGGATAAAAAAACTTAGATGTAGGTATATGTGTTCCAAGAAAAAATCAGAAAATTTGTCCTCCTATCCGTTTTCCCATCTCTCCGTGTGTCTATCTGTCCGTCTGTTTGTCTGTCCATCTTATGTCACGTTTCTTAGGGACACGATAACTGATAATAAATAAATTATCCGATAGACTCGAAATCTTAAAAAAAAATCAAGTTCTATCAGAGGAAGATCCCTGTTGTTTTTAAAAATAATCCCTTTAAAAACAAAAAGTTAATATGATTAAAATCGAAAAAGCTGAAGGAACTTTAAATTACTTTTATTATAAAGATCCGTCCTACCAATTTTGTAAAAAGTCGGTCAATATTTTCCGAAAAAATAAGTAATTATGTATTGGTGGTTGAATGTATTGTACTAGTCTTTACTTAAACATTTGTTTTTCATAGACCACTTAGCTCAGTGGTATCCGCCTTGCAAGAAAAATGTTCTGGTAGTCGTAGGTTCGAATCTCAGTTCGACTTTTTTTATTTTATATTTAACTTATTTTATTTTGCCTTTCAAATAGTTTTAACTTAAATAGGGATTTTTTTTGTACTTTTAACCAGTAAAAAACAAAAAAGTTTAAAGGGGTTCCACTTTTTTAATTCCATGCCAAAATAAAACAAAAAGTTCCTATAAGAGTTGGTCTGCAAATGAGTCCTAAGGAAGCTACTACCCTCCTAAGGCTACATTTGAAAAGTAGTTTCCCTACGACCACATATAAAAACAAGAAATTTCACACGACACTAAGTAATAATATACATGTGTGGGAAAGCAAAGCTATCCTGATCTTTTTTTTTTCAAAATATTTCAAAATATTTACCATTTTATTTGACATTTTAATGTATCTGGTTATCTGGTTGTATATTTTTTTCACAATTCCACTTTTTTATGAGTTACTATAATTCTGAATTATCAATCGTTTTAATTTTCCTACAACAATTTAAATAAACAAATCCTAACTAATTTTAACTGTCAAAGACTAATTTAAATTAACAAATGATAGAGACCAAGGTAAACTTGAACTGATTTATCAAGGTTGACGGATACAAATTCGGGAATTTAGAAAAAAATTGCAGCTAAGTTATTTATTTTTCTATAAAGTGCTGGTGTTTTTTTAAATAAATACTTTAATTAACCTAAAAAGTTACAATAATGATAATTTTATTTACAGAAAATAATATTTATTTTAAACAGTTTTGTTCTTGTTGGGGTGGTATGAAAAATAGTGTACATAACTTGTAGGAAAGTATCTTTCTTGCATTGGCGACATTCTCTCTAGGGCATGTGCAAAAATTCGTTTGGACTTTATTTTTAGGGGAGTTCCAGAGTCGTAGCTCTCTTAGGGCTCAGTTTCGGACCAACCTTTATAGGAACTTTTTGTTTTATTTTTGCATTTTCGTTTGATTCACTAATTCTGAATCACCATGCATACTATTTACTGTTGAATTCGAAGCATTCCATATCTTCACGACTTGTTTGATATTTACAAATATGGCCAAGGCGCTAGCATTATTTCTTAGGAGGGTCGTAGTTCCCTTAAGGCTCATTTGCGGACCAACCCTTATAGGAACTTTTTGTCTTATTTTTCCATTTTCGTTTAATTCACTAACTTTGAATCATGCTGTAGCCCTTAAGAAAAAGTCCGTTGCTGTCAAATCGGGCAATCTTGCAAGGCAATGAAAATCCGAATTTCACGAAATTATTCGCTCTTCGAAAATCTGCCTTAAAAGCTGGTTCTGGCTGTATGGGCAGTTGCCCCATCTTGGTGCCACCATGTCTCGCATATCCTCTACTGCAGGGCGCACAAAATTTTCCAGCATTGCGCGATATCGGTAGCCGTTTACCGTAACTGTATTGTTGTAAGTAAGGCCCGATTACCATTTGGGATGTTACACGTCACCAAACCGTGACCTTAAGAAGGTGCAATTCACTTTGATGCCCGACCCTAGCTGGAGCCATTCATGTTAAGAGCCGTTATGGAAAATGTCGTGAAAAGAACTCTTGCTTGCAAAGCGTAAAATGGATGTAATTTTAAAGACATGATTTTTCATACATAGTTAAAAAAATATATAAATAAAAATTTCCTGTACTCTATATTGTAAAAAAATAAATAAATAAAAAACAAAATTGGCAAATAAGTTATTCAATTTTTAAATGGTAAAGCGACTTATGGGCCACCTTGAATTTTTTGTAATTTTGGCGAAGGCGCATATACATATTCGAAAATTCTATAAAACTAAAATATCCTAGATTATGTATTTTTAATTTATTTTATTTGTTTTTCAGATGTTTTCATAATGGAGTGGATGTCACGATTGCTTCTAGTGCTTTCGTTGATTAAATTTTCCAATACCCTTCCAGACATAATTCCAATAGGTAAGAAATATTATATGGTAGGACATAAAACACTGCCATATACTTAAAAATTTGCCATGACCTTTTTAGTTGATTCTAGACCTATTTGATGCACTATTTTCGGAAAATTGGTTCGTTTTTCTCGATCAGCTAATTTTCTTGAGAAACATTTATGCTAGAGCACAGTGTTTTTTTTGCCGGTAATAAAAAAAATTAATATCTAAATATTTTTTTTTTGTCGCAAATGCTCTAAGCTAAAAAAAAAACGATTTAAAATATCTTTATTCGTTTGTTTTTATAGGCTTTTAAATTCAAAAAATGAGATTTTTTCCCATTTTTTTCGATATATTTTGATAACATTTTTGTATAAATACTTAAAATATGGCTTTAATGTTTTCTAAGCAATACTAATACTAATATGTATAATAATGAAAAAGAACAAGAAATATTATAAATAACTAATATGTATGTTTTGCGAAAACAAAAAAAGTTTTAGATTGATCCAGTACCGAAATATTTACAGTATTGAAAACAGATGGGGTAAACTGGTTGTTTTAGTCCCGCATCATAAATGTTTCCAGAGCAAAGCGGTGCGTAGCGAAGCGAAGAGAGGGCGTTAAAACGCAGTTTACTCCTGAGGTATGTACGCTATTTTTTGCACAACCGACAACTATATTTACATAAACTCAAATAAAACATGTATTCAAAACCAAGTAATCCATTTTTACAATTTTTTTTTTAAATTAAATCAAGATATCCATGAATCGCGAAATGACAGGTTTGCGTGCGTTTTCAATTGTTTTTTTATTATGGGTATAGTTTCATTGGAATCTGCCTTAGAGTCTAAAATAAAAAATATCAAATATAGCTGGCACAAGAATCTGAACGTGTATTGTCATGGATAACATGGTACAGATGCGGGAGTAAAACAGTAGGTTTAGTCCCGCAAAAGAGGGAGTAAAATAGCGTTTTAGTCCCTGTCGTGCAAAAAATATTTTAAATTATAAATAATTAATGTTTATTTATAGTTACTCTAATGATTTGAAGCAAAAGGATTTTTTTTTAAATTTGTTATCTTGTTATTTTCATAATAAATTTTATTCTTTTACTTAAGAGTACAAGAGTACAAGATTGTAAAAATACAAAAAAAATTCTTCTATATTGTTTTTTTTTCGATAACTCTCGGGAAAATTCCCCTAATTGGATTAAATCTCATTCTCTTTTATGTTTATAGACCGTACATATGTTTTAGTATTGCTTATGAAAATTATAGCCATATCCTTAGTACTTATATAAAATTTTTATCAGAATATATTAGAAGTCTATAAAAAATGAAGGGTCTGCGAGGGTATAAATGGTGCAAAAACCGGACTTGAGCGGTTAAAATTCATCCGCTCAAGTCCGGTTTATGCAACATTTATGCACTGAAAAAAAGGATCCTTTGCGGTAATGGCATATGAAATTAGGCCAAATGCTCGCACTCTTGAATACGTCCAAAAGCGCCTTCTATTAACATGAAAATATAATTCACTTGCTAGGTAGATATTTCTGATTCTTTAACTTAAAATTCTTTGATCTTGTGTGAAATGCAAGTGGTCTTGTCTCAAAAGAAAAATTCTTGGGCCAAAGTATTTAAAATTATTTAATTTTTAACAATCTTAAAACGAGATAAATGGTTTTTGCCTCAAATGCGCTAGGTCCAAGAGAATTTTAAAAATATTTAAAAAGCGACACTTTTCTTTACTTTTGTTTAAAGATACACATCTTTTAAGCTAAAAGAATAACTGCCAAGAGTGTTGACTACTTTGAGCCAAAAATGTAATTTTTTCAGTGTACCCGCGCAGACCCGTCATTTTCAATAGGGAAGCCTATAAAAAAAAAGATATTTCGTCCGCTTTTTTAGCTTAAAGCCTCGTAAATTTAGAAACAATCCAAAACAAAAAGATTTTTTTTAGGCTTTCATTTTTTTTTGACAAAATGGTGGGACGTTCAAGTATTGCGTAAGCAAATTCTGGGCAAAATGCACTTTATACCCCGGTTCTCGCTTTATTAAAGGCTGTAGAGATTTCATAGGGAGCTAGGGCCTCTTTAAGGGGCATTTTTGGAACATTTTTCACTTCAGAACTCTGTAACGGTTTAATCTTTTGACATGAAAAATTCATTGTAGTATAGAACCAATAAACGTAAAAATTTAACCCTAGGTTTAAGCGTAGTAATGGGTACCCCTTAACTTCGCTGCAAATACTGTAAGTGCGCCCCTGGTTGATTGATTTTATTTTTTATTCCAGGAAGAATGCTCAATGCTGGTTGATTTTAAATTAAGATTGCGGGGCATCTAGAAGGTCTTTTAAAATAAATTGAAAAAACTAAATAAGCTATAAAATATAAAAAATATAAATTTTTTTGTTTCATCAAAAAATTCAATTTTTTAAAAATTTGAGAAAGAAAAAACATCTCCAATGCATTTTAAATGTACCTGTTTTCCTATCTGCTGCCGAGTCGTTACTACTAACTACCGGTCACCGTTCGTTTGGTCGCCGGTCGCTTAACCGCTTCGGGAGCAGACACACGACTAATTCGTCACGAATTTGACCGTGAAACAGGTGGTTTTTTGCTGTGACAAGTGTCTTTCACTGTTCACTTAATTGAATTGCTTGAAATCCCTCCACCTCTCTCAGCCGAAACATCTCATCAACTTTTAGCCTTTTTTCTTAATGAAGTAATGTTAATAAGAGGAGGAGATTCTCTTCTTCTGCTTGATAATTCAGAAACATTAAAAGAACCGACTTTTTAGAGATATTCATATTGATTGAAAGGCATAAACTCGCAAACAATAAAACAGCTCTTTATAAAATGGCCAGCTAACAGAATGGCGACTGGCGATTGGCGAGACGGAGAAAAACAAGTAGGGTCGTAACGACCTGGTCGCGGCTACCGGGTAACAGTCGTCAGCGACTGCGACGTTTGGAGGAAACCGTAGCTTAAGATAAGTCTAATGTTTAGATGAACATGACCAAATATGATTAATTTTACTATAAATGTAGCTAGTTACTAGACCATAATAAATGTATGCCCGAGACAAACACTGAAACAAGTTTAATCTAAGGATTGTAGATAAGATAATATCTTTGTACAAAAAGAAAAACTATTCTCTAACAGAACTGCTATTACATTTCTAACATCTCTATATGCATTGCTAAATCCGCAAAGCGTCATTTATTATACTCGTACGTTATAAAATATTTACACAATTTACAGTAGTAAAATAAATAAGGGTATTTAAGATCATTTAAACACACAGTTCACTGCAGCGGCGATATAAGTTGTTAATCACTTAGCAAAAACACAACATGCCACAAAAAAAAATAAAATTAGGTTTCATTTAGAATAGTATAACTTTTAAAGTTTATGGAGAAGTTTATAGCGAAAAATTATCAAATTCAAGTACCCGTAAATTAAATTCTCTTTGATTTTTCAAATTGGAGAAAAGTTGTTTTTTGGTTTACTCAATAATACTTAACCGAATTATACTAAGCCGAAACAGACCCCAAAATTTATACAGGGTGTCTCAGAAAGCAGGTCAAATCTAACAAATTTAAAATAGCCATAACTGTTTTTTTAAACGGCACTCTATAGCTTTTTTATTTATCAAATAAGTTTCCGCCGTTTTCTATCAAAAATTAGGAATTTATTGTGAAAGAACAGTACATTATGTTTTATTCAAAGTATTTTCCATAAATAGCCACTACGTTTTCCCATCTTTCTGGCAGCATTCGGATACCACGTCGGATAAAGTCTTCATCTTTTGAGGCTATCCACGAATCGACCCAATTTTTGGTATCTTCATATGATCTAAAGCGCTGCTCAGACAGACCATGTGCCATCGACCGGAACAAGTGATAGTTGGAAGTGGTAATGGTTGGTGAATAAGGAATTCCCAATTAAGTGTTTCCAAATAGGATTTAACCGGCTCCGCAACATGCGGACGAGCATTATCATGTAGGAGAATAATTTTATCGTGTCTGTAGTAATGGGCTCCTTTTTCCTTGAGTGCTTGGCTCAACCTCATTAATTGTGTTCGGTAGAAAGCTCCATTAATGGTTTCGCTCAGTTTGAGCAACTCATAATACACGACACCAAGCTGATCCCACCAAATACACAGTTTTTTTCCATGAACATTCGGTTTGGCTGTCGATGTTGAAGCATGGCCAGGTTGTCCCCATGATTTTCTCTTCTTTGGGTTATCGTAGTGGATCCATTTTTCATCACCATCACTATACGATGCAAAAAAGCCTTTCTTTTGTGCCTGGCAAGCATCATTTCACACGTGCAAAATAGGCGTTCAACGTCTCTCGGTTTCAGTTCATATGGAACCCAATTTCCTTGTTTTTGAATCATTCCCAACGATTTTAAACGATGTGAAATTGCTTGTTGAGTCACTCCTAATGTTATGGGAGGCATAGCGTAGTGGCTAGCACGTATGCATAGCAAGTCTACTATCGTGAGTTCGATTCTCACTGGCGCCGATTTGCCTTTTTCAGTTAATTAATAATTGAAATTTGGCGAAGGCGATAAGTGAAACGGACAATCCCTAGAAACTGGTTCGAAAGTCAGTATAAGCCGGTGGTTCCCTCTACTACTAGCCCACACAAGTCCTGGACTTAGGGGATGCTTAATTAGGTAGAATAGTACGAGGTTAAAACAAACAAACAAGTGAAAATTCTTCTTGCGTTTGGCGCGAATCTTTCCCCAATAATACTTCCAATTCCGTGTCTTCGAACACTTTCGGCCTTGCACTACGTTCTTTGTCTTCCACGCCAAATTCACCATTTTTAAACTTTTGAAACCACTCTCACTTAAAGCAGCCTCACCATATGCTTCTACAAGCAATCGATGCGCCTCAGCTGCAGATTTCTTCAAATTAAAGAAGCAAATCAAAAGTTCCCGAAAATGACGCTTATTCGGCTCAAAACTTGACATTTTCGCACAAAAAAATTATGCAATGCTATTACGGAGTCACTAATATCTCAAGGTTATGTTACCAGATGTCCAAACTTACGATATTACGTTTTACATCTGACAATTTCAACATAACCTTCTGCTGGGGCCATCTTTTGTCAAACGGGGGAAACTTATTTGTACCCCTGATAGTAAAATAGAGAATTAGATTTTCTTTAAAATGAATAAAGGATATCCTATACCTAACCTTAACCGTTTTCGAGTTATTTGCAAATTATTGTGAAAAAAGGCGTATTAGGGTACCTACTTTCTCCTAGTTATATTATATTATAACAAAAATTAAAAAAAAATAATAGAATATGTGTTCAAAAAAATAACTTTTATTTATGTGGTATTCCATTTCATACGTATGATATAGAATTTGACATCTTCTGCTAACATAGATTTACCAAATAAGCTAAGTACTACATAAATATAATATTTAAATAATTTAGGTTTATCATTTTAAGAAAAAAAATGGTATATTAAAACTTTTGAATACAAGTCCTCAGGGACCTGTACCACACCACAGACCCGAGGACTTGTACCGCAATTCAAGAATACAATTGAAATATGCATCCGTGGTCAACGTATGAACACAATCTTCTTAAAATGTACTTTTATAATTTTGAAATTTGAAAGCGCCCCAAAAAACTAAAAGCTATGTGTTTCGTTAAAACCTTTATAAACTAGTGTAGTTATTAAGGTGTCCATGACCTACAGAACTCTTCAGGTTCCACGCTTTTTTTGTAAGAAAGGTCTTATTAATTGTTTTTATTTATTTTTTAAATTTATAAAATTATTGATATTATTCATTTTTGAAATAAACAAGTCTTTCAAGATAATTAATTAATATATACTCGTGACAATCTGAGAATGCGACTCTGACGTCACAGCGCGTAAATTAAAAAGCACTTTGTAGTGTAACTGAAACTTATTTATTAAGACTTAATACATAATTATTATATAGAAAATAAATATAAACAAAAATCATTTATTAAATCTTAAGAAATAAGTTTCAATTACCCTACAGTGGTATTTAGTTTACGCTCTGTGACGTCAGAGTCGCATCCTCAGATTGACACGAGTATCTTAGTTTATTTTACACCTCTACAAAAAGAAACAGTTTTTTAAAAGCTATAAATGCTAAAATTACGAATGACATTAATATGGGTTTATGGGGTAAAATGGGTTTCTTTTTCAATAAGGCATCGTATTTCACGGTTCGCACCTGGATTGAAAAAGTCAAAAGTCGAGTTCACTACGTTTGTTGACATATTCTATTTATTTACGATTTATATAAAAATTTAAGACCAAAAATGAAATAATCTATAGCTTATTTTTTTTTATTGAGGAGAATATGTTCAAAATGTTTGAAAAGACGATTTTTTTTTGGTTTATTCAATGATTTTTTGTTTTTGGAAGACAAGAATCTATCATTTTTATATAAATATACTAAATATAGCACAATAAAATAGTTTTTAGAAATTTAGGTTGATAAATTATTCCTACGGGGCATTTTAGGGGACATTAACTGATAATTTATTAAATATTACTAAAGTTTTAATACCAATCAAAAATGGATGTAGCTTTCATAGAATTATGCAGTTTAGAAAAATTAAAAACATATTTCATTTTTTTTACTCAAATTGATGATTAGGCAAAACAAGGAGAAAAACCACTGAATAAAACAAAAAAATTGTATCTTCAAACATTTTGAACATATTCTCCTCAATAAAAGAAAATTTAGCGTTAGATTATTTTATTTTTGGTCTTAAATTGTTATATACATAGTAAATAAATAGAATATATCAACAAACATCATGAACTCGACTTTTGACTTATTCCATCCAGGAGCGAACCGTGATTTACTTTTTTTTAATGTACAGGGTGTTCAAAAAAAATCTTTTAATTTTTTTTTATTTTCTCTGGGCACCCTAGTAATTATTTTTCGCTTACGTTTCAGGTGGCTTATTCCATCCTGCAGATGATAAACAGGAAATTGCCTTTCGATATGCCGTGGAGAAAATCAACAGCGATAGAGCGATTTTGCCCAGATCAAAGTTGAGCGCACAAATTGAAAAAATTCCACCGCAAGATAGTTTTCATGCATCAAAAAAAGGTATGTATTTTAACTTGTATACCGATAAATGGGACATATACCGGGTGAGTTTTATTTATGTCCACCCCAAAAATTAAGATTAATCTTCATTCGAAAAAAACGAAACTTTGGTATTTATAGATATAATTTTACATTGTCTATAAAATGAAAGATTGATTTTTTTGTTTTACTTCCGATTTCGCCGGAAGTGACATAAATATGTTTTTTTAATGTGTATTTTTTTTTTCATTTTTGAATTCAGTCGAAATTTCTATGAATAAAAAACTGATTGTTTTATTTTACTTTTAGTTGTTTTCGTTTTTGTTTTTATCTTATAAAAAAGTCGAGATCCGCATAATTTACCTTCTTTTTACTTAATTAATCTTTAAAGTAAATTATAAATTTGGCACAAGAAGAATAGCCGAAAAGTACCCTACAAATAAAATTTAAATGGACATAAAAATTTGACTTTTTGACAAAAAAAAAACATTTTTTAGCTCCAATTGGTTGTCACCGATCAAATTATTTTAATATTATTTTTATATGGGAGATTTAGCTCAGCGGTCAATGGCATCGATATAGCCTGACACTGATCTAATGATCGTGAGTTCAAACCTCACTGGCGCCGATTGCCTTTTTCAGTTAATTAATAATTGAAATTTGGCGAAGGCGTACTCCCTAGATATATTGGTTCGAAAGTCAATTAAAGCCGGTGGTTCCCTCTACTACTAGCCCACACAAGTCCTGGACTTAGGGGATGCTTAATTAAGTAGAATAGTACGAGGTTAAAAACAAACATATTTTTTTAAAATAAAGTAAGTAAAAACAGGGCTTAATATCAATTTAATTCATTATCAGAGCAACTTAAATCTCCATAATTTGACATTATCAATCTTAACCTTATAGCCCGAACTGTCCCCAATTCCAAAATCTTAAAAAAACTAAATCATACCCTGTATTAATTTTATTAAAAATTATATATATACACATAAAAAAGTTTGGGGCAAAAATGTGTTAAGCCTCACACATTTTGTCCGTCTAGGCACGCCGCTGGATAAAGTCAAAAAAATAAATTAACATAAATTGTCCCTTTTAATACTAGTACACATGCAAAAACTCGCTTTAGCTTAAAGGGTACCAGAGTTATTATTAATAAAAAAAAAATTTAAAGGGCTGTATCTCCCTTGTGGCTCAGACCAACTATTGTAGGAATATTTTTGAATTTTTTGGATGTATAATACCCTCTTAAATTTTGTCATGCCAGTTACTGATCACCCTGTATAAATGATGGATCACATGACCCCCTCTTCCATTTAATATGTTGTCCTCTTAGTACTACATTTAAATATAAAAATATATAATTGAAATAAGAAGATATTATGCGATATGCCTGTCCCAAATTTTAGTGGCACTGTACCATATAAAAGAATAACCCTGTATACACATTAAAGGTTTCTATAACCTTAAACAGGTTCTTGCGTCATTTTAGCATCACATTGTTTTAAATGATGCAAGTTAATCAAGTTACCATAAAACATAGTAAATAAGTATAATCGCCTTAAAATGTATTATCTGTATATATTTCAATAATTATAATTATTTATAATTAATAACCTTAAAATAAAGTAGTTATAGGTAGGTACTTAAATTTAATGTTTATCTTTATTAATTAATTTTTAGCAGGCATGTGTATAACCACAAAATAGTAACAAACCTAAAGTCCAAACCAACGAACTAATAACTCTTCTCTCTAGAATAGGAATTTCATTTGTAAAAACTGACAAAAACGTAGCCAACATATACATTTGTCTGTCTTACTCGCACAGCTTTGTTCTAACAGAGACAACAATAACAGTTACTGGTAACTATTATTGTTCAGAACTAAATATACCTACTATTTGTTTACAAACAAACCGAAATGTTGGCAATATTTTATATTAACGGTATGCGTATTCTAGAGAGAAGAGTTATTAGTTCGTTGGTACAAACCGAACGAACATTTTCGTACATTACAAAGTTTATTATTATTATTATAGTTAATATTATTATGAATAATAATATTATTATCATTATTCTTACAAAAAATAGCAATATATAACTTCACTTTCAGTTAAACCAAAATTATCATTTACAATATGCTTAGTTATCCCACAAAATTGCTTACGATACTTCTGTCTCTGGCAGAATATATTCGAATACCAGCATATTTAACCAATTTAACCCTTTCGGTCCTGGTCCTGGTAGTAATTTAATTATATTCACTGCTATAATGCAATATAATATCTATTTGTTTTTAAAATATAGTATCTGGATCGATTTTCTTTATTGTTGTTTTAATGTTATTATATTTTTCACAGCGCCAGCGCTAGAATAATATTATACGGTAGTTTCGAATTTTCAAAAAAAAATTCAAAAATCGTACTAGACAAAAAAATCTTGGATATAAATTTGTTTCATGAAAAAATAAGCAACCTTTTTTTTAAACGTCTTTTAAAAAGTCCGATGTCACATTTTTTGTAGACACGATAACTGAAGAACGGATAATCCGGTCGACTTGAAATTTTTAGAAAAACTCAACTTCCACGAGAGAAAGATCCCTATTGTTTTTGAAAGTAATTCCCCCGAAAACAGAAAGTTATGGGGGGTTAAGAAAATCTAAAAAAGCTGAAAGAAAATTCCGATAAACGTAGCTTTTTCAGGAAAAATTACTTTTATTATTATCAGTTACACTAATTTTAAAAGTAATACAGTTTATTTTTTAAAACTTGTTTGTTTGTTTGTTTGTTTATTTGTTTAACCTCGTACTATTCTACTTAATTAAGCATCCCCTAAGTCAAGGGCTTGTGTGGGCTAATAGTAGAGGGAACCACCGGCTTATACTGACTTTCTAACCAGTTTCTAGGGATTGTCCGTTTCACTTATCGCCTTCGCCAAATTTCAATTATTAATTAACTGAAAAAGGCAAATTGGCGCCAGTGAGAATGGAACTCACAATAGTAGACTTGCTATACATACGCGCTAGCCACTACGCTATGCCTCCCATAAAACTAAGAGATCTTTGTTTAAGTTTTATTTGATAGTCTTGAAAAGCAACCTAAATTTAACCTAAAAAATACAGTTTTTAATGGTTTTTTCTAATAGTAAAGGAAAGTATGATATTTTTCTAATAGATTTGGAATCTATGCAAAAAGTACTACTAGAAATATCTCATTTGACCCACAAAATATTATATTATTATTATTTATAATGACGGATGGCTCTCCTGAAGAACTTTTACCATTATCTAGATAACCGGAGCAGCTAGGATTTTACTGATTACATTTATGTAAAGCGCCCAGCTTCAGTATACAAGATCAACCATTAAATTTCTTTTTATTCTTAAGTTTAATTCAGTAGGGGTGTGATAGTTAATTCCATGCTAACTGTCGCTACAGCCGAATAATAAGTTACACTTTCTTTTAAATATTTTATTATGTTATTACTTTTTCACAAACAGTCTTAAAAAAAATAAATAACAAACAATCTTTAATAATAATATAATAAAATATCGAAAAGAAAGTATAATTTTTTCTGAGGCTGTAACGACAGTTACCATCGAATTACCTCTAGGAGAAAGCCTAATCGATTCATAAAAAAAAAATTCGGTTTGTCGCTAAAAAAAAATATAGTGTCTTATTTAATTGTATTATTTTCTTACAGAATTACAAAGTTGTATGTGCTTATTAAAAATTGTTACATAGTTGTATATAATTTCTAAATATTTATTTAACCTGGGAAACAAGTATGTATTTTAAGGCGTTTAGATAAACTCAGAATAAGATTTACCACATACAACTTTGTAACTCGAACCTTACGATAACAAAGTGCCAGTCTGAAAGGGTTAATAAATTAATTTCTTTTATAAGTCTGGGTCCGCAGTTTCAAATATGCACGTCTGCCAAGAAATGGTCGTCATATCTTATATTTTATGGAAAAAGCAACCGGCTGTGCATTGATAGTGCTCGATGATATAGGATCTTATAGAATATACCGGGTGTCCCACCAGGTTCTTAACAAACTTTATCTCCTTTATTTGAAAATAAATAATTTTTTGTCAAAAATAGCGTTAAATGGAAGTCAAAGAAGAATCTATTGACACTCCCAAAACCGCCCCTTGGTTACCCACCCCTTTGAAACCACTCCCAACTTATTAAATTATCAAATAGTAGCCCCGCCCCCCATTTTTATCAAAGAATATAAAGGTACATTTTGTTCTGAATTGAACCATGTATTATAAGTGGTTATTTATTTAAAATGGGGTGGTATTTAGCACAGAGTTGCAGGTAAGTGGCTTATTAAGGGTTGTTTTTGGATACGTTAAACAGTTCTCTTTTTGGTATGATGTAACGTAAGTTTTTGATTTTTTTTATGAAAAATATAGCTTGTGATCTTATGGGGTGGTACCTTGGAGCCCCTTGCAAAAATAATATATTACTTATACATGGTTAAATGTGCTTTGTACTCTTTAGTAAAAATATGGCCATATTTTTACTAAAGCACCCCATATGGGGTGCTATTTAAAAAAAAAGTTGGGGTTGTTGCAAAAGGGTGGGTAAGTAAGGGGTAGTTTTGCATATGTCTGTAAATTTTACTTTGAATCGCATATAATTTCGTTTTTTTTTTCAAAAAAATGTCTTTTTAAATTACGGAGATATAGCGCGTCTAAAACCTGGTGAGACATTAAATTAATTATTATTATTAATAATAGTTATTTGTAGTCCCTTTAAAGAATAAGGTACCATTTATAATACATGGTTAAATTAAAAATAAAATGTAAAATTGAAAAACAGACATTATGGGTAGTTTCAAAGGGGTGGATAAGCAAGAAGCGGTTTTGGATATGTTAATAAAATCTGCTTTGGCTCCCATTTAATGCTAATTTTTGCAAAAAATTTATATCCTTCCAAATAGTCGGTCTAAAGCCAAAGTGAACAAAGCGCCACTTTTTACCAAGTTGGTTTTTATTGCAGACCGTATAATATCAATACCGACCAAATAACGGAGATATAGGTTGTCAAGAACCTGGTGCACCCACCGGTGGGACACCTGGTATTGTGTGCTGCAACTGAAAGAAATCACTAATATGATATTGGAGGTTATTTTTAAAGCAGATATAAACGCGCATGCTGATGACACATATAGTCTTGTAACTTTCTCAACCTCGTATCTCCAACCTCTATAGTAGAATAATTAATTAAAGTTTTTAGACATTATGTAAATAATAAGACACGACATAGACAAAATTATTTTTGTAACAGGCGAAAATTTCAAACGCATAATTCTTAGGTTGGTAACTCGGGTTTTTCCTTCTTAATGTAATTTTACCATAAATATGTAGTACCGAATTTATTGATCAGGATAAATCAATCACAGCGTTTTGCAAGTTTTACGTTTGGTATAATTGAGGCGTTTGACATTTTTAATAGTACTATGATTTATTGGGTTTTCTTTATTATTGAATATCAGAATTACTTTAATAATGTTGATTTTAGATCATTGAAATATTGAAATTAAATTAAACCTCCACAGAGGCATTTGTTTTAATCAAATATTAATTAATTTTCAGTAATTAAAGTAATTTTTCAGTAAATATTTTTAAAGTTAAACTTTTAGAATTAAACTCCTCAGGCATATCTACGCCAGCCTTGGGTAAATTTATACCACCAGAAGAGATTTTTGAAAGGTTTTTTTCCAGGTCTTGATCATGTATATATATATATATATATATATATATATCATTGGCTGTCCAACCCATTTAGGGTCATAGCCTCCCGTGAGGGTTTCCGAGCCTTTTTTTTTACATAGAGCGGTGGCCAACCACATCTATAACCTTTTGGATTATGAAGGTATAAACTCCTTTGCTCTTTGCACTACCTTTGCCCACTCTTTTCTGTGCATGGCCTTCTCTTTCCAGTTTACAATACCTAGTTCTTCCAGATCCTTTTTTACCGTATCTAGCCATCTCTTTCTTGGTCTTCCCTTCCTTCGTTTTCCTTCCTCTTTACTATTAAGAATTTTTTTGGTGCATATATTCTCTCCCAATCTTTGTACATGGCCTAGCCAGCTGATCCTCTTACTTTTTATTTGTGTCGACAAACAACTTTCCTTAAACAGTTCCCTTAGCTCGTCGTTTCTTCTTATCCTCCAGATTTCATTCTCCTGCACGGGTCCGTATATTCTCCTTAAAACTTTACGCTCCCACGTATCCAAAGATTCCTCTTCCTTTTTTGTTAAGCACCATGTTTCAGATGCATACATCACAACTGGTCTGACCACTGTTTTATAAACCTTAATTTTAGAATTCAATGACAATGACTTGGATTTTAGGATGTTTTGTAAGGCATAGTAACACTTGTTTCCTGCCATTAATTTTACGTTGACGTCTGTATTATCGTTTTTCGAAGTTATTTCTGCACCTAAGTATCTAAAACTGTCTACTTTTTCAAATATTTGATTATCGATCATTACTCCTTCATTTCCACAATCGTTCCTTGTTGTCACCATATATTTCGTTTTTGCCACATTTACCCTTAGACCCATTCTTAATGCTGCTTCTTTAAAATATCTATATACTTCCACTAACCTGTCCTTTTTTCTACTTATTATATCCACATCATCGGCAAATGCTAAAATTTGGTATTGTCTGATAAATATATTTCCTCCCGATTGAATATGACTATTACGTACCACTTTTTCTAGCACCATATTAAACAGCGTAGTAGATATTGGATCTCCCTGTCTTAATCCTTCCTTGATCTTAAAAACCTCTGATACTTTATCCTGTATTCTTACCTTAGCTTGTGTTCTTTTTAAGCACATTTTAACCAGTTTAATTAGTTTTACTGGCACTTTTAGGTCTTTTAGTCCTTTATAGAGTTCTACTCTAAGTAAGGTCTTGATCATGTAGTCTGGTGTAATTTTGTTTTTTTTTTAAATCTTGTGAGTTTTTAAAAAGTAAAGTAAAATGTTAAGTCGCAAACATGGAAACAATACTTGGAATTTAAATCATACACTGCAAATTCGTTACCGTAGTAAATACTAAACGTTTTTGCCTATTTGGAATCCCAAGAAACATTTGTTATTAATTCCATATATACAAGTTGTTACGGTAAAACATAACAAAAAAACGATATGTTTTACTCTAACAACTTGTAGAACTACATTTTTTATTACAACTTTGTAATAACAAATGTTGCCTGGAGTTCCAAATAGACAAAAACGTTTAGTATTTACTATAGTAAAGAATTATTAGTGTAACTTTTTAATTTAAATTAAATTATTTTGTTTTAATATGTTATAAAGTTTTTAGACATTATGTAAATAATAAGACACGACATAGACAAAATTATTTTTGTAACAGGCGAAAATTTCAAACGCATAATTCTTAGGTTGGTAACTCGGGTTTTTCCTTCTTAATGTAATTTTACCATAAATATGTAGTACCGAATTTATTGATCAGGATAAATCAATCACAGCGTTTTGCAAGTTTTACGTTTGGTATAATTGAGGCGTTTGACATTTTTAATAGTACTATGATTTATTGGGTTTTCTTTATTATTGAATATCAGAATTACTTTAATAATGTTGATTTTAGATCATTGAAATATTGAAATTAAATTAAACCTCCACAGAGGCATTTGTTTTAATCAAATATTAATTAATTTTCAGTAATTAAAGTAATTTTTCAGTAAATATTTTTAAAGTTAAACTTTTAGAATTAAACTCCTCAGGCATATCTACGCCAGCCTTGGGAAAATTTATACCACCAGAAGAGATTTTTGAAAGGTTTTTTTCCAGGTCTTGATCATGTGTGTATATATATATATATATATATATATATATATATATATATATATATATATATATATATATATTTCCGTATATTCTCCTTAAAACTTTACGCTCCCACGTATCCAAAGATTCCTCTTCCTTTTTTGTTAAGCACCATGTTTCAGATGCATACATCACAACTGGTCTGACCACTGTTTTATAAACCTTAATTTTAGAATTCAATGACAATGACTTGGATTTTAGGATGTTTTGTAAGGCGTAGTAACACTTGTTTCCTGCCATTAATTTTACGTTGACGTCTGTATTATCGTTTTTCGAAGTTATTTCTGCACCTAAGTATCTAAAACTGTCTACTTTTTCAAATATTTGATTATCGCTCATTACTCCTTCATTTCCACAATCGTTCCTTGTTGTCACCATATATTTCGTTTTTGCCACATTTACCCTTAGACCCATTCTTAATGCTGCTTCTTTAAAATATCTATATACTTCCACTAACCTGTCCTTTTTTCTACTTATTATATCCACATCATCGGCAAATGCTAAAATTTGGTATTGTCTGATAAATATATTTCCTCCCGATTAAATATGACTATTACGTACCACTTTTTCTAGCACCATATTAAACAGCGTTGGATCTCCCTGTCTTAATCCTTCCTTGATCTTAAAAACCTCTGATACTTTATCCTGTATTCTTACCTTAGCTTGTGTTCTTTTTAAGCACATTTTAACCAGTTTAATTAGTTTTACTGGCACTTTTAGGTCTTTTAGTCCTTTATAGAGTTCTACTCTAAGTAAGGTCTTGATCATGTAGTCTGGTGTAATTTTGTTTTTTTTTTAAATCTTGTGAGTTTTTAAAAAGTAAAGTAAAATGTTAAGTCGCAAACATGGAAACAATACTTGGAATTTAAATCATACACTGCAAATTCGTTACCGTAGTAAATACTAAACGTTTTTGCCTATTTGGAATCCCAAGAAACATTTGTTATTAATTCCATATATACAAGTTGTTACGGTAAAACATAACAAAAAAACGATATGTTTTACTCTAACAACTTGTAGAACTACATTTTTTATTACAACTTTGTAATAACAAATGTTGCCTGGGGTTCCAAATAGACAAAAACGTTTAGTATTTACTATAGTAAAGAATTATTAGTGTAACTTTTTAATTTAAATTAAATTATTTTGTTTTAATATGTTTTAATTTTCTTTTATTACATTCTGTTATTGTTGTTTAAACCCGAGGTTAGGTTTAGGCCCCACCTTAGAAAAAACATGTTTTTTTGACCTAAATATGTCTGTTTAACTTATGTTTTTTAAGAGTATAAAAAGGGTAAAATATTTAAATCTTGATCATTTCCGCAAAGTATTTCTTCTAATTAACTAAAAAGTGCCAAGCCAGTGAAAATGTAGTGTATACACTACAAGAGGGCTTGTTATCCACCTGTTAGAAATAAATTAAAACATAATTCTTTGCTTAAAAATACTTGGAAAATATTTGGGACTTCTAATTTCAATAATAAAAATCATAACGCGATTTTGGAAACTTATAAAAATTTTTAGTTTGAACACTTTAAAATAATTTTGGTTTTATATTTAAACTGTTACAATATTTGGCGATAATGAACTTCGAAAAATATTGTGAAAAAATATTTAAAGGACTTTTTACATACCGGTTTTAATAATTACACTGAGAGAAATGTGGGCAATAAACTGGGAAAATTATTGTGAATAGTTGGAATCTCAAATATACAATAATTTAATTTAGTAGTATTTAATGGTAAACTACCTTCTCTATAATATAATGGCAAATAGAATTTAAGAGCTTTGCATAGAAGTAATAAATGATCTTTCATGTTCTTGAAGAATTTTAATCACATTTTTTTAATATGTCCCACAAAAAAAAAACAAAAGTGGTCTGCGCCGTTGATAGGACCATGATATTCCTATGTGTTTTTTCCCGCTGTAACCGAATCTGGACTCAGTTGAACCTCTACATGCCTGGATTTTTCTCTACAGCCGCACTTAGCTACCAAACGGGAAAAAAGTGACCAAAATTATTTTATTGTGTATTTCAACTTTAAATGATCAGTGAAACATAAAAAAATGTTTTTTAATTTTTTGATATTTTCAATTAAAGAATTTATTATTATTAAAATATTTAAAAAAATATATGTATTACTAATCATTTAAGGTTGAAATACACAACAGAATAATGTGGTTAATTTTTTTTTTTTTAATTTTTACTCTAAACTTTTTAATGGAAAATATTAAATAAATTAAAAAACATATTTTTTATGACCAACTAATTATTTAAAATTAAAATATACAATAAAATAATTTTGGTGACTTTTTTCCCGCTTGGTAGCACAGTGCAGCTGTAGAAAAAAATCCAGAGGTGTAAGGGTTAAGCTGAGTTCAGATTCGGTCTCAGCGGGCGAAAATACATAGGAATATCATGGTCTTATCCATGGCGCAGACCAATTTTGTTTTTTGTTGGCCTGTGTTATTTTTCAGTTACGTAGTTTTTGTTTCCAACTCACCGTCCCCCTAGAACTTACTGCTTCCTAATAAATAAAGTGGTAACTGGTGGTTAAGTATACTTTCTGCTCGGCTATACTTTAACTATACGATAGAAGATTGGATGGCTAACCTAAGTAAGTTATATTCTCCGCTCGGCTAATAATTTAACATAAAGTTTTCCATGATAAAATTCCACTTCATAACATTGTGAATTTTCCATTTCATATCTCGTATATGCTTTAAGTCTAGTAAGAAATTTATAAAAGATGGTAGAAATCCTGGTCTGCTGTGGTACTCTGCGGTACTCTGCTGCAGTATGTTTTTTTTTTTAGTTTTTGTCCAGATTTAAAGAAATAGTATGGGACTGCTTCAGGTTTCTTTTTGGTAAAAGTGCGGACTTTCTTCAGGAGTAGTTTGGTAGTATAATATTTTTTGTTACAAAAAATTTACAAACTATTAGTCAAACTCCATTTACAAATTACAATTCATTTTATATGTTTATTTGGTGTTGAACCTTGTTTACGCAAGTCCAGAAAATTAGATTAAAAAAGTTTGCATTGTAGAAGCGAAAGTAAAAGGATTTTATAAATCCCATTCGCTTTAAAACTTTTAACCTTAAACTTTCTTATCTATTTATACCTTTTCAACAAATTATTATACTCCTTACAGCTCTCAGGTTGGATGTTTTTTAAATACAAATTTAATTTTGTCAAAAATCATAGAAGAATATTTTTTTTTAATCTCTTGGTTGTCTGTTCATCTGTGCATCTGCATCTTCGTTTGCCTCAGCCGTTAATAATAGGAACAACATGTATACTGCCCTGCTAAGACTAGTTGTCCTATCTGCAATTAGATGTTTTGAGATATGGCCAGTTTTATTGTTTTTGTTTGCACTTTTTGAAAATATGTTTAAATAAATATGGCGTAAGGCTCTGCTTTATTTTAAATTAAAAATACGTAATATCCTTTAAAAAATAGTTATTTATGGTACTAGTGGGTAAAGTAAGATATTGCCCATGAGAAAATTAACCTGCGAGGCGTCAGCCAAGCAGGTTAATTTTCCATGAGTGCCATACAAGGTTTTATCCAATAAATAGTTTAGGAATTCATATTTTTATTAAAAATTTTAATGACATTTACAAGAAAATAATTTGACAAGTGACAGTTGAGTGGGTAAAACAAATAATTATCCACTCAATAAAGTAAAAGCCACGCGGGGGTTATTATTGAGTTTATCTATTTAAAATAAAGCTGGTAATTGTCTTATTATCTGTATGTATTGGATAAAATATTTTTTTTGTCAGAAAAATAAATTGTCATACTACAAAATAATCTGAATAGTTCAATCAAATTACTAAGATGTGTAAAGTTAGACCTAGTCCTGACTTATTTGTCTAGTAAAGACTAGTAAGGACAATTTTATTTAGAAAACACTGAAAACTTATTTATGCCACTTCCGGCTAAACCCGAAGTAAAACAAAAAAATTAAATCTCCTATTTTATAGCCAATGTAAAATTACACAGGATGTCCATTAAATGATGTCATTAATTTAAGGGGTGAATCTATATAGGAAAATATGAAAAAAAGTTCCTATAAACATATGTCTAAAAATGCGTCGTAACGGAGCTAAGCCCCTTTAAAGGTGGCTAAAAAATCGGTTTTTATTTAATAACTCAGGAACGCTTTGATGTACAGCAACGAGGTTTTAAACGTAAACTAACCTTAATAAGACCTTCTTCCTATGTTATTTTCATGTTATTTTCAAGGTTAGTTTACATTCAAAACCTCGTTGCTGTACCTCAAAGCATTCCTAAGTTATTATAATAAAAACCGATTTTTTTAGCTACTTTCAAAGGGGCTTAGCTCCCTTACGAAGCATTTTTAGACATATGTTTATAGGAACTTTTTTTCATATTTTCCTATGTAGTCAAAAAGAAGATTATTCTTAATTTTGGGGGTGTACAAAAATAAAACTCACCCGATATGCATACCAGGTGAGTTTCAATCCATGTACACCATCTAAAATGGGATTGTTTTCAGCCCGATCAAAGCAAGTTTTTTGTAGCTTTTATTTCTTACCAAGGGCTACAAAATGGGGTATAAAATAATTTTTTTTGCACTTCCGGTTTCGCCGGAAACTAAGTCAATTTTATTTTTTTTTAAATGACAACCCCTGTATATTTTTGTATTTTTGAGTTTAGAAAACAATTTTACATCTAAAAAAAAACAATTAATTATTTTTTTCTTTATTAAAAAAAAAGCCTAATCCGGCAAAAGTGGAAGTGAAAGAAAAAAAAGTACGCCATTTTGTAGCCCTTACAATAGCGCACCAAAAAGTTAAGACCGTCCAAGGGGTTGCCATTTGAAAAATTAAAGTTATGAAGGAAAACCCGTTTTAAAATATTTAAAGTACAAAAAAATGCCAAATTTATGTTTTTATATAAAATTTGTATTTTTCCCACATTTAGCAAATAAATTATTTATTCCGGTTTCGCCGGAAAAAAGTCAATTTTATTTTTTTAAATGACAACTCCTGTATATTTTTTGTAACCCTCCGGGCTATTTTTAAATATCATAAATAACGATATTGTTTATTTATTTAGAAGTTACTCATCAATTGCAATAAATTCTTTTGTGAGGTCCAATTTAAGTTAGTCTATTTTAAATAATCGAGTGAGACTCATGTAGAGATTTTCCGAGACGCACTTTGTGAGTTTAGGGCTTGCCTTGCTGAAAATTGTGAAAGAGTTTTCCAAAAGCTTAGGAAAACTTGCCAGTATGGTGTATTAGTAGGCAGGGCAAGTACCGTTCAAAATGTTTTTGTTTTTAAATAGTAATTTTAAATCGTAATCGCCGCAGAATAAAATAAATATATTAATAAAAAGTGTTCTACATAAATTGGATTATTACCCATGTTCGAGAAAGAGTTATTGATGTAAACTAACCTTTTACGAGAATACGCTGAATTATTAATTATTAAATATTCTAAATTTAGTATTTATTCTTTATTTAAATTTTATTGATATATTTTACTTTGTTAATTTATTATTTTATTTATTAAATAATCCTTTAATCTAAATTTTATTCTTTTTATTTATTTTAACCTAGTTAGGAAAACGATTATAAATATTTCAGTGCTACGAACCTCCTCCGAAGTCAACTAGATTTTCATCCCTTATCCAGGGTGGTGGCAGCGCTACGCTATTCTCAATCATCGAGGGTTTCGACCCATAAGGTGGTCGTTTTTGCTTTAGTCTTTTAATAGAAAACTCAGTGAGGTCTTTAAGGGGTTGGGGTTTTACATTTTTGAGTTTAAAAAACAATTTTAAATCTAAAAATAATTATTTAATTACTTTTTTATTTATTAAAAAAAAGCCTAATCCGGCAAAAGTGGAAGTGAAAGAAAAAAAAGTACGCCATTTTGTAGCCCTTACAATAGCGCACCAAAAAGTTAAGACCGTCCAAGGGGTTGCCATTTGAAAAATTAAAGTTATGAAGGAAAACCCGTTTTAAAATATTTAAAGTACAAAAAAATGCCAAATTTTGGTTTTTATATAAAATTTGTATTTTTCCCACATTTAGCAAATAAATTAGATTTTATTCCGGTTTCGCCGGAAAAAAGTGAATTTTATTTTTTTAAATGACAACTCCTGTATATTTTTTGTAACCCTCCGGGCTATTTTTGAATATCATAAAAAACAATATTGTTTATTTATTTAGAAGTTACTCATCAATTGCAATAAATTCTTTTTTGAGGTACCAATTTAAGTTAGTCTATTTTAAATAATCGAGTGAGACTCATGTAGAGATTTTCCGAGACGCACTTTGTGAGTTTAGGGCTTGCCTTGCTGAAAATTGTGAAAGAGTTTTTCAAAAGCTTAGGAAAACTTGCCAGTATGGTGTATTAGTAGGCAGGGCAAGTACCGTTCAAAATGTTTTTGTTTTTAAATAGTAATTTTAAATTGTAATTGCCGCAGAATAAAATAAATATATTAATAAAAAGTGTTCTACATAAATTGGATTATTACCCATGTTCGAAAAAGAGTTATTGATGTAAACTAACCTTTTACGAGAATACGCTGAATTATTAATTATTAAATATTCTAAATTTAGTATTAATTCTTTATTTAAATTTTATTGATATATTTTACTTTGTTAATTTATTATTTTATTTATTAAATAATCCTTTAATCTAAATTTTATTCTTTTATTTATTTTAACCTAGTTAGGAAAATGATTATAAATATTTCAGTGCTACGAACCTCCTCCGAAGTCAACTAGATTTTCATCCCTTATCCAGGGTGGTGGCAGCGCTACGCTATTCTCAATCATCGAGGGTTTCGACCCATAAGGTGGTCGTTTTTGCTTTAGTCTTTTAATAGAAAACTCAGTGAGGTCTTTAAGGGGTTGGGGTTTTACATTTTTGAGTTTAAAAAACAATTTTAAATCTAAAAATAATTATTTAATTACTTTTTTATTTATTAAAAAAAAAGCCTAATCCGGCAAAAGTGGAAGTGAAAGAAAAAAAAGTGCGCCATTTTGTAGCCCTTATAATAGCGCACCAAAAAGTTAAGACCGTCCAAGGGGTTGCCATTTGAAAAATTAAAGTTATGAAGGAAAACCCGTTTTAAAATATTTAAAGTACAAAAAATACCAAATTTTGGTTTTTATATAAAATTTGTATTTTGCCCACATTTAGCAAATAAATTAGATTTTATTCCGGTTTCGCCGGAAAAAAGTGAATTTTATTTTTTTAAATGACAACTCCTGTATATTTTTTGTAACCCTCCGGGCTATTTTTGAATATCATAAAAAACAATATTGTTTATTTATTTAGAAGTTACTCATCATTGCAATAATATCTTTTGTGAGGTACCAATTTAGGTTAGTCTATTCTAAATAATCGAGTGAGACTCATGTAGAGATTTTCCGAGATTCGCTTTGTGAGTTTAGGGCTTGGCTTCTGAAAATTGTGAAAGAGTTTTCCTAAAGCTTAGGAAAACTTGCCTGTATGGTGTATTAGTAGGCGGGGCAAGTCCGTTCAAAATTAAAAAATGTTTTTGTTTTTAAATAGTAATTTTAAATCGTAATCGCCGCAGAATAAAATAAATATATTAATAAAAAGTGTTCTATATAAATTGGATTATTACCCTTGTTCGATAAAGATAAGTTATTGATGTAAACTAACCTTTTACGAGAATACGCTGAATTATTAATTATTAAATATTCTAAATTTAGTATTTATTCTTTATTTAAATTTTATTGATATATTTTACTTTTTTAATTTATTATTTTATTTATTAAATAATCCTTTAATCTAAATTTTATTCTTTTTATTTATTTTAACCTAGTTAGGAAAACGATTATAAATATTTCAATGTTACGAACCTCCTCCGAAGTCAACTAGATCTTTATCCAGGGTGGTGGCAGCGCTACGCTATCTATTTCTCAATCATCGAGGGTTTCGGCCCATAAGGTGGTCGTTTTTGCTTTAGTCTTTTAATAGAAAAGTCAGTGAGGTCTTTAAGTGACCTTGGGGTTTTACATTTTGCATTTTTGAGTTTAAAAAACAATTTTATATCTAAAAATAATTATTTAATTATTTTTTTATTTAATTAAACAAGCCTAATCCGGCAAAAGTGGAAGTGAAAGAAAAAAAGTGCGCCATTTTGTAGCCTTTACAATAGTGCACCAAAAAGATAAGACTGTCCAAGGAGGTTGCCATTTGAAATTTTGAAGTTATAAAGGAAAACCCGTTTTAAAATATTTAAAGTACAAAAAATACCAAATTTTGGTTTTTATATAAAATTTGTATTTTGCCCACATTTAGCAAATAAATTACCAGAAAAAGTAAAAAGTTTTTAAATTCTTTTTTTAATGTAAATTTGTTTTCTGGATTCAAAAATGCAAAAATATACAGGGGGTACCCCCAGGTGTCATTAAAAAAAAAATAATTTGACTTAGTTTCCGGTGAAACCGGAAGTTCAAGCAAATAATTTTGTGCTCCATTTTGTAGAAATAAAAGCTAAAAAAACATCAGCTGGTTTTATACTATGTTGGAAAAACGGTAGGCATTGAAAATGTCATGGGAATTTTCCCAATAAAAATCTTGACAAAATCCTGAGAAAAACACCAACAAAAAACGTAACAACATCGTGAGAAATCGTGAGAAAAATCCCTACAAAAATCGTGATAATTGTGATAAAATCGTCAGAAATCGTGAGGAAAATCCCAACAAATTCGTGATAATTGTGATAAAATCGTGAGAAATTGTGAGTAAAATCCCAACAAAAATCGTGACAAAATCATGAGAAAAATCCCAATAAAAAACGTGGCAAAATCGTGAAAAATCGTAAGGAAATCCCAACAAAAATCGTTACAATTGTGAAAAAATCCTGAGAAATCGTGAGGAAAATCCCAACAAAAATCGTGACAATTCTATTCTATTCAAAAATTTGCTTTGATCGGACTGAAAACAATCTCTTTTTAAAAGGTGTCCATGCATTGAAACTCACCCGGTATAACCAAGATATTAAAAATTTGGCACATACGTAGATTGCCTTGACAAGAAGGTATAAATGGCAAAACTTCAGATATATTTTTTTTATAGAAGTCTGACAAATTAAATTTGATATTATATAAAAGGTCTTTTAGCAATCTTACTTTTATTCTTGTTAAAAAAATTTCATGTCCATCCATCTATCCGTCCATAGTTTTAAAGTCACGTACTTTAATACTCAGTGACGGACATGATATGTTGCGAGATTTTAAGAAAAATTTAAGTACCATTGTATAGGATGATAACTTCCTATCCATTTGTAACTAAATATGCGGTTTTGCTTACAGTGTTTCTTAAAATATGGTATGATATAAATTTTACATAAAGTTGTCTACTAATTAGTAATAATACACAAACCGAAAGTGTTTTTTTTTTCAGGACACGGTGTTCTAGAAGAACTTTTATATGACATGATAACTTCCATTTTTTTTCTTTTTGGAATTTGTTATATGAGCTCTAATTAAAAAAACAAGACCAAAATTTTAAAAATCGTTAGAACCGTTTTTGAAAAAAACGTGTTTTTTAGAAAATATCTTTTAATATACTCGGTTTGCCCTCGATGTCTCTCGGATTTTTACCAAACTTGGCATAGTGGTACCACTATGGTACCTAAGCACTCCATCCAATTTTTTTTCAAAACGGTCCATCCGTTCATGATACCGGGTGTCCCACCAACCAGGTTCTTGACAAGTTATATCTCCGTTATTTGAAAAGGTATTAAAATTTGCAAAAAATAGCATTAAATCAAAGCCAAAGAATATTTTACTGACTAATTCAAAACCGTCCCTTGCTTACCCACTTCCTTGAAACTACCCCAACTTCTGTTTTTCAAATAGCACCCCCTAATTTTTATTAAAGACTATGAAAGTGCAATTTATTCTAAATTCAATCATTTATTATAAGTGGTATCTTAGATTTTAAGGGGCTCTGAATAACAATTATTATTTATTAATAGAAGGGTGGTATTTAAAACTAGTTGCGGGTAGTTTCAGGAGAGTGGGTTATTATGAGTTAGTTTTGGATTAATCAATTTTCTTTTGGGTACAATTTAACGTAAGTTTTTGTAAAATTTTCTGGTTAAATTTAAAATAAAATTTGCTTTCATATTCTTTAGTAAAATAGGGGAGTGCTATTTAAAAAACTAGTTGGAGGTGGGTCCAAAAGGATGGGTTAATAAGGGGTAGTTTTTCTTATGTCAGTAAATTCTACTTTGACAATTTAATTTTATTTTTTTTTTAAACTTTTTTATCTTTTTTAATAACGGAGATATAGTGGGTCTAAAACCTGGTGGGACATTATTATTGCTAAATAATAATTGTTATTGGAAGCCCCTTAAAAGAATAAGATACCACTTATAATACATGGTTTAATTCAAAATGAAATGTAATTTTATATTTTTAGATTAAAATGGGGGTGGGAGGTGCTATTTGAAAATCAGAGGATGGGGTGTTTACAAGGGAGTGAGTAAGCAATGGGAGGGGGGGGGTTGAATAAGTCAATAAAATCTTCTTTGTCTCCCATTTAACCCTATTTTTTACAAAAAATTTACCTTTTCAAATAACGGAGATATAACTTGTCAAGAACCTGATTGGTGGGACAACCGGTATCCTGAACGGATGAACCGTTTTGAAAAAAAATTGGTGGGAGTAGTACTTGGGTACCATAGTGGTACCACTATGCCAAGTTTGGTCAAAAAAAAGACATCGAGGCCAAACCAAGTATGTTAGCCTGATATAGCGTGATATATCAAAGATTTTTTTCTAAAGAACACATTTTTTTCAAAAAGGGCTCTAACGATTTTTCAAATTTTGGTCTTATTTTTTTAATTAGAGCTCATTTAACAAATTCCAAAAAAAAAATGAATGTTGTTATGTCATTTAAAAGTTCTTCTAGAACACCGTGGCGTTTTTTACTTTACTATCGGTACATTATCGGTTATTATAATTTATTAATTACACTAGTAAACACGGTTTCTTGCCCCGATTGGAGTCATATGATTTTTAACTAATTTTGGGTCGCTGAAACCGAATCTGGCCTCAGAATATTTCTATTACCTAAGTTTTCTGAGAAAAATAAGATAAAAATAAAAATAAAAAATCATTATTTTATCCCTCTTTTGTTCTAAAATCATGGGAGACAAAAACATTCCAAAGACCAATTTGGATTCGGCGACTCAATATTAGTTAAAAAATATCCAACTTAAAACATAGAAACTTTGAATTCATAGGTAGAATAAATAGGGATATTATGAAAAAAAAATATTTAAAAAAAAATTGATAATGTGACAAAACTAAGTAGGGGTGGAGGGTAAGAAGAAGGGTGCATAAGGGGACAAGCTTATCGCCACGTAATCATGCTAAAAATTGTCAAAAATCATTACTAGGGGGTCAAAAATTAACTAAAAAAATGTTACGTATTATGGTTCCTATGTAATAAAGTAACATTTTTATGATGTAGAACCATTAAAAAAACAAAAAAAAAGTACACAATATTTTGTTTTATAAATTATTTTTAAATTGACATATTTGCATATACTAAAATTTAAAAAATAAGATATGCTGAATTTTTTTAAGGTCAAATTTGGATTCTGCGCTTTTAAATTGATAAGAAAAATATATTTTTTGGGCTCGGGAAAAAAGTTTACACTGTGTACTTTAATTTTATAACTTTTTCATTTATTTACTTTTTAGGAACAAACTAAGCAAAATAAAAAAATATTTGTATAAATATTTTTGTAGAGAATTTTATAATCTACAAATTAAGTTCTATAACATTTTTAAAAGAAGTCCAAACGAAAACTCTTTCTTTGATTACAAAGATTGCCATCCGAGCTCGAAGAGCGAGGTTGGCAATCTCCCTTAAAACAGTTTTCGTCCGCGTATCATACACTATTTTTTATTCGATTGTAATATATTAATAAATCCATTTGTATTTTTGACAACAAATTTGAGGTTAGAATTCAAATGTCAACAGTTTCAATATCAATTAACCAATCAACGTCGACTATTTTACTTTTGTGGCCTAGTCCCAAAAATTAAACTTTTAATACAGGTTTATTACACAAAAAGTTGCTCTTTTAGATACAGTCGAATAAAAATATATTTATATCCGTCTATAAAGGATACAGAAGCTTTGCATAGGTTTCCTCTGAAGAGGACGCAATTAATTATTAAACAGGTAGTTTCCAAAGTTCTCATCCGCTATTAAATTCGCCAATGCTTTGAAAACTTTCTTTGATATTCAAATTTTAATCTAGAGGCAACCGTTTTCTTTTTCTACGGTTTAGCAGAAAGCGGAGTTCTCGCAGAAGGAAAATGACCAGTGAAAAATACTCAGTTGAAATTTGTGGTCCCCGCCAGAAAAGGGCCAATATTATGACTTACAGTTTACAAGATATAAACGATTATATTTGATGTTAAAATTTACTATTTTTGGTTTTTTGTGTGTTAGGATAGTTGAGTAGGTTTACGATTGGGAACCACTGGGAAGTAGGAAAATTTATTTGGTAAAAGTTGAACAAAAGGGCGTATATTGTCGAAACCAAACAAGTATATTTGTCTGCAATGTTTTACCCAGTTGTAGATTAGCTAGAAACCTGAAATTTGTTATCTACGTTACACAAAAAATCCAAAAAGCTATCTCCGAGCCCCTCAATTGAGTTATTCTATTATTATTATGTTTATTAGTAAAATATAAAACTTATATTTTGTATAGGTTTTGGGAGACTCATAGCTTATATAAAATGCTGTGCTTAAAACTATAGCCTCCCTCAAGAACAAAATGGCGGACCTGTAAAATATTATACGACGGATTTGGATTCAGGTGACAAAATTATACAAGAAAATGGTAAAAACATTGTGGACACAAATAAAACTTCAAAATTGTCAACTAGTGTAATATCAAATTAAAAAATTTTAGCCCAAAATGTATAATTTCCTGACTTTTTTTACTTTTATAAAAATTCGATTAAAATTAACGTTGTGAAGGGTTTAAAAATAAATTGATTAAAAAAAAATGTTTATTTAGAACAGTGAAACCGTTTAGAACACTAAATTAAAATCGATTGGGTTTTTAATAGCTTTTTTAATTTAGATCATACTGAGGCAGGTAATGTTTAATGGCCAAAATTGTATTTTTTCTATAACAATTACAAATAAAATTTACAATTTTGGTGAAGGCGCTGCAGCGCGCTGCTGTGGAAGTTCGATACTTCTATGAATAATACTAATTATTATTTGTATTATTTGTTTTGCTGCTCATGGAAGATAAAGTCTATTTAAAAAGTAAATATCCCACAGACAAAATAAAAAATACTGCTGCTTAAAAAATAATACTTTCCCCTATAGACCTAGGTTCATTAAAATCAAAAACGAAAAAAAAAAAAATAAAAAATAAAAAAAATGTTAAAGCCCAATTTTAATTTTAAAACGACATCACAGCGTAAAATAATTCTTGATGTTAAACTGTCAAACTTGCAAATGTTTTTTTTTGTACCGTAGCCGCCTACTTAACTGTTTTAGCGGCCATAATGAAATAAAACATTATATGTACATAAAAAAGCATTATTAAACCTAGCATTTTCTTATGATTACAAATGTACTGGATAATATTTTGTATGGCACACGTGGATAATTAGATATTGTGCACTCAAGAATGTTGATTTAGCTCAGCGGTCTAAGGCATCGATATAGCATTGACACTGAGCTAATGATCGTGAGTTCAAACCTCACTGGCGCCAATTGTCTTTTTCAGTTAATTGATAATTGATATTTGGCGAAGGCGTACTCCCTAGATATATTGGTTCGAAAGTCAATTAAAGCCGGTGGTTCCCTCTACTACTAGCCCATACAAGTCCTGGACTTAGGGGATGCTCAATTAAGTAGAATAGTACGAGGTTAAAAAACAAACCAACAAACAAAAAAAACAAACTCGTAGGTCAAACATTCTCTCGTGGACAATATCTTACTTTACCCACTAGTACCATAAATAACTATTTTTCACTGCAAGATTTTAAGTAGGGTTAAAATAAATATTATACATAACTTTTAAAATGCATTCATTTTCAGCGGAGCTTTATACAGGGTGGCCCAACTCTATTTACATAGAGATTTTCTTGAAAACGAAAAGAGAAATTCAAGTTCTGCAAAAACCACAAGACAACACCATCTATAAAGCCTACTTACCCCTAACTTTATTTTTTTAAAAAGTCTTATAATTTTTTGGTTGTTTTGGATAGATCATGAGCTTACAAATAAAATGGTATATCATAGCTGTTATTGTTAAGTTGAAAAGTGGTAAAAAAAAGTTAAAAATCACCCCCTGATTTCAACTATATTGGGCAGCTATTCTCCCGAAAACTGAAATAGATAATAAATTTCTGCAAGATACAGATTAAACAAGATAACAGTATCTATAAAAAGTGGCCAAAAAGAACATTTACCCCTATACTGCCCTACTACGCTAGAAAGAATTAGCGCCATTTTTCGCCTAGCAACATTTTCAGGTCAACTCTGAAGTAATATTTTGAAAACACTGCTATGAGACAAATGGAGTTACTGCGTTCTAGCGTAGTAAGGCAGTTTACCCCCTCCCACAATTCTACAACTTACCCCTAACTTATTTTTTTTTAAGTAGCATGAGCTTGCAAATGCAACGGTGTATTACACAGCCCCACAAAAAAAAACGTCGTGACATGATATCGTGACTATGGTTATCTGACTTGTTTTTCGATGCTTAAAATAAATCCTACATCAGAATATCGCATATACCCTCAAAATTTTGCGCTAGGATAAAAAAAAACCCTTAAATAGGATAAAACCGGCACTGGTATATTATGACAAAAAATCTTTAAAATAGTATCGAGTGAGGGGCTCAGACTACCAGATTTATTTTTTTGGCTAAAATTTATAGATACTGTTCTTTAATTTAAACTGTCTTTTGCAGAAATTGATTGTTTCTTTTAGTTTACCGGAAAATCGCTGCCCAATACAGTTTAAATCAGGGGGTTATTTTTAAACCTTTTTTATCACTTCTCAATAATAGAAATTATAATATACTGTTGTATTTTAAGCTAAAGTTCTGTCTAAAACAACCAAAAATATATAAGGATGCTATTTAAATAAAGTTACGGGTAAATTGGGAGAGGGGGTTAAGGCATGGATTTTATTTTTATTTTGGCTACTTTTTATAGACATTATTTACTTATTAAAGGCGGTTTTTTTTCAGAACTTGATTATCTCTTTTAGTTTTCGAGAAAATCTCTATTTAAATAGAGTTGGGCGACCCTGTATATAGCTCCGCTGAAAATAAATGAATTTTAAAAGTTATTGTATATAATAATTATTTTAACCCTAATTAAAATGCTGCAGTGAAAAAAAAATTTAACACTCGAAGTATGAAAATTAAATGTCGACTTGTAAATTCCGAAACATCGTATCTGAAAAATGTCCACTTGACAGGTATAACAAATTATCCTTTTTTAAACATTACTACTCTACTAGTTCCATTTACCCCTATACTGCCCTACTACGCTAGAAAGAATTAGCGCCATTTTTCGCCTAGCAACGTTTTCAGGTCAACTCTGAAGTAATATTTTGAAAACACTGCTATGAGACAAATGGAGTTACTGCGTTCTAGCGTAGTAAGGCAGTTTACCCCCTCCCACAATTCTACAACTTACCCCTAACTTATTTTTTTTTTAAGTAGCATGAGCTTGCAAATGCAACGGTGTATTACACAGCCCCACAAAAAAAAACGTCGTGACATGATATCGTGACTATGGTTATCTGACTTATTTTTCGATGCTTAAAATAAATCCGACCTCAGAATATCGCATATACCCTCAAAATTTTGCGCTAGGATAAAAAACCCTTAAATAGGATAAAACCGGCCCTGGCATATTATGACAAAAAATTCTTCAAAATAGTATCGAGTGAGGGGCTCAGACTACCAGATGTATTTTTTTGGCTAATATTTATAGATACTGTTCTTTAATTTAAACTGTCTTTTGTAGAAATTGATTGTTTCTTTTAGTTTACCGGAAAATTGCTGCCCAATATAGTTAAAATCAGGGGGTTATTTTTAAACCTTTTTTATCACCTTAATAATAGAAATTATAATATACTGTTGTATTTTAAGCTAAAGTTCTGTCTAAAACAACCAAAAAAATATAAGGATGCTATTTAAAAAAAATAAAGTTAGGGATAAATTGGGAGAGGGGGTTAAGGGATGGATTTTATTTTTGACTACTTTTTATAGATATTATTTTCTTACTAAAGGCGGTTTTTTTCAGAACTTGATTATCTCTTTTAGTTTTCGAGAAAATCTCTATGTAAATAGAGTTGGGCGACCCTGTATATAGCTCCGCTGAAAATAAATGAATTTTAAAAGTTATTGTATATAATAATTATTTTAACCCAAATTAAAATGCTGCAGTGAAAAAAAAAATTTTAACACTCGAAGTATGAAAATTAAATGTCGACTTGTAAATTCCGAAACATCGTATCTGAAAAATGTCCACTTGACAGGTATAACAAATTATCCTTTTTTAAACATTACTACTCTACTAGTTCCATAAAAAAGAATAATTTCTAGTCTCTGGCAAGTTCCCATTTTTCAGATACCACGTTTCGGAATTTACAAGGCGATTTGTTAAAAAAATTAAATATTGAATGTTTAAAAAAATCAGAATTGATATATATTTTTTAGTCCCATTTAAATTTGCAATGAAGAGCATGTCTAAGAAATCCGATCGTGTTTTATGCAAAAGTCATTGCATGTTGCAAATAACCATGTTTAAACAATTTCATGCGCACCGTAAATTAACAAAGCTCTAGCGCAAAAACGGTAGAGATTTCAAGAAAAGTTACACAACATTTTTTGTAGAGAATTTTATGCTCGACAAATTTCATTATAAGTTCTTTTGTATAACACGGAAAGAAATTAGTGGGCTATGCGCTATACATTATAAGATATTTGGTAACAGTGCCAAATTATAGTGATTTAAGCTATAGATTATAAGGGACACAATAACTAATAATGTTAAAAATAAATTGGAAACGATTATATATATTACAGACACGATTATATTTATTACAGGCACTATTATAAATTTACAGAAATTTTATTATATTATAAAAATTATTAGCAGGGACAATAATTAAATCTATTTAAGCTATAAATGCCATACTATTTGTTATATTTTATTATTCACTAAACAATTAAAGTATTTCATATAAATTTTTACACTGACTGCCATAATTGTAAGAGAAAGCCTTGTATTTATATAATAAGCGATTATAATTTGCTTGGTATGTGTGTTATAGCGCTCCTAGCTATAATTTTTTTTTTCCGTGAACTGCAAATCTGACCGAGATATTCGCGAAAAACCACATATGTGCCGATTAATTGCAAAAGAAAGAAATTAAGCTCAAGTCGCACACATGGGAAATTTTCACCGAATGTTTATAATGACAAGGCCAAGGCTTACACAAAAATTTAGACAAACGCGAATTTTTCCGTAACTACTGGTATAGTTTGACGCACGGATCTGTGGCTACGGGAAATATGTTTTGAATGTGTGTGCGGCCCGTTTTAGGCAGGCACGTCTTATAATGCTCTTGACGGAAAGAAGCGAGCTCGAATGATTCCTCCCCTTAGAGACTCCCCGGAGACTTTCTTTCATGCGGACAACTATATATTTAAATCTAATATGACTGGAGTATAATATATATTTTTATTTTATTTCAGTTTGTCACCTGCTGAGGACCGGAGTGGCAGCTATCTTCGGCCCCCAGTCCGCCCACACTGCGAGCCACGTTCAGTCGATATGTGACACGATGGAAATTCCGCACTTGGAAACGCGCTGGGACTATAGACTCCGCAGGGAAAGCTGTCTGGTTAATCTTTATCCACATCCCACAACTCTTTCGAAGGTAAACGTTCACTGAAAAAACGTACAACGGTTACATGTAACCTTAAAAAAAAAAAATTACGTTTTATATACCGGATACCAGACCTTATATACGCATTCTATCCCTTTCTAAAATGCACAAATTGCAATTAGAAGGCTGTTCCTCAGTTAACCCGTATTACTAATCATCTTTATTACGTAACTACTACTACTGGGTCCCAGAGACCCAGATAGTTAATTTGAACAAAAAAAAAATGATTATTAAAAAATATTTATTATTTACATATAAATAAACATTTTAAAAATTTAAAAGTAAATACTATTGGGTTCAACGGATCCGACTAACCTAATAATGCGAAAATACTGCACTCGACAATTGTGTCCCAGACATCGATCTCAAGCACACAGAGTTAAGAAGATCCCTAAAATGCTCAGCTGCTCCGTCTAACGACTTAAAAATATTTCACGCTCGGGTCCCTAGGACCCATTAGTAGTACTTACGGGTTAATAAGCATCTGGGAAAATATAATATACTATTCACTGTAAAGAGTATAAAAGTATAAGAGTATATACAGAGTCTATTTGAAATAGGGTCAAAAAGGGGCGATTCTACATCATAAAATATGAAAAAAAAAAACATCCTATACACATATATTCAAATATGCGTCGTAAAGGAGCTAAACCTCCTTCATTTTTAAAACAGACAAAATGCATTTTAAAAGTCTCCTCCTCATATATTAAAACAGCAAAGTAATTATTTTAAAACCTAACACTATAAATAAAATATTAATAAAATATAATATGAACACTTTTTTATAACTCATTTTACTTTTAAGTCGCCTTAAAAGGCGGCTCTAGCCCGCTCATATATACCTCCCATTTTGGTTTGGACTTTTTATACGACTAGTTTAGAATGTAGAAAAATACACAATTTTTAAAAACGGAATGAATCTATTTTAGTTTTAGATACTATATCATATCAAGTGTTAGAATGAGCAGTGAGTGGTGCTATCTTTTTCTACACAAAGAAAATTGTGGAAAATTAACAAAAAAATATATCTATTTTTCCACGAAATACTCTTTAGTTAATGCAATTTAAAGTTTTTCTTAAAATCTGACCGGTTTTTACAATCAAGAAATGGCCATCTTTGACTTTAAATAAATAAGAAACAAATGACGATAGAAAATAAAATCAGGCGATAGAGCTCATTTTTCTGCACTATATGGTTTTTTGAAGTCAAAGATCGCCATTTTGCATTTCTTGATCTCGAACAACTAAAACAAAATAAAGTTCAAAAAAAAAAAAAATAAACTCTATCAATGGTTGATTGACAAACTGGGACCTATTCCCCAAAAAAAAACACTGTGACGCTACAGGGGGTTTACAAATCTTCTCGAAATATTCTTTTTATTATTGCTAGGTAGGTAATATAGAATCTATTTACTAAAAAAAAAACGTTTGAACTAAATTTTCCATCTACCGCACCGTGTAGTTATACCTAGGTATAGTGCATTACATTGCCCACAAATGAAGTCACATTATTTTTAAAGGACCCTGTAGGGTATAAGTAAAAAAGTGTCGCCATAAGCTTATGAGAAATTATTTATTAAACAAATATTTTTCATTTCAGGCGTACGTGGATTTGGTGAAGGCTTGGGGCTGGAAATCCTTTACCATTATTTACGAAAATAACGAGGGATTAGTGCGGCTACAGGAGCTCTTAAAGGCACATGGACCCTACGAATTTCCCATTACTGTTCGCCAACTGGGAGAAGATACTGACTACAGGTAGTGTTTAGAATTTACCTGATAGCACTAGGCAACAAATTTTTCTTACTAATTCAAGGGCGTAGAATCCGAATCTGGCCTTAGAAAAAACCTCACATTTTTGAGACATAATTCCAGGGAATAATGACGTTTTTTTTTTCAAAATCTTAAAAAAAATACAAGGAATTCAAAAATCTCCATGTGAAGGACCTGAAAGTACACGAAAAAAAAAATAAAAAGTTTAAAATTAATGTGCAGAGTTTACTTAATTGCTCATTTATGGCAAAACTATCAAGGTTGTATAAAAATTTTATAAGACTTAATTTGTAGATTATAAAATTCTCTACAAAAATATTTATACAAATATTTTTTTTTATTTTGCTTAGTTTGTTCTTAAAAAGTAAAGAAATGAAAAAGCAATAAAATTAAAGCACACAGTGTAAACTTTTTATCCGATCCCAAAAAAATTTTTCTTACCAATTTTAACAAAATCCGAATTTGACCTTAAAAAAATCCAGCACGTCTTATTTTTTAAATTTTAGTACGGGAAATTATTCTAATTTTTAAAAAACAATATTGTTTATTATTTTTTTTTGTTTTTTTTTTTTTAATGGCTTTACATCATAAAATATCACTACATTACGTAAAATATTTTTAGTGTATTATATTTTATTTTTGGTTTATTTTTGACCACCTAGTGATGCTTTTTGGCGTTTTTTAGCATAAGTACGTGGCACTAAGCTTATCCGCTTATGCACCCATTTCCTCACCCCCACCCCTACTTATTTGTGTGACAGGATCAATTTTTTTTTTAATATTTTTTCCCTAGTATCCTTACTTATTCTACCTATGAATTTAAAGTTTCCATAATCTAAGTTGGGTATTTTTTAATTAATATTGATTCGGCGCACCGAACACAAATTTGTCTTTAGAATGTTTTTATCTCCCATCATTTTAGAACAAAAGTGACCTAAAATGATGTTTTTTTGCCAATTTGTCTCATTTTTCTCAGAAATCTGAGGTAGTAGAAAGGCCAGATTCGGTCTTAGCGACCTAAAATTAGTCAAAAAACATATGTATACAATCAGGGCAAGAAACCGTGTTGCCTAGTGTAGTCAGAGGACGGATTTTTATTATTTATTTCAAGGGGACTTTTATTTATTGTATTTATCCAATACATACAGATAATGAGACAATTATCAGCTTTATTTTAAATAGATAAACTCAATAATAACCCCCGCGTGGCTTTTACTTTATTTATTAAAAATGTCTCCTTTTTAAATGTTAAGGTTTGTTTATCCAATTTAAAGACTATTTAGATTTGACAATTCATAAAACCCTTATGACATTTAAAGTCTGATCTTGAAAATCTAAGTAGAGATGAAAATAGACAAAATTCATAGGATTCTTGTTAAATAATCCTTTAAAAAATATGTAAAATTTATTATTAAATTTAAAAATTAAGTAATTTAAAATTATTAAATATTTTTTAACCATGTAAGGAAAAATAACAATTATTCTTCGTACGACCTAGTGTACACGAAATAAAGAAAAAAGCATGTTCACTATATATTCTCCTTGCGATATTTTTCCATCGGACGAGTACATAGGGTATATTTGAATGAAATGACAACTATGCAAACTCATTTATCCAAACGATAACACATAGCTTTTATTTTGACAAAAGTCATTTGACGTTTATAAAATTTTGAAATATCAAAATTAAACACAGGTAATTCTTTAAATTATACATTTTTACAAAGTCTAGACTATAGATCAAACGAAGAATGTTGTTCGCAACTCTTTTGCAACAATTCCTTAGCGCACTTGAATGATTTTTTGACTTCGCTTCTCATCGTCATTCTCGTGCACTAAGGACTAAAGTCGCCTAATCATTACGAAAACTACTATTACTATTATATTATTTTATATAAAATACTTAATAGCTAAAATGACTGCTAAATACTCTGTTTCTCGAAAACAAAAGCTAGTAGAAAACTTTTCTTTCAGCACACTTGTAACTTTTTGGGTCTATTATTAACTGGTATAAATTTTATTTTGATAACTTTAATAATACCGTCATAATACGAGTGATTTCTGTTAGGTGCATTACCCTGTATGTATATGACTGATAAAAATTATATGTATAACACTATTTTGATATTATGTTAAACTTTTCCGCGACCCTTTGGCCCACAATTGTTTATTACATAAATTTTAATAACTATTCATAAAAAACACACTACTATGTATACTTTTTAATTATTTTCAGTTTTTGTATTTTTGATCACTTTGGATTTTGAGGGACATACGCGGCACAGACGGTCCAGACTTTGTTATTCGTATTCGTATTACAGACAGTCCCTCTAGTAGTAGTAGTAAATTTTTGGGTTGGCCAAAGCCGGACAAATAGGCCATTTATGGCCCCATTTACTAATTTGAGTACTCCTTGAACCTGCAGTCTTTTCAATAAAGGTCAGGATATTGGTCCAGTGGAGGTCTTTTAGTTTATCTTGGTTGAGTCTTTGAGTTTCAAAGACTTGCAACCTGACCCTGTCATATCTGACACACTCTGCTAGGTAATGGACATAGCGGACTCTCTAGAATCCGCATTATTGTCCTCTAACTAACCATCAATTTTCTGTCAATGTCGAAGTATCATAAATTATAAATGTGCTCTCCGCTCTAAAAGAGCGCTGGTCAAATGAGCGCTGGACAAAACAGCGCGACCCAAAAGAGCGCTCGGACAAAATAGCGCGACCCAAAAGAGCGCTTGGACGAAATAGCTCTACCCAAAAGAGCCCTTGGACAAAATAGCGCGTCACAAAATAGCGCGTCTCGAAATAGCGCGTCTCGAAATAGCGCTTGGACAAAATAACGGGTCTCAAAGGAGCGCTTTCTGAATGAATTTAGGGTTACGGTGCGCATCAGGCCCACAAAAATTAGTGGAGGGCCTTGGTTTACCTTAACGTTGTTTTTTTTATGGTAAACTTTGTTACGTTAACATTGGATGGTTTGTTTTTTTGCTGGTTTGGTGTTTTTTTTTTAATAGGAAAATAGGAAACGTTGGTTTACGTTAACGTTGATTTTGAGCCTGCTGGGTGTTTTTTTAGTAGGGGGCGTTGATTTAGGTTTACGTAGGGTTGCTTTGGTTTTTTGCTGGTTTGGTGTTTGTTTTTAATGGAAAACTTTCGTTTGCGTTAACGTATTTTGTGTTTTTTTATTTTTATTGTTTTGTTGTCAATTAAATTATTTGATATATTTTATGCAAGTTTTATTTAATGATGCGCTATTTTGTCCTAGCGCTCATTTGACCAGCGCTATTTTGGGACACTCTATTTTATCCGAGCGCTCATTTAACCAGCGCTGTTTTGTCCTAGCGCTTCTTTGACCAGCGCTGTTTGTCCTAGCGCTCTTTTGTACGCGCTATTTTGGGACACGCTATTTTGACCAGCGCTATTTTTTCCCAGAGCCATAAATGTATTCTGGCTCCTGAAAATTTCGGGATTCTACTCAAAAAATCAAAATGTTACGGGGGTAAACCGCCTTTCTGAAACACCCGGTATAGTAATCCTAAATGTCTTATTTGACTTGAAAATACGTCATTATTGTTCAAAATCTTGACATGAGTAACACTGAAGAAGATAAAAAAATACACGAAAACCAAAGTTTAACTACAAGCAAACAAGCGAATAAAATCAAACATGGGAAACAAGAAAAAGAAGAAATTAAAATCCCAGAAAGACAACACAGCACAGAAATACCTACTGAAAGAATAGCGGCCGAAATATGTAATTTGGCCGGTAGCCCGGAGAACTGTAAACTAATAAAAGCTGTCTTAAAGTTGGAGGACGAAGAAATGAAAAAGCCTAAAACAAGAGCAGATTTGTTGACCTTGAACTCCAAAGATTATTTGGATCAAACAGTAGTGCCAATATTAATGAACGCTTTGACGTTTCTCATAGAGGAAAGACCACCAGAACCAATCACAGCACTAGCAGCATATTTACTTAAAAATAAGGAAAAATACATGAATGAACTGTTTAATTTTAACTCTTAGCCTAGTTTCCTTTATTTTAAAAAATATAAAATGATAAAAATACTTCATTAGTAAAAAAATAAAATTTCTATATTGTTTTTTATTTTTTGTTTTTTTTTTTTTTTTCGTTTCGTATAGCAAATTAATAAAAGTTGTCTTAAATTTGGAGTAAATTTGATTTAGTATTGTAAATTAATAAAAGCTGTCTTAAAATTGGAGGACGAAGAAATGAAAAAGCTTAAAACAATGGCAGATTTGTTGACCCTAAACTCCAAAGATCAAATAGTAGTGCCAATACTAATGAACGCTTTGACGTTTCGTATAGCAAATTAATAAAAGCTGTCTTAAATTTGGAGTAAATTTGATTCAGTATTGTAAATTAATAAAAGCTGTGTTAAAGTTGAAGGACGAATAAATAAAAAAGCCTAAAACAAGAGCAGATTTGTTGACCCTGAACCCCAAAGATTATTTGGATCAAACAGTAGTGCCAATACTTATGAACACTTTGACGTTTCTCATAAAGGAAAGACCACCAGAACCTATCACAGCACTAGCAGCATATTTACTTAAAAAGAAGGAAAAATACATAAATTAACTGTTTAATTTCAACTCCCAGCTTATTTTGTTTATGTTTTTTTCCCTTATAAAATGATGAAAATCCTTATTTAGTAAAAAAATTTACATATCTCTATTGTTTTTTTATGTTTTTCTATATTTCTTATCCGTAAATTCTGATTGAGTATTGTAAATTAATAAAAGCTGTCTTAAATTTGAAGAACGAAGAAATACAAACTTCTAATATTAGAGCAGATTTGTTGACACTGAATGGCAAAGATTATTGAAATAAAACAGTAGTGCCAATATTAATGGATTCTTTGACCTTTTTCATAGAGGAAAGACCAACAGATCCAATCACAGCACTAGCAGCATATTTTTGTTAAAGAGGAAAAGTACATAAATGAAACGTTTAATTTAATAATTATTAATTTATTTATTATAATAAATAAACGCAAACAACTCTTAATTATAGTATTATTAATTTGAGCCATTTCGCCTTTATATCGATATAAAATCTAAAACAGAAAATAAAATTAAAATGTTCTTATCAGGCGCACCCATTTCTAGATGCGCTGGTAAGCTATTGCGTTTAAAATAATACTTATCTGCTATATCTTTTTACTAAATTAAAAAATATTATTACTCAATACCTTACCAAAGTTTAAAATTTTTGCCTAAATAAAGAATTTTAATAAAATTCTTGATAAATCGTTAATTGTTACCTTTTTTTTTATTTTTCCTTATCATAACAAACATAATATTATGATATTATTATTATAAAAGTGTTGCATACACTGAGAATTACTTATTGTGTATTACTGTAACAACCAGTTAATATTAACTAAACTTTCCTGGGGTTCCATATAAGCAAAAACGTTTAGTATTTACTACGGTAACGAGCTCTTAGTGTAGGTAAAAAAAAAGTTTATTAGGTATTGCTTTTTACGTAATTCGACATTGTGTACGAAAAATAAATTATTGTAATTAAAAAAGCTCTTTTAAAGTTTGGAGACAAAGACATGAAAGCCTAAAACAAAAGCGTTTCTTCTCAAGATTTTTTTTTACTTATTCAAGACTTTCATCTGGGAAAGCAAAATGAAACTTAAATTTAAAAATTGAGGACCAACGAGTATTTTATTTGCTTTATTATACTCCTCCAAAATCGTCAAAAATCCTCCCAGACAAAAAATATATATACATATACTTTTTGTCGAATTCTTAACATTTTTTAAAAAATCCGTGTGTACTTCCGCCTGTCCTTCCGCCTGTGTCATGTTTTTTTTTAAAAGTCCAAAATGATCAAAATTTGCGTTAAGTAATACTTGAACATTCCCTTATTGCTTCTGAAAAATATTCGTTTAAAAACAAAAAAGTTATAGGAGGCGCATTTTTTTATTCTAAAAGATTAATAGAAAACTCCTTTAATTTTTAAAATATCTACATTACTAGTACTCTAATTAATTAAAATATTTATTCTAATTTTGAAAAAAAAAATCCGTTTATAAACAAAAAAATATTAAAAAGAGAAGGAAAAGTCCTATTAAGTCAAGATATTTAAAAAAATATGTGTTTAAGATAGATAGATAGATAGATAAGATACAAAGTATTTACACTCGTCAACTTATTTATACAAAATACAATATTAAAAAAAAAATACAATACGAAATACACCAATATTTAAAAGCTAAATAAAAATTAGTGAACCAAGTGAGAGCAATCCTTTAGAAGTCATGATCAACAACGAGGTACTCCTCGATTGAATAAAACGCCTTTTTGATCAAATATGACTTAGTCTTGTTTCTAAATAAATTGTTTGAAAGGGCTTTAACACTGAAAGGAGGTTTATTAAATAGTTTTAGAGCAATAAAGTCGAGACTTTGTTGATTACGCGTTAGGCTACAAAACCTAGTAAGTAGCATAACAGTGAACATCACTATAAGAAACAAATTTATCAATGTTAATCTTGACATACATTAAACAATCAAAAATATATTGAGGTGGAAAAGTTAATATTCCTAGCTTATTAAAGGACATGCTGCAGTCATCACGATATTCCAATTCCAATTAGAATCGATATAGACTCCCAAAAATTTTGCACAATCGACCATGTTTGGCAATGTAATATTTTCACAGTTTTTTTTAATGATAGTACCATTGTAAGTAGTATTACTTCGATATTACAAAAAAATTATAGTTATAGGAAGCGCCACGCGTACGTTCTTAAAGAAACCATAGGTTACAAACTATTTAGAGAAAAAACGCAATAAACTATGATAGAAATTTAAGGCATCACAGTCTACAATAAACCCTTTGCAGTGGATAGTTTAACTATCCACTGCGAAGGGTTTAGTATAGACTGCGATGCATTAAATTTCTTCACGACTCGTTTAAAAGGACATGGCACAATTTATAGGGAATTTTGGCCCTCGGTGAAATTCGCTAAATTTTTTATATGTTTTAGTTTATACTTTTTTAAAAGGAATTAGGAACGTTTCAAGCACTTTGTATGTACAGTTTTTTTTCTATAAGGAAAATAAAAAAATATTTTTGCCCTACACTCCTCATAAAAATATTTTTCTAGTAGGCATTGTTTCGTTTGACAACTTGTCAGTGAAGGATATTCTGACGTATTTTTGAAGTTTTTTAGACTAAATTGTCAGTTTTATTGGGAAAAAGTAATGAAATACATATTGAAATTGGACAGAATAATTAAATAAGATGAAGAAAAGTGCAACAGAAATACTTCTTAAGGACTAAATTAGTGAAATACGTGAAATAAGTTATTTGCTAACCTGGTAAAAAGTACTAAAACGTATATAAAATGAACTAAAGAATGAAATAAGAAGAAAAGCAGAATAGAAATACGTTTTAAGGGAATCGTTTGTAAAATAATAAGCGATTTTAATGCCGAAAGTGTATCCCTTATTTTTTGTACGGCAAAAAAAAACAATTATTTCCAAAATTCTACATATATGTCTATATTTCTTCTATAGAAGAAATTGAATATGTGTTTTTGTAATATAATGTACTGGAACCCATGTTAAAACTCCAGAACTTAATAAAATAATAAAATAAGAAGTAAAACAGAACAGAAAAACTAAGTTGTAAGTGAAATACTGTGTTTCTGCATAGAATAAATTATCCAATATAACTATCATACCGAGGGCTTCATAACAGGGCTGTATCAACCGTGTTAACATGTAGCAGATATGCCCCTTTGCTATGAAGCCCTCGATATAATTTAAAATATGAACACTAAAAAAAAGGATCCATGAATCAAGAAAATGCATCTTTCGATTATATTTTAAGCCAAATTCTCTTATTTTTGGACTAGCATTTCTTATGAACCTAATAACTGGCGCGGGCCTTTGAATGGAAATCCGCGCTCTGCATTTAAGATGTTAGCCTTAAAATAAGAGAATATGATGTTGTACTTATCAAAAGACATGTGTCCTTGATTCAATTTTTTTTCACAGTATTACATTAGGACATTTTTATAAAAAAATAAATAAAATGTTTTCATTTCCTCCCATTCGGGGCATCTGCTGTTGACCACCTTGACGGTTGCATACAAATTTACGTGAAAAAAGGCTCTAAAAGCCATGTTAAATTAATTTTATATTACTAATAATATATAAAAAAATTGACAGACATCAGTTTGACTTATACCAATCAAGCTTTTTTCTTAATCATTAAGCTAATTAAACTTATTTTTATGAGGAGTTTGGGGCAAAAATATTTTTTTATTTTCGTTATAGAAAAAAACTGTACATACAAAGTGCCTGAAACGTTCCTAATTCCTTTTTAAAAAGCATAAACTAAAACATATAAAAAATTTAGCGAATTTCACCGAGGGCCAAAATTCCCTATAAATTGTGCCATGTCCTTTAAAGCACATAAAACCAAGATTTCAAAGAAAAATTATCACGTTTCTTAAACAAACATAAATCAAGAAAACGGCTCTTTATATCAATCCCAGTAGGTTAATATACTACGAGTTTTGTATATTAAATAGAATCTTGGCAAATACTAGTTTTTTTTAAGAGTTGTATTTACACCAACTTGGACTGATGTCATCACAAATTAGTACTGTCATCCGGGTATATATCGAACCATAGGCGCCGACTCCGGGGGGCCCGGGGGCTCTGACCCCTGGAAAATTGTCTATACTCATAATAAATCTTTGAATTCATAAAAATTTTCGCCTGTGGTAATAAAATTTTCTTATATTTCTTTAAAGTTCCAAATTAGAAAACTGGGTATTTGATCCTCATATAAAAAAATCGCCTGCAGTTCTAGGTATTTCTTGCACACCATTAAAGTACAATTTCCCAAATTTGTTTTAATTTAAGATTGTAAAACTTTTTGATATACCTATTCGCAAAAATTGTATTGTATTGGATACGGTGTACTTGAATGACTTGCACTTTCCCCTAACCTTTTTTATGGAGCTATATTAAAGTTTATAGAACTTCACCAAGTACACCTGAAAACACCAGCGTATAATAAGTGCATATGCGAAAAAAATGACGAAATCTTAATTAAAGTCCATGAAGCTTTTAAAAGTAGAACTCAAAAGTGTATTAATGTTGGCGGCCATCATTTAACCTTAGGAACTAAAAATATTTTTAGTATAAAATTTTAGATTATAAACTTTTCTACAATTCTCTAGCGAAAGTAGCACAATTTCATCGAGGTCGAAAACTTTGGTTTCATTTTTGATCAAATGGTAAATGTGTTACAAATGTGTAAAAGAATTACACCCTTTATTATATTGGCTTCAATTTGGATTACACTATACATTCTTTAATTTTAATAAACACATAACAGCACCTTTTTAGAATCTTACGTTGTCTTTTGTTACAGACCTCTCTTAAAACAAATCAAGAACTCGGCGGAATCTCACGTCGTCCTAGATTGCTCAACTCAAAGGATCTACGATGTTTTAAAGCAAGCTCAACAGATTGGAATGATGAGCGATTATCACAGCTATCTCATCACCTCGTTGGTAAGCTTATTTTAAGTTTTTATTTTAAACGAATTTCACAGGCCTGCGATGAAAAACTTGCCTTGGATTTAAAAGGTGATTATAATAGATTTTAGGGTGCTAATTAATAAAAAAAAAATTAAAAAATATCTGTTGTTCAGTTCCCCAAAATTTATTTTTTTTTAGTTTCATTTATTTAAATCATTTAAGAGATTGTCGGCTTTTGACGTGTTTTTTTTTGTTACGAATTTTTTATATATCTTTACTATTTAACTTTTTCAGTAATTCAAGGACTTTAAATAACAAAGCTATAAAGCCACACATTAGTTTAAAAAAATGCATTTTTGACCAAATGTATTATCAAATGGCTTTAAATAAATTTAAATAAGATTTTCTCTAAAATCGTAGAATAGAAATAAAAAATATAGGTTGTACTAAGTAATAGTGTTGCCGCCTAAAGCGATAGTTATCGCCAATAAATACCTCTCGTATCGCAACTACGATGCGATAGTTCAAAAATTATCGTCTCGCACAAACGATAAGGAGAGGCCTCTCGTTATCGCCTACCTCTCGCGATAAGGATACTTATCGTTCCAGCTTAAAAGTTGAATATTTCAGCCATCTAATTGCCGATTTTTTGTGGAGCAGCGGTTACTAACCAAGTTAGGGGAATACGTACTTCTCTCTCTTTTTAACTCATCAATTAAACAGAGAAAGAGTAATATACTGGTTAACCGGCATTACCACAAAAAATTGACTAATATTAGTTAAATGAATTTGGCTCAAATGTCACATTTAAAAAGAAATATGTCAAAATTTACTAAAATGCTTATATCTTAGTAAAGTGATGTTTAGCTGCATAAATGTAACCATTATAAAAGGCTTTTATCTTTTTAAATCGTATGGTAAGCAGAAACTGCTTCAACAATATTCTATTTTTATAGCAGTTATAAAAATATGAACTCCTGGCAGTTGCACTAAGAACCTAATTAACTTTATAGTAAGTACGGTAGTATCTGACTAATACGAGGGGTAATTTAAAAGAAGGCAAGAAGACCAGAGCTGCTGTTAGTAGGATTTGAGTGCTAAAAATCAATTTTAATAGTCTTAATATATTTTGCTTTCTATTTTTACCTCTCGGCGTTTCAGGAAAAAATAAGATCATTTAGGTAAAAAAATGTTTGTTTTTTTTTTCATAATACTTTCTTTATCAGAAAGTAAAAATGGGAAAGCAAAATATATAAAGACTATTAACATTGATTTTTAGCACTCAAATCCTACTAACAGCAGCTCTGGCCTTTTTGCCTTCTTTTAAATTACCCCTCGTATTAGTCAGACACTACGGTACTTACTATAAGCCTAATTAGGTACTTAGTGCAAACTGCCAGGAGTTTATATTTTTATATCTGCTATAAAAATAGGATCATGTTGAAGCAGTTTCTGCCTGCGATACGATTTTAAAAGATAAAAGCCTTTTATAATGGACTAATGTATACTCCATAATGCCTATTAATGAATATATTTTCATTTTAAAAATCATTAAATTTCAAAATTAAATAATGACGTTTGTGTCAAATATTTTTATCTGATTTTAGGTGTACGCTCTAGCTTCGGTCTCGTTACGGGCGAGAGGCCTCTCGTTATCGTTACAACGATAAGATATTTTCCACCTCTCGCTATCGTTCTGTTCAACGATAACGAGGCGATAGCGAGACGATAGGCATTAGGCGGCAACACTACTAAGTAATTGCCAAGGAACTCAGACCTAAGATTTATTGTGCATGGGACAGTTATCTGGGATGATACATTCCAGACCAAATGAGGCTAAAACAGTACTGCCCACCGTTTTTACTTGAACAATATTATCATAATGTCTAGATACTTGCTGCTCTGCTGGCTTTCAACCTTTCTGTTTGTCTGATATATTACAAGAAAACTTTAAAGTTTAAGACAGCTATAGTCCTGTCAAATAAAGAGAAATTCCTATGTTAAATTGCAATAAATGTACACAGGCTGATATTTTAAAGGGTAGTAGTGGATAGTAACAGAACACTCCTGTTAGTTTTTCACCGGGTGATTTGCGTAAGGGGTTTCCTCCTAATATGCATCTTACGATAAAAATGCATATAGCCAATTTTGTTAAAGAGAATTTTTCCACCAATTTTTGTTCAAATCATTTTTTTAATATTAATAACAATCGGGTTATAAATATTCAAAAATGGTCATGTTGGGGGGGAAATTGTTTTTTTCGATTTTGCAGCCAAATTATTCATCGGAGAAAAAAGTGGGTACGAGCAAACTTGTAGCTCTTGAAATTCTCTATAAGTTTTATAACGTTTTATAAAGTTAACGTTGGTTTTGTGCCTGTTTTTTTTTTGTTTTCGGAAATTCTCCGGAGAATGTCGGCATTCTCCAGATTTCGGTCTTTCACAGTAACATAGACACGATAACTCAAGAATAACAATCCGATTATATAAATGGAAAGTCTCTATTGTTTTTGAAAGTAATTTTTTTATTTTTTTTTTCGTTATTCCAAAAAAGATTTATTTTATTTTTTTCTTCATTTTTTTACATGAGAAGTGAGCAAAAAGGAAATACTTTTTTACAATTAAAAATATTTAGGAAAGCCAAGCTTTTAGCTGCCGTGACAGTTAATCCTGGTATACCACTTTAAAGCTTACGGTTTTAAACTTCTGCGTTATATGTAAATTTTAATGTGGGTATCTAAATGCATTGTTAAAGAAGAATTATGTGGTTCTTAATATTAATTTTACTTTGACAACTTATTATTATACTACTCACAGCGCGTTGCTCTAGAAAAGTATTATACTATAATAATACGATAATTTACAATTTTCCAAACTCGCCAAAAAGCATCATAGACAAAAAATTCTTTGATACAAATGTGTTTTATAAAAAAATAAGAAACTTTAAAAATGTGTGTCTGTCCGTCCATCCCACAGGTCTGCGATTAGTAGGCGAACAGAAAAAAATAATCATAACTCCTGTGTTTTTTTGTTATTAGTTTATTTTAAACATTTACTATTATATTTAAAGTAAATCTATGATATTTATCCTTAACTGGCCCAGTGGGGCAAAATAATACCTCAGACGTACTCTAAAACGTAGGTTATTATATTATTTATTCTTTTTTTTAAGAATAAATTATAATTTTTTACATATATTAAGTAAAACTACTTCTTATGATATAAAAATATGGCTAAATCAATATTTTAAAAGTTAAAATTAATTAATTGTGTATTTTTCACATTTGACTCCGAAATACCAGTTGCTTAAAAAAAAGAAAACCGTTATCAGTCAAGCGTTAACAAAAAATAGGCAAAAATTTCATAACAGAACCAGTTAAATCCGTTTTTTATTATCACTAAAAATAAAAAAAATAAAACTTCTCATAAGGAGGATTCATAAGAAAAATAAAACAGACATAGGTATTTAGAGAAAACTTCAAGCTTTAAGATTTGTTAATTTTAACGATTCCATTTGACTTCATTCAAGTTGCAGTTTTTCTCAAAATTTTTCCTGAGAACTTTTTGTAGCTCATATATGATATAATACTCATATTACCACTTTTTTATATTTTTAAAACTGATATAATTAGTTATTATCTTGTAGATTATGATCCATTTTTAAAACAATGTAAATACTGCTGCCAACAAAATAATACCTTTTCCTAGATTCATAAAAATCAAAAAAAAAAACAAAAATTCATTTTTTTTTCAGTTTTTCAAGAAAATTTATTTCTTTTCAAAAAATGTTTATTTAAAAAAAGAGTTTCTTTTTTCGTAAAAAGGAAAAATAATTTGAAAAAAATATGTTTTTGAAAAAAATTGTTTTTACCCCATTTTACCCCCTTACCCCAACCCGATTTTTACGAAAAACAATCCCAGCCTAGATAATCAACCTGTGATCCAAATTTGAAGTCTTAAGCCCGAAGCGTTCTTGAGTTATCATGGTCACAAATTTCCCGGACACACAGACCGACCGACAGACAGATTTTTTTTTACGGAAATCATATTTTTTGCATATAAAACGTCCAGAAACGTAAAAAAAGCAATAAAATTTTGATGACTTAAAATAAGGTCATTAGCTAAAAAAAAAAGCTTTGTACGGGAGGGAAAAAAGCGTTGTCTGTAAACGTTTCTACAGCGAAAAAATTTTTTTTCTTACCAAAAAAAGCATTTAAATGGCTTAACTTAATGCCAATTTCAGCAATATGTTTTTCTTGTTTCAGGATTTGCATGGCGTTGACTTGGAAGAATTTAAATATGGGGGTACTAACATAACAGCTTTTAGACTGGTTGATCCTGACGGTCCTGAAGTAAGAAGTATAGTTAAGGATTGGAATATAGGAGCTGAGACAAAGAGCAAAAAAGGATCTGTTACTGATATTATATATAGGGTAAATAAACGTTATTACTTAAGCAACGCACTATATCGCCAAATGAAAAAAAAATCCAAAATTATCATATTATTATATTATCATTAAAATAAGGTGGGAACACTTATACATAAAAAATAGTTTAGTCCAAATTTTGAGTTTTAATATTGAAGTTTTAGGACTAAACGCGTTCATTTGAGGAGTATTTTTTGACTTATTTAAAATATATATTTTTACACACCTACTATTATTTAGGAAAAAACTACCTGCATACTAAATTTTAGCTTCCTTGGCCCGGTCATTTAAACATACCGAAATTTGGTTGATACATCCGGAATTCTGGTTTTACCAACCCTTTATGTAGTTGTCCGTATTTTACTATTTAATATGGTTGGTGCAACCATATTAAATAGTAAATGGTACTATTGTACTATTTGCACAATTCAGCACGATAGTGTGTGTAACATTTCTGAATTGTATTGCTAGATAATTAGTTGGTACAAACAGATTTATTGATGTACCAACTGATTTTCTAACAATTGATCCTTTTTTCATCGCTACAAAAAAGATCTGTTAGGAGCAAATGTTTGTTCTTACGAAATCATTAAAATCTAAGTTTTGCTTCTGGTACACACTAGTTGTGTTGTTGCCCTTGACAGATTTCTTGTTGTAGCAACCAAAAAAGTTGTTGGTCCGTATTTAAGTATTGATTTGTTCGCCTCAACCAGATAGTTTTTTTTTTAGTAAAGTTATTTAGGGACTATCCTACCCATTAAACCCAAATGCGATATTGCTGTCCCAAAAACTCCAATAAAAAATAATTAATAAGAATTGAAACACTTATTTTTTTACTTGTTTTAACTTCTTTGTGTATGTATGATTTTAAAAAGATTTATTTAGATACATATTACTACTACTATTTACGTTTTGCTCAAGCTTCTTTTGAATTAAACCAACACCCGTTTACTGTAACAGGTACAGTAGTTTTAAACGTTTTAAATGGGACACTCTCTATATTATGACTTCAAATACTAAATTTTACATAATAATTTAAAAATGCCGTGGTTAATAATACAGCCGTAATGTTCTAATTTTCTACTGAATATTCATTTACTGAATATATATGTATATTAAACAATTATCCTTTTAATTTGTAATTCAAATACTAACATATTTGAATAACAATTACAACGAACCACAAAAAAAAAATTAAACAATGTTACTCTGATTAGACACATTATTCCCAATTAAATTTGACAAGCTAAATCCAAAGATGTTATCAGTATTCTACCCTCACGTCAATTTTTTTCACCACATGGGGTAAAAAGCCCAAATTGTGATATTTCGAATTTTTTTGGGTGTATATTTACGTACATAATGTTTATTCCCATAGCTTTATTAATAACGCCAAAAAAAGATTACAGGTAGAATAATCTATTCTAAGAAAAATCTTTTATTTAATGTATTTAAAAATTCTTAGTTTCTGTAAAATAATAGCCAGTCCTATACTGCTGGTACACTGAAAAAAAATTTGCACCGATGAACACTCTTATTGTATCGATGCTTAAAATTTCTTGCCTTCATGTATAAATCCATTATATTAACGAATTTTATTATTTAAATACATTTTACATTTAGACAACCAATTTTAAGCATTGATATAATAATATTTCCTTTGTCACAATTAAAAACGAAAATCGGTGCAAATGAAATTTTTATTGATATCACGTAAAATTTTGGCAGACTAACATCTCTACTCTAAATTTCTCTACTCCCTAACATCCCTACTCCATAACATCCCTACTCCACAACAACTCTACTCCGTAACATCTCTACTCCATAACATCTCTACTCCGTAACAACTCTACTCCACACTATAGACACTCGATTAGCCACTTGTCTTAACTCAAAAGAATATTTTTCATGCTAAGTCACTGTCAAAAATGAATTAAGTTTATTAATTACTTACATATTAGTGCATGTTAAGAGTACGCGGTCATTGTTGCTTTTAGAATAATTCATTTATGATTGTTCTAGATTTACATTTAAAGATAAACGTTTTGTAGGAAAAAAATAAAATAATCTAGAAGAAGAAGATTCTTTGTTCTTTGAACTACTCATTTATTATTAAGTGGCTAATAAAGTGCATATAGTGTGGAGTAGAGTTGTTACGGAGTAGAGATGTTATGGAGTAGAGATGTTACGGAGTAGAGTTGTTGTGGAGTAGGGATGTTATGGAGTAGGGATGTTAGGGAGTAGAGAAATTTAGAGTAGAGATGTTAGTCTGCCACAGGGTACTATTGCGACCAATATACATACATATTAAAACAAAAAAAAAATTACAAACATCTATAATACTTTTTTTTTACTTTACATTTTTAAATTATTTTGAAAAGAATTATCAAATTGATATTTATAAATAACACAGCCCCACAAAAAAAAAAAAAAAAGTCTGGATCTCTAGCCCGCTGAATCCGAATCCGAGGTCAGAAAAAGCCCTACACCCCAGGAATTGGCCCCAGAGGCCGAAAATGGCCGCTGAAAGGTGTGAAACGGGAATTCCGGCATGACGGATGCTCAGGGCAGGTTGAGATTGCATTCTCAAGGCAAAGTCGAATTAGTGGCTAACGGTGGTTAGATCCGACAGGCATCGCGGCCCCTAAGGCCGGAAAATGGGCCCTTGGGGCCCGAAAAATCGAGATTTTCACGTCGGGATCGCAGTACTTGGATTTTCTTGAAACTTCAAACTGCAGCTACGTAAAGAGGCTGGAACCTCTTCCAGGCCCATTGAAATTCACGCCCAGGGTCCGGAAAATGGGCCCTCAGGGCAGGAAAATCAAGATTTCCACGTCGTCATCACGGCATTGACGTTTCTATGGACTTTCAAACTCAGGAAACACTGACGATGTTGGAACAATTCGTGGCTCATTGGAATGTATGCCCGAGGCCCAGAAAATGGGCCTGAAGGGCCGGAAATCGAGAATCCCATGTCAGAATCACGGCACTCAAGTTTATATGGACTTTCAAACTCAGGAAACACTGAAGATGTTGGAACAACTTCAGGCCCATTGGAATTCATGCCCGGTGCAAAGAAAATGGTCCTTAAGGCCTGGAAAATCGAGATGTCGGAATCACGGCAGTCGAATGTCGGTTTGCGGCCACCGAGCTCCCATTTTCCGGACCCTGGGCATGACTTCCGATGGGCTTTGAACCGTTCCACCATCTTGGGTGTTTCTCAAGTTTAAAAGTCCGTAGAAACCCGAGAGCCGTGATGCCGGCATGAAATTTTGATTTTCTGGTCCTAAGGGTCCATTTTCTGGGCCCGGGCATGAATTACAATGGGCCTCGAAATGTTGCTACATTGCCAGTGTTTCCGTGAGTTTTAGAGTCCATAGAAATTTGAGTGCCGTGATGACGACGTGGAAATCTTGATTTTCCCGCCCTGAGGGCCCGTTTTTCGGACCCTGGGTGTGAATTTCAATAGGCCTGGAAGAGGTTCCAGCCTCTTTACGTTGCTGCAGTTTGAAGTTACAAGAAAATCGAAGTGCTGCGATCCCGACGTGAAAATCTCGATTTTTCGGCCCCCAGGGGCCCATTTTCCGGCCTCAGGGGCCGCGATGCCTGTCGGATCTAAGCTCGGTTACCCACTAATTCGACTTTGCCTTGAGAATGCAATCTCAACCTGCCCTGAGCATCCGTCATGCCGGAATTCCCGTTTCACACCTTTCAGCGGCCATTTTCGGCCTCTGGGGCCAATTCCTGGGGTGTAGGGCTTTTTCTGACCTCGGATTCGGATTCAGCGGGCCAAAATACATAAGGATACACATGTCTGGTCTAGAGATCCGGACTTTTTTTTTTGTGCGGCTGTGTAATCAGACTGACAAAAATAAAGTACCACATACATTTCTTATGGGAAATAGCCCCTGGTTAAATTTGCTGAAATTTAAGTATGTTGGAGTTCTCAACTAACTGATTAAAAGTCTTCATGGACACAAAGCTCTAAGTCATATAGTTTTCTTGCTAGAGCTTAACAAAAATGATGTTTTGTGGTTACATCTTTTGATATAACTCCCGAACGAAACGAGATTTTTAGATGGAACTTGAACTAAGTTACTAAAAATAATAACAACAACTTTATTTTAGAAGCCAGTGGGGTCCGAAAAAAGTTTTTTTTTATTTTTCAATTTTTACTTAATTTCTGAGACGCCACTGACTTTCCTACGGGTTAAATATTTTGGATGATTTTGGGTTATACTTTACATGTGACTTTTTAAAGATTAATAAATAAACATTTTTCAGCTCAAGTTTCATCCAAATATCTTGTTTCGTTCGGGAGTAATATCAAAAGTTGGATCTGTTGAAAGTCATTGTTGTTGAGCTGTAGCACAAAAACTATAGGACTTAGACCTTTGTGCCCGTGAAGACTTTTGATCAGTGAAGTAAAACCTAAAACATAATTTGATTTTAGGCAAATTAACCTATCCTAAAAAAATATATTAATTTATCCATTTTTTTGTCTATTTAGGCTTATAACTTTTTTTGTGTAAAGTAAAAAAAAATAAACTAAATAGTCATTTGTTTTTACGGATTAAGATTATCTATTATGATATCTAAAAAGTTTTTAAAAAAGTCATTACAGTTTAAACAGTGCCGTAGACAAAAAGGGTAACTTTCTAAATAAAATATAAAGTAAGGACGCCACTGGTTAAATTATGTAAAGTATATGTCCCCAATATAATATAAATATATTAAAATGTCAGTGGTGTCTCAACAATTAAGTAAAAAAGGAAACTAAAAAAAATTTTTTTTACGTACTCCACTGACTTCCAAAGTAGGTAAGTTCAAGTTCCATCTAAAAATGTTGTTTCGTTTGGGAGTTATATCAAAAAAAGTCCAAATCATAAAAGGCCATTTTTGTTAAGCTCTAGCACGAAAACTATATTCTTTGCGCCCATGGAGACTTTTAATCAGTCAGTTGAGAACTCCAACATATTTGAATTTCAGCAAATTTAACCGGGGGTCATTTTCCATAAGAAATGTGCGTGGTCCTTTCCGTGGAACCCTGTTAAACCAGTTAATTGTTAAAGTAATTTAATCCCTAGTAACAATTTTTGTCAAGTCTTGAGCAAGTCTGGCTCCATATTCTTGATCAAATAAGTTACTTGAAATAACTGCATCCAGAATTGTCAAAGAATTGCTACAGATACTTCGTCAAGATTCTTGGACAAGTCTTGAGTAAGAATGTAACAAGAAAAATTGACAAGAAATCAAAAAGCGATCTCTATCATGATCAAATCGTACTAGTTAGAGTAGGTCGATTCTTGACCAAGAATCTTGTCAAACTGCTTGTCGAATTGATTTATACAGACTTAACGAACAGACTTGACAAAGTATTGCTAAACGCTCTGCTTCCAGAATATTACTAAAGCCTTGCTAAAGTCTTACTAAAGTCTTGCTAAAGTCTTGCCCAAGTCTGGATACAGAATCTTAATTAATTCTCTTGCTCAGAAAATGGCCAATTCTTTACAAAGAAACTTGTCCAAGTTCAATGTTACTAGGGATAGTTCTTTATTATTTTAGTATGCCTAACATTAGTTTTTAAAAACAACAATAGGTATACCCTATTTTTTAAAAGACCCATACGACAAGATTTAAGCAATTTTAATCTTAATTGCTTGGTATTCTGCAGGAATCTTTGCTGTAACGAAATTTAATGGCCGCGATGGTACATTAAAATCTTGTTTTATAAAGTTTGTTCTTTTATATACCCACTTATATTTTAAATTAGATAATAAACATTTATGTTGTTTTATAATACCAAAAGCATTGTTTTCCTTTTGCGGCTCTCTGGAACTTGGACCATTCAGGATAATAATACTTTTGTAAAGGTAAGTGCTATTCACTTGAATTAAACTTTCAAAATGTTTAATATATGTAACAGTTAGTTAGGGTGACCCTTAAAAAATAGTTCTTTTGTGAGCTCCCTAATTTCTTGTAAATTGTCTAAAAATAATGTGTCCCTGAATTTTGGTTTGACGTTCTCTGATTTAAAACGTAAAATAAAAAGTCAGGTACCCTAATGTGTTTTACCAAATTTCAGGTCGATAGCTCAACCTTAACATGTTAACGTTGAGCTATCGTGTTAACACGTGCCGCATCGAGCCTTAAAAAAGGAAACAAAAACATATGTTTATATAGAGGAAAGGAAGCAAATATGGGCTACCCATTTTATTTTTTCTTGTAAAAAAATAAATAAAAGTTTAGTTCTAATACCAAACGTACCCAACGATAGCTATATTAATTAGTCACAACCTGTTATAAATTCATATTGATTAAAACAAATAATAAATTCATTATTTCGTAAATAGTGAGTAGGTGCACTTTTGTGTCGATTTGAAATTGGCCCTAAATATGGGCTGCCCCCAAAATTGTGTAATAAATATTAGATTTGAAGTGGCAATCAATCGTATTGGTCGCAATAAGTTAAAAGTATAAAAGTTATATCTAAAATTAAATAATAAATCAAATAATCTAATATAGAACGTGGTATATTAAACATTTTTAAAGCTTTGAAGGTACCCATCTCGTACTGCCTCATCGCTATTATAGCTCGTTCCATATCGCCCTCGTTCCATTTTCTTCTATTCTTGGCTGTTGCTGATCTTTTCTTGGCCTCCTAGAAAAATTCTAGGCTTAAATACATAGTTCTATATAGCCCATAATAATAACACAGGAATGGCCCATATTGCAAAAATACTCGGTGTATACAACAAAAGAGGTTATGTCTAAAACTCATTAATTAGAAGAAAACTAATAAGCACACATCAAAGCCCGATTATGTGGCTTTAATTTGTTGCAAAAATGGTTTTAAAAACGTTGTTATCTATCAGGTAACTGAATTTATAAACTTACCTAAAAAAGTTCTGTGGCTTGCTGAAAAGGACGGAAAATAAAAATAAATTCTCAAACGTCAACGAATGTATGAATTAATTAATGAATCTTTACTGTGGAAGTTTAACTTCGCCATTTACGATTTGCGATAGTCGGATGCAGAGAACTGCATCGGATAGTTGAGAAACCCACCTAGCCCATATTACAAGACCTAGCCCACATTTGCTACCCTTCCTCTATAAAATCGTTACGGTAAAGTACTGTTATAAAGTTGAATTGTATCAGTTATAGCTGAACGGTAATTTATATAACTTACTCAGTTAGCCATTAAATCTTCTATATTATAGTTAAAGTGTAGCCGAGCGGTGATTATACTTAACTACCAGTTACCACTTTATTTGGAAGTCGTAAGTTCTAGTGAGACGGAACTTTGAAAACAGATTAAAATAATAGCTTCTTAACTTAAAAATAATATATTAAATAAATGTGATTAAATTCTTCAAGGACATGTAAAGATGTTTTCTTACTTCTAGTTCTACTTATATGCCAAGAATCTACATTTTAATTTTTCCTCGTATTATAATCATTATATTAGTTTACGATTCCAACTATTAATAGTTGTGAATATATTCAAAATAATTTTAAAGTCTAATTTATCGCCTAAATTTCAGTGTTCATACTAACGATATTTATAAGCGTCGAAATTTGTGTAATTATCTTAAAAAGTTTATAACGGAAAATATTAAAAATATTTTAAAACAATTTTCAGTTCAAGAATAATTCTTAAAATTATTTTTAACATTTTCACTGGGAACTTTTTAGTAGACACGAACAAACACTGAGCAAAACTGAATAATATCTAAATTTTTGCATATATTTTTATAGGATTTTTAAATTTATTAAATTAAGTCAATATTAAATTTATTTGACAATGCTTTTAGTACGGTATATTTCTAAAGAAATCGGCTTTATTTAATTAGCCCGACAAAGACTTAAATTATAATAAATTCACAAGATAATTGCTATTCATGACATTTGTAACTATCATTTTAACAATAAATAATACTTGTTTATACAATTAAAATCTATGATCCACATCTTAACTAAGGGTACGAATATTGAAGCCAGAGTTTATTTACACTGATTAAAGCAGTGTTATTTTAAACATTTTAACACATTATACGCATCATAACAGTACGACTTATCGAAAAAAATATAAAAAACTAAATGTTTAGAATAAAAACATTTTTTTTCTTGTTCTTTGCATTTTTTCAATAGGATGTAAGTTTGGCTTTTACGCCCTAGGTGCATCTTTTTTATTAATCGATGCGGCAGTGTCGACTAGAAATTTTGTACACGTCATTTTTAAATATTTTGGCTTCTCTAAAAATATTTTAAGAACCGCCCTACTTTAATTTAATTATTCACGATGTGGCAATTTACGTTTCACTTAATTTTTATCAAACAATATACAACTATAGTTATGTTAGTTAGTAAGTTATGTTAATTAAAATGCTGAAAATACAAACAGACCAATCAACACCATGTTTGTTTCTCAGTAAATGACCTCAGAGTTTTGTATTTTTTATAAATAGAACATGAAGGTGTTATGTAACATTGTTAATTTGAAATTGTTAATGAATAAAGGAGGTATGAGAACTTTCTATTTTCATCCACATACATACAATTGTACAATTGGTATTTGGCCTTAGTGCAACTGATATTATGATGCATTACTGTGGTATTATCCTCTTTTGTCAACAGTTAGTGTTTCGAATTGATTTTACAGCCACAGTCACAAAAAGAAAAAAGGTCCGGAACCTCACCCTCACCTCACCCAATTAGTTTTGGAGCAAACCTTTTAAAAAACCTTATTTTAGAGTATAAAAATAAGGTTTTTTGAGGTTACCTCTAAAAGTAATCGGATAAGGTGCCTTTTGACCTGCAATTAGCATTCAGAGCCTAAAAATACATGGGAATACAATGGCCTTCCAAAAAATTCTCGACCTTTTTTTCTTTTCTTCACAAAGACAAAAGATTTTTTTCGGAGCTTTGTATTCCTATGTATTTTGAGGTGTTGAATCCGAATTTGATATCAAAATAACACCTGATTTAGTTTTGGAAATAACCTCAAGAAACGTTATTTTCGAGTATATGAAAGGAAAGTTTTTCGAGGTTATGTCCAAAACTAATTGCATAAAGTAAATAACCTCAAGAAACGTTATTTTCGAGTATATGAAAGGAAAGTTTTTCGAGGTTATGTCCAAAACTAATTGCATAAAGTGCCATTTTGACCTCAAATTTGGATTCAGCTCCTCAAAATACATAGGGATATAATCAAGACCATTGTATCATACAATGGTCTCCGAAAAAATTTCGGACTTTTTTTTCATTTTATGTGGTTGTGTTTTTATCCAAATTTTCAAAACTTCAAACTGCCGACTCTAAATATATGTGTATTTAATTAATATTTTTTAATTTTAATTAAAAAGTTTCTGTATTTAGTTATTGTTTTGTGGAGCAATGTAGTCATTCACGTGTCGCTTATTTTAAAAATTCCGACAGGTAACGTGCTTCTAGCCTGTACGATAATGTATACTTACATTTTAAGAAATTTTAATGCTCATGTGCCCTTTCGCAACAGCAAAAAAATGCTCCTTGCATTTTAAACCAGAGAGTTTAACTTGTCCGTCTGTATGATATTTCATACTTACATTTTTGCAAATTTTAATGATCATGTGCGGTTTCGCAACAGCAAAAAAAATGCGCCTTGCAATGCGCAGACAGTTTAATTTGTCAATGTTCCTCACGGTGCGGTGGTGCGTCAGTTTAAATCAACTTCAAATTACCCCATTTATGTTTCTATACGTCGATTCTATGATACTTTAGGATGATTATAACCAAAAATAAAAAAAAAATCTATCTAGCACATTTTTTTTATTAAACAAAAACCCCGTATGTTGGACACTTACCTTGTATATGACTTTTCACTAAATATTTACTCAAATTATTATTATTTTTTTATTTCGTTTTGTTTAATATACGTGAACTGCAAAATAATCGTCATAAAAAAATAAAATTTATAATAAAAAACCCCTTATACTGGGTGACACAAGAAGTATTGCCTACGAATTATCTCCGTAACTATAAAAGATAACTTTTTGAAATTTACAGAACTTGTATGAACCGTAAATACCCTCATTTTAGCATGGTCATTATAAAATATCACTTCCGGTCTAAGCGGAAGTGATACCAACTTTGATTTTTAAATGGAACCCTTTACATTTGCTTACATATTTAGATTCGTATTTAAATTCTATTTTCATTCTCAATATTTGTGTTAAATATGGCGCCACAGGAGACATTTTACATAAAAACAACATGGCGGTCCTATGACTTCCATATTGGAATATTTCTGAAACTTTTCATTTCAAATCTTTTAATAGTAGGCTAAAAATTTACTGTTTATCTGAAACTGATTGTCTTTTGTTTTTTTTTGAAAATGGCGTTATGTTAATTTTTTTTAATCATCAACTTTAACGCCATTTTGTGCTAATTTTTTAAATGAATCGACCTATTATTGATTTCACTAGATCAAAAACTCAGGTATACTCAAGAAAAACGTAGAAATAGGCTAATAGCGTTGGCCCTTTTCGGGGAAAATGTCCATTCCCTTGGGATTTAATAAGCTCCCAACGGAATATGGCCATTTTCCCAAACAATTTCCAACCCTATAAGGGTGTTTGTACTTTTTTCTTGTAGAGTATACCTGAGTTTTTAATTTAGCGAAATCAAAAAAAGGTCGTTTCCTTTAAAAAATTTAGCACAAAATGGCATTTAAGTTGATGATTTGAAAAAAAAAACTTTAAAATAGCGTCATATCCATAAAAACAAAAGGAAATCAGTTTCAGATAAACAGTAAATTTTTAGCCTACTATAAAAAGATTTAAAATGTTAAGTTTCAGAAATATTCCAATATGGACGTCATCGGACCGCCATGTTGTGTTTATGGATCCTGTGGCTCCATCTTTAATGCAAATATCGACTTGTGATATGTTAATAAAAAGATAATTTAAATACGCATCTATAAATGTAAGCAAATATATAGGGTTCCATTTAAAAATCAAAAGTTGGGGTATCACTTCCGATAAGACAGGAAATGATTTTTTTATAATGACCATGATAAAATGGGGGCATTTACGGTTCATACAAGCTCTGTAAATTTCAAAAATTTATCTGTTATCTTTTATAGTTACGGTGATAATTCGTAGGCAATACTTCTTGTATCATCCGTTATAAGAGGTTTTTTATTATTAATTATTTTTTTTATGAAAATTATTTTGCAGTTCACGTATATTGAACAAAATAAAACAAAAAAAAATAATAATAGTTTGAGTAAATATTTAGTGAATAGTCAAATACAAGGTAAGTGTCCAACATACGGGGTTTTTGCTTAATAAAAAAAAATGTGCTCGATAGATTTTTTTATTTTTGGTTAAAATCATACTAACGTCTCATAGAATCGTCGTATAGAAACAGAAATGGGGTAATTTGAAGTTGATTTAAACCGTCGCACCACCGCACCGTGTCCTACTTGGTGTAGAATTAATTTGCTGTTAATTTACATTTTCTATAAATATGCATTAAAAACTAAGAACTCATAAATACGTTTAGATTGCGTTGGTTTATATAACCCTAAAATATAAACTTTGGTTGAAGGTAGATTACTCCATATAAGGATCATAATTATTTAAACTTTTACGAAACTATGTTCAAGAAAAGTCTAAAGAAACAACCCATAAAGGTATACACTGTAAAAAGTAAACTAAATATTCAGTTGCAAATGGATAGGAAATCGGAAGTTATTATCCTATAAAATTGTACTTCAATTTTTGTTAAAAACATGCATTTGATGTCCGTCCTTAAGTATTAAAGTAGGTACGTGACTTTAGAACTATAGTGTTTTTAACAAAAATTAAAGTACATTTATATAGGATCATAATTTCATATCCATTTGTAACTAAATATTTAGTTTCAATCTAAGTCTTATTCAAAATAAGTTTTTTTTTTAATCCCTTCATTAAATTGGCGACCACTATAATTTTTTGATTATGATTTGTTTTTGATTTTCAAAAAAAAAAATTCCGTTTTTTTTTTTAACGTGAGCTCCTACATTTTTTACTTTTAAAAGGATTTTAAAATCAATAGAGTTATTTTCATTAAAAAAAAATGATTTTTTTGAAACTTATAGACAGACAAACGGATGTACGGACAAGACGGACGGAGAAAAGGAGAGTTGTTTAGAAATTTATAAAAAACATTTCTACCTAACGGAAATTTTACAAATTTTAGCCCTTTAAGCTGTAAAGGGTATAAAAAGAAATAATTTATTATCTCTAGTTAGTACATGATTTGGTTAAAAAAAAAGTACCTGCCATGGCTTGTAGAATATATATAGTCCGATACCGTCGTCTTTATTCACTTCCTCTCCCTATCACATCCCTCCCCATCCCCCTCCCACCCACTCCACAGCGCCAAATTATGACAGATGCAACTCGCATCAGTGAGCAGAGACTCACTCCCCCCAAATTATGACAGATGCAACTCGCATCAGTGAGCATAGACTCACTGCCCCAACTTTCAATTCAGATTAAATATTTTTTTAGATAAATGAGCCATAGGCTGCGCCTGTCTCTTAAAGACCCAAACAAACTATTGATGATGATTTATTCACTTAATCACTTTGGGAACAAAAAGGTCACGTTCATTCTTTTTTTACAACCCTTCTAATTGTTGTTTAGTTCTAAATAAAACCCTGAATACAGTCTCCTTACATGTAAGGAAGCTCTACTTTTTATTAATGGTTTTTGTTTACCACAGAACATAATGCGTATTATAAAAGCGTTTATTATACTATTCACAGTGCGTAGCTCTAGAATAGTATTATACGGTAGTTTCGAATTTCCTAAAATCGCCAAAAAACTTCCTAGACAAAAAATTCTTGGATAAAAATTTTTTTCATGAAAAAATAAGAAATTTTGAAAAAGTCCGTCTATCCGTCTGTCTGTCTGTTTGATGTCACGATTTTTGTAGACACAAAAACTCAAGAACGAATAATCCGATCGACTCCATGCTTCCAGGATAAACCAATTTATATGAGGTGATGATTCCTATTGTATTTCAAAGTAATCTCCTCGAAAAGAAAAAAAAAATATGGGAGGGGGGGTTAAACTTAAAAAAAAACTATTATTTAAAAAAAGAAATTCAAATGTTTTTCGTTTTTTTGCAAAAGGAAAATCAAAAAAAGTTTTTGATTTCTTTTTTAATTTTTTATCCATTTTTTTTTTGGGTTTTCGCTAAAAAAAAATTAAAAAAAAAGTTAAAAAATTTAGAATTGTTTTATTCTTTTTTTATTTTTCGTTTTTTTAAAATGATCTTTTGAAAAAAAAATTATTTTTTTATCACTTTTTTTTTTTTTAAATATATTTTTTTAAGTAATAATTTACTTTTCCTTAAAACTACTTTTGTTTTGATTAACACAGTCGTCCAAACCGAAGAGACTGATTGATTTCGTGCTTTTTAGCACTCATCAGAGCCACATATTAGTATAAGGACCACTGTGAAAATCAAATCTTTTCCATATGCTATATGGAGTAGAAAAATAATTGTCAGGAACAGCAAGAACAGTTAGCGACATCTGCTGCTAAAAGCAGCTGGATAAAACCTAACGAACGTCCAAAAAAGGAAGCAATCGAAGGTTTCAACTACCTAATGCACGCAGTCGTAAAATCTGTTTTTTCGATTTTTTAGCCAAACTATTCATCAGAGGATAAAAGTGGTTATAAGCAAACTTGTAGCTCTTCTCTATAAGTTTTATATATTTTGCATTTTCATAAGTATTTTGTTACGGTTACAGTGCGCCCTCTGTAACCGTACCAAATTATCTATGAAAATTTATAATATATGAAACTTATAGAGAATTTCAAGAGCTACAAGTTTTGCTCATAACCATAACCACTTTTATTGTCCGATGAATAATTTGGCTGAAAAATGGAAAAAAAAACAATTTCTTCTCCAACATGGTTATTATTGAATTAACTTGTTGGAAATTTCCTTCTTAACCAAATTGGTTATATGCATTTTTATCGTAAGATGCATATTAAGCCTCTCACCCCTAAAATTCAAGATAGCGGACACCACTTAAGCAAATCACCCGGTGAAAAACTAACAGGAGTGTACTGTTACCATCCACTACTAACTACCCTTTAAAATATCTGGCCATGTACAATGTACATGTATTGTACAATGTACAATAATAAATATTATGTATTAAAAAACGATAAAAAATTGGCTGTTTATTTTTTGTAAAAAAGTTATTTCTCACACACCGTGTCTACAGATCTAGGCTATACAGAATATGATAATATATAATTTTTGGAACTCTTATTGCAGGCCGAAACAGCTTTAATGTATGATGCGGTTCATTTATTCGCCAAAGCACTTCACGACCTGGATACTAGCCAGCAAATTGATATCAAGCCGCTCAGCTGCGATGCAGTGGATTTTTGGCCTCATGGATACAGTCTTATTAACTATATGAAAGTGGTAAGTTATTGCTTATTTTACTGTATTAAGATAAGTTTCATGTTAGTTTTATGTGAATTGTGTTATGTAATACACACGTCGCCAAAATTATTAGCCCCCTCAATTAATAATTAAAATTAAAATTATTAAAATTAATTATTTAAAGCGTAAACAAAAATTGGATACCGCTTATCTAAAAGGAACCAAGCGACATTTTTAACGAAATTTTGTTAGACATGTGAATTAGCGTAGGCCGTTCCTATATAGGTGTTTTATTTGTTTTTTAATTTGAAAATCCAATGGGGGGGGGGAAGATGCGTCTTGCAAAGAGAAAAAAAATCGTATATTTTATTTTATTTATTTTTTCAATTTTAGTGCCCTCTACAAAGGTGTACATTTTGTTACTTTTAGGAAAAATGTAAAAAAAATAAAAATAAGAAAACTTAATAAGAAAAATGCAAAAACTGTTTTATTGCAAAAACGAATAAGTTTTACAACCGAAAATAACATTTAAAAACATCATAGGACATATTTTAAGCACTCTATGCTTTGTGGTGGAAGTGAGGCGTAATTTAACTCTTACACGAATAACCCCAAAAATTGCTCCAAAAACATAAAATAATATGTGGGCAAATAGATAATTTTATAAGCTTTAAAATGATGTATCACACAATACCCCTTTCTGTTTAAAAAAAAATTCCCCGCTTGCCCCCTGTCTCCATCGTGCCCCCTAATCATACCAAATATATATCAAAAAAATATTTGGGTTATGTTATTTATTTGTTCCAAATTTCAAGTTGATATCTTAAGCCGTTCAAAACGTAAAGGGGGGAAGGCGGATTTTTGACAAATATACATTACAAATGTGAAGAAATACGATATTTTCATTAATATTAAAGGCTTTGTAGAGGGCTCAAGATGACCTTTAATCTGATTGTGCTTTTGCACAAAAATTAGGCATATTAGAAGGCATATTTTGGCGGGTATTGCGTTTTGAAATTCCAGATTTCAGTTTTTCGGCCCACCCTAATGTGGGCTTAGGCTTAATACAACCTATTCCCATACCTAAGAAAATTTCTTTAAATATGTCGCTAACAAATACTGTGTACATTTTATGAAGTGGCACCTCTGCGGAATGTAAAAAAGTTAAGGTCACCTATATTTTATATGCTATATTTTACCTCTTTTCTTCCCTTTGCCTCAGCTCACAGGTGCCAGTTAGTATTGTGACGACAGTATGTGGGTTCAATTCAACACTTTATTGAAATCCTTTACCACATGTAAGGTTATTTTCATGGAATAAGTACATGGACAGGAATTAAATTAAAAAAATTGTACGAGTTAAATTTTCAGGAAAAGTTAAGTTAAGAGGCAGATCCCTTTTGTTTTTAAAATAATTTCTCCAAAAACAAAAATGTTATAGAGGTAAAACATTTTAAAGAATCGAAAAAATCAGACATCCCTCCTCTCCCTATCACATCCCTCCCCATCCCCCTCCCACCCACTCCACAGCGCCAAATTATGACAGATGCAAATCGCATCAGTGAGCAGAGACTCACTCCCCCCCAAATTATGACAGATGCAACTCGCATCAGTGAGCATAGACTCACTGCCCCAAATTTCAATTCAGATTAAGTATTTTTTTAGATAAATGAGCCATAGGCTGCGCCTGTCTCTTAAAGACCCAAACAAACTATTGATGATGAAAAAATCAGAAGGAAACGTCTGCATATCAGATCAGATCTGATTTATTGACTTAATTTGTTTAGGAAAAATGAAATTTATTAAAAGGAACAATCTGCACAAATTTGAAAACAATCCATTTAAAAACAAAAAGGGCACACTTGACGAGAAAATAACATTATGCAGGGTGATTCAGAAATAACAAAATTTTAAGGGGCGATTCCAGGTCTAAAATTATGTAATAAAGTTACTATACAGCTTGGTCCGGAAATGAGCCCTAAGGGAGCTACGAGCCTCCTAAGGGTGTATCTGAAAAGTAGTTTTTATTTAATATCTATGGAACACTATAAACCACAGTAACGAGGTTTTGCACATGCCTTAACACTGATAAAGGTTATTATTTTATGTAATTTTTATTTGGTAATTTTAAACAGGGGCGTGCAAAATGGGGGGGTTATATCACTTTTTTGGCCCAAACTTTTTTATCTGTAGATTTTTTGACATTTTCTTAATAGTATATTAATATTTAATTAAAAATACATAAAAAAGGTACTCTTTGTGTAACACCGTAGGACCAACCGTTTTCGAGAAAATTGCAATTAAAGAGGCAATTTCACATTCTGAGCATCAAAAAATGGAACTAAAAAATGCAACAATAATGCAAATATTGCAAGGCGATTTAACATTAAAAATTATAAAAAAGTTCCCATACAAAAATATCTACAAATCACTTTTAAGGGAGCTACTGTCCCTTAAATAGTGTTATTCTTTAAGTACACTTAAAACTGATTTTCAAACCAAGATATACGTGCTTTTTTCATAGTTTTAAATGTAAAATTACCCAGCAGTATTGAAATTTTTATTGGTGCATTTTTTAGTTCCGATTTTTGAGTCTCAGAACGTAAAAGTTTGCCCTATGGTGTCACATAAAGGGTACCTTTTTTATGTATTTTTGTTTAAATTAATATTTTATTGAGAAAATGTCAAAAAATTTACAGATAAAAAAGTTTTGGGCAAAAAGGTTACTGCCCCCCCCCCCATTTTGCACGTCCCTGGTTAAAATTACCAAATAAATATTTCATAAAATGATAACTTTATCAGTATTAAGGCACGTGAATAATCTCGTTACTGTGGTTTATAGGCAGCCAGATATATTAAAAAAACTACTTTTCAGATGTACCCTCAGGAGGTTCGTAACTCCCTTAGAGCTCATTTCCGGACCAACTTTTATAGAAACTTTTTTTCATATTTTTGGACCTAGAATAACCCCTTAAAATTTTATAACTTATTTCTAAATCAACCTGTATACTTTAATCTTATAAATAAATTTCTGCTCCAGTCCACTCGAGGCATAGGGGTCAGTGTAACCAGCTGACATCCAGAAGGTCCCAGGTATTAGGCCCATTCCCCAACGGTGTTTTTTATTTTTTTTTACTTTTTTACTTACTTTGATTTTCGATTAAATCATTTTAACTTGCGTGAAATAAGTATTTGGGAAAATGCAATATACTATCCACTGTGAATATTATAATGGGATGCGAAGCATTAAATATCTTCACGGCTTGTTTAATATTCTTAAGTGTGGTCTAAAGTCCAAAACTTTTTCCTCCAAGATAATTGTATAGTTCTCCGCATGAAAGAAAGTCTCCGACGTAAGGGGGAGGAATAATTCTCGCACTCTTCTTTCCGTCAAGATCGTTATAAGGAGTGCGTGCCTACACAGTAAAAATAAATTACATTAAATTACATAGTCCCTAAATGGTAAAATGTTGCCATAGACCGGAATGGTAAAAATTACATAGTCCGTAATGGTAATGTTTTGCATAGACCGGAACGCTAAAAATTACATAGTCCAGAATGGTAATATTTTGCATAAACAGAAAATGTAAATTTTCCATAGCAGAGTTTGTAAAAATTACATAATATGAAGACTACACGGGAAAAACGCGAATAAGGTCGACTTGCACATAAAGGCTCACGGTAGAAGCAACCTAATTCGCTTTGTGCGTTTTACCGTGTAGTCTTCATATCATGTTATTTTTATAAATTCCGCTATGAAAAATTTTACATTTTCGGTTTATGCAAAATATTACCATTATGAACTATGTAATTTGTAGTTGTAGTCAATAAATTATAAAAACAAAAGTAAAAAAACGATCAGCTTGAACGATTTTTATTATATTTTCCTACAATACTTATGGTGTGTTTAATAATTTTTTAAAAAATTAACATACAGTCATATTAAAAGTGCTTTTAAAACAACTTAAACACTACGATATTTCAACAACGCTTTGGCATAGAGACTTGAAATTTGAAAAAAAATATTTACTACTTTTGTTTGTTCCAAATTACAAGTCTCTGTGTCAAAGCTTTTTTGAAATATCGGAGCGTAAAGTTCATTTGGTTTAATAAACCAACCGATTTGCAACCTTAATACGAGTATAAACTGCTTACATCTTTATTGAGATCTATTGATTGATAAAGATCGTAATTTATAACTAATGTAAATTTTAGGCCACAAATAAAGCATTTAAATATCGTACATAAATAATATTTACCTTTTTTACACTTTTAACAGTTTAACCTAGCAGCATGCGTCGCTATCTCTCTAACAATATCAGAGACTACAATCTCTGACAATATTAAACGGTCCGTCTCATGATGCGACGCCTTCTTGGTTATTGTCCAAAGCGCACGCGCGTCTTAAAATAACATAGCCCGATATTGTAAAATCATGTAAAAATATGTAAATCAATGTACATATATTTTTTTACATTATTTTACATTCTTTTACATTGTTTTACATTCTTTTACATTCTTTTACATAAATTCATGAATTATGCATAATCCAGAATAGTTAATTTACTATTCCGTACTATGTAAATTCATGTATTTTTAGATTATTTTACATGAAGTTTTTACAGTGTACATCGGCCCTCCCACTTGCACACAAATTCCAAACATATTTCCCGTAGCCACAGATCCGTGCGTCAAACTATATTAAAACTTGCTCATGCTTGTTGCAGGTTGAAATGCGTGGCCTGACTGGCGTAATTAAATTTGACCATCAAGGATTCAGGAGCGACTTTGTCCTCGACATTATTGAGCTGAGCCGAGAGGGTCTTAAGAAAATTGGCACCTGGAATTCAACCGAGGGCGTTAATTTTACAAGAACCTACGGAGAAGCTTACACACAAATTGTCGAGATTATTCAGAACAAGACTTTCGTTGTCACCACAATATTGGTAAGTAAATTGAGCTCAATTAACTTTGAAAGGCTGTTAATTTATAGAGTTAGTACAAAACAGAGTATGCCAAAAAGGTTAAATTACCTTTATGGATGCAAGCGATCGTTTATCCATCATTACGTCCTACTATGATATAATATATTATATATTAACTTTTACACGAATTGAGATATCAACTTTAAAATTCGATCACGAATTGAGAGGAAAGTCTTACGTTAGTAAAAAAAATTGAAACATTTTTATTGCTTTTTTTACGTTTCCGGAATTTTTATATCCAAAAAATATAATTTTCTTAAAAAAAAATTCTGCCTTTCGGTCGATCTGTCGCGACATGTCAGTCTGTCGGTCTGTGTGTCAGGGAAATTTGTGACCAAGAACTCTTCAGGCTAAAGACTTTAAATTTGGAGCACAGATTGATTATCCAAAGTTGTTTTTCGTAAAAATCGGGTTGGGGTAAGGAGTTAAAATGGAGTAAAAACAATTTTTTTAAAAACATATTTTTTTCAATTTATTTTTCGTTTTACGAAAAAAACTTTTAAAAAGATTCATTTTTTTTTTAATTTTTTTTTTAATTTTTTTAAATTTGTTTTTGATTTTAATAACCCTAGGCTTATAGGGGAAAGTATTATTTTGTTGGCAGCAATATTTTTAATGGAACAATCGTCGGAATAATCTGTAATTTTTTACATTTTTTAATTCAGCCTAAAATTCTATGTATAAAAAACTGATAGTTTTTTCTTACTTTTTTTCATTTTCGTCTTTATGGTATAAAAACGAGATACACATGATTTACCTTGTTTTTAAGCTTAACCCTTTCAGGACGGCACCATTTTGCCGCAGAGTGTCACACAGACGGCTGTTTTTCACGTGCCCTGTGGACGAATGTCATATATATCCGTCACAGAAATGTACTTGTGGGACCCTTTATAAAAACGCAAAAAATTACTTTTTTTAATCAAAAAACTTTATTTTAATTCAAAATATATTTTTTTAACTAATAAACATTTGAAAAATATTAAAAGATATAATCAAACTTATCCAAAATATTCCTAAATATAGCTTGTAGCGTTATTATTTATTTTTGTTTTTTTTCGCGAAGCCCCAGCTTCTTGTTCGCACGACATTTTGAATGCAACTTAAACACTTAAAAACACGTAGCGACAGGCTTTCCATATGATTTGACGCGCGCACGCCTCTCTTGTTGAGTGTGTGCCATACAGACGAGCGTCACATATATCGGACAGTGGCCGATATATATGGCGCTAGTCCATACGCCAAATTTTCCAGTCATGATATATCAGTCAGTCAGCCCACAGCCAATTCAATTTTTCAATTCTGGCTGATTTATCATACAGCCGCCTTTAAAGCCTGAAAAAAGCCTGACCTATATATCGGTCAGCCGTCTGTGTGGCAATTTTCCCACTGTCAGATATATATGTCAACCGTCCTGAAAGGGTTAAAAAATATATAAAACTAATATTAAAATAAAAGTGACATCCAATTAGAGCTAAAACACGGTTTTTTGTCCTGAACTCCTATTTTTTAATGTCCATTTAATGTATTTTTCCGCTATTTTTCTTATTATGCCAAATGTATGATTTACTTTGAAGATTAAGTAAAAAGATGGTAAATTATGTGTGTTTCATTTTTATACGGTAAAAATGAAAACGAAAAAAAAAGTAATAAAAAAACAATTTTACACAAAGGGTAATTCCAGCGTTACTTACGTTACATTTTGACTCATATTTAAACTTTTAAATGTATAAATTTATCAATTATATTATAACACATAATATTTAAATAAATTATTAATTTGTAGTAAATAACAAAGTAACAAAACATATATTTATAATTAGTATAAGTTTCATTTGGGAGAAATTTATAATTTTATATAGTGTTGCTTACGTTACATTTTGTGACATAGATCTTGACTTGGGTACATGTATCTTTAAATTTCTGTTGCATTTCAAAATATATTTATTTTTTGAAACTAAATGCGGATTTGAGAATGTTTTAGAAGTCAGGCGATAATGTTTTAAATCTAAATAAATTTCTGAATTATGTATTAAAAAATTAAATATCCGTTGCTTACGTTGCAAGGGAATTCGTTGCTTACGTTACATTAAAAGTATGTTTATAATATTTTGTAAATCCGATAGTGTACTTCGACTCAACGGCAGACTGGCAAGGCCGCTGGGCCATAGAAGCGGCCCGGGCGCCACCCGAAGTTTATTACGGGCCCCACGCTGGAAACCTATTATTTATAATTATTTTATTAATCATGAAAGTGTAGGACCTTGTATTAGTTTATTAAAAAGGCTCGTTGATAATTTCATAGCATGGGGCCCTCATTATGAAGGAATTTAAAGGACGCACATAACATTCAAGAATAAATTACCCAAGGGCTTCGAGATAAAGCGTTCTAAAGTCTTTAAACAAGCTCACACATGTTTTTTTTTTGTGTTTTACCGGTATGTTTCGTTTTAATTGATTTTTTTTGGTTGTGTTCGGTTTAGCTGAGGTAAATTTAAGTTTGTTTTATTTGCGCATGCGCAGTACTGCTCAGGCAAACACAAGTATGCGCAGTGTTTGATAATACATGCGAATGCCCAAAAGTGTTCTGGCAAACATATACAAATATTATAGCCAAGGTAGAGAATACATTTTTTATAGCCTCGCTCTCTTAAATCCCTCGCTGCTACGCAGCTATAAAAAATGTATTCTCTACCTTGGTATATATTACTATTGTCACTTTTCTTATCTCAAAAAAGGTCGTGTGCGTTTCTCAGGCAAAGCTACCATGATTTTATTGTAAGAAAAAAAAACTTAATTTCCAGAGTGCACCTTACGTTATGCGAAAAGAATCCAGCGTAAAACTGTCCGGAAATGCTCAATTTGAAGGATACGCAGTAGACTTGATCCACGAAATTTCTCGTGTATTGGGCTTTAACTACACCATTCGTTTAACCCCGGACGGTAAATACGGATCACAAAACAGAGAAACAAAAGAATGGAACGGCATGATTGGAGAGCTGCTCAACCAAAAGGCAGACCTAGCAATTGCAGACCTGACCATAACTTACGAACGGGAGAATGCGGTCGACTTTACGATGCCCTTTATGAACCTGGGAATCAGCATATTGTATCGAAAACCGATCAAGCAACCGCCTAATTTGTTTTCGTTTCTGTCGCCGTTGTCCCTCGATGTTTGGATTTATATGGCAACTGCGTATCTTGGAGTTTCTGTTCTGCTATTTATTCTTGCAAGGTTAGTTAATCACAGTTTAGAACTGTTTAAAACTGAAATTTTATGCTTTAAGTGAAATTTCAGTTTTATTTTTCTCCAATACACAGCCAGACAAAAAAGATAAAGAACTCTTTTGGAGACCATTGTACAGTGGTCCCAGAAAAAAAGTAATAAAGTTCTGTTTTTTTTTTGTATAGTGCCATTTTTTGCATCGTCGATTACGAAAAAAATATGAAAAATCTGAAAATGCGTCATTAGGGTGGTTCAAAAATTTTCAAAAATGTCCGGTTTAGCTGAAATTTGGTATAAATGCTAGCTGAAATTTGGTATAAATGCTTCTTTTGTTAATTTTAATGCTGACCAATAGCCAAAAACAAACTTCAGCCCATTTTTATGGGTTATTTTTCTTATATGTACTAGTAATTACTGTAAAAAATTCATGCTTTTATACTGGCCCGTTTTTTTTTTTTTTTAAATTAAAAAAAAAAGTATTAAAAATTTGGCAAAATATGAGAAGTTTTTCTATTCTATTCATAATATTAACTATATATTATATTAAACAAAATTAGCCCGGCGGTGTAAAACATGGCACTATGCAAAAAAAAGAATCTTTTCACTTTTTTTTTCGGGACCACTGTGCATTGTATCAAAATAGCACCTCATATTCACAGTTGTCAAAAAATGTCATTTACGAGTACGAAAATAACGTTTTTTGAGGGTTTAATTGGATAGGGTGCTATTTTGACCTTAAATTCGGGTTCAGCGCCTCAAAATAATTAGGAATACATGCATTGTACTTTTGAACTTTTTTTTTCTGTGACCCTTAATTCGGATTAAAAGAACTCTTGACTTTTTTTTGTGTGGCTGTGTTATTCGAAGAGTATAATAATATAATTTATATAAATTAAAGGTAACTAAAACTGTTTACAATGAAAATATAAATGGTAACAATGATAAAATTTTCCTAATTTATGACAATTTAAGTTGAACTATTATGGGCATAGGTGCCGACTCCGGGGGCCCCAAGGCTATGGCCCTCCCCTGAACTTGAAACAGGGGGGCGCCCCCATATTAACTTATTATTTAACTTGAACTATGGTAAAATGAATAATGAGGAGTAAAATCAAATGGCCAAATGCAATTTTTAGAATCTATCTGAGTTGATGTTTATTTGTTTTTTGTTGTATGGTTGGTAGAATAAATTTAATTCCCTATGTAAGGTTGCTATGAACTTTTAAATTCATTGTCAATACAAACATTATTTTGACGTTTAAAAAAAAATCCAAATAATTATTAAAAAGCAAGAAGAAATTACAAAAAATCTTTAAAAAGAAAACTAAAGTATCAATCTACAAATGTTTTGTAAAAATTAAGCAATATAATACAGTGTTCAATAAGGGTTTCACAGTAAACGATGTGAAAATTTGTTTTTGGCGAGTTAACAAAATACTGTTCATAATTTATTAAAAAAAGATAATTTAAGCTCAGGTAGGGTACAATTTTTTTTAATAGCATATTATAAATAAAAAAACTTACTTTTATTATAACTTTTAAAAAATTTCCACTTTTAAAAAACTTTCTGTAATTATTTTTAAGACGTAACATGACAGTTATTTTAATCTAAATGTCAAAAATTATCAAACACAATGCTTAATAAAAATATCACTAAAAGTCATTTTTAAACCACTAATCATAGCTTCCTTGATCCAATTTGTTACTCGCGCTGATTTTATATTCGGCATGAAATCGGGGTATACCTACATATTTCAAAACGAGGGGCTGGCCTCGAGGAAATCTTTTGCACAAGCCAAAGGAACTCAGAAGGAACTTCAAGGAAATCTGAGGAACTTGGAGGAACTCCGGAGGAACTCCAAAGGAACTCTATTTTTTTGCAGGGGGCCATGTTTGGGTAGAAACTAGCAGAGACAAAGCTTTCTTCTTAAAGGAATTTTGAGGCGCTAATTTTTTCTTTGAAGGGGCGCCAATTTTGGTAGTAAAGGGACAAAGCTTTTTTCATGAAGGTATTTTTTTGGGCGCCATTTTTTTCTTGTAGGGGCGCCAAGTTTTGGTTGATACCGTCAGGAACAAAGCTTTTTATGTTAAAGGTAATTTTGGGGCTCCAATCAATCTTTGAAGAGGCGCCAAGTTTGGTAGTAATCGTCAGGGACAAAGCTTTTTTTCATGAAGGTATTTTATTTTTGGGGCGCCATTTTTTTTTGTAGAGTCGCCAAGTTTTGGTTGAAACCGTCAGGGACAAAGCTTTTTTTTTTGAGGGTGCCTCCCTGGGGCTCAGCCCCCTTAGATTTTTTCTGGTTAGGACCCTGTGCCTAAAAGATTTCCCTGGCAGACCGACCGACAGATCAACCGACCGATAGACCGACAAAAATTACACCTTCCAGAGAGGAACTCTTAAGGAACACAGGAGGAACTCGGAGGAACTCCCAAGGAACTCGGAGGAACTCCGAAGAACTCGGAGGCACTCGGAGGAACTCCGGAGGAACTCCGAAGGAACTCCGAGGAACTCCGAAGGAACTCTGAGGAACTCTTTGCAAAAAGAAACTCTTTTGTACAAATTTCAGACGCGGTCAGCCCCTCGTTTCAAAATAATAAAAATATTTCATTAATTTTTTAGTCTAAAATCTTTGGCCAAATAATCATTTTAATGGGTATTTGAATATTATTTTTCCTGTGAATAAATATTTAGACGATTAATAATAAAAGAGTTACCGAAAATAGCCCTAATTTTTTAAATTACGTCCGTGATATGGATTCATATTTTATTTAATTTAAGCGACCCCAAAAACCTTTTAGTACCTAATTTTGTAAAAAAAGCTATAGTTATTGTCAAGAATTTAAGGATTTTTTTTAAATTCTTGGTCACTATATCAAATCTGCCCTTTTGAGTTTTAAAATGTTGATACCAGATTCTTGTTTAGTGACACCAAAAAGCTTATAATGCACGTTTTAATAAAATAAAGTTTAATTAAGTTTCGTCCTGCTAAAAATAATTCAAATTATTTTTCCTCTTGCAAAAATCAAGTCAATTGCTTTAACCCATTTACGCTTCATTTCTTATTTTTGCACTTAAGGTCCTTAGTGTTAAAGGATAGCAATTTACGTTTCATGTGTAATGTGATCTAATCACAGAACTCAAGAGAAATTTCAAATGTACATTTGCTATGCTGTTTGTGACACAGAGCCTTGTGTCATATTCACGCTGATATAGAATCCCATAAATTTTCTTTGTCTCCAGTAGAGAATCTTTGCTTTATTTTAAAGTAAAAGACTGCCATAATAAAAGCGCAGTGATAGCATAAAGCTATTTTAAATAATATACACGGTGTATTTGAATTAGGGTCCGAAATTTTAAGGGGTGATTCTACAGAAAATATGACAAAAAATTCCTATAAACATGTCTAAAAATGCGTCGTAAGGGAGCTACGCCCCTTTGAATGTGGCTAAAAAATTCGGTTTTTATTTAATAACTCTTTGAGATATAGCAACGAGGTTTTGACTTTTTAATAAGATCCATCTTAGTATGTTATTTACATGTACTTATTTTAACCAGGGGCATTCGAAACAGGGGACCTCAGGGCTCACAAACTTTTTTCTGTGTAACTTTTTTGTAATTTTATTTTCGGTAAATGATTCCTCAGGTCAAAATACAAAAAGGTACTATACTGTCCAAAGTCCAAACACTGTAGGACTAACCCTTTTCGAGAAAAATTAATTTTAAGGTGAAATTTCACGGTTCGTTGAGGAAAAATTAAATACTAAAATGTTGAAAACCAAAATTTTAATGACTCAGAGTTACTCTATGTCAAAAACTAGGAGCAAAAGTTTCTATACATGTATGTCGAAAAATCGCTTTTTAAGCTACCATGTCCCTTTAAAAATGGTGCATTTTTAGGAGAACATAGCTCCCTTACGATTGATTTTTGGAAGTACGTGTATTGAGGTTTTATCTAGGTTTTTGATGTACATATACCCTACATCATTGAAATTTCGGTTTTAATATTTTAGTATTTAATTTTTCGTCCTTGTACCGTGAAATTTCACCTTTAAATTAATTTTTCTCGATAACGGTTAGTCCTTCAGTGTTACAACAAGAGTACCTTTTTTATGTATTTTAACCTGAGAAATCAAGTACCAGAAATAACATTACCAAAAAGTTACACAGAAAAAAATTTGTGACAAAAACTCGCAAGATCCCCCCGTTTCGCACGCCCTTGATTAAAATAAGTACATGAAAATAACATACGAGGATGGGCCTTATTAAAATTAGTTCAGGTGCAAAACCTCGATGCAATATCTCAAAGGGTTCCCGACTTATTAAATAAAAACCGATTTTTATGTATATAGGAATATTTTCTGATGTAGAATCGCCCCTTAAAATTTCGGACCCTATTCCAAATACACCATGTATAGGTAGCATTTTCAATCGTAAGAGTAAAAGAAACAATTTCTCCTTTAAAACCTTTATACACATATTCTAAAAGAATTGGTATTTTTTAAAGCATCTTTGTTATAAAAGCTTGGCAAATGCAACGAATAAAGCCAATATTTACAATATATCCTCGAGATACTTTCTCAACCTCGTATCTTGAAAAAAAAAACAAATTTTTGGTTCCTCTCAATTTTGTATATGATGAATGATGACTTATAATGATTGATGACTTTTATAAACTCTAATTAATAACAATTAATAAATAGAGCGTATTAAACTAATTGGAATAATTAGTTGGAGTTGTATTAATTATGTCATCATGTACAAAATGGATTAGTGCAAAGAACTGAATATTATTTTATTGGAGATACGATGTTGAGAAAGTAACACGACGTTATTTATTTAGTTTTACTGTAAATGTATTTTTAAAATTTTATTTCTAGCTGAGATATGTTGAAGTTAACCAATAAAGTAACGTCGTAAAATTTTAATTATTAAAATTTTTAAACTGGGTTACAACAGAATGTTGTTGGCTTTTTTTATTACATATTTTTCATAGATAATAATAAATTTGAGTGTTTATTCTACTTGTTTTATTGTTCTAAAGCCACTGTGGTTTTAAAATAAAACTTTTATTCACAAAAATAATATATTCTTTTCCCACTCCAAATAATAATATTTATGTTGTATGCCAGTCATGGAAATTTTATATGTCACACTAGATATGTTGGACGTAAACAAACTTTACATACTATAGATCTATTTTTCTTTTTCTTATCTATTTTTTATCTATAGTATATTTAACTTCAAGATTCAGTAGAGGTAAATAAAAGAATCGCACACGCGGCAGCTGGCGCGTGGTTTCATTGGTTAAAACACTCGAATGTTGCGAGAGTAGGGATGTAGAAAATTAAACAGGTCAGTACGTGAGTACTTGCGATGAAGCGTACGATGTATTGCAATAGACCCTTATATAGAAATATTTTGTTTTGAGTCCTACCCTGTCACTAAATCCGTTGTTTTCACGTGCGTTTGTTTACACTTACTGCAGTTTGAAGTTGAATATACTATAGTTATCTAATAATAAAGATTGTGAAATAGATTTCCAAATAATTGGGATGTCCCAGTCATTTTTAAACTCGAACGATTTCGGGATCCATAGGGACCCAATAGACCTCCCATAAATGTTTATCAAAAATAAATCACGTTTAACGGGCGCGACTTTACCTTAAAGTGTCAAAAATTGACTAATAATTAAAATAAGGCCTAAACTAAAATTAGACCATAATATTTCATATCAAGTGACACCGCATTTAAAAGTTTTTTTTTATTTCAGCCGGTTTCAACAGTTTTTTTTTTAAATTTTTTTGAGAATATACGATATTTTTACTAAGGGTATACTATGCCAGATATCTTAAATAAGCTGCAGCGTTGATATTGGACTCATATTCATAAGTGTCGTTTTTCCTATTTTTAGAGATTTTATAGAGTTAAATTCTATTTTTTTTCCGAAAAAACAAATTGGCAATTAATTTTGTTTTTCTAAATTATAAAAATAAAAATGGAATACGATAATACATCAAAAAATTTTATAGAGTTAAATTCTATTTTTTTTCCGAAAAAACAAATTGGCAATCAATTTTGTTTTTCTAAATTATAAAAATAAAAATGGAATACGATAATACATCAAAAAATTAAATGTTAGAAAAGGAGAAATATTATCTTTGATGATTAAAGATACTATTTTAAAAAACTAAGATAAAGTCGCGCACTTTTGTCAAATTTCAATATGAACACAATATGTAAAGTAAAATTTTACTTACTAAATTTTATGCTCTAAAATGAGTTTTTCTTTATTTTATTAACCTTAATTTCTAGATTTACACCGTACGAATGGCAGAATCCACACCCATGCAACCCGAACCCTGACCATTTAGAGAATCAGTTCACTCTGCCAAACTGCATGTGGTTTGCCATTGGTTCACTGATGCAACAGGGCTGCGATTTCCTTCCAAAGTAAGCCAAATTAGATTTTAGTTATAGCCACTGTTATATGGTTGCAGGTTCAGCCCTTATGAATGGGACAACCCGCATCCATGCAACAATGATCCGGACATGCTTGAGAACCAGTTTACCTTATTAAATTCACTGTGGTTCACCATTGGTTCGCTGATGCAGCAAGGCTCCGACATTGCGCCAAAGTAAGTTGTATTTTTGTTATATCAAACAAATTAATATATTATCGAAAAAATTCTTAAAATCAAAACAAATATTTGGAAAATCTTAGAAAAAAAATACTAGTTTTTCTTTGCTCATCATTTTGTAATGCTTATGTCTACAGCATTTAAATTCAGCAAAGATTTTACCTAATTTTAATGGTAATATATCTAGATAACTTAAAATGATCAGGAGAACTATTTCTGATTGTTTAAAGTTATCGCGTAATACAAGGAAAAAGAAAAGTTTTGACGAAGTCGGTTCACTCCAATAATAATAATAAAGTTCTTTTTTCACTACTAGCTTTAGAACATACCATTATTTATCATGTTTTTAGACTGTGAAATTAATCTTCTTAATAGCATTAATATTTTTTTCTCTCCTAGTAGGAGTATATTTTATAAACAGTTGATATGTGCCACTTGATTTTCCTTGAACTTCAAAGAGATGTCATTACTTATAATTTTTAAAGGACAAAATGCTACAATATTCTGCCATTGGATAATAAATGAGCATGGCAAATATTATAAATGAAATAATTATATTAATTATAAATGAAATAATATTATTAAGATCCAGCAAACATTTAAGTTTATTATGATAATTATTGATATAAAAATGTTAAATAATAATAATAAATGCGCTAGTAGTGAAAAAAATAATATATTTACCACTGTAGAGAAGACAATTATAGCCCCTCCCTCTTACATATTATTGGTTACCCAAAAAGCCATCGACAGAGGTCCTTCAGACTTGTTTTACATACATTCATATTTGTTATAACTAAGGGGTCTTTCAAAAGGAGTGGCAGGTTTTTAAATAGAGATTGCTCGGTTCCTGATATATATTTTTTGCTTCCAGGTGTCAAAATATTCATTATAGTTTGCAGGGGCGGGCGCTTAGAAGTTATTAAAAAATAGTACCAAAGCTCAAGCTCAGTTGTGGGGGCTCAACTTCTGTTCACCAGAGAATTGAGTCGCCGTCACTGCGCAGGCTATACGCCTCACTGTGGAACAGTTTGGGCATGAGTTTACTTTACAGGACAATATGTCACCAACAAGAAACGAAACGCGCTCAGTGGGGAGAATATCGCAGCTGCAGCGGCCAGTATTGCCAATGAGCAACTGTCAATGACCCATTGCCAATGAGCAATTGTCGATTTCAGGATGATTGCAACAATTTGGGCTTTCTTAGAAGTCAACTTGGTGAATTTTGTTCAAGGATTTGGGCCTACATCCTTACAAAGTCCAAGCTGATCTGAGAAAGCCCCAATTGTTGCGATCATCGTGAAATCGACAAATTTGGCTAATCGGCAATACTGGCCGCTACAGCTGCGATATTCTCCTTACTTCGCCCGTTTCTTTGTCTTTTTGGTGGCTTATTGCCCTGTAAAGTAAAGCCATACTCAAACTTTTCCGCAGTGCGATGTATAGCCTGCGCAGTGACGGTGACACAATTCTCTGGTGAACAAACGTTAAGCACCTAAAACTGAGATAGAAGTTTGGTGCAATGCCCTAATAGCCAGGTATTTGGCAGTTGCACTCCATTGATCTTTAAAAAATTAAAAACTAAATTTAGCCAATTTGATAATGTATTGTTTATGTTTTTGTTATATCATAAAAATTTTACGATTTTCTTATTTTTCTTTACATCCTTCATATCTAAGTGAAGAACTCCTTGCTCATTGCAATACATTTGGAATGATTACGTCCTCAACATCCAAATTCGGTATAGATTTTACATAATGTTAATGGTAATAAAATTTAATCTTTTAAAGTTATTGTAGACCCTTTTTCTTAAAAAAAAAATATAAAATTAATTTAGCTTCTAGATAAAATGATTAAAGGTTGGAATAAGCAATAACTTATTGTTATTATTGGCAATAAGTAATACTAAACTAACAATGTATCTAACCAATTTTTTTGGTCAGTTTCTTAGTTAAATAAATCGAAAAAGTATTCGAGTTCTTATAGAACTTATGTAAAATAGGACAAACAATAATTATCAAATTGGAGATGCCAACGTTTTTTCATTTGTTCTTTGGCGTAAAATTAGCCTAACGCGAGATTTTTCCAATTTTGTTAGTTTGATACGTAAAATTAAAATCACATTGTTTGGTATATTTTGGAGAAAGGCTTAGTGTCTATGGCTCACTTGTCTTAATAAAAATTAGTTTGAATGAAGATTAGGGGGAGTGGAGTTGACTATTTTGGATGGTATTTTTGACTTGCTGATCCCACGAAAGGTTTTTGGATAGAGTATAAAACATGGTTTTCCCAGTTAATATCTTAAAACCAAGTGGTTATTTATATGAATGGGTTGGGGTTAGGCCTTTTTTTCCTAAAGTTTAGGATGCATTTTGTTTTATTGGCGTTAACTTTGATTTGGAAAACTATTTGTGTAGTAAGTTCATTTAATTCTGCAATGCATTATGGATACGCTAAGAGTTTTTAGATTTTGCTAGGACGTCGGTGTCAACGGCAAACAGGGCTATTTGAGTAGGGTCGTCCGTAGTGAAAAGATTGTACAGAACGGGAACGGCATCTAAATCAAAAATTATAGTTACATGCCTAAGCAAATTAAATTATACAAACTTAAATTCAAATTAACTAAATGGTAATTATAACTAAACAACTACCATGAGAATAATGACAATTTCATGTTGGAACTTCGTTTGCATAAATTGGATTAAATTAATTTAAAATCATCTAAATTATGCAGAGAATATACCACACATATAGACTTATAGCTGGTGAACATTTTCAACAACTTATTTTCTACCCGCTAAATTTTACATATGGAATTCGTAGCATTACATATTATTGCGGATTGATTTTTTGGAAAAAAGTCTATAAAACATTTTAGATTTTATCCACTAGGATATAAAAAACTTTCGGTTTAGACCGTGTTAATGGATTTGTTTTCCAAAGTGGAAGTGAAAGTGAAAATTCTTTAACATGGTCTAAACCCGAAAGTAAATGTTTATTATGTCTATAATATATATTTTTAAACTGTTTGTCTAGAGGCCTTAGAGTGCATACAAAACTAATGGATGATTTGTACACATTTTTTTCTGGTCTGTAGTATTTCTATCCCATCAAATAAGTTTCTTATTAACTTTTATATACGTAAGATATCATATACGCCACATTAAAACAATGTTTTCTAATAGGACAATAAATAGGTTTTCTACGACTACTTTAGAATGTAAGCAAATACACACACTTTTCAAACACAGAATGAATACATTCTAACTCTATATACGGTATGAATATTCCGTATCAAGTGTTAGAATGAGCACATGTAGTGCCATCTCTTGTTTATAAAAGTAAAGAAAACTGTAGCAAAATAGCAAAAATATATTTATTTTACTATGAAATATTGAATAATTTAATGCAATTTAAATTTTTGCGTTAAAATTACATAAGTTTTTCTTTATATTTGACCATTTTTTTATCAATTTAGTTTAAAAAAATAAAACTGCTCCATCTATTGTTAAATATTTAAACCTGATATCTGTCACAACAATCTGACATAACCTTCAAAAATTAAATAAAAATCTTTTTTAAGTATTAATTTGATAAAATTATTAAATAACATTAATTGCTTTATTTAAAAATATGTGTTTTGTTGCATTTGCAATGTCGAGTCAAAAAAACATTGTTTTTAACCTGGTCCTCAGTTTAAAGCCATACAGTATTTCATATTTGCAGTCGAAGAAAAAGTATAGACTACAACACGTATGGAATAGTCATTCCGCGCTCGCGGGACCGTCATACTCGCATGCCGGCTCGTATGACAAACTTTCCGCTCTATTCCATACTAGTTATGGAATATACTATTTTAAAACCTTAACATGTTTATGAGTATTTGTATGAAAAACATATGGATAGCAACAAATTTTCTATTATTTTAATGAATTTTTACGCTAAGCTTTAATTAAGAAAACAGCTTAAAGAAAAAAGCAGTCTCACAATTTTTTTATTCCTCCCAAAAGGTTATAACCTCGCTATAGAAAAGACGCAAGTTCTCATTGCCCAGTCTGGATGCCTACAAAGCGTGTCTGCTTTAAATTTCCTAAATGCGGAGAATAGACTTCTTAAAGCAGGCCACTCATTTGGGAGCATTTTGGGCAACATGTTGGCGAACGAAATTGTCGTCAAAAAGTTGCCAAATGTGTGTGTTGGTTCGTCAACAGGCTGCTATGTTGCAGGCTCCTAGGGCGAGATCGAAAAGCCATTCTTTTACACATACTCTTCTTTTCTTTCTCTTATTTTCTGTGCCTATTGTCAAGCCTATTGCAATTGCCACATTTTTTGCTTTGACAGCACTTTCATATTAACCCACTCGTTTACGTTGTGTTTTGTTAACTGAAGTTGCCCAACATGATTTCTGATATGTGAGCTCGGTGGGGTTTGTTGACAAGCATGTTGACGAGCATGTTGCCCAACATGCTCCCTAGTGAGTGGCCTGCTTAACATTTTTTGCGAAACATGTTCAGCTGGACTATGTTTTAATAAAAACATTTTTTTTTTCTCTTAACTTTCTTGTCTAGTTTCCGGAAATTAGGAATTCCTTCTTTCGTTTTTTAAAACAAAGTTAATTAAGTTAAAAGTTTATTTTTATATTAAAAACATGCCCGAATGCTTATCAGTTAGATTATTTTTAATATTTTTGTGGTAATATAGAAGTAAAGTACCTTCATATTTTATGTTTTTACAAAATTTGATTATGTTGCGCATTGAAGTATTAAGTACAATTTAATTTAAACATTTTAACCAAAACGTTAAACTTTCTAAGGCTAATTATTTTATACTTCACTAAAATTTGTGTTTATTTTGTTTATGTACCAACTGATTTTATTCTGCATTTTATGTAGAAATTTAAACGAGCTGTTGCCCTTTCTAGAAAAATTATTATTTTGCAGAGTTATCAAATTTATTAATTTTGAAAATTCTATATTGCATTAAATTTTCCGCAATGTTTAATTAATCCAGCCTAATACATATAATAGCTTACTTTTAAATTTAGTAAGGCGTTAAGAAATCTAAAGATTTTAATATAACTGTAGATTATTTTGTTGTGGAAATTTTAGAGCTTTCCTGTTTATTATTTTGGTTAATTTAGTTTTATAGCAAAACTTTTAGAGGTATAGTTCTGTTAAGGGCTTTAGAAAATTGAAATGTACATTTGATAAATTTGGATATTTGTGAAAACTTTTAATGGAAATTCAGTCACGTATAATTTGTAGATATAAAAGTTTTTTTTTTATGTAACTTATCTGTGACATGACAGATTGAAATGTTCGCACTGCATAAAATAGGATACGACTCATCTCTTTTTAAAAATGCCTAAAATGCTTAAAAGCATTTCAGACCTGCATGCAAAAAAATGCAATCATTTTTTTTTAGATTGGATTGGATTGGATTGTATTGGACTTGATCTAAAATTCGAAAAATAAAAGATCGCAATATTGCACAAAATATTAAACTCTATTAAACTCTTAGAAGAGCCAGTGGTGTACCTGCAGTTGAGTAAAAATTAAACATAAAAAAATAATCTCTTTTTGGGATGCCACTGGCTTTTAAAATTAAGATTTAATTAATTTTATTTATTTCATGTTCGATTTAAAAATCTTGTTTCTTTTGCGAGTTAAAAGATCCAATTAATATTTTTTTTGTTAAGCTCTAGCACAAAAATTATAAGACTTGCGTGCCATATATGGGACAATCTGCGGGAAGATTTCCTCACCGTTTTATATGGAAAATTTTCCATATACCGGGTGTATTTAAATCCACTACTGCCATTTAACCCCTTCCCCTCCAGGTGCGCCTAGGCGGTTTTTCGAAGTATAGGTTTTTTAATTTTTTTTTGAAAAAATTAATATCAGAAAGGTATACTCTAGAATAAAAGTAATATTTATATTTTTACCCCAAATATGTAATAATGAGCATAAATTTGTTTAACAATTTTGAGTATTTACCAGAATATCCACCCTTGGATATAATGTATATACCAAAATATCCACCCTTGGATATAATGTGTATTCCAAAATAACCATAACTGGATGTTATTAAAACTTTATCAAAACTTCACAGGATTCATAAATAAAAGTATATACTGTCTGAGTTTTCCAATTGTCACCTGTAAAGAATGCGAGGAATGCAAACCAGCCTATAGAACACTATGAGCCCTATAAGGGTTAATATCCCATATACGAATATCCAACTGTGGATATTGTGGTGTATTTAGCTATACCCAAAAATATCCATACCTGGATATCATGGAGGGGAAAGGAACAAAGGTATATAGCCGTGAAGGGACATTTGAGCTCCTACAAAGCCCTAAATAAAAGTAATATGTTTAATACCACTAAAACCCATGCGCCCTTATCCCGTATACGAATATCCTATTGTGAATATTGTGGTATATTCTGCTATACCTAAGGATATCCATACGTGGATACAATGGAGCAGAAGGGGTTAAAATATCAGCCCGTGTGCAGTTACTGCAATTTCAATATAGGAATTCCTTGGAACGGGAGCCTTCTTCGATTAAATTACCGCGAAAACAATTATCGCGAAAATATTTCGTCGAAAAAATTAACGCGAAATGTTTTTTTCCGCGCAAAGGATTAACAGCGATAAAAATTTAACGCGAAAAAATATTAAAGCGAAATAAAAATAGCGAAAACTATTACCACGAAAAGTTTAAATAGCGAAATGCAATTACCGCGAAAAATATATAGCGAAAGTAATAGCCGCGAAAATATTTAACGCGCAAACCAAATTCCGAGTCTAATTTTAAATTATAAAAATACGTTATTTTTTATAATACTTTTTCGTTAGCTACGCCAAGTTTAATATATTATATTACCAATTTGTTTAATTAAGTTTAATAATTGCAGAATTAACAAAATTTTAATATAACTAAAATGTTTGGTTTGGTTTTTAAACATATATGTAAGTAAAATTATAATTATATTACTAATAAATATAATATAATATAATACATAACTAATTTCTTTATATTGTTGTTATAATTTTAGTATTTTAAAAACCATAAACATGATTAAATTGTTTGGTTTAGTTTGTTTGGTTTTTTTTTTTGATAAAAAATAAAAACAAAACTATGATTATAAAATAAGCGTTTCATTCAAAAAATTATAATATATATTTTAAGGTTATTTTTTTTAATTGAAATTTAGGCGCGATTATCATATTGCGCGGCGAAAGTATGTGCGATTATATTATTATACGACGTAAAAGTATTCGCGATTTTTATTGTCGCGATAATAGTTCCCGCGGTAAATGTTTTCGCGGTAATAATTTTTCGCTGTAATTACTTTTTCGCTGTGAAATATTTCGCGATTAAATCATTGCGCGGTAAATGTTTTCGCGGTAAAAGTTTCGCGGTAAATTTTTAGGTCGAGAGCTTTGAAGGGTATAGTAATACCAAAGTATGTATAATTTCCAAAAAGTATAATAAAATTGCATTTCTTAAGTATTTGTGAAATAAAAACGTTTATCAATAAAAGCAAATGTTCGTGGCAGTAGCTTTAATGTAAGCTGACCTAGAATCTTTGACTTTATCCTATTATAGAGAAATCCCTAACTGTTTTCATTAGGATTTAAACGAGTTAAAAAACTATCTAAAACACTTGACCAGCCATTTTTTAGCATTTAAATGTCCTAAATGCAGTTATTTCCATAAAACGGTAGAATAATTTAGCTTTCTTATTAAATTCAATAACCTGCATTGCTTCTTATTTTTTTAAGTTTTTTTTTCGCCAAGCTTTATATGGGTAAAACATTGTTTTTCAATTTATTTTTTTGGACAAAACTGTTTAAGTCAAAGTCTTGTTTTCATATTATGTTCGTAATTCCCTAGTTATCCTACTAATGTAACGCACCAAATTAGTATAATGTTTCTATGGCATTGGAAATACACTGAGCTTATGATGCCAACTTAAGTCAAAACAGCACTGTCCACAGTTTTTGCTTTTGTTTTCGTTTTGTAACTATGTCGGTGAGATACAAGCCTTGCTGTTGACTTTCAACCAATGTTTGGAATTGTTCGGTATACCGCTAAACACGTTTTTAAATTCTTAATTACTACAGACACGAAAGTTTTGATTTATTTGTTTATGTTGTAATAATTTCTAATAGTTTAAATCCATAGTCTAAATTAACCTTATTGTATTAACATCATAAACTTTTTTTAGAGTCAAATCACAGCTACACGAATTGACATCATCACAAAATATATTCAGTATCTAGAGTTGTATTTTTCATTAGGATAATTTGACATTAAAATAATAATATAATATAAATGTTTTTTTATAGAAATATTATATATTTAAAAGCATATCATGTTTGTAAAAAAATCAATCCTGATGTCACGGTGCATAAATTAAATAGCACTCTGTAAAGTAATTGAACCCTATTTATTAAGACTTAATAAGTAATAAATAGGATTCGAAATTTTAAGGGGTAATTCTACATCATAAAGTATGACAAAAAGTTCCTATAAACATAAAAAATGCGTCGTAAGGGAGCTAAGCTCCTTTGAAAGTAAGGTGTATACAACGAGGTTTTGCACGTAAACTAGTAAAAAGGTCCATCTTCACAGTGGTCCCAGAATAAAAGAAAGTGACAAAAGTCTGCTTTTTTGCATAGTTATTTTTTGCACCGCTGATTAAGAAAAAAAAATAGTGAAAAAATAGAATTATTCTTGCGTTAAGGTGGTGCAAAACTTTTCAAAAAAGTCCGATTATGCTGCATTTGGTTTTTGTTTAGCTTAATGCGGACCAATACCCAAAAACCTAAAACTCAAAATTTCGGAATAAATATGGCAAATTTATTTTTTAAATTTTTTTCAAAATTAACAAAATTATGGCATAAAATAAAAAATTATGAATTATGAATTCTTGTATGGGTTATTTTCCTTAAATAATAAAAAAAACAGGAAGCTAAAAATGCATGAATTTTTTTCAGGAATTACTAGTACATATAAAGAAAATAACCCATACAAATATTGGCTGAAGTTTTCATAATTGTTTTATGCCATATTTTTGTTAATTTTTGCAAAATTTAAAAAATAAATCGGACATATTTATTCCGCCATTTAAAATTTTAAGTTTTTGGGTATTGGTCCATTTCTTTGTATATCCGTAATTATTTTAAGCTAATTTTGTTTAATATATGAATAGAATAGAAAAATTTCTCATATTTTGCCAAATTTTTAATATATATATTTTTTTAAATTAAATTAAAAAAAAACGGGCAGGTAAAAAATCATGAATTATTTACAGTGATTACTCGTACATATAAGGAAAATAACCCATAAAAATGGGCTGAAGTTTTCATAATTTTTTGTTTTATGCCATATTTTTGTTAATTTTGACACAATTTATAAAATAAATCTGATATTTTTTCCACCATTTTGAATTTTAGGTTTTCAGATATTGATCCGTATTAATACTACTAAAAGAAGCCTTTATGCCAAATTTCATCTAAATCGGAAATTTTTCAAAAAGTTTGAACCACCCTAATGTCGCAGGGGTGTCCCTAAAAGTCCAAAGTTTCTTTTGTGTAACTTTTTTGTAATTTTATTTGTTTAATATGATTCCTCAGCTCAAAATATGTAAAAAAAGTAGTTGTTGTAATACTGTAGGTATAACAATTTTCGAGAAAAATTTATTTGAATGTAAAACTTCACGGTTCGAGAACGAAAAATTAAATACTAAAATGTCATAAACCAAAATTTCAACTATGCTGGGTTATTCTATACCAAAAACCAAGAAAAAGTTTCTATACATGTAGGTCGAAAAATAGCTTTAAAACCTACTACTAATGGCCCTTTAAAAATGGTTTTTTTTGGCCTTTTTAAGAGACTAGTATAGACTATAATAGCTCCCTTAGGATTGATTTTTGGAAGTACCTGTCTTGCCCATGTATATTTATAGTATCACACGCAATTGCGGTACCGCGGCGGCACCGCGCGGCAAAAAAACGCATGTGTGTACCGGGCCTTAGACATTGTTTATAGGAACATTTTGCCATATTTTGTGATGTAGAATCGCTCCTTAAAATTTCAGTTCCTATTTCAAGTATACAGTGTATAATAGAATGCGTAGCATTACATATCTTTACGGCTTGTTTAGATTTTATTAATTGACTTCAGTCCGAGTAGCTGTGAATTTGACTCTACACTGTAAAAAGTGATAGTAAATTTAAAGCAGTTATCCTTGTGAGGAAATACTGAATTATACTATCTCATATAATCAAATTTACAAAAAACTGTAATAATGCTTTTTCATGTTATTTGTAAATTTTAAGTTAAAACACAGGTTAGGTTGTAATTTCCCTTGAAAAATACAGGAACTGCTTGTGACAATAGGTCGAAATCACAGTTAACGTTAAAAAACGCAGAACAACTGTAAAAAAAGCTGTAAAAATACGAGCCTAATAAAAGCTTTAAATTTACTTTAAAAATTAAGGTATTTTTACAATCGCTATTTAAAAATACAGTTAGGCTTTAAATTTACTATAACAATTGCTGGCAATAAATCGCCTACAATAATTGATGGACATGTTTTTAGAGTGTAGTTTAACGATAATACTTTGAATTTCAGAGCCGTTTCGACGAGAATGGTTGCAGGAATGTGGTGGTTTTTCACTTTAATCATGATATCATCGTACACTGCGAACTTGGCAGCGTTTCTCACCGTCGAACGAATGGATTCGCCAATCGAAAGTGCAGATGATCTTGCCAAACAGACGAAGATAAAGTATGGTGCTCTTAAAGGGGGATCTACAGCTGGATTTTTTAGGGTAAACATCTGTTTTTTTTATGTATATTTTTTTATTTTTAAAGTTCCTTGTGTATGTAGTCTCGAAACTCTGCTAAAGAGACGGCATAATTTTCTTTAAAAAGTAATTTTAGATATGCCAACTTAATCATTTTATCAACTTGTTTTTCAAAAATAGGCCATTTAAAACAGCAAAATGAAAAAAAAAAAACTAGCAGTTTTGCTCAATTGAAGAAATTAAACTTTTTCGTGTTTCCTGTAAAAAATATTTGGTTGTATGTGTCCTTTTCGGAATTGCAAGTTCAATTTGCCTTGACTGTAAATACCAAACTCTCAACCCAACGGCTAAAGCATTGTAAGGCCGATGAAAGGCAAAATACCCCATCGTAATTAATCAACCTATACATAATATGAGGAGGTGAATTTCAAAACGCAGTTTTTGACTTTGTGACATAGCAGCTTGTCACTTAGTAAACAATACAATTTGATTGTCAAATAATTGACAAGCTGCTATGTCACAAAGTCAAAACTGCGTTTTAAAATTCACCTCCACATATATCTTTAAAGGTTACTATTGAAACCTAAAACTCTCGAGCTTATAAGGAGTAAAAGGATTATGAAATTACGAAAAGAAAAGCTTTTTTCAGCATGAATAGGATAAACTTTAAAGTTTTTAAACAATTAACAATTTTTTATAAATGTTTGACTAAAAAATAAACATAAAAATGAGTTTATTCTGGGAAAAATAAATAAATTTCATTTTCACCTTTCCTGTTAATAAAATGGAAAATATTTTTAAAACCATTTCAAGAACAGACATGCAGAAATTGAAACTGCTTTAGCTTTTACTGAGTTTGTGAAAACAAAATACCAGAAGACTGATGAAATTGTAGCTTTCCAGCTGTTAATATAATTTTATCCTGCTATTATAATAAACTGACTTCAATTTCAGGACTCCAACTTTTCCACGTACCAAAGAATGTGGGCGTTCATGGAGTCGCAAAAACCATCAGTTTTCGCCAGCTCCAACATCGAAGGAGTCGAACAGGTCGTTAAGGGAAAAGGCAGTTACGCTTACCTCATGGAGTCGACATCGATCGAGTATGTGATAGAGAGAAACTGCGAACTGACACAAGTGGGCGGCATGTTGGATTCTAAAGGATACGGAATTGCTATGCCACCAAGTAAGTCGTTTTTAAGGATCTAAATTATTGCAGAGACGTCACTTTAAATTTAAAGTTATTCTATCTAAGATCCTCGTAGAATATATCTGAGTTAATACTCATTTGTTTCTTGTTTGGATGGTGGAATAAATAGAATTCCCTATTTAAGGTTGCTATCTTGTTTAAAATTTATTGTCAATATTGTCAATTGTCAGAGATTTTTTAGCGAGTTAAAATAATACAGTTCATAATTTTATTTAAAAAATACAATTTAAGAATAATTTTAGGTAGTAGATGGTTGGATTAGGGTTATTTATATTAAAAAACGTTTTTTTACTAAAACTGCCGACGTTTCGTTGGCTTTATTCCAACTTCTTCAAAAGGCACAAGTAAGTTACGTTTTCTTCGTTAAAATATAAGAATTAAGGATTGAAATAATAAATATATAATACATAATGGGTATTCGAAATACAAGAAAATAAACAAACATGTAGATAAGAAATTTCAAGTCGTGTACCAGTGATATACAAACGTATACGTTTGTATATCACTGGTACACGACTTGAAATTTCTTAACGTATACGTTTGTATACTTTTGTATATCACTGGTACACGACTTGAAATTTCTTATCTACATGTTTGTTTATTTTCTTGTATTTCGAATACCCATTATGTATTATATATTTATTATTTCAATCCTTAATTCTTATATTTTAACGAAGAAAACGTAACCTACTTGTGCCTTTTGAAGAAGTTGGAATAAAGCCAACGAAACGTCGGCAGTGTTAGTAAAAAAACGTTTTTTAATATAAATAACCCTAATCCAACCATCTACTATCTAATATTATTGTTGGGTTACCAAACCAAGCTTAAAAATAATTTTAGGTATCACCAGCTCAGGTAATGTAAAATCTTATTTTAATAGCGTATTATGGTTAAAAAACTTTTATTATAATTTTTAACAAAATTTCACTTAAAAAAAAATATAATTTTTATATTTATTTGTAAAACTTACACTAGGCAACAAATAGCAACTTTTTTTTTGCCCTGATCGGAAAGTAAATTTTTCTTACTAATTCGAGGGCGTAGAATCCGAATCTGACCTTAGAAAAATTCTAGCACCTAAAATTTTTGAGATATAAGTTCAGGTAATAATGACGTTTTTTTTTCAAAATCTTTAAAAAAAAAGAGTAGAATTTTGAAAATTTTAGTGTATATTAAAAAAAATACGAGGAATTCAAAAATCTATATGTCAAGAACCTACTGTCAGAGTAAGTGCGGGAAAAAAAATAAAAAGGTTAAAATGAAAGTGCAGAGTTTACTTAATTGCTCATTTGTGGCAAAACTATCAAATTTTTTTAAAAACTTTATAGAACTTAATTTGTAGATTATAAAATTCTTTACAAAAATATTTATACAAATATTTTTTTATTTTGCTTAGTTTGTTCCTAAAAAGTAAATAAATGAAAATGATATAAAATTAAAGTACACAGTGTAAACTTTTTTCCCGAGCCCAAAAAATACATTTTTCTTATCAATTTAAAGGCGCAGAATCCAAATTTGACCTTAAAAAAAATTCAGCACGTCTTATTTTTTAAATTTTAGTACATGCAATTATGCCAATTTAAAAATAATTTATAAAACAAAATATTGTGTATTTTTTTTTTGTTTTTTAATGGTTCTACATCATAAAAATGTTACTTTATTACATAAGAACCATAATACGTAACATTCTTTTATTTCATTTTTGACCCCCTCCCAGGTAGCAAAATAACATGACATTCACGTGAAAGTCACGTTAATATGTGACATGTGATGTTAAGATTGTAGTCTCATTTAACAAGAATGTAGCATGGTGGGGATGTCCTAAGTCGGCCCCTAATAACATCACACAATGACATCCCGAAAATAACGTGTTTGTGACATCATAAATCCACATTCCTGTTATATCTAATATCTTATGGATGCCGTTACTGGTACTTTAATATTTAAATAATATTCTAGGATATTAGCTTTTTCTAAATTAAAACCATTAAAAACGCTATAACCCTATTAAAAATCGGATTTAAAATCAATCAGTAATTGAAACAATCACAGATTGAAACAGATAGATTCTAAATACGAAATTGTAGATTAAGCGGAGAATATATTCCTTTAATCCGTGTCCGTGGTCTTGAGAAGCCCGGCAGAGCCCCCTATCCATTGGAAATCGTATAATGTGTATACAATTTCCTTATAATAATTTACTCTATCAACATCATCTTATATCGATTTTTTTGCTTCGAACGTCGGTGAGAAGCAAAATAACATGACATTCACGTGAAAGCCACGTTAATATGTGACATGCGATATATTCACAGCGTTGCTAAATATTTGTTATTAAATAACATGGTTGTCAAGTCACACGTGTTACGTTGCAAATGTGATGTTAAATACATGTTATTTTTCAATATTATGTGATGTTATGATTTAGTTTAAAAAGACACCCAAAAGTGATGTTAATTTCTTGTAATATAACATCCCTTGCTACCTGGGCTAGTAATGATTTTTGACAATTTTTAGCATGGGTACGTGGCGATTAGCTTGTCCCCTTATGCACCCTTCTTCTTACCCTCCACCCCTACTTAGTTTTGTCACATTATCCATTTTTTTTTAATATATTTTTTTTTCATAATATCCCTATTTATTCTACCTATGAATTTAAAGTTTCTATGTTTTAAATTGGGTATTTTTTAACTAATATTGAGTCGCCGAATCCAAATTTGTCCTTGGAATATATTTGTATCCCATGATTTTAGAACAAAAGAGGGATAAAATAATGATTTTTTAACATTTTTATCTTATTTTTCTCAGAAAACTTAGGTAATAGAAATATTCTGAGGCCAGATTTGGTTTCAGCGACCCAAAATTAATTAAAAAACATATGACTCCAATCGGGGCAAGAAACCGTGTTGCCTAGTGTTATCAAAAGCGCAATGCGTAATAAAAGTATTACTAAAAGTCATTTTTAAACCACTAATCATAGCTGCCTTGATCCCATTTTTTACTCAGATAGATTCTGCGACGAGTTTAGCGGTTTATCCTTTTTCGAAAATCTGCTCCTGCCTCCTCCCCATTTTTCAAAATTTCGATATTTTTCTTTGTCCTCTAGTTCCGACTTGGGTCTTTTATAAAATCCACCTGGTACAACTTTTAGTAGGTATGTCATCATGAGTACTACCAGGAAACGTATTCTTCAAAACTGGTAAGAGAACGACTGATAGAACGAGCCTTAGATTGTGATCGTACTCTATTGGTTTCAACACTATGCGTTATATTTTAAGGGTTGTTCTGTCAGTCGTTCTACTTCCTGAAATTCAAGAATACGTCTCCAGGAGTCTATCCCACTCGCTTTGTGACCTTGCACCAATGTTAGTAGATTTTTATTTCTACGGGCGTTAAAAACTGTAGTCTTTTTGTTGATACACGGAAAAAAAAATTATAGCTAGGAGCGCTATAACACACATACCAAGCAAATTATAATCGCTTATTATATAAATACAAGGCTTTCTCTTACAATTATGGCAGTCAGTGTAAAAATTTATATGAAATACTTTAATTGTTTAGTGAATAATAAAATATAACAAATAGTATGGCATTTATAGGTTAAATAGATTTAATTATTGTCCGTGCTAATAATTTTTATAATATAATAAAATTTCTGTAAATTTATAATAGTGCCTGTAATAAATATAATCGTGTCTGTAATATATATAATCGTTTCCAATTTATTTTTAACATTATTAGTTATTGTGTCCCTTATAATCTATAGCTTAAATCACTATAATTTGCCACTGTTACCAAATATCTTATAATGTATAGCGCAGAGCCCACTAATTTCTTTCCGTGTAGTTCTAGTTTTTTAGGTTTTAATTGTTGACTATTAACAGTGAACAGTTTAAAATGTTAAAAAAAGAACTATCAATAAAAATAGTGCAGTTATTTATGCCCGTAGGAATAAAAATTTACTAACAGTGGTCACACTGCCTGGTGCTTTGCAAGTTATCTCCGAGCTGATGCCACTAATTTTAAGGGGTGCAGCCTTAAACCGTCCATTAATGTTTCTATTTTTATTAATAATAATCATACACTTTATTAATCAAGTTCTGTGAAAACCATTAAATGAATAGGGGGTCGTGTGATACATCATTTTAAAGCAAATAAAATTCTCTCGGACTGTATATTTTTTATTTTTTTAAACAAAACCTTAAAAAAATGATTTTTTTATTTTTTGTGCTAAAAATTGCGATTTTTATTTATTTTTTTTTGTAAATTTTTATTTATGTCAATTGAAATTAGTTTAAAAGTATAATTTATGTTTTGCATCATGAAATTAGTAATTTTTAAAAAACTGTTTGATTTTTTAGAGAAATATTGATAAAAATACCCATTTTCAACCCTATTTTAAACCCAAAAACAAAGGTCTAAAAAATTAAAAAATATATAGTTAAATGGAGAATTTTATAAGCTTTAAAATGATGTATCACACGACCCCGCTCTCCATTTAAAAACATGTCCCTCTATGGCTCCCTGTCCACATTTCAAGAGCTGCAAGTATCAAATATATGCTAAAAGATAGTTTAAGTTGTCTTATTTAAGATGGTTTTCTCAGAACTTGATTATCTGTTTTAGTTTACGAGAATATCGCTGGGTAAATAGATTTGGGACACCCGGTATGTCTAAGAAGAGGTTGAAAATGTGCTCCAAAATTTCGGTTTTTATTTAATAACTAACTTAGTTAAAATAAGGATTTCTTTGAGATGTAGTAGAGAAGGGTCTCTACTACATCTCTATATTCAATTACATTAAATGTTTAATGATACATAGGGATATATCATTAAACGTTTAATATCATTGAATATAGGGTCCGTAAGATATAGCAACTTGGTTTTGCATGTGATCTATCGTTAACCTTACCTACCATCGCCATGCATCTTATCTAATTTTTATGTACTTATTTTAAACAGAGGCATGCGTAACGGTGGGTCTTTTCACATTTTTGCCCCAAACCTTTTTCTTTGTAAGCTTTGTAAGAGATTACTGCATCCAAGACTTATGCATCCCAAAACTCCGGTGTGTAGTCAATAACTACTAGTCATCTGTATCACTGTATGATGTACGACAAATTTTTATTGACTTTTTCTTACAAATAAAAGGAGTGTAAAAAACGCCGAAATTTAATTATGGCTGATTTTCAGATTCGCCCTTTAGGACCGCAATCAGCGGCGCCATTCTGAAACTTCAAGAGGAAGGAAAATTGCACATATTAAAAACAAGATGGTGGAAAGAAAAACGTGGTGGAGGTGCTTGCAGGGTGAGTATTAATCAATTTATTTTATTTTAGTCAAACTTCACGTGTGATAAAATGGTTTATTACTGCAGTTTCGTTAACTATTTACGTTAACATCATCAGATACTATTAATATTATTAAAACATTTTAAAAGCTATAATTTACATTAAAATTAAAAAATTTTAAACAATTTAAAACATAAAAATTGTAATAAACAAATTAAAAATGACATTGGAATCTCTAATTGTACTGTACCTTTACCAGACTAGTTAGGAAACTAACACTTTCATCACTCAAAACTCTATAAGCTAACTTTTCTGACAGTTCCAGATAAATAAATAAATTTGGTTTGGTGTTTTTTTTTTTATGGGAGGCGTTGGTTTACCTTAATAATGGTTTGATTTGGTAGTTTGCTGGTTTGCTGTTTTTTTTTTAATGGGAGGCATTTTTCAGACACGATATTTCACGATATTAAGTAGTAGTAGTAGTAGTAGTAAATTTTTGGGTTGGCCAAAGCCGGACAACTAGGCCATTTCTGGCCCTTTTTGTCACCCCAGGCAATCCCATTTCACGATATTAAAAAAAGGTGACACGTCGATGATCTCCAATTATCGTCCTATAACCATTCTTTCGAATTTTTCTAAAATATTTGAGATGGCATTGAATGGTCACATCTACGCGTCTGTTAAAAATGTAATATCTGAAAAACAACACGGTTTTATGGAAAAACTCTCCACAGTTACTAATCTTACTGAGTTCTCGCATTTTATTTCTAGTACTGTGGGCAACAAAGGACAAGCAGATGTATACAGATTTCATGAAGGCTTTTGATCGTATTAAAGTCCAAACTTTTTATATCTCATTTGAGTGAAAGGTTCCTCTATGTTTTTTACAACGGTTTTATGTCTTTTCTGTTTTTAGCTAAGTCAGGAGTTCCTCAAGGCTCTAATCTTGGTCCCTTACTTTTTTTATTATTTATTAATGACCTTGGAAAATGCATAGAGTGCCTGCACTTGTTCTTTGCTGATGATTTAAAGTTATTTCTGGAGATCATTGATAATGTTGATTGTGAGAGACTTCAGGCAGTCCGTGATTTAGTGCAGGAGTGGTGTAATGTAAACAGTTTAGACCTAAATGTATCTAAGTGTAAAGTCGTTACATTCACGCGAAAACAGCAGCCCTTTGTCTTTAATTATACCGTAAATGGTTCTCCTCTGGAAAGACTTTACTCTATTAAAGACTTAGGTGTTACTTTTACCAAAGATTTTTCCTTTAAAGAGCACATTGATAATATAACTTCGGCTTCAATGAGGACATATGGGTTTATTGTGAGAAACTGCAGGGGCTTTAATAATGAACTTGCTCTCAAAACTTTGTATAATTCTTTTATACGTTCCAAATTAGAATATTGTAGTATCATCTGGTCTCCTCATTACGAAACACATAAACAACAGTTAGAGAAGGTTCAGAAAAAGTTTTTAAAGTTATTATATCTTAAATCTTCAGGTATTTACCTGAGTAGAGCCTATGATTATAATGTTTTGTTGTCACAATTTGACTTTGTATCTCTTGAACAGCGTAGAATCTTTTCTAGTGTTAAGTTCTTGTATTTTCTACTTAATGGTAAAATCGACTCGCCCTTCATTTTATTTAATCTTAACTTTTATGTACCCCGAAATCATACAAGAACATACCTTACATTTTATAACCGTAATGCAAGAACCAATATTATCCGTAGTAATTCTATTTATAATATGATGCATTATGTTAATACGTACTGTAATAGTTGTGACCTTCACTTCAACACTATTAATTACTTAATTGATTGTATTACTATGGCCCGTTGGCCAAATAATTATTTTTTTTTATATATATATAGATAATGTAACCTAACTTTTTATTTAGGTTTAGTTTTAGGTTATTTAATTTATTATAGCATATATTTTCTCTTTGTTTTCTATTATATATTGTCCTGTAAATGGTTTTCTGTTGGGCAATAAATATATATTATTATAATGTAGAAGGTGATATATTTTAAGAATCAAATAGGATTATATTTAGGCTAAATAATTTAGCTTTAGCTAATTAAATGAATATTCCGCAATTTTTTTTACGAAAATACTATTAAAAGCGAGTACTTTTATCCAATTAAAAAAAAACTGTTAGCTCGCAAAGAAAAAAGTAGATATTTTTGTAAAATTCTGCAAAAGAATGTTACATAACCTTAAAATAAATTTTGGCATACGTCAAAATAAAAATAAAAAATCAGTGCGCATGCGCTGGATTCTTCTCATTACTGCGGTGAGTGAATCGTTTAAATTATATGCCGCTATATTATTTACTAGTTTAACAAAGTTGTGTGTAATGAAACATGAAATCGATAGATTTATTAAAACGGTTTTGCTAAAACCACAAAGCGGAAAATATTTATTAAACTTTATTATAAATTAAAACGAGGGCGAAAACGATTTATTTTGCCAAGTTTTCGATAAAATCACTAAAATTTTAACCTGTACAGGCAAAAAACAGATAACTAAAAAAATCTCATATAAGAAAGAAACAAATTTCCTTATCGGCAGTAGCCGAACATGTACATGAAACAGGTCATAAAATCAATTTGTCTGAAACAAAACAAATATTAACAGAAAACAGAAAAATGCCAAGGAAGATACGGGAATCGATAGAAATCATCAAGCATCCTAACAATATCAATCGGGACACTGGTTACCACTTACCTGCAATATGGAAGTCTTTGATAGGAAAAAGCTCGTCACGGGTGAATAACCACAACTCGTCATAAATAGTGACACAAGTTGATTCGAAACTTAGTTTCAGATTAATCCCTGAAGATGTCTCTAGTAGTAAGAGACGAAACGTCGGAAAGTGAAAATCCATTAACACGGTCTAAACCCGAAAGTGAAAGTTCTTTATATCTTAATGGCCGTGAAAGCTTAAAATCTAAAATCTCATCAGCTCATTTTTTTTCAAATCATAAAAGCCAACAGGCCTCAATTATTTTTTTTCAACTGACTACACCCCACATCTGCCGAAATTTTTTAAAAATCATTAATAGGTTTTATCAAGGGAGGCATTAAAATCGTAAATTTTACAACATCTTATCATTCTGACAAGAGATTTTAAAAGTTGGATTAAACTTTTGACAAAAACCGTCTAGGGTAAAATACAGTAAGTACTATATTTTTTTTTACTATTTAAATAATTCTTATAATACTTTATAATTAAAAAAGTTATGTAAATTAGGTTGTTTTATTTATTTTTTTTTGATAAATTTTATTCCACTAATTAAATTTTTAGAAAAAAAATAATCGAAGCGGATACTGTGTTTTGATTTGATTTGTTTTAAATTTGACAAATAAATAACCTTACTTTAAAAATTCATTCTTTCTTGTCAAACAAAATCAAACTATATTGTAAAATTAACGATTCCAATTCACCTTGATAAAACCTATTAATGCTTTTTAAATAATTTCGGCAGACATTGCCAACTACCGCATTACTTACAATTTCAATATGTAGTTGGCAACTACTAAAAAGCATAAAATACCAACGTTTTCAACATTTTTTGACCGACCGACAACTAGCAACAACTACCAATAATGACCATCTGCTTACGGAATGTGCTAGGTATACCGTAAGAGTTTTCTGTGCGATATAACTAACATTCTAAGAAAGTCGTAGAAAAATGCTTTATGACGGACAGACTTGAGTATTTTCTGCTTTACAGTTAAGATTTTAAAAGATTTTTTTACTTTTTAATGTAAATAAATATTCGGAAGAAAAAAAATAGTATACGAGTACACTGCAAAAAATATTTATGTGGTTACCCCTAATTCTATATAAAACAGTATAATATTTAACCTTAGGAGGGCGGGGATGGTAGAAATTTCTACCACCTTGCGCACATAATTATGTTTTATTAGGCAAAATTTGTCGTGTTAAATAATAATAATAATAATAATATATTTTTATTGCCCAACAGTAAATACAAACAGGACATTCATAAAATACAATAAAGTTAACTTATAAAACTAATAATACATTTTAAATTAGAAAAATTTATATCACAAAGACCTAAAATATTATTAAAATTAAGGAAAAAATAGTAAAAAAAATCCTAAAGCAACCCTTGAAAATACAATCTCAAGGTCAAATTATTTTTTTTTCTCTATTTTAGCCTCAAAGTATACCCATGTTTTTTGGTACGCTGAGTACAAAAAAATATAGTGAAAAAAATGTTGAAGGTTCCCTTGACCTGGGAACCTTGAGATTCAAGGGGACTCAAGGAAATAAAGCACCCCAACGTGAGAGGCAAGGGGACTCACGAAAATCAAGCACCCCAAAGAGATCGTTATTTCGCGTTATTTCGCGTTATTTCGCGTTATTCCACGTCGTCGATTTTAGGTTACGCTAGGAGCAAAAGTAGGACTTAGCGGAAGTAGTGGCTTTAGGTAAATAACGATTTTAAAGGTCAAGGATACCTCCAGCATTTTCTTCACTATTTTTTTCGTACTCAGCACCCCAAAAAACATGGGTACACCAACTTTGAGGGTAAAACAATTTTGATCTCGAAATAGCAAGGTCATTTTAACCTTGAAATATCAATTTTCAAGTTTAAGGGAACCTCCATAATCTTCTTCACTATTTTTCTTTGTACTCAGCACACCCAAAAACATGAGTATACCAAATTTGAGGCTAAAATTATGAAAAAAAAAATACATTAGCTTTTCCGTTGCGGACGGGGGTGGTAGATATTTCTACCACCTGTCAAGTTGGACATTTGTCTTGAGTAGCTAGTAGCTAGAAAAGCCCCCGGCCCCGATCAAATACCGAATAAAATTCTTAAAATACTCCCCCGGAAAACCATTATGGAAATCGTTAACATTGTTAACGCAATGCTCAGACTGCGCCACTTTCCAAAGCCCTGGAAAAACGCAGACGTAATAGTAATCAAAAAACCCGGACAAAATCCAACTTTTGCTGAAAGCTACCGCCCCATAAGCCTCCTTTCCTCCCTAGGCAAAATAGCCGAGAAAGTCATTCTAACCAGACTTCAAACTCTAGTTGAAGAACTAAATCTCCTTCCAAACGAGCAATTCGGTTTCCGAAGCAGACACTCCACAGTCCACCAGGTAGCTCGCCTGGTAGACTCTGTAACGGACGGACTAAATAGGCGTGAAGTCGCTGATCCTCCTGGACATCGCAAAAGCCTTCGATAAAGTTTGGCACAAAGGTCTTGTAGCCAAACTCCACTTTCTCGGCCTCCCCCCAGGCATCACCAAACTCATAGCCTCCTTCCTCAAAGGCAGAGATTTTCAGATAAAAATAGGCGACTGTAAGTCCAGCACCCGCCGCATCAAAGCTGGCGTTACACAAGGTTCCCCACTATCCCCCCTTCTGTACAACCTCTTTACGGCAGATATTCCAAAAACACAGGGCACTGAATTAGCCCTGTTTGCCGACGACACCGGCATCCTAGCAAAAGCCAGAAACCCCCAGCGCATCCATATCGCCCTCCAGCGCCAAATGGATGCCCTAATCAAATGGTTCTCCAAATGGAAAATCAAAGTAAACGCCAATAAAACCAAAGGCATTCTAATCTCCAGGATTAGAAGAGGCCCACCCCAACCCATTCAGATAAATGGCCAACCCATTAACTGGGAAAACCATGCCAAATACCTCGGCATTACAATCTCCAAAAACCTGCCTGCAAACTGCCGCCTCTCCAAACTCTACCCCTTAATAGGTAGAAAGAGTCCTCTATCCATTAAAAACAAACTTCTTCTTTACAACCAAACCCTAAAGCCGGTACTTCTCTACGGAGCCCCAGCCTGGAACAAAATCACCCTTAACAAAGCGCTCTCAGCAAAACTTCAGGCCTTCCAAAACAAGGCACTCAGAATATGCCTCGATGCCCCCTGGTTCATGAGGAACAACCAGATACACAGAGATCTCGAAATGCCCCTCCTAAAAACGGAAATCATCCGCTACAGCACGTCTTTTATACAAGACAATTTAGATCACCCAAACCCCCTCATTTCAAACTTTCTAGATTACGACGAATTATGACAGATGCTACTCGCATCAGTGAGCAGAGACTCACTCCCCCCAAATTATGACAGATGCAACTCGCATCAGTGAGCATAGACTCACTGCCCCAACTTTCAATTCAGATCAAGTATTTTTTTAGATAAATGAGCCATAGGCTGCGCCTGTCTCTTAAAGACCCAAACAAACTATTGATGATGAGTAGCTAGTTGAAGATTTATGAAAATTTCGGGGAAAATCGACACTCGATTTGAACTGAAATTTCCCCGCCCTCTAAAGGCTAATATACTGTAATTTTGTAGATAATTTTTACAATTTGTTATCCCTCCAGTAGTGGCGTCACGGCGTCAGGGACCGGGTTCGGTAAAAACATGTGCTATTTTGAAGCGAGAGCTCGTGGAAAACCTGTCACTAATTCCTCGACCATGCGAAGTGTAAACTAAAGTGTCAATTTAGTATTGATTAGTCAAGTATGTGAAGCGTTACAGCGTGACACGGTGTACGAGACCGGGGCTACTACTCGCTTACCACTTTTTGTTTTATATAGTGGAATTTAACTTATGGTAATTTTATACATTTATATATTTTTATTATAATTTTTTTATTGTTTTTAATTAAATAGTATTGTATAGAGGAAATTTTGTTTTTATTTTTATATATTTTTTTAATATTACCAAAGAGAATTAAATTTTAATTTTATACCTAGAATCTTTTTTTTTTGTTAACTATTGACATATATAATAAAGTTACAATAAAAATGAGTTTGACCGTGATAGCCGGCCGAATACGTTCTCTTGTTTATTTGCTGTAAAATTTATCGCTAAAATTCCAAAAGTGCAAGAAATAAATAAATTACAGTGTCTTATTATACGTGCTAAGGTATAAACTTTCAAAAATAGCAATATTCAAAAAATCCAAAATAATATAAAAAACGTGAAAAAGTAAAAAAAAAAATCAAGTGTAAACAAATTTTATCTGTAACTAACTGTTGTATTCGCGCAGCGTTGACATATACAAGCATTGTTGCGTTGCTTATTGTGTACATTTCTACTCTTCCCGGGCTACTATGGCTGAGTTTTCTGAGAAGCAAAAGGACTTTCTAAATTCTATGTTTGGGAAAATGAACCTAAATCTTTCGGAAAAAATGGAAGAAATAAAAGCTGAATTACTGCAGCACCAAAATAATTTTAAAAAAGAAATTCAAAATGTTATGGAATCACACTCACAAAAAATACAGTGCTTAGAAAAGAATAACGAAAAATTGCAGAGCGAAAATCTCTTTCTTCAAAGACGACTAAGAAAAAACAACATAAAAATATTTGGCCTGACTGACTCAAACCAGTCTCTTAACGTAGCAATATTAAACCTCTTTAACACCCAATTAGGCCTTAATTTCACCGATAACGATATTAGCGACGCATATAACATTGGTTCCAAAATACCTGGCAATCAACCTATAATAATCGTAGAATTTACATCTTATCAACGAAAAAACCTGGTTATGCGAAATTGTAGCCGCCTTAGAGGTACAAAAATCTCAATTTCCCATGACGAATGTCCTGAAGATCTTGCAATCACCAAAATTTTAGTAAAACATAAAAAAATGGCTTCAGAGAAGGGCCTTGTCGCCAAAATAAAAGGCAGAAAATTAAAGATTGGGGAGGACTATTACTCGGCTGCAGCTCTGGAAAATCCAGCGACCCCTAGCAGGAATAAAAATCAAAACAGCGATAAAAAGAGACCATTCTCTTTTTCTGATGATGAGTCCCAAATAAACAAAAAACCCAACTCCGAATCTCTAGACTAGCAACGAAGTTTATTTAAAATAATTTTTTGGAACTGTTATGGTTTTTCTAATGTTCTTGATATTATCTCAAGTGATCAATTTTTTTCTAATATCCCAGTCATTGCTGTGTCTGAAACGTGGCTTTTAAACAAAACTAAAAATAGTAATGGAGCCTTAAAAAACTACAATATTTTATCAGTTGAAGCTGTCAAGGAAAAATCGATGGGTAGAGGAAGTGGCGGACTAGCTGTTCTAACAAATAACCAATTTAGTGTCAAACTTTTAGATTCCTGTCCATGGTGGATGTTTTGCTTAGTTTCAAAAAATAACTTTCGGATAATAATCTGCAATCTTTATTTTAAAAAAGCCTTAGACCTAGACACACTGTTAGAATCATTTCAAATATCGCTGCTAAATATACAAGAAACATATCGTGATACTCAAATTGTAATTGGGGGCGATTTTAATTCTCGTGTTGGCGATTTAGGATACATTTCCCCCGAAATACTTGAAGGGACAAATCTAAATAAAATTAGAACCACTGTTGATTCAACCGTCAATACTAGGGGTACAGTTCTTACAAATTTTATGACTGAAAACTCGTTTTCTATCATTAATGGGCGATCATCTTACGATTCTCCAGCTCAATTCACTTTTTGTAGTCATGTTGGCAACTCCGTAATCGACTTCGTTTTTTGCCATAATGATGATTTAAAAGAAATCAAAAACTTTTACGTTTTAAACGAAATTGCAACTAAATCGGATCACTTTCCTATTTGCTTGGAATTACACATAAATTTGTTATTAAGCAAGCGCTCTTTAAACACAAATTCTGATAAAGTTACTTATTTAAAATTCAATCCCCAACTATCGGTCCCATTCCGTACCGCTATGCAGTGGTCCCCCAAAGTAGGAAATCTAACGACAGCAAATGAGTCTTATTTAAATTTAGTTAGTGCAGTTAAGGAAACAGCTACTTCAATTGGTATGGTAAGTACACTGAAAAAAAATAGTTATAACTTTTCTAAACCATGGTTCGATTTTGAATGCGCAAGTTTAAAACGTAATGTAAAATATACCTTGAAATTATGTAAAGAATCAAACTTTAGCCCTGTATTTAATGCGCAATACCTTGCAACAAAAAATCTTTATAAAAAGACTACCGCCCGCAAAAAGAAAAATTTCGAAAAGGACTTAGTTTTGCGTCTTTCTTCAGCCAAAAACCAATCAGAATTTTGGAAACTAATTAAAAAATTTCGACCAATAAACACAAAAACTGATCTGCCAATTTACATTTGGGAACGTTTTTATGATACTATACTACCGGTCAAAATTTTAAACAAAAATAATTTCTTGGGAACATATGATCCTATTTTAGACGAGCCTGTTACAATTTCCGAATATGAAGCAACTTTATCCAAGTGTAAAAATGGCAAATCAGCAGGTATCGACGAAATTTCGTATGAGTTTTTAAAAAGTCTGCCCGAGAATTGGTGCCTTTATCTGTGTAGTATTTTTAATAAGATTTTGTCAGGTGATAATATACCAGAATTATGGGGTGACGTTATTTTAACAATGCTGCACAAGAAGGGACCTACCGAGGATCCAGCTAATTACAGAGGAATTTCTCTTGTAAACTGCACATGCAAACTCTTTACCTCTATTTTGTTAAACCGTCTTACAAATTGGTGCGACGAATTTAACGTTTTACCCGAATGCCAATCAGGTTTCCGGAAAGCGCGGGGCTGTATTGATAATGTATTTGTTTTAAACTCAATCATACAACTGCAATTAAGATTAAAAGGAAGAAAAGTGTACGCAGCATTTATCGATTACAAAAGAGCCTTTGACTCAATAAATCACGTTTTGCTTTGGAAAAAACTGTACGAAATGGGCGTTAGCGTCAATTTTATTAGAATATTAAAAAATTTATATGATTTAGCCACAATAAGGATAAAATCGGGCAATGCGTTTTCAAAAAAATACGGCGTCTCTGCCGGGGTACTTCAGGGAGAATCCCTTAGCCCTCTACTGTTCCTTCTTTTTATCGCCGATCTCGAACTATTTTTTAGGAGCAAGGGTGCACGGGGGCTAAGTATAGATGGTTTGATGGACATTATAGTGCTGTTGTATGCTGATGACCTAGTGATATTGGCCGATTCCGAAGCTGATTTAAAACGCAAGCTTAAAATCCTAGAGGAATACACCCAAATTAACGATCTTACCGTCAACACGGAAAAAACAAAAATCATAAAATTTTCTAGAGGCAACTTCACCATTGACCCCAACGTAACTTTTTTATTTAATGGTAAAAATATTGAAATGATAAATAAATATACATATTTGGGAGTTCCTTTTGTATGCTCTTCATTGTTTTTGGAAATGGCCAACATTACCACTCAAAAAGCAAAGCAGTCTGTTGGCTCAGTTATGAACATAATGGCAAACTCAAAACTTAATTCTTGGGACTCGCGCATACAGCTATACAACAGCATTATAATAAACTCTCTTACGCATTGTATTGCTGTATGGGGTACTAGATATTGCAATGTAATCGAGAGGGCGCAGGTCTGTTTTATCAAGCGACTGCTACTTCTGCCGCGAAATACTCCTGACTATATTCTGCGTTTGGAGTCCGGGCTCCCTAGTCTGTCATATTACGTATTTAAAGCCTGTGTTTCCTGGCTAAAACATTTGCTGTCGTTAGATCAAAACCGCTTTGCTAAAAGGTGCTTTGACCGTCTGCTTCATCTTACAACTTCAAATCCTGATGAAAGATATAACTGGGTTTTACAAGTTAAACGCCTATTTGATTATATTGATGAGGACAACATTTTTAACAACATAAATTTAAGAACTTTTTCTTCCCAAAAAATTAATCATTACCTCATATCATACCGTAACAAATTACATACTGACGACTTACAAAGCTTAACAAACAGCAAATACCCTAATATATATTCTAGCTTTATTATAAATAACCGTGTGTCTAATTACTTAGAAATAAGAATGCCAATATACTTAACTCGTGTTATTGCCCAAACTCGGATGTGTAGCCGCAAAAACTTAAGAATTGCGTTTAATGGCATGGCGTTCACAATAGACTTTTCGGAAACATGTACGATGTGCAACATGGCCAAAATTGAATCATTAGCCCATATTTTATTCGAATGCCCTCTGTACGCTTCTATGAGGCTTTCCCATTTGCCTAGATTGCAGAATATGAAATGCTTTATTGACTGCTTAAATTCTTCCGACTACAAACATCTTAAATCTATCTGTAACTTTTTTATTGAGATCTGCAAACTTAGATCCTTCATAATGAATGAGTAAGGCTCAACTTAACTGTTTAATTCAATTTATATTTTTTTTCTATATCTTACTTTTGTTTTTTATTTATTTATTTATTTATTTTAGAATTATTTGTACTTATTTATTTTGTACTTTTTTTTTAACATTTAAGTGTTTCATGTATTTATTTTTATAGTCAAGGTCAAACCTTGCAATAAGAACCTTGTTTCTTTAAATGCAATAAATTTATTATTATTATTATTATTATAAGTTACAATAAAAATAAGTTAACACGTTGACTGTCACATGAATCACATATGATTCATGATACTTTTTCCCACACGTCCATTAGGCATATATAATTCATGGACGTATGAATAAAAAAACATGCTAATACGTCCATGAGTAATATACAGCCTGTTCCAGAACTCGCGTACCGAAATTTGAGGGTATATTAAAAACCCTCTGGAAAATATGAAAAAAATTAAAAAAAAAAATCCATCTTCGTTCAATTCAAAAATAAGAACGCTTTAAGTGGACCAATACTGTTGCTGATTGTAAATTACCATTAAAGGTTGAATTTGTAGCTATGGAAGCAAATTTAATTATTGCAGGTACATATTCTGTAGGTTGACATGGTGATTAATGTGACATAAATATTTATTAATGTCATAAAAAACTTTCATGATGTTTACTTCAGAAGAGTATTGCTTCAGCTACATCTGTAGAATATTCTATTCGTTTTCCCAATAGAGAACATCCTAGCAGAAATGTTATTTTAAGATTGATGCAAAGGGCAAGAAATTCTGGAAATTTAACTCCAAACAAAAAAGAGATTGGAGGCGCTCCGCGAACTGCAAGAACTGTTGATAATGAAGAAGCTGTCATTCAGGCTTTTGAAGAAGAACCTGAAACAAGCCTTAGTATCGTGGCTAGAAATCTTGATATGTCTAAGACCTCTGTTCAACGAATTCTAAAAGATGAAAAAATGCATCCCTTTCATTACACTCGAGTACAATGCTTGACACCGGAGGACTATCATTTACGAGTCGAATTTTGCACATGGCTGTTGCAGAAACATCAAGAAAATGAAAACTTTGTAAAAAGTATTCTTTTTACGGGTGTCTGGGTTTCAAAGAGATGGTTTTTTTAATTCAAGGAATTCAGTTATTGTATTTTTATTTTATTAATTTGTATTAAGAATTTATAGCAAGTAAATCAATTAAAAGATCTGAGTTTCTAATAAAAAAAAAACACCACATTCAGCGTCTAAGACGGGTATCATAAAACCACCGCCGGATGGAGTGACCCTATAAAAATAGAATATTTGATAGCCTCTGTCGGTTTTGTCAAAATATAATAACCTAAAAAGATTCTAAAGTTGAAAGTCTTAAACAATGCACGAGTCAACCATTAAAATGCAACCATAGTTACTAATAAGTAGGGAAAAACTAATTTTTAGGTAATTTAACATCAGCAACAGGATTGGTCAGATTAAATAGCTTCCTTTTTAATTAGTATTGAAGATGGATTTTTTTTATTTTTTTTCATATTTTCAAGAGGGTTTTTAATATAACCTCAAATTTCGGTACGCGAGTTCTGGAACAGGCTGTATAAACATTCACTCAAACAGTCAAAAAAATGGTGTAGATTTTTTTAACAGAAAAACTTAATATGCAATGACTTTAAAACAAAAATTTTGCAAAAAAACATCTAGACGTGGGGGGACAAAAAAAACCTTATAGGGACCAGTAACGTGTTAAATATACTTTTTTCTAACACCACTTTACAAATATTTTATAACAATTGGTTAAAAATGAAATAATGACCATTTTGTGATAACCCTGTTTCTGAGACCTGGGCCACCACTCACGTCATTAAATAGGCGCCACTAGTGGAGGGTTAAGTAATTTTACAGTAGAATTGTACACTTACATTTAAAATCTAGTAAATATTATGATCTGCATTGAATTACATTTACATGCAGAATCACGGTAATTTTTTACAGGTTATAAAGTCCAAACCACTTTTTCGATCACTGGGATCACTGTGCACATTTTTGATCAAATGGGAGGCATAGCGCGTATGCATAGCAAGTCTACTATCGTGAGTTCGATTCTCACTGGCGCCGATTTGCCTTTTTCAGTTAATTAATAATTGAAATTTGGCGAAGGCGATAAGTGAAACGGACACTCCCTAGAAACTGGTTCGAAAGTCAGTATAAGCCGGTGGTTCCCTCTACTACTAGCCCACACAAGTCCTGGACTTAGGGGATGCTTAATTAAGTAGAATAGTACGAGGTTAAACAAACATGTAATGTAATGTAATGTGTTGATTGTATTTACAGCCATCTATTTTTATAGGACGAAACAACAAAAACCAGCAGCACCGCTAATGAGCTCGGTCTAGCCAATGTTGGCGGCGTATTTGTAGTCCTAATGGGCGGCATGGGGGTGGCTTGCGTCATAGCTGTCTGCGAATTCGTGTGGAAGTCGAGGAAGGTAGCCGTCGAAGAACGGGTGAGCAGTATTCTCCACGACACGTAGCTATAAGAGAACTTTTAGAGTGTAAAAATTTAGGGTCCAAAAAATTTAAATTTCTTGATAACTTTTTCCATAACCAAAAACAGGATTAATTACTATTATTAATTATTTTTGTACTAAAAGTTTATTTACCCAATAACACAGGTCAACAAGGATTTTGTGACCTGATTTTTTTTCTGGCTTAGTTAAGACTCACTGAATGCTAAACAAACATTTTTTTGTTTCCATAACGTATATTTTTTTTCAGCTATAAGCCATGACAAACATCTAATTCTTTAACATGAAGTGTAGAATTTTTAAGTTATGGACATTGGTCTACATCAACATAATCAAAAAAAGCCATTTGACACATTTTTAGAAAGATCCAAATAAAAATAAAATTTTGGACCAGCCTGATGGCGCTGAAATATATATTTTTTTATTTTTCGTTATTTTATTCGGAATCAGCGGTATCAAAAATAGTCGTATATTCTGTATTTTGTCCCTGTTTTTTTTTCTTGGCCCACTGTGCGGTTGTTCAAAACCCTTAGGTAATAAATAAAAACGGAAGTTATATTCGAAATCAACATAACTAACTTACCCAAAATCAGTTGTCAGATCCAAATCAACTTTCAAATGTTGAATGTTGGCCTGTGTAATTCAAGGTTCATTTACCCAATTATGAACACTAAACTAACTAAAAATTTATTATTTTATTGGTGAGTTAAAAAAATGAGAAAAAAATGATAAAAAATTGACCATTGTGGATTAGCCAGACTGTGAGGTGTCATTTATAAGTATAAATATTTATATGTGTTATCCGTTGTAAAATTAGCCTTTTTTTGGGTCGTCTATACATACATCACAAAATTTTGGACAATTTTTAAATTGTGGGCTTAAGGCTTTATGAATAAGATTTTGAAGAATTTTAATATTTTTGGATCACGAAAAGGATGTTTTTTATATCAAATTTAGTTTAATTACTATATAAAAGTAAACTAGGTAAATGTTAAGTCAAATATAAGAAAAAAAAAAGAATCAAAAACGATGTTATGTAAAATATTTATCTTAAAATTTTTGTACTTAATTTAGACTAAGAAAAGCTTATTTTCTTTGAAATATTTTATTTAATACTGAGCAAGTTGCATGTGAAATAGTATTTTACTCTTCGGATTAAAATAGTCCTGGGTAGCGATGCACATTCCATGTGATGTTATCACATCAAGGCACCTAATCATCAGTAAACGCCAACTTCAGAGCAGTTATTTTCGTTTGGACTTTGAATCGTAGAATCCCGCATTTAATCGGCTTTAAGTTTACACGATGTGAACTCGCTCAATAATAATTCCATTCTAAATTAAAACTATTAAAAATTACATTTTTACAATCAAAAATTTATAAAAATAAATTTTATTGCTACCAATAAGATTTTGCGTTTTGGGAATATTATTTAATTAACTCCTAAGTTGAAGTTTTGCATAATTTTAACTTTTCCATTCCATTCCATTTTATTGTTCGTTTCTAAGTGTTAATTTTCTTAGTTTTAAAACAATTATAATTATAATTATAACAATAGTTTTTAATTAATTATTATTATTAATTATAATTATAATTATAACAATAGTTAGTTATACCGGGTGTTCCAGCTAACAAAGATCAGTTCTTTATTAGAGTTATATTAAAGCTATCGAAATAAAATTCATGTGATTCAATATACACTCGAAAAGATAAAAGTGTGCCTAAAGTTTTATGGCTCTTACTTTTGGAATATAAGTTTTTAAACTGACTATTTTAAAATATTTGACTATTCTTTAAATTTTTAACATGGGCTGACAAAAATTAATTATGAAATAGTTTAATATTATTAAGATTTGTTTAGGCCATATGGGCTATATTCTTGATTAATTTTTATAAAGAAATCTATAATCTTTAGTAATAAAATGCAAAGAACCTTACGAAATTCACTTATTTTGACTGCAGTTAAGGTTTTGCTAAAATTATGTCATATAAATTGTCAGTAGTAATATCATAAGTGCATGTTGAATCATCGATAATTTTTTAAAAATTATTATTAAAAAAATATTTTGCTTGGCAATTGCAATGGAGCTCTCTACAACTAGAATTATAAAACAAAAGACGTCTACCCTACCTCTATGTCATTTGTGCTATACTTTCCAGCCAACCAAATAAATACTGTATTTGTTTTTCATACAACAAATACAGTATTTATTTGGTTGGCCGGAAATTGTAGCACTGAGCGGCACGAACGAACATAGATAATGTGAATCTGTAGATAATTCTACTAAAATTTAGATAGCGCCAGTAATTTCTTTAATAAAAATAATATAGTTACACTTTTTGTTCGGCCAAGTAAATATTGTATTTGTTCAACAAAGAACAAATACAGAATTTGTTTGGTTGGGTGGAAGTGGGAGTGTATGTATGTCTTCTATCCTTTTTGGGTAGAACTTTTGTCCCTGTCTAATCTAACCGGAGAAATCGCCATTACAAAATTCTGAGACCGCAGGTCGAGGAATTTTGATAAAAAATGCACTAAAACAATTTCCTTAAGCAAAATGTTTTTTTATATACAGTAAAAAAATTATGTATAATTCAACATGCACGAATGGTATTTTGAAAGACTATTTTACAAACAGAATAAGGAAGTATATAATTTTACCATGTATAATGTTGTTTCATATTTAAATTAAAAATTTAAGAACTAAACAACAATATTACTTTACAACTATAATTAAAAATTTAAATCTCAAATTGGCCGCGCTTTTTAAAACCACGATGTTCACTTGTTCGCGCATGTTGCCAAGTCTAAACTTTGCTTGAGGGATATTTTATGCTTAAGATTATTTCAATATAATAGTTGTTATCATATATTTTAGCAATTAAATAAAGATCATTGCTGTTTTTGTTTAAAAAGTTTAGTTTTCAACTGAAAATAAATAAAATAACGGGTTTTTCCAAAACAATTTGCGATCGGTTTCTAATAAAGTTTGGCAACGCTGTACTGGTACCAGCGCAGTCATTTGATGTTTTGATTTCCGTCATTTAAAAGAAGTAAATTATTTACTTCGTTACTGTAAATATATTTTTAATAAATGTTTAAATTAGTTTCGAGTGGCCTGCTTTTAATACGAAAATTCAATTAAATGAATTAAAATTTATGAATATCTGTGATTTAAAGCTTTCAAAATGGAAAGTGCATAAAATATAATATATTATCTGGAATTAATTAGGGTTTATACCTAGGATGTTTTGGTAATAAAATAAGCATTTATATTGCTTATCAATGCAAAAATATAACATTTATTAAGATGTCAGCAACTGTCAGTTTCTTGTTTCCATAGTACAAGTGATAATTGCACTTGTGCAAAAAAGATTTATTTTGATCTGATTGGCCAATAAACTAAAAATGCAAAGTTTTAATTGGTCTATATATTGTTTGTGAAATAGTCAAAATTAAATAAACTTTAACTTGGATAAATTGCTTTAGTATTTAAACAATAAAAAATTATAACGTACATACGACTTAAGTCAAAGTACTTTAAGTAGCATGAAAAGAGAGTGAATAAACTTTATTTAGATTAAAATGATAAAAATACATTAGTTACGTCTGGAAGAGAGTTTTGATATTTTATTGTTATTTTGATAAAATAATAAATTAGTATGATCCCAAATAAAATTATTTCGGTATAAATTATGAAAAATTATTTGATTAATGTATGTATGTAATGTAATAGTTAACATATTTTTTAAATTTTAGTATTTTTATTAAAATTGCATATTCAAATGTTGTGAACTATATCTCAAAAACAAATTCTAGTAGAAAACTTTTGTTTATGCATTGCTGGTTGGATGAATAAATTTTATTTTGATAGTTTTAATATTAAATTCAAGAAATGAAAGATCTGTGTTAGCTGGGTCACTCGGTAATATTTCTAGTTTTATTCTTTTTTGTATTTAAATAAAATTTGTAACAAATTATAAATAAAAATAATCCCAGATAAGCGTTAAATAATTGGTTAGCTCTATCAGTATATGTATATTAATAACTGATTAAAAGTTTATTAACAAAAAGTATTTTTTAGGTTGAACAATTCAAGCTAGCCGAGGATAAAGTTATATGCCATTAAATAAGAATGAGTCGAATAATTAAATTTGGCACTTCCAGAAACGTGACAACATCGAATATTTTTAATTATTGTATATATTTAGTCTTGGTTTATGGTCCAATTTAACGGAACTAGAAAAAATAATTACTCGCACCCACAAAAATTACTTCAATTACTCTTAACCTTAACCTTAACATTTTAAAATTATTTCAGTACCTTTAAATCTACAAAATTTCTAGGCCACTGTTATTTTTTTAAATAAATTAAGTTATAAATACATTTTTTTGGCCAGACCTGGTCACAGGTCCCATGGGACTGAAGAGGGTGACCAGACTATATTTTTCTTACGTATATTTGGGTGCTGAAAACGTACTTCACAGTAACGAGCACGCTGGCTCCCCCTTATGAAATAGTGGTTTTAGTCAGATTTGTTTGAAATTTTTAAATGTTATTGTTCTCGATATACTGAAAAGTGTTTCCTGGCACACTACCCAGTGGGTAGTGTGAACAAACATTTTGCAAAAGCTTTTTCTAAAAATCTTTAGCTAGTAAAAGCTAGTTTTGGTTTATTACTTTTAATGTACCAAAACTAGCTTTTACTAAAACATTTTAATTCTTTATTCTTTATTGTGTAGATTCAAGGGAGAGCTCCAAATAAGCTCCAAGTGCTGTAGGGGCTCTCCATTGATTTTGACAAGAAATACAAATACAAAATTTTAATATATTTTTCTTCTACATATAAAAATATTAATTCCAGATGTTTAAAATGTCTTGGTTCTTTTTTCATGGTAGTAATTAATTGTTCAGACTGCAAAAACCATAAGATAAGAAACATAAAATTCAAGTAGACATACATGTCAAGAAAAAGCTTTTGCTAAATTTTTATTCACATTGCCCAACAGTTTAGGTGCTAGGTCGCTCTGAAAATCTAGAGCACCGCGGTGCACCAAAAAAGTGGTTTCAGTCAGATTTGGCCGAAATTTGAATAAATTTGTATGTAGTTCTTGATTCCTTCATCAAAAGTGCCTTCGGTCACATATCCCAAATTCCAATAGTTCAGGTGCTAAAGAACGTTGAAGATTTTAAGCTAGCTCGTTATCAGTGTAAGAAAAATATAGTATATTTAAAAGTGGTAATTGGCTTTTTTTGTGGGCCTATGTTATCACATACGCACGGGAAGGTTTAGTGTGTCAACATAATATTATATTATGCTTAATTACTAAGCATGCGCAGTGAGATGATTAATATTTTTTCTAGTAAATTTGGACTAGTTATTAATCTTCCTATTTCCATTTAATATTCACGAATAACATACCGGGTGTACCAGCTAATAGAGATAATTTGTTGTTTGGCTTTATTATTAAATCTATCGACATAAAATTTATGACAGTTAACCCAACATGTTGGGTTAACAAGCTATAAGTGTGCATAAACAAAAGTTTTTTAAATAGCTTTTTCTTTTGATATAGCTTATTTGACATCATTTTTATGTGCAAATTTAATGGAGCTCTCTACAACTAGAATTATGAAACAAAAGACGTCTACCCTATCTCTATCTCATTTGTGCTACACTTTCCAGCCAACCAAATAAATACTGTATTTGTTTTTCATACAAAAAATAGAGTATTTATTTGGTTGGCCGGAAAGTGTAGCACTGAGCGGCACGAACGAACATAGCTAATGTGAATCTGTAGAATAAGATAATTCTACTAAAATTTAGATGGCGCCAGTAATTTCTTTAATAAAAATAATATAGTTACACTTTTCGCCCGGCCAAGTAAATATTGTATTTGTTCAACAAAGAACAAATACAGAATTTGTTTGGTTGGGCGGAAGTGGGAGTGTATGTATGTCTTTTATCCTTTTTGGGTAGAACTTTTGTCCCTGGGAGAAATCGCCATTGAAATACTAATATTTTTATTTTTGTTACATTAATCAACTTGGACTTTTTTATTATTTATATTTAAATTATAATTAATTTTAATTGGAATATTATTCCTAATTAATCCTGATTAATTATTTTATTAAAATCACAGTAATTTGTTTATTAGCCTCTATGGTTAAGGGTTTCAAGTAAAAAAACTAGAACAGGTACTGTATTTCTTTATATTTTAATCTGGATAAAGTTAATTTCAGCCTCTTTTTATGCTACTTGTGGTACTTTTATTTAGCCGTACTTTAAAATTGTTTAGTATTTAAACACTACAGATATTTTACCCAAGTGAAAGTTTATTAATTTTTAACAATTAAGGTATATGACAATAATAATAGATATTTTATTCGCTCTACCTTTAACTGCAATCCAAATAAGTGAACTTCGTAAGGTTCTTTATAACATAATTTTATTAATAAAATTTATAGTATTTTTGGTGAAATAATACATGTATATTATATATAGGGTTAGTTAGAAATAGGGTCAATAATTTTAAGGGGTGATTCTACAAAGAAAAATATGTTAAAAAGTTCACATAAACATATTTCCAAAAATGCATCGTAAGGGATCTAGACCCCTTTGAAATTGGCTAAAAAAATCGGTTTTTATTTAAGAACTCAGGAACCCTTTAGGATATAGCAACAAAGTTTTGCAAGGGAACTAATCTTAATAAAGCCCAACTTCGTATGTTATTTTCATATACTTATTTTAAACAGTTGTGTGCGAAACGGGGGGGCCTTATCAGTTTTTTTTTGTCCCAAACCTTTTTCTGGGTAATTTTATTTTTGGAATATGTTTTCTAATTTCAAATACATAAAACAAGTTACTCTTGTTGTAATACTGTAGGATTAATCGTTTTCGAGAAAATTTCATTTGAAGGAGGACGAAAAATTAAATACAAAAATGTTGAAAACCAAAAATTCAATGGTGCAGGACTGTACATCAAAAAATAAGAAAAAAAACTTTTATATATATATATATACTTCCAAAATTCAATTCTAAGGGATCTATGGTCTCCTAAAAAGGCACCATTTTTAAAGGCCATAGTAGCTTTAAAACCCATTTTTCGACCATCATGTATAGAAACTTTTTTTCTTAGTTTTTGATGCATCATTGAAATTTTGGTTTTCAAGTTTTTAGTATTTACTTTTTCGTCCTCGAAATTTCTCCTTCAAATGGATTATTCTCGAAAACGGTTAATCCTACAGTATTACAACAAGAGTAGATTTTTTATGTATTTTGACCTAAGGAATCATATTCCAAAAATAAAATCACAAAAAAGCTACACAGAAAAAAGTTTGGATCAAAAAACTGATAAGGCCCCCCTGTTTGGCACATCCCTGGTTAAAATAAGTACATGGAAACAACATGAGAAGATGGGCCTTATTAAGATTAGTTCCCGTGCAAAACTTCGTTGCTATATCCTAATGGGTTCCTGAGTTATTAAATAAAAACCGATTTTTTACCCACTTTCAAAGGGGCTTACGATGCATTTTTAGACATGTTTGTAGGAACTTTTTTTTATATTTTCCTATGTAGAATCACCCATTAAAATTACTGAACCTATATCTGAATAACCCTGTATATGTATATTATTAAGACTTTTTTTAGCCAATGTAAAGAAATACACGGAAAGAAATTAGTGGGCTCTGCGCTATACATTATAAGATATTTGGTAACAGTGGCAAATTATAGTGATTTAAGCTATAGATTATAAGGGACACAATAACTAATAATCTTAAAAATAAATTGGAAACGATTATATATATTACAGACACGATTATTACAGGCACTATTATAAATTTACAGAAATTTTATTATATTATAAAAATTATTAGCACGGACAATAATTAAATCTATTTAAGCTATAAATGCCATACTATTTGTTATATTTTATTATTCACTAAACAATTAAAGTATTTCATATAAATTTTTACACTGACTGCCATAATTGTAAGAGAAAGCCTTGTATTTATATAATAAGCGATTATAATTTGCTTGGTATGTGTGTTATAGCGCTCCTAGCTATAATTTTTTTTCCGTGTAAAAGAACAGTTTTTTTATTATTATTTATTTTTTTAGTTTTAAAGAAATGTTACAAAAAATATCTCAGAAATAATAAAAAACTTTTTTTAAGGTACACTTATAACGTTTTAATTATTATATTAATATAAATTTAATTTCAATAGCCTTCCTTAATAATAAAGCCAGAAAACGATTGATCTGTGTTAGTCGGGACAACCGGCATATTTGCTAATAAACAAATAATTTTAATTAATGATTGTAAATAAAATAGCATACAAACTTAGTAAAAGGTTTCATGACTGGGTTTATAACATATTTTTTTCACCTTACTACTTAAGATTTACATTGTAAGGACTACTAAAATGTTTTGCATATATCCATAATATGCATAATATCCATATTATGCATTTATGTATATATATTATATATAAGATTTCCGATAGCAGTAAAATTACGTTATTTTCTTTTCTTAACCCATTGACTCTCAGTGATACTAAGTGATATTAACTGATTTGATACAAAATATAAAATAATAAATTAGAAACAAATCTGGGCGCTATTGGGTTAAGCTCGATATTACCGAAAATCATATAGAAATCATCCCGAACATAAACCAGTTAACCTACATGTTAAAGGCATATCCACAAGCTCGCATAACAACTAGTACATAAGAATGGGGTACCGTGATTGGCTTACATGATACATGACAGCACATCAAGCCAATCACGCCATCGCATTCTTATGTACTATGTTGTTATGTGAGCCTGTGGATATGCCTTAACGCTCAGTAGGATAAAGTGAATTTTTTTTTGCCCAATCAACTAGCTCTATGTACCAAAAGTTGCCTAAATTATAGCTTATAACCTATAATTTTTTCAAGATTTTTTGAAAGTCGTCTTGATTACCAGCGGGAGCTTTAAATTATTGAGAAATTTAAAAAAATTGTTGAATGGACCAATAATGTTTTTTATGGTTTAATTATGCAGCATTATTATAATTAAACCATAGAAAAAATGTTATCTCTCCAAAATATAAATTTATTGTCTATTAAGCAAACATTACAGCGACAATTGTTTCGACTTTTTTAACATAAAGTCATTTTCAAGCTACAAATAATGAAAAATTAGGTTGAAAATGGTACAATTTCTTTTAGAAAAACTTACTTTTTAAATTTATAAACAAAATAACTTGAGTACACATTATTAGAATTGTACCATTTTCAACCTAATTTTTCATTATTTGTAGCTTGAAAATGACTTTATGTTAAAAAAGTCGAAACAATTGTCGCTGTAATGTTTGCTTAATAGACAATAAATTTATATTTTGGAGAGATAAAATTTTTTCTATGGTTTATTTAAATCAACTCCAATATGAGTAAGGATCAAGAATTTCTTAATTATTATAATTGTTGTAAAAACACTGGAAAATCCACTGCCCAGTAATAAAGCTTTCCCATTTTTCCACCCCTCACATAAAATGGATTTTTTATTATCAAATTCACTTTTAGCAACCTCAAAAATCCCAATATACCCATTTTTACAAAAATTACCCCTCGCCCTCAGGAGATGAATTTGTATTTTTTAAAGCTAAGATTCAGTTTTAGTAACCTCAAAAACCTCTTTATACCAATTTTCACGAAAATCATCCCCCACCCCGTGGGGGTGGAGTTTAATATTATTTTTAATAAAAAAAAAATATTATCAGATTTACTTTCAACAACTTTAAAAACCCCAATATATTAAATTTCAAAAAACTCACTCCCCACCCCTAAGGGTATGGATTTAGAAAAAATATTTCAATATTCAGTTTAAGCAACCTCAAAAACCCCTATATACAAATTTTCACCAAAATATGGAAAATATTTCAAAATATTTACCCCCTCGCCCACGCCCAAGGGTGGAATTAGAATTTTTTATTCTCAGATTCGATTTCAACCTCAAAAACTCCTATAATACAACTTTCAAATTTTTGTAAAAAAATATTTTTTTAATTCTGATTAATTTTAAGGCCCCCGCGGGGAATCAAAACTACCAAAAAAATTGAAAAAAATTAATGGTTATGTTCTATAATAAAGACAACTTTTGGTACATAGTATTCTTAATTTTGACGAAGAAGTATAAAACATACATAGAAAAAATGGATTCCTTGAACCAAGGACAAGTGTCTTTGGATATGTTCAAAGCCATATTCTCTTGTTTCAAGGCTGGCCTTTTCTTGAACCAAAGTAAATGTCCTTGAATAAAGAGCGCGGATTTTTATTCCAAAACCCGTGCTCTTCATTTAAGGACATTGACTTTGGTTCAAGAAAATGCCAGCCTTGAAATAAGAGAATATGGCTTTGAACATATACAAAGACACGTGTCCTTGGTTCAAGGAATCCGTTTTTTCTATGTATTTTTAATCCTATTATAAATAAGGCCCATAAGAGAATGAGCAATTTGCTAAAAAACAGAATCCCATTTTCCACAAAAAAAACATTTATCAGAATAGTAAACGTACGGAAACATGGTCTGGCCTCATGCGTTCAACCTGTGCACATCCATGTTGGTCCCATCGAGATAGCGGCGCGCTTAAGTGATAGTCTGAAATGGCTCGTCTGTTTACTGGCCTTAATTAGAAAATGGCGTTATATAAGCTTAAGCCTTATAAATTTTGTTCAAACCCTTTTCTGCTAAGTTTTTGCACAAAAATGATTGTAATTTTGCAATATTGTATTTTGTAAATATTTAAAAGAACTAGAGGCACTCTATTCATTGCCACTAGATAGAATGACTCTAAAAAGAACTGTAACAAAACTGCCATTACACGTCATATTACCCAGAAAACCAGCTTGACATTCTAGTATATAGCATCCTAAACTTGTTTTTATACAGCAAGAAAAATTTAAGAAATATTTGGACGTTCAAAATATTTCTCAAAAATTTAATGAAAAATGGACGCTATAATTGCACGTCTAAGAGCACTCATAATTATATCGAAAAATGTATCCTATTTCATATTAATTTAAGGTCTTATTTTTATAGGTTCCATTTTTAATAATTAATACTTTCTAGTTTTAGACGGTAAATTAATAAACTATTTTAGGTCAAAGGCCTTTGTTTGATATAATTTAGGACAACCTAAAAATGACCAATTTTATTTTGAAAATATATAGTTTATATTGGTTTAATTAAGAATGTGCTAATAATTAACTATTTTAGGTCAAAAATATACTGTTTATATCGCCTCAATTTAGCTCGCTAATAATGCTTCTAGTTTTCGCACTAAATGCAAGCAAATATTTCAAAATAGTATTTATTTTGTTTCTTTTTTCTTGACAGACGTTTAGTATCACTAAAGTTTTTAGAATGGATGAACGAAAGTGGCTTTGCGAATCTTTGAATTATAAGTTCTTCTCAGGTCTTTCAAAAAGACAATCCTCAAATGAGCTATTTTATTTCTATCGAAAATCAACTAGGAAATAGCATGATATTTTTGAGCTAATTTAGGTCATCTATAGCATACTATTTTTAACTTATTTAGATTGAAAATAGCATGATATTAAGGAACTATTTTAGGCCGATATTAACGATCTATTATCTGTCGAAAATAGCATGCTCATTTAGGTTTCTGAAAAATTAAAAATAGAAACAAAAATGCGAGCTATACTATTGGGACTAGTTGTGTGCATTTGAGGACATTTTAAGGATGCTTCTAGACGATAATAATAGCTCGTATTTAGTGCACTAGTTTCAAGCTATTTTGGTTTTCTGGGTCAAGTTTATATTATATAAAGTTTACAAATGTAACCTAAAAAACTAAAGTAATAATAATTACACAGGCCCACAAAATAAAAAAAGTATATTATTCTGGGGTAGAGACCTATCCAATTTTATGTATTTTGTGGTGCTGAATTCAAATCTAATGTCAAATTGGACATCTACCGGCTGATTTTTCAACTAGACTCAAAAAATGTGTGAAAATACCCAAAAAATAGAACGTCATAATATGAATATAAATTTTGGAACTTCAAATATTATTTGAAGTTCTAAAATTTCAAAAGCCAATCGGTAGAAGTCCACTGACAATAGATTTGAATTCAGCGCCTCAAAATTCCAGAACATCGACTTTTTTTTTAAATAAAGCAGATTTATAAATAATATATATTATATATTTAAGATTTTTTTGTTTTGACTCATTTTTTTAATCTATTTTTTATTTTTTTTTTAAATAAATTTTATTTTAATTTAATTTTTTCAATTTTCGCAAGAAAAAATTAAAAAAATTGACAAATTTGGAATAATTTTTATATATTTTTTTATTTTTGATTTTTCAAACAAAGATCTTTTTTTATGTGCGGTAAGTGTCATTGCGCGGTAAATCATTTTTTTCCTTGCTCAATATAGTACTTTCCATCACTGTCGACTTTTTGATTAAGTAATGTCAACTTACCTGGTTGGTAGTGAGAAAAAGAAGTTTTCCTAAAAAGAAGATTTTTATTTGAAAAAAAAAATTGTACCAAACCAAACGAGGTACCGTAGCGGACTAAGGGTGAAGCCCCGGTCACCCGATTTTAGGGTGGCCGAAAATATAATTTAAGTGGTTCAGCGAAAAGGTATGTTACCAAAAAAATCAATTTTTCATTAATTAAAGTAAAAATGTATAACGCATCGGAGACCGCGAAAATATACCTTTTCGCTGAATCACAATTTATTCTTAATATTTCGATACTATTTAAAAGGTAGGATCGCCCAGCTTTTAAAGGTGTACACTTTTTTTTAAGTTATTTTAAAGGGGGCGCCAAATCAACTCAAAAGAGCTTAGTCCGCCACTGATGTTATATGACATTACACACTAGATAATCTCCGTTTTATTTCTTTAAGTTAGTAGTCTAGTTTACCAGTATTTGTAAATTTTGAATAATATATATTTTTGTATAAAGTTTTAAAAAAATGTAAATAATAATTATAATTATTAAAATAATTATTGCTAGTTAGTAACATATAATGTAACGTTCATGTCCATCTTTCATTAAAATTAAATTAGTAAATTTTATTCTACTTGTTTTTCTAAAATCTGTTTTTATTCCTCCTATTATTTTAACAAACAGCATGCATTTTGAAAAAAAAATCAGCTTTAATTTTTCTAGACGAATAATTATATTGTTCATACTCGAAAGTAAACCGGGTGAGTTTTTTTCATGTCAACTAGGGAATCCAGGTTTCGGGATCCCGATCCCGAAATCCCGAAATCCCGAAAATTTCAAAAAGTTCGGGATCCCGATCCCGATCCCGATCTCGAAATTTAAAAATGTCTCATTTCATCAGAAATTAATTATCTTATATTAAATAAATAAAATTATAAAATTTAAACCAAAAACTTTTATTAAAATAACCAGTATTAACCATATTTTATTTAAATTTATATTTTAGTAAATTAAGAAAAATAAAAAATAAAATAAACACTAATAAAAGCAAGAATTTTTTTTTTATATACAAATTGTATGTGTGCATCACGAAAAAAAACAAATATTCAGTAAAATATTTATTATTTAAAAAAAACAAACTTTTTAAAAGTTAAAATAAATAAATTAAATAAAAAGTTAAAAAAACATACTTTTTAAAAGTTAAAATAAATAAATTAAATAAAAAGTTACATCCAAGTTGGTAGTACCAACAAAACAAAACAAACAACATTAAGATATAAATTCATATAAAAAAAAATATATAAAAGTAATTATAAACAAACTTAAAAATTTTAAATTAAAATTATGTTTTTTATTAGCTTAAGAAACATATCTTTTAAAAAATGGCCATGAGCGACCTCTAGATTGTTTCAAAACTTCTGAAAAAATTCAGGGATAATACTCTTAACCCTACCACCCCCCCCCCCCCCCAGTGAACAAATTTAAGGGGTGAGAATCTCACCGTGAGACCCCAAAATTTTTTAATTTGAAATTTTGGTGGGTCAACCTAATAAAAATTCCCTATTTAGCTTAGAATATAAGTAATTTTCTGAACTAAATAAGACCTTACTTGAAATAAAATATTTATATAAACCTAATTAAATCAAAATTAAAATTAATTTTTGTTTAAAAATTAACTTATTTTTTAGGACATATACACACACCATGGACCAAAAAAACGACTAAAAAGATATTCTGTAGGTTATTCACAACAGTTCTTCGAAAATGCTCAGCCCGTTTTCCAAGAAATTGTTTCGTTAGGTCTATGAGTCATAGACTATGACCTTCTTTAGGGGTGCATTTTCACCATCGTAAACAAATATTATACGCAAATCACAATTACATATCGAGTAACCCGATTCGAGTTGAATAAATAAATTCTAATTTTTCGGGATTTTCGGGATTTTTTTCGGGATTTTCGGGATTTTCGGGATTTTTCGGGATTTCGGGATTCAAAAATCTTCGGGATATCCCGAACTTTCGGGATCCCGAATTTCGGGACTGGAAACCCTAATGTCAACCCCCAAAATTAATATTAATCTTTACTCGATAAAACTAAACTTTGGTGATTTATATAATTATCTAATGCCAATGTAAAATTATAATTTTACATTGGCTATAAAATTGCGGACTTGATTATTTTGTTTCACTTCCGGTTTCCCCGGAAGTGGCAAAATATGTTTTTTTAAATGTAACATTCTGTAATTTTTTTACATTTTTAAATTCAGCCGAAAATTATACTTAAAAAAAAACGATTGTTTTTTTCTTACTTTTTTTTTTGTTTTCATTTTTATCGTATAAAAACGAAATACACATAATTTACCGTCTTTTACTTATTTTTTTTTTTTAAGAAAGGTGTCAACTTTATAAGATCTACTAAAAATCTTCACTGTCCCGAAAAAATACTTTTTCTATTTTGCGACTCTTATAAGCTCATAATCACACGCATTTTACGTGTTCTTATAGGCCCATAAGAGGTCTCTACTTTTTTTTCTTTTGGGTTGGCAACATACAAAAGCCTATATCTTGACGTTTTGCGTGCAAATGTCAATGTCGATTTAAAGTTTAATTTTTTACAAAATTTTGTGTTTGGGTTTTTTTACCGTGTTAAAATTGTGGACTGGTTAATTGCAGTGAAAAAAGAAGAGATAACTGTAAAATATATCAAAATATCATTTGTTCTTAGAATTTTAAACATAGTGTAAACTGTAATGCCAACCCAAAACAAAAATCCCTAAATCAGTCATCAATTTAAATGTAAGTTTTTTATATTTTAGAGCAAAATAGAAAAAATTGTATAAAGCACTCGTTTCGTAACACGTTTTAAGAGCACTAGTACGTATGTTATGAAACTAGTACTTTAATATACAATTAACTATTACCTACGTCACCGAAATTTAGATAATGTTTGCCTCCCTCTTCACCATGTCTCTCTCTATCAATTTTGCTTCGACTCTCCAAAATGACCTCACCAATACATCAACCATACCAAATTAAAAAAAAAAAACATATTGGTCATTCCGCGTCAACTGCTACCACAGCAAAAATTAAATATTGTTATTATATATTTATTTATCATAGATATTGGGTAAGGTTATAGTAAGTCATCCAGCATTTTCAAAACTATTCTGGTAAGGGGTCGTCCATAAAATACGTCACACCTTTAGGAGGGGAGTGGGGTTAGGTATTTGTGACGAAGTGTGGCATGGGGGGAGGGGGGCTTGGTTGAGTGTGACGTCACACCAACATTTTATTGGCCTACTCAAAATGACTTTACATTCTGATAAGCAGATTTTTTTAGAATAGTTCAATCTATCTATTCATAATAGTAATAATTAGTTTTGAAAAATTGTGAATGCACTGCTCAGTTGGGAAAATCCACTGTTTGGTTGGTAAAATGAGTGGCAGGTTTCGGAAATTAAGTGGTAGATTTGGGTAAGTGGTAAAAAATTGGGAAGGTACAGTTGGGAAATTGGAGTGCAGTTGAAAAATTGGAGTAGTACAGTTGGGTATTTTTGCAAAGTTGAGGAGCTTTTTTTTTTGTAGAATCATCAAAATTTTCTGTTAGGGTTAAACTTTTTTTTTTAGTTAAGAAACAGATAGGCATGTTTCTTATGGAAACTGGCTTTCGGTCAAAAATTCTGAAATTTTAGTATGATGATATTTGGTGCTGGAGCTAACTAAAGTGGTCTAACTAACAAAATGTAAATACGTAATACTTGGACACACCCAAAAATAATTTTGGAGTATAGTTTAAAGGTAGTACTGCACTATTTCACGAATAATTATTGCAATAGTTGGTTTTGTTTGGGAAATAACGAGTGTTGGAAACAATGTTAGTTAGACCACTTTAGCTTTTTCACTTTTGGCAAAAATAGCCAAGTTCTAAAATTTATGTGTGAAATAGCTTTAAAATGACATTAAATTAATTATAATCTTATTGGGTCTTTTTATGTTCTATACAACGTTTCTTGTGCGTTTTTAGCTAAAATTATTCATATTATGACCCTTTTTTTTTGTAAAAAACAGGCTTATTTAGTATACACCAAAGTGTTGGGTAATACTTGGGTAAACCCAAAAATAATTTTATTATATTATATAAAGCTCGCTTGTGTATATTTTTTTCAAATATTATTTATAAGTAGGAAAATACATATTTAAAATACAATGAGTTAAACCGTTTTTAACAAATTTAAAAAATAAATTAATGTAGAGTTTATCGTTTAAATTACTGGGTTTGGGCAGGTTTATAGACCTAAAATGCGTTTAAACTATAAATATATAATGAAATTTAAATATGGCCGTAACTCATTTTCGCCAAAAATGTTAGTTAGGCCACTTTAGCTCCAGCTTCACCATTTCTGATCTTTCTGATCAAAAGCTTTCATTGACCCAACTTGATCTGACAGCTGGTTTTTGAGTTATAGGTCAAAAAGTCAAAAACAGTAAAATTTTAATTTTGTTTTTTAAATAAACTGAAATAAAAAACTTTATATCAGATTTTGTTCTTATTATACAGGGTGTTTGGTAGGGAGTATGACAAACTTCGCAGGGTGATAGATTAGGTCATTTCCAACTTGCTTTCTGAATACGACTTTGGCCTAAGACTCAAGGTCATAGAGTTATGATTATTTTTCAGTATTTATGAAAATATCACATTATTTTACCTTTTTTCTTTGTATTTTTTTTCCTTTTGTACTAATGCACTGAAAATATTTTTGTTGGCATCCTTAATTTATGTTTGTTATTGAATAATGATAATTTTTACAGATGTTATCCAACAAAATAATTGGTGCGTTCACAAACTTCACAGAATGAAAAAGTTTATGTACATTTTAGCTATTCATTTAAATTTGTATATGACCTTGAGATGACAGCTCATCTATGTTCTTTGTCTATGAGTAAAACTAAATAATTGATGCAGTCCATAGAAAATAAAATTTATTTAACGACGCAGCTTTCTCATGAAAATAGACTTTTTTGAAGTACGTAGAGCACAGGCTGTGTCACTACTTGGTGTGAACGTGCTTGGATCAAAACAAGAAAAGAATCTTGAAAAACAAGTCTTCTGGCCGGGCTCTAATTTAAAATTTAAATATAAATCTTTTCCACATGTGCAAGTGCATTAGATTCTCAAAATTTAAATCTTATACGAGTAGTAGGAGTATCTATAAATAACTTAAAAGTTCACTGATTTGTTTCTGGTCCGCATTAGACACCACGTGTAACAGTATTATCAAATTTTAAATTAGTTTTTTGTTTTATAAGACTTCCTAACATGCAAGATGTTTAGAAAACCGTGTATATTATTATTAAGTCTATTTTCAATAGTTAATTCTGAAGATAGTAAAAATGGGCTAAGAATAGGTAGGTACATGGATCTCCGAATAGGTACGTATTACCTTAAAATTATTTTATAAATAATAATATCCTTAAAATACTGCTTAATTTATTTATTTTTTAGTTTTTAAAATTTTAAAATTTATAATTTTTATAATAAAAATATTATAATAATATTATTAATATTATAATAGATAATTATTTTTCAGAAAATAGTTATCTTAATCTAAGTAATCAACGGAAGTATTGACATGCCAGACTTTATGTGCTATATATACTAAAATAATAGCCAAAAAAAATTAAATAAAAAACAAGAATAATATTTCCATAACCCCTCTTTTAAAAATCTAGTTTTTGAAATTTTGTATAAATATCTTCTTTTCTTTTTACTTTTTAGTTATACGTAATATGTAATTAATAGAAGTGTTTTAATTTTAAAATCTTTTTTTTTATTTGCCTTTATAGTTTATTAGTTATCTTTTAATAATATTACATCATTTATTTATTTATTTATTTATTTATTTATTTATTTATTTATTTGTTTGTTTGTTTATTTATTTATGGTAAAGTCATGTTTGCTTAACATCGTACTTAATTAAGTATCCTCTAAGTCCAGGACTTGTGTGGCCTAGTAGTAGAGGGAACTACCGGCTTATACTGACTTTCGAACCAGTTTTTTTAGGGAGCGTCTGCTTTATTTATCGCCTTCGCCAAATTTCAATTATTAATTAACCGAAAAAGGCAAATCGGCCCAAGTGAGAATCGAACTCAAGCTTGCTTGGCTAGTTAGTCATGTAGACGCACTAGCCAACTAAGCCACACCCTCCCATAAGCAATCCTTATTGGGGGTGAAACAGAGATAAGCTGGAGATAAGCCGGAGTTAAGCATGTGTACTAAATTTCAGCTCTCCAAAAAAAATAGTCCTAATTTAGTGCAAATACGGTTAAAGTTCAAAAACCGATGCTTCATATTGACTCCGTCATTTTGAATTTTTTAAATGCACATGGGTCTACATCAACATAATCAAAAGAAGCCATTTGACAAATTTTTAAAAAGATCGAAAAAAAAATACAATTTTGGACCACCCTAAGTCAAGGATTTTTTTTTATTGTTTTATTTGAAACCAGCGGTACCGGTATCAAAAATAGTCGTATTAAAAATTCTTAATTTTGTCCCTGATTTTTTTTCTGGCCCACTGTGCGCCGATCACACCAATATTAAATACTCTAAACGTTTTAAATATTAAACAGAAAATTTACTTTAAAATACTAACTTTTGTTTATAAATTCAAAAATAGAATGCTTCCAAGTTCTTCTTCTTCTTCTCTTTATTTTTGGCCTTTGCTTTTGTCAATTAGCCAGCTCGCTACTCTCTTTTGTTAATTTTTTTTTGCAGATGGTTTGTCTGGTTGCTACCATACCATCGCTTTCTTTCGGCCTGGTCTTCTGTAAGACTTCTTGTGGGACCTCCCAATTCTGTTTAAATGTGCGTAGGAATAAGTAAATTTCTTCTATCATAACCTCAAAGACATGTGGATAACCCTAATCCAGATTCAACCACTAAATTACATCCCTTTCTTTTGGCCTGGTCTTTTGTAAGACTTCTTCTTCTCTTCATTAATTATGACCCTTTGGTCATTTTTGGTCAGGTACAAGTGTTATCCTTGTTTTAAATAAATAAAATTTCTTCTATCATAACCTCAAAAACATGTGGATAACCTTAATCCAGATTCATCCACTAAATTACATCACATATACTAGCATTCCATTGTAGAGTCAAAATCAATAGTTGTACCGATTGTAGATTTAATAATATTTTCTTAACAAACACATTTTTACATAAATTACTTGATACATTTGGCGCGAAAAACATACGCCATTTTTAAATGTCACCTTAGATGTATAACACTACCACTTTCGCGTCGCCCACGCGAGCGAATCTGAATGCTTCCAAGTTATTTATATAATCATAATAATTTTGTTCATGAAGTTCATGACCACCGCATAGAAAAGCTTTTATATAGGTAATTCTAAAAGTGATAGTTTTTAAATTTAGGTTTTGTTTGTATAAGAAATGCCAAACGACATAAAGGATAGTCATAGTTTAGGTATTTTTAAAAGTAAACTAGATGAAACGTTGCAAGCACCCTGTCAAAACATCGGCACTATTGTACACTAGAGCCATCTAGTTTGCAAATTTCAAACTAGGTGTTTTGTTTGATTTTAAATTCTGTATCTTTAAAACATTATATTCTAGCAAAAAACTGTATATAACATTTTTTATAGGGCTTAAAAAGAGCTTTTATTTAAAATATAATTTTTTGAAATCGGGTTATAAATGTGTGAGATATGCTAAAAAAACCTATTACTGCTTTAAACGCCAATATCTCGAAAACAATGTGTTTTAGGAAAACGTTGTTTAAAACATTTTTTGACCAATTTAAAATTATCTTTTATTTAAGTGCCAAATTAACCAAATAAAATAATAATTGCCTTAATTATAAACAAAAAACGCTAAAAATAGGAGTTTTACCCTATTTTTACCCCCTTACCCCCAATCGTTTACCCTCAAAATCTAATTAGCTCTTCGGAATACGATAAGAAACAATATGCAAAAAACCGCAAGTCGATATCTCATGTAGAAATGGAGTTAGAGAGTTTACACCCAGACAGACAGAATGGTCTAAAACGCCGAGAAATGTGAAAAAAACGTGGTCAAAGATTTTGACTTTTAGGCGAAGATTTCAATACATCGGCAAATTCTTTTATGTAAATTATATTTTATTTAGGCATTTTTATGGCCTACTAAAAAAAGGGTATTGACTTTAAAATACCGGTATTTTCAATACCGATTTTTGAGCAAAAATTGTAAAGTAGAGATTTATATTGTAAAGCTAAAAGCTAATACAAAACTCCATATTTAGTACTATTCACAGCGCCTGCGGTAGAATAGTATTATACAATAGTTTATAATTTTACAAAATTTTCATAATTCGTCATAGAAAAAAAAATTTCTTGGACACAAGTTTTTTTCATGAAAAAATAAGAAACTTTTTTTTTCATCTGTCTGTCACGATTTTTGTTAACACGATAACTCAAGAACGCATTATCCGTTCGACTTGAAATTTTTAGTAAAAATCAAGCTCTATGAGGGGAAGATCCCTATTATTTTTTAAAGTAATCCCCCTCCCCAAAAAAAGTTATGAGTTGTTAAACTTAAAAAAAAATCAAAAAAATTGGAAGTAAATTCCGATTAACGTAAGGAAAAATTAATTTTGTTATAAGGATCAATTCTACCAATATTAAAATTAATCCCCCCAAAAATAAAAAGTTATGGGGGTTAAACTTTTTTAATTAAAAAATGAAAAATATATCATTAAAAATAAAATTAAAATGTTTTCGTTCGTAAAAGAAAAATAAAAAAAAATATTTAAAAGTTTTTTCCTTTTACGCAAAAATAAAATAAAAAAAAATTGTTCAAAAGATTGTTTTTTTTGTTTAGTATATTTAAAAAAAAAAAGAAATTTTTTGAAGTATTTGGGAAAATGCAATTTACCATTTAATGTGATTAGTATATAATTTAATGCGTAGCATTATATATCTGCAGGGCTTATTATACTATTCACAGCACCTGCGCTAGAATAGCATTATACGGTAGTTTCAAATTATCCAAAAATTTTAAAAATCGTCCTAGACAAAAAAATCTTGGATACAAATTTGTTTCATGAAAAAATAAGAAACATTTTTTTGTCCGTCTTTTCGTCTGTCCGTACGATATCACGATTTTTGTTAACACAATAACTCAAGAACGAATAATCCGATTGACTTACATTTTTTAAGAAAAATCAAGTTCTATGATGGAAATTTCCCTATTGTTTTTGAAAGTAATTTTGCCAAAACCAAAAAAGTTATGGGGGGTTAAAAAAATCAAAAAAAGTGAAAGAAAATTCGTAACGTAACTTTTTAAAGAAAAATTACTCAATCAATTCTACTAATTTTAAAAGTAATCTTCCCAAAAACAAAAAGTTACAGGAGGTTAAAGTTTAACCGTTAAAACTTTTTTAAAAAATGAAAAAGTATTTTTATTTTTCTTTAAATTTTTTTTCGTTTTTCGCAAAAAGAAAATAAAAAAAAACGTTGAATATTTTTTTAATTTTTTTAATTTTTTTCCTGTTTTAAATTATTGTTAAAAAAACACTTTTTTTTTCAAAAATTCTTTGTTTGGACTTTTTATTAAATTTTTTTTTTTAAGTTGTATAATTTTTTTTAACGTTTTTTTTTTTCAAGTATTTGGGAAAATGTAATATACCATTTACTGTAAACAGTATACAGAAAGTGTCAAAAGACTGCCACTCCTTTAACTTTTGAACGGCTTTAGATATCAACTTGAAATTTAAAACACTTAAATAACATAACCCCATACTTTTTTAAATGGAAAATGGGGTCGTGTGATACATTATTTTAAAGCTTATAAAATTCTCTATTCTACTATATAATTTTTAATTTTTTTAACCCCTTTTTTAAGGTTTTCATTTTTTATTTTTTTTTTTGATAAAAAAGATTAAGATTTTTCTTTGTAAAATTTTATTTATATCATGCCAAATTAGTTTAAAAGTATAACTGATGTATTTGCAAGATAAAATAAACCATTTTTCGAAAATTGTTTTATTTTGACGAAAATCCCTAGTTTTGGCGTTTTAAAATAACCCCCAAAAATTGCTCAGAAAAAATCAAAAAATATGTGGGCAAATAGAGAATTTTATAAGCTTTAAAATGATGTATCACAGGACCCCGCTTTCTATAACAAAAATTCCACCCTTGCTCCCCTGTCTCCATGGTGCTTTCTAAGCATACAAAATATATACCAAAAAATTATATGAGTTATCTTATTTACTTGTTCCAAATTTCAAGTTGATATCTTAAGCCGTTCAAAAGTTAAAGTGGGGGGCGGACTTTTGACACGCTGTGTATAATGGATGCGTAGAATTACATATCTTCATAGCTTGTTAATACTATAAATTATTATAATAAAATTTTAGGTGGAATTTTTTCCAACGTAAGCGAAGAAATAGCATTCCGTCTTGCAACGCACTTAATGAGCAACAAGCATATAAATGATTCGTTTCTCATTACCCCAGAAACGTATAGTGCCTCATATTTTAGTGCATATGATGCATATGTTGGTGCTTGTGACCTCCTGTCTAGAGGTATTATAGGTCTGTTTGGGCCTAGTTCTTCATATTCTTCTTCTTATATTCAGTCAGTTAGTGATATGAAGGAGATTCCCCATATTGAAACTCATTGGGATGTAAGGCAGGATCGAACCAACTGCCTGGTTAATTTACATCCTCATCCGCACATTCTGGTTAATGCATTTTCAGGTATGTCTTATTTTAATTAGGTACTTTTTATATTTTCATAATCAGACGCATTTTGCGTGTTCTTATACATAATATATTAATATTATTAATAATTATTTTAAAAAATGGTTGGTTATTCAGGACAAATACTAGCACAAATACTAGCACAAATTTTGAATTATTTTAATAAACTAATTTTTAGATATGCAAAAAAAAATTATTTCTTTTTGTAAAACTAATACCCTCTATCTCGAAAACTAAAGCTCTAAGGATACATGTTTATGGGAACTATTCCACCTATTTTTGCATTTCCTACACGCCCCAAACTTTTGGCGCACCTATTTCATAATAAACTATATTCATAGTAGCATAGAGCTATGAATTTAACAACGATGACTTTGTTTTGTTTAGAAAATGCATTTTTTTTTAAATTTGTTACTCAAGATAACTTTACTTGAATTTATGTAGTCATCTTGGTAATACTAATACCAGATCTTCTGTAAGCATTATACAGGGTGATACAGAAATAAGTTACAAAATTTTAAGGGGCGATTCTAAGTAGTCCAAAAATATGAAAAAAAGTTCCTATAAATGTTGGTCTGGAAATGAACCCTAAGGGATACATCTGAAAAGTAGTTTTTATTTAATATCTCTGCAATCATATAAACTACAGTAACCAGTTTTTGCACATGCCTTAACATTAATAAAGGTTATCATTTTATGTTATTTTTATTTGGTAATTTTAAACATGGGCTTGCAAAATAAGGTTGTGATGTCACTTTTTTGCCCAAAACTTGTTTATCTGTAGATTTTTTGATATATTCTCAATAGCATATTAATGTTTAATTTAAAATACATAAAAAAGTACTTTCGTGTAACACCGTAGGGCTAACCGTTTTCGAGAAAATTTCAATTAAATAGGCAATTTTACATTCTTAGTATCAAAAAAGGAACTAAAAATTAAACAATAAAAATTTCAATACAGCAGGGCTATTCTACATCAAAAATTATAAAAAAAGTTCCCATACACAAATATCTAAAAATCGCTTTTAAGGGAGCTACGGTCCCCTTAACAAGTGTTACTCTTTAAAAGACCGTATTACACTTAAAACTGATTTTCGAACCTAGTAGTTTTTTTTATAGTTTTTAATCGTAGAATCAATCACTCAGTATTATTAAAATTTTTATTGATGCATTTTTTAGTTCCGATTTTTGATACTCAGAACCTAAAATTGTCTCTTTAATTGCAAAAACGGCTGGCACTATAGTATTACACAAAGAGTGCCCTTTTTATGTATTTTTAATCAAAGATTAATATTTTATTAAAAAAATGTCAAAAAAAACAAATAAAAAAGTTTTGTTTCTTTTTTTTTTTTTTTAATCAAACTTTTAGTCATCATTCTGACTAAAAGTTTGATTTTTTAAAATAATATTTCTTCACTATAAGTATACGTACGTTAAATTATGTATCTCATTATTTTTGATTTTCGAAATAGGATAAAAAAGTTTGGGGCAAAAAGGTGAGATGGCCCCCCTTTTTGCAAGTCCTTGGTTAAAATTACCAAACAAAAATTACATAAAATGATTACCTTTATCAACGATAAGGCATGTGCAAAAACTCGTTTCTGTTGTTTATAGGGTTCCAGAGATATTAAATATTTCATATTTTTAAACCTAGAATCGCACCTTAAAATTTTGTAACTTATTTCTGAATCACCTTGTATCCACCCTAGTAGAAATTTAACGTTAGAATAACGTTTTTCCAATGTTAGAAAACTTTACAAAAGTACGTTATAAAATATGTGCAAAAGTCCCGCTTTTTAACGTTAGAATCTAACGTTAGTTACAAACGTTAATCTAACAGATTTTTAAGTTAGAAATACGTTATAAGTACGTTTAATTTATAACTTTCGAAGGGGGCGTGGCCAACTAGATAATTTCTACCTGCATCATAAAATGGTAGCTGGAGACAAATTTATTCATATAAATAAATCTTAATATATTTTAGTAATCATAATATTTTTAAACAAAATTTCGTTACATTTATTTATAAAATAGCCATCTTTTTAGCTGACCCTAAATATTTTTCGTGTAATATGCTGTTGTTTGTTTGTTTGTTTGTTTGTTTAACCTCGTACTATTCTACTTAATCAAGCATCCCCTAAGTCCAGGACTTGTGTGGGCTAGTAGTAGAGGGAACCACCGGCTTATACGTTAGTTTTTAAGGTTAGATTTATATATTTTATAACGTTTTTGTATAACGTTTGAGACTAAACATAAAAATGTCACTAATCTAATGTTATTTTAAGTTAGATTTATGTACTTTTCTACCAGGCCAGTAAGGATAATAAAGGAGATAAGAAACACTAATCCACAAAAATTATTTTTAGACCTTATTATAACCTTCCAATGGCACAAATTAGTAATCATTTACGAAAATGATGATAGCTTATCTCGAGTTGGATCGCTACTCCATTTGAATGCCAATAACAAACGGAAAGTTATCATAAGAAAATTAGAAGAGGGCGAATCAGGAGACTATAGAAGAAGTTTAATGGCAATTAAAAAAACTGGAGAAACAAATTTTATTCTGGATTGTTCTATTGGAATTTTGGAAACCGTACTAATCCAAATGCAACAAGTTGGAATGATGACGGAAAAATATAATTACATTGTTACTAATTTGGATTTACAGTTTATTAATTTGTCACCTTTTAAATATGGTGAAACCAATCTCACAGGAGTAAGAATAGATCAATTATTAGTTTCTATCTAAGAAAGCACCATTAATTAACGGTACTTTTATAGACAAAAATAATATATGATGGAATTAGTCTGCACCTTTAAGCTTAAAACTTTTAGTCCACTAGAACGAAAGTTTTGCCACGACCGCTGCAACGCTGGTGCGTGGAAAAATCATTCGAACACCTTGCAAACCAATTTTATCTACTTTTTTGTCTACTTTCTACAGCTCTAAGCTTTGTTTTATACATATTTGTTTTATACACAATATTGTCTTGAGCTTTTCTTTTATATTTACTTTATATTTAGTTGTATTCTATTGACGTATGTAAAATTTTTTAAATTTTTACCACAAATAAATATCTATCTATCTATCATAAAACCGAAAAAAATTGAAAATGATTACCATAGACAATAGAAAAAAGTACTGTCAAAATGGAAAAGCAAAAGCATTCTGATTTTATAATATTTCCAAAAAGCACTAGTGTTTTAATGTGAGCATTAATAAACCCAAAAGTGTGCTTAATACTAAGTAGAACGTAGATACTCGTAAGTCAGTAGTATTCGGACTATATTTTTTTTCGAGACCATTATACAGTATAGTATACAGTGCATGTCTAAAGTCCGCTCCACCCTTAACATTTGAACTTTTAAAGTTCACACGTCCCCCCAAATGGAAATAGCTTTAAAAGAAGAACTTTTACCACTATTTATGAACTGGAGCCCATTAGGATTTCGTTCTCAGAGGTTTTGAATTTTACAGACCCTTTGCTTACATGATTTATTATCACCTAAGTTTGCTATTTTTTTTTAAACCTGTTTCTATTTGGGGGGACGTGTGAGCTCTCAACTTGAAATTTTAAACATGTAAATAACATAACACAAATAATTATTTGGTTTATATGCCATATGTTTAGGGGGCAAGGGGAGACGTTTTTCGAAATAGAAAGGGGGTAACGATAAATCATTTTAATTTCTTATTTACCTACATATATTTTTATTTTTTTGGAGATTTTTTTCGGGGTTTAAAATAGGGTTAAAAAAATGGTTTATTTCATGATGGACTTTGAACTCATAAGTCAATTATACTTTTAAACTAATTTTAAATGATATAAATAAAATTTTACAAAAAAAATCTTAAAAATCGCATTTTTTAACAAACAAAAAACGAACAATCAAAAACCTTAAAAAAATATGTAAAAATTTAAAAAATATATCGTCGAATTGAGAATTTTATGTACTTTAAGATGTATCACGCGACCTCTCTTTCTATTTAAAAAAAGGTTTTCCCTTATATGTACCAAAATATACTTAGGTTATGTTTTTATGTTCAAAATTTCAAGTTTAAAAGTTGGGAGCAGACTTTTGACACGGTCTCCATACTGCATAGTATACAGGGTGGCCCAGACTTATTTATTCAAGTTATATCTCATAGACCGATTAAGATAGTCGAGTGGGACAGAAAAAGTTTATAAAATTTTAAAATATCGTTAATAGCTTTATAAAAAACACCCTAAAATTGACCACCCTCTAGTTACTACTACCTCCAACCTTAAAAAGCTAAATATCACCCTGTATATTTTTTTACATATTTAGATATAGTTTTTAATTATTTATCCAAGAATTTTTTTTTAAATTTGAATTCGACCCACAAATAATCAAGAAAAATGTATTCTTGAATTACTTGATTTATGAATATCTAGAGTAAAATACCTTATTTTAGACTAAAACTTTAATACTGATGCACTTCACGTAACGGAGATTTTGCAATTTCGACCCTCCCCCCCTTCGGCCATGTCCATGCCCAAAAACTACACAAAACATTTTTTTGGGTAAAAAGCAAACTGTTTTTATTTCTTTTAGTTGCCCCTCCCCCCTCACAACACATCATCTTTAACGCTACCCCCGCATTTCAAGAATGACCCCTATCATAAAAAAATATAGATTTCTATTTTAACTCCCATATTTCAAGTATGACTTCTATCATAAAAAAATATAGATTTCTATTTTTACCCCCGTATTTCAAGTATGATTTCCATCATAAAAAAATATAAATTTCTATTTTTACCCCCGTATTTCAAGTATGACTTCTATCATAAAAAAATATGGATTTCTATTTTTACCCCCATATTTCAAGTATGTCTTCTATCATAAAAAATATGGATTTCTATTTTTACCCCCATATTTGAAGTATGTCTTCTATCATAAAAAATATAGATTTCTATTTTTACCCCGTATTTCAAGTATGATTTCCATCATAAAAAAATATAAATTTCTATTTTTACCCCCGTATTTCAAGTATGACTTCTATCATAAAAAAATATGGATTTCTATTTTTACCCCCATATTTCAAGTATGTCTTCTATCATAAAAAATATGGATTTCTATTTTTACCCCCATATTTCAAGTATGTCTTCTATCATAAAAAATATAGATTTCTATTTTTATCCCCGTATTTCAAGTATGATTTCCATCATAAAAAAATATAGATTTCTATTTTTACCCCCGTATTTCAAGTATGACTTCTATCATAAAAAAATATGGATTTCTATTTTTACACCCATATTTCAAGTATGTCTTCTATCATAAAAAATATGGATTTCTATTTTTACCCCCATATTTCAAGTATGTCTTCTATCATAAAAAATATAGATTTCTATTTTTACCCCCGTATTTCAAGTATGATTTCCATCATAAAAAAATATAAATTTCTATTTTTACCCCCGTATTTCAAGTATGACTTCTATCATAAAAAAATATGGATTTCTATTTTTACCCCCATATTTCAAGTATGTCTTCTATCATAAAAAATATGGATTTCTATTTTTACCCCCATATTTCAAGTATGTCTTCTATCATAAAAAATATAGATTTCTATTCTTACCCCCGTATTTCAAGTATGATTTCCATCATAAAAAAATATAAATTTCTATTTTTACCCCCGTATTTGAAGTATGACTTCTATCATAAAAAATATGGATTTCTATTTTTACCCCCATATTTCAAGTATGTCTTCTATCATAAAAAATATGGATTTCTATTTTTACCCCCATATTTCAAGTATGTCTTCTATCATAAAAAATATAGATTTCTATTTTTACCCCCGTATTTCAAGTATGATTTCCATCATAAAAAAATATAGATTTCTATTTTTACCCCCGTATTTCAAGTATGACTTCTATCATAAAAAAATATGGATTTCTATTTTTACCCCCATATTTCAAGTATGTCTTCTATCATAAAAAATATGGATTTCTATTTTTACCCCCATATTTCAAGTATATCTTCTATCATAAAAAATATAGATTTCTATTTTTACCCCCGTATTTCAAGTATGATTTCCATCATAAAAAAATATAAATTTCTATTTTTACCCCCGTATTTCAAGTATGACTTCTATCATAAAAAAATATGGATTTCTATTTTTACCCCCATATTTCAAGTATGTCTTCTATCATAAAAAATATGGATTTCTATTTTTACCCCCATATTTCAAGTATGTCTTCTATCATAAAAAATATAGATTTCTATTTTTACCCCCGTATTTCAAGTATGATTTCCATCATAAAAAAATATAAATTTCTATTTTTACCCCCGTATTTCAAGTATGACTTCTATCATAAAAAAATATGGATTTCTATTTTTACCCCCATATTTCAAGTATGTCTTCTATCATAAAAAATATAGATTTCTATTTTTACCCCCGTATTTCAAGTATGATTTCCATCATAAAAAAATATAGATTTCTATTTTTACCCCCGTATTTCAAGTATGTCTTCTATCATAAAAAATATGGATTTCTATTTTTACCCCCATATTTCAAGTATGTCTTCTATCATAAAAAAATATAGATTTCTATTTTTACCCCCGTATTTCAAGATTTCTATTTTTATTGGTTACTTGTGGCCCACAAGTTGATTTCAGATTAAAAAAGTCCAAACCGGCACCTTTTCTAGATGGGTGGAAAAATAAGAAAGTTTATAAAATAAGATATCAGATTGACTTCACTTTTTTTGTATTTTTGGATCATATCGTTTTGTTTTTTCTTTGTGTCTTTATCGGATTGTTCTTCTGGCCCCATCATTGTATTAAAAATTTATTAAAAAAAAATTGAAATTAATTTTACCTATGATTGAAATTTTACTAGTGTCAAAATTTGACATCTAATTAAAAATGTAAGAATGTATCAAAATTTATTAAAATGTCTATATCTCGGAAACTAATTATAGTTTTAAGATAAAAATGATCACATGTGTTTTTATAGGGAAGTAAACATTATTTTAATTTATGCAAAAAAAAATGTCCTACTATAAATAATAAGTGAGATATCGCTTATAGTTTTGTCCCCTTGTCCTTCCTTAATGTTAACCATATTTGATCTAACGCAAACAGAAAGGGTCCTGGATTTTTAAATAGGACATTCCGTTCAAAAGCTATAAGGTTTAAGGTTATAAGGTTAGGGGTAGTTTATTCGGGGGTAGTTTTTTTATAACAGCTCAAAAGAGATTTAAAAATTATAATATGATTTATATGAACTTTTTTTGTCCAAATCGATTTTCTCAATCTGTCTATGAGATATAGCCTGAATAAAATTTATTTATTTATATTTAATATGTCTGGGCCACCCTGTATAACAAACCTAGTTCAGATTCAGATTCAGATTCATTTATTTGGCCACATTATGTATTACATTTTTGTCAAGTGAAGAAAAAATAAGTTAGTGTATGTGGAAATCTTGCTTCTTTGCGTAGTTAGTGTAGTGTGTAAACTACCTACCTAATCTTTTAAACCTCTAGGTATTACTCTTAGTGCTATGAAGTTGAGGCAAAAAAAATAGTTGAGACCACTAAAGGCAATTTACCAAGAGGTGCGAGCATTTAGTATTTTTCTAAGGGCATATCCACAGCCTCGCATAAAAACATAATACATAACAATGCGATGTCGTGATTGGCTTGATGTGCCGCCATGTATCTTGTAAGCCAATCACGGTATTATTATGTTTTATGTTCTTATGCAAGCTTCTGGATAGGCCTTAATATATAAGTTAAAAAAGTTGTTTGTTTGTTTTATACTGGTTAACGTAATTTTTCTCTGCTATGGCTTAATTGACGGGACCGCCATCTTTACGTGCCCTCCGAAGCACGGTCCTCAACAAAACTCGCATCCACCCTGAAATGTGTTTACAGTTTCACCTACAACCCACATTACATTTAGTCATCGTAGTTCCATCTACCGACTATTTACACCACTATACATCCATGCTCTATGTGGGGCTCGAACCCACAACCCCGGGATCCGTAATCAAACGCGCTAACCATTACGCCACCGGGGTCGGCTTAGAAAAGTTGAAACTGCTTACAGTAGAGTACAGTAGACTTTAAAATGTTTCATTATCAACTGTTAATAATAAACCATGCTTATTAACTATTACTATTTTTATTTTAGTTTACATTAGTTAATAAAGAAAATTATTTTTATGAAGAATATGTTAAAGAAATAGCTTCTATACGCAAGAAAAAATCTTCACAAGACATGGGTTTCTCATTACAAACAGCTTTAACTATGGATGCAATTCAATTGTTTTATGAAACAATTCATGACCTTTCTGCATCTATAGATGATAAGTTAGTGGCTACTCCTATCTCCTGTAGTGGCTCAGATAATTGGAATTATGGGCTTACCATTATTAATCACATGAAAAGAGTAAGTCAGTAAATCTCAGAGCCTACCAAGTTATTGCAGTTAAATTTAGTTATTGAAAAATCTTGATAGAGCGAAATAGTAACTGATTAATAGTCAGTTATTAAAAAGTTGAATGGATGACTCTGAGACCAATTTTTTTAGCATATGTTTAGAAGCACCATGAAACAACCTACTCTGTTTGTTGAGCTAAGACCAAGTTTCTATCGGGCACATTTTTCAGCTTTATTATGGAACAGCTATTGCAATGGGTACCTATTTTTTGGTTACTTGCTTATACAGGGTGTTTACTAAGTACGGTATGTACCTTTAGGGTGTAATTTCTTACCCAAAAATAAGAAAAAAAGTTCCTATAAAAATATGTTCTAAACCGACTCGTAAGGGTGCTACGCCCCTTCAAAGGGGGTTCCAAAAATTTAATTTGTAACCAGAGACGTCCGAAATGGGGGGGGCTAATCACTTTTTTGCCCCAAACTGTTTTTTATGAAACTTTCTTGTGAATTTATTATCAGAATAGGATTTCTCAACTAAAGACACTTTAAAAAGGTACTCTTGTTGTAATATTGTAGTATAAGCGGTTTTCGAAAAAAAAAAATTGTTTGAAAGTGAAACCACGACGATAGTCTACATCAACAGCTAAGAAAAAAAATTTCTATACATGTTGGTCCAAAAATTGATTTTAAAGCTACCATGGCCCTTTAAAAATGGAGTACATACTATTGGCTGATAGGCCTTATTAGAGATAGATCACATGTAATACCTCTTTGCTATAACACAAAGGGTTCCTGAGTTATTAAATAAAAATAAAATTTTTCAAACCCCATTTGAAGGGGCGTTGCTCCCTTACGAGTGGTTTTAGGACATATGTTTATAGGAACTTTTTTTCTTATTTTTGGTTAAGGAATTACACCCTGAAGTTACGTACCATACTTAGTAAACACCCTGTCATTACGTGACTCCAAAAATGCTTATAGCAGATTTTTTTAATTTAAATATGGAATAATTTATTACTATGTTTTACACAATTTACTTAGAACGCCCCTGGTCCAACAAACTAATAACTCTTCTTTCTAGAATAGGCATTTCATTTGTAAAAACTGACAAAAAAGTAGCCAACATATTCATTTGTCTGTCTTACTTGCACAGATTTGTTCTAACAGAGACTGCAATAACAGTTACTGGTAATTGTTATTGTTCAGGCATGAATATACCTACTATTTGTTTACAAACAAACCGAGATGTTGGCGATATGAGTATTCTAGAGAGAAGAGTTGTTAGTTCGTTGCCCTGGTTACAAAATTAATTGGTTATAAGAAAAAAAAAACAATTTCAAAACTGAGTTACACTTCACTGAAAAAGAGTCAATGCCCAACTATTTTAAATAGTTAGTACATCCAGAAACCTGGCTGTACCAACTAATGATAGTTACAGTCGAGAAGTATTACAAATAGTTACATTTCTGGTTGCTTCAACCATATTTCTAGATGTGCCAACTATAAAAAATAGTAAAATACGGAACAACCATAAAAATATATTGATACCTAGATGGTTGGTACAACCAGATTTCTGGTTGGTTCTTCAAATTTCAACAATTTTTTTAGGGGGCTGTCCATATATTACTTAACGCAATTTTTCAAAAAAAATTACCCCCCCCCGTGTAACAAACTATCACATTTACCCCCCCCCCGGTGTAACGCGTAACAATATAAAAATTTGTATTTGTAAAAAAATATTCATAATCAATATCACACAGGGAAAAAATACTAGGTACTTCTTTTTACACTGTCACATATAACACGTATATTGTTTATGCATAGGTACACAAAATAGTACACACATTGGTGTTCTGTGAGTACACATTCCGCACGCAAATGTATCATCGCCGATGATTCATCGGCAAGATCACGCAAGAACAGGGTGGTAAGATTTTTTTTTAATATCAATGTCAACAGTTTTTTTACTGATTACAATATTATTTAAATATGCATAGTTTTGTCAATTTTTGTGTGAAATAGGGAATTATGGGCCACTAAATAGTAATTTATGTTGAAATAAAAATACATCTGCCAAGCTTAGGAAATAAACATTAAATTTATTAAATTTTGTTACGTAACGTTTACCTAGACCCCCCCTCCCCCTGTCACAAACTGTAACAATTTCTCTAACCCCCCCCCCAGGCGCGTTACGTAATATATGGACAGTCCCTAGACATGACAACTAAAAAATAATATATAAAACATTTTACTATTCCTTAAAACGACTTTTGTTTGATTAACGCAGTCGTCCCTCCGAAGTGACTGATCGATTTCGTGCTTTTTAGCACTCTTCAGAGCCACATATCGGTAGTAGGGACAACTACGAAAATCAAATCCTTTCCATATATCTCTATATGGAGTTTAAAAATCGTTGTAAGGAAAAGCAAAAACAGCTAGCGACATCTACTGCTAAAAGCAGAGACTGGATAAACCTATCGACAGTCCAAAAAAGGAAGCAGTTATTGGTTTCAAGAACCTATTGCACACTGTCGATAGGGGGCAGATTAATCAATGCCACGGTGGAGGGACGACTGCGTTAATCAAACAAAAGTCGTTTTAAGGAATAGTAAAATGTTTTATATAGGTTTTTTAAATTTGTAAATATCAAACAATTTAATTTAGTTTATTAATTCAGATACCACTGTAAAAGGTGCCCTCCTAGCGTTTAGGATTCAATTGGCGGCAATGTCCACCGTGGCATTGATTAATCTGCCCCCTATCGACAGCGTGCAATAGGTTCTTGAAACCAATAACTGCTTCATTTTTTGGACTGTCGATAGGTTTATCCAGTCTCTGCTTTTAGCAGTAGATGTCGCTAGCTGTTTTTGCTTTTCCTTACAACGATTTTTAAACTCCATATAGAGATATATGGAAAGGATTTGATTTTCGTAGTTGTCCCTACTACCGATATGTGGCTCTGAAGAGTGCTAAAAAGCACGAAATCGATCAGTCACTTCGGAGGGACGACTGCGTTAATCAAACAAAAGTCGTTTTAAGGAATAGTAAAATGTTTTATATAGATTTTTTAAATTTGTAAATATCAAACAATTTAATTTAGTTTAAAAAATAATAGTTTTAACGTTTATGGTTGGTGCAACTATGCTAGTTTTTTTAGTGGTGGTTTATAGAAAATTAAGGTTTTAGAAGTCTCTATATTTTTACAGAAAACTATAAATGGATTGACTGGTCTAATAAAGTTCGACCATGAAGGTTTCCGAAAAGACTTTACTTTGGAAGTTGTAGAATTAACCTTGGGCGGAGTTAACAAAATTGGAGATTGGAACTCCACATCCAGAATGCTGCGTATTAACAGAATGCATTACTACCGTGAAGATAAAATAGAAAAATCTACATCCGGTGGAAATCTGTTTAATAGAACTTTTATTATAATTACATGTTTGGTAAGTATACTTACTAAATAGTAATTATATACCAAGGTAGAGAAGACAAGAGTGCGAGGCTATAATAGTCTTCTCTAGCGTGATTTATATATTATTTTTTTCACTACTAGTACTTATTAACTATTTTTATTTAAATAATAATAGTAATTATATAACAAGGTAGAGAAGACATTTTTTAAAGCCGAGCGTATTAAATCCCGTGCTGTGTAGCAGCGAGGGATTTAAGAGTGCGAGGCTATAATAGTCTTCTCTACCGTAGTTTATATATTAGTTTTTTCACTACTAGCACTATTTAACCATTCTTATTCAAATAATAAAATAAATTATTAACAGAAATTATATTTCTTGAAATAAATAAAAATCAAGTAGCCTTGACGTTTGCTGAAATTAATACTTTGAACTGACCTTTAAAAATTGGTTTATTTTTTATTTTTTTCATAATATTTAGCTAATTATTGATTGTATTAATTGGTAATAATTATAATTAATTATATTTAATAAATAAAAAGTTATTTAAAGCTATTTTCTTGGGTTTAATTAGTAAAAATTACACAAAGAACTGAAACATCTAAAGTGATAGAAATCAATTGTTTATAAAATTTAATCCTAATAGGAGAGAAAAAAATATTATTGCTATAGGTGAAAAAAATATATTTTTTCACTACTAGCTTTAGAACGTACCATTATTTATCAAGTTTTCAGACTATGAAATCAATTTTCTTCAACTATAGCAATAATAATTTTTTCTCTCCTATGGTCTGTTTCTTCAAGGGGTTCCTAAGTTATTAAATAAAAACCGATTTTTCAAATTGGCGTAGCTCCCTTATGACGCATTTTTAGACATATATATATATAGGAACTTTTTGTCATATTTTATTATGTAGAATCATCTGTTAAAATTTCCGATGCTATTTCAAATACACCGTGTATATTTAATACTTTTAGCTGTAGGCATGGGGATATGGGGGACATTTTTTTAATGGAAAGGGGCGTCTTGTGATATATCATTTTAAAGCAAATAAAATTCTCTATTGGACTGTGTATTTTTTAATTTTTTGAACAATATTTTTAAGGTTTTGATTTTTCAATTTTTTGTGCTAAAAAATGCTTTTTTACTGATTCTTTTGTAAATTTTTATTTATGTCAATTAAAATTAGTTTCAAAACGCCTTTTCATCATGAAATTAATAATTTTTAAAAAATAGTTTGATTTTTTTAGAGAAATTTTGACAAAAACACCCATTTTCAACATTATTTTAATCCCAACAAAAAATGTTTAAAAAAATTAAAAAATAAATAGTTAAATGGAGAATTTCATAACCTGTATCCTAGCAATCCCCCTTTCCATTTAAAAAAAATGTCCCCCCCATGCCCCCCTGTCCACATTTTACGAGCTGAAAGTATCAAATATATGCTAATAGTTTAAGTTGTCTTATTTAAGAGTTTTAAATTAAGATTAATTAAGAGTCGATATTTCGTCGTTAAAAAGTTAAGAAGGGGGGTGACTTTTGGACCGTCCTGTATATAACTAACAATTTATTTTTACAGACACCTCCATACGGCATGTTAAAAGAGACCACAACTCAACTAACTGGAAACGACCGATTTGAGGGTTTTGGTATAGACGTAATCCAAGAATTGTCCATGCTTTTGGGATTCAACTACACAATCAAAGTTCAAGAAGATGGAGCAAATGGAAATCTTAATAGAACTACCGGTGAATGGAATGGAATGATACGAGAAGTTATTGATGAGGTGGGACTTTGTTTAACCCTAGGATGCATACACTAAAAAATATGCACAATTGTGTTTGTCCGGTGGGTGCGGAGGGAATCTGCCTAGCAGGAAACGATTATTCATAAAGTCTGCGTGCTTTTTCAGCATTGCCATTAGCTTTGCCGTACATAAAATGCATATCCGCCATCTCCTCTGACGAATAAACTAGCGCCATTTTCCAAGTCACTTAAAAACCTAATCCGGCAAGGAATTCAATTTTACAAAACTTGTGAAATCACAAGTTAAATTGACAATAACTGACGTTTTTACTCGCTGCCAACTTATTCAAAATCAGCCAAAATTAAATAAATTTTTGGGCATACATTGAGATGTTAAAATCGATTTTACTCAAAAACGGTGCATCTTATCAAAGTTGAACAAGAGTACCTTTTTGTCGTAAAAAGCGTCAACATTTTAGAATTTCAAATCAAAATTGAAAAAAAATACATGTAAATAAGTGAGGGTGATTTTTAACCCCAATCCCCCCAGTTTGACCCACCATTGGTGAAAATTTTGAGATAATTTTTACCCTATCTTATTGAGCATAAAAAAGATGGTGGATGTGGAGAATTTCATTATTTTATCTTGCACCGTTCCTCAGATAATAAATAAAAACCTTCTTTAGGGCCCCGATATTGGAGGGCTGTAGCTCCGTCAATAAGCATTTCGGACCCATGTCCATAGAAACTTTTTTTCTTATTTTCGTTAGAGGAATTGGCTCCCGAAGTTTCCAAACGTTATTCCCGGGCACCCTGTATAATAAAAACTTAAACGAAAATGACCCAAAACCCATAAAAATATTTTAATAAATATCTTAACACTGGTCGACAAAAAAACATATCTCTCAATTTTGTCTGATATATCATTTTCGATTAAATTTTTGACGCTGAACATAAATTTGACCTCCATGTGTTGCCATCAGGTCGGGGTTCTGAAATAAATGCTACTGATTTTTTGAAAAAAATAAATATTATTTTCAGCATTAAACATTTTTTTTTCTAGGAACGTTATTCATATAAAAGATGCATGCAGTATTTATGCAGATTTTAAAGATCTTGTGTTTTTTTAGATATCTTTAACGGTTTTCAAAAAAAGTGCAAAAAACTGAAAAAAACTTAAACATTTTTTAAATGCCCATTACTCAATTAATACTAAAACTTTAAATTTGTTTAAAAGCTCAATTTATGTATTTTTTAATACTCATTAATTATGTGAAAACATATTTGAATTCAAAAGTTTCTTTCCCGTGATATCCTAACCCAAACTTTGTTTTTAAAGTTCGAAAAACAAGCTTTTTTGGTGATTTTTAACAAAGTAATTAGAAAAAAAGCTGGTATTTTAATATTTAACATAAAATATCAGAAAAACTAAGAAGAGAAAAAATAACTCAACTAACTAATTTAAAATCAATAATTTCCTTATTTTTTAAAGGGACCCGTAATTTCCTTATGGGAAATGGCTTTCCGTCAAATTGGCTGAACTTTTAATATGTTTTAGTCAATGACCTCCTGATCAAAAGTTATTATTGCGCCAATTTACTTTTTGCCTTAGAATATCTCGAAAACTAGAGGCCGTAGCGATTTGGTTCAATGATAACTTTTGATCAGGGGGTGTTTTATTATGCATAAATATTATATAATATTATATAATACAATAATTTAATAGTTATTATTATTAGTTTATTTGTTGAAAATTCTACATAAGCATGGAGAGCCCCAAATAAGCTTTTGGCTTGTGCTAGGAGCTCTCCATTAATTTTGAAAAAAAAATACAGTTCCAAATTTGACATCTTCACATAAAAATTTTAAATTCCTTCCTTCGCAGCCCACCTCCATTTCCAAACATTCTCGTCTTCTCTAAATCTGCTCACAGCCATCATACCAAATATAATATTGTTTCTAACTTTAAATTAACAAAAAAAATATTTAGAAAATTGACATTACATTTTATGACATTATAAGTAGGAATATTAAATAATTAGTGTGTTTTACTGCATTATTCTGCAGTAGGAAATGTTTAAACAGAATGAAACTAAGCACAAAAACGGATTATGTCAATTGTCAAAATAAGGCCAAGAGAAGAAGAAGACGAGCGATATTTTATTAAATGTTTTGGTATTATCTATGCTGAAAATATATTTCAGAAATGTAGTACATTACATGTTATGGAAAATATTTAGTTATTTTTCAGATTATTAGGCTAATTTGTGAAAATGAACAGTATAGCCGACAAATGCTATTAGATTCTGGACCCAAACTTAGTTCAGATATTTTAATTAATATAATAAAAAGTAGGTATTTTAATTTTAATTTTAATTTAGTAAATATTTGCAAAAAAAAAAATTAACTTTTAGTTATTATTGCAGTACAACAAAATTAAATGTATAAGGGTAACTAGGTATATGTATTTACTTTCTTTGTTAAACCAATACAGTTTTCCGTTGTTTCCGTACTTAAGTTCGTCCATATTTTTAATTATAAACGCAGGATCACAAATGTAACCTAATTTTGTGCGTAGAATAAACATGAAAACAGTTAGTTATTTTTTTATTTTGACAATTGACATCTGTCATTCTCTTTATTCTTACCTCTCCCGATCGTTTGGTCGGAATGGCGAGAATGGTCAAATGTCAGCAGTAAAACGATGATTCCGTTCAAACCAGTGGCACCAGTGGCAACAGAATGATGCAGTAAAACGCACTAAATATTAATTAATATTAAAAAGTCCAATATTAATTTATATATTGCAGCCAGCATATAACACTGCCTACTTATAAGTAACTATGAATTCGATTGGTATTACTAGTAAGGTTCCTTTTATGGTCTATTTACAAATACGTATAAAAGTAGTCATGAGTAAGCATTTATTTGTATGCATTTTTTATGACGACTGATTGCATTTCTACGTTAACGTTTTTTCTTTCTTATTTGTAAATAAGCCATTATGATGCCTAATACAGGCCATAGGAACCATTTGAAACTACTGCATTATCGCGTGGCTGTAAACTGTTTTATTTTTTTTTTCAGCGTGCTGATTTAGCTATAGTCGACCTAACAGTAACATCAGAAAGGGAAAGTGCTGTTGATTTTACAATGCCTTTCATGAACTTGGGTTAGTTTAAATATAATAAAGCAATTTAGTTTATTTTGACAAAATTTTAGGGGTGATTCTAGTAACAGTAACATCAGAAAGGGAAAGTGCTGTTGATTTTATAATGCCTTTCATGAACTTGGGTTAGTTTAAATATTATAAAGCAATTTAGTTTATTTTCACAAACTTTTGGGGGTGATTCTACAACAAAAACTATTGCAGTATGCCACAATACACTAAATAATTTTTTCCTGGGTCCTTTAAAAAGTCTTTATGTTTTGGACTTTTTTGCATTTCTACGTTTACGTTTTTTCTTTCTTATTTGTAAATAAGCCATTATGATGCCTAATACGGGCCATAGGAACCATTTGAACCTACCGCATAGTGCTATTATCGCGTGGCTGTAAACTGTTTTATTTATTTTTTCAGCGTGCAACAATGAGTCATTAGGTCTAAAGAGCCATTATTAAGTCATTGTTAATGACATATTTGTTTCTATAGCTTAAAAATAAACCAAAAATTTAATTTTAGACACTCCTTTTAGATGTTGTGGCTTCCTTAGAAGAACCTAAAAAAGTTTTTCATGTTATCTTATGTCACCCCCTAAAATTTGGTAACATTTTTGAATTAATCTTTGTTTTAACATTCACGATATTTTTTTTGTACTTTAGGCATAACTAAAATTTATTTAACGCTCTTAAATTTAATTGCTCCTGAATTGCTAACCATTATAATAATTATTATTGTATTGTTATTTAAGTATATACATTTCAAGTTTTAATACTTTTGAGTATCTACGATAATTTCAAAAAATTTAAAAATATTATTTTACCGGATGTAATAAAAAAAGTATCTTTCCAGAATTTTGGATATCAAAAGTACTAAATGTAATGTAAATAAATGGAATTGATTTTCAAATTCAGCATGTTGAAAAATATAAACATACATTTTTAAAATACAAACCCTTTTTAATCATTAACTTGTAAGCCTGGTTGGTATCCCATATTTAATTTTTAGGTCTAAGAATATACATAAACTAAGTCACGTTTGTTGTTTTGTGTTATTTATTCAGCATGAAAAGCATTATCAAAATTTAAATGAACCATGTAGCTAGCTATCGAGCGCTAAAACAATAATACACGTAACTATAATATGGACAAACCAATTTGACGATTTATGGAAAACTGGTCCTTTTAAAACGTTCACGACATTGTGTACCACTTGTGGTACATGATGCGCTGTTTTTTTAATCCTATTTTAAACGCGACGGCTTCATGCGAAATTTGATAAATAAGTTACGGCTGGATGTAAAGGTGGTACATGATCCGTGGCACACTCGGTCCTAAGTCGGAAAATTTTTTGGTTATTTTTGACTACCTACTAAAAAAATCAGAATTTTAAATTATGTTCATTTTTATTTATTTAAGCAGCCACAGTGCGACCCTGTTATGTTTAGGTTTTTTAAAGTGACCACACAAATTTTTCTTTAGTTGTTGATAGTAGACTACCCCCTCATTACATAACACTAGTCATCTAAATCGCAGCTGCTCCTTCTTGGGACATTTTTAGCTTTTTCTGTTCCCAAAATTTTGTGAAAAAATTGGGTATGGTCTCCCCGTAGTACTTTACATAACATACGTATGTTATGTTAAGTACCACCGGGAGACCATTCCCTATTTTTTTCAAAATTTTGGGATCGTGCTGAGGGGTAGTTTTTAACCAACAAATGTTATGTACAGTACTACGAGGAGACCATTCCCTACTATTTTCAGATCGTGCTGAAGGTTAGTTTTTAACCAACAAATTCTCGTTAGGTGTGTCTCTGTATTGTTTGTTTAAAAATAAATATAAACAAATTGATCTACCAAATAATTCTTATGCTGTTATATTACCGGTATTACCGGTAGACCATTCCATAGTTTTTTCAAAAATTTGGGATTGTTCTTAGGGGTACATTTTAACCAACAAATGCTCAATGACAGTATTACTCTCTTTTGTTTGTTTAAAAATAAATATAAACAAATTGATCTACCAAATAATTTTTACGCTCTTATGTAAAGTACTACCGGTAGACCATTCTCTATTTTTTCAAAACTTTCGGATCTTGCTAAGGGGTAGTTTTCAACCAACTCGATGACGGTATTTCTCTTATGTATTTTCTCTCTTTCTAATTATGTATTGAAATAATTCTCGGTTTATACAGGGTTATTCACGGAAGTGGCCTATTAAACGTTTATGGAGAACCAATAACTTTAAAAGTCTGCTAATTTGCACTTTGCGGTTTTTGAATATGGCCTATCGATTAAAAATATTTTCATGCTTGTGCAACTTCCGGTTGTACCGGAAGTGGCACTTAACTTTGAGTTTTTAAATGGAACACCTCATATATTTTTTAATTTTTAAAATTTGCATTAAATTTGCTTTATTTTGATGTATAATACTTCATGTCTATCTTCAGTAGTTTTTGAGTTATTCAAGTTTTTAGCGAAAAATAAGTAAATTCAAGCACCCCTAAAAAAAATAATTTCTCCTTGATTTTTTCAATTGGAGAAAAGATGTTTTGTGTTTTGCTCAATGATGCTTAAACGAATTATCCTATGCTAAAATGGAACCCAAAAATTATACAGGGTGTCTGAAAGAGCAGGTCAAATCTAACAAATTTAATATAGCCATAACTCATTTTTTTTAAATGGCACCCTACATTTTTTATTTGGTTAAATAGAGAATTAAATTTGCTTTAAAATAAGTATAGGATACCCTATACCTAACTTTAACCGTTTTTGAGCTATTTGCAAATTATTGTGAAAAAGCCGTATTTCTGTTAAAATTTGTTATATTTTATAAAATAGGCCAGAAAAATTAATTGATTTTTATTTATTTACCTCAAAGATCATTATATTTACTTTAAAACTGGATTTTCATGCGCCCAGTAGTGTACATTTCTTCTGTTAAAAATACCCTGTTGAGAAAATTTAGCCTCGTCCGTCCAAATTATTCTTTTTAAAAAGTTTGGTTTTTCTTGAATATTTATCAAAAGATTTTCACAAAAGTCCACTCTATTTTGAAAATCATTAGGTTTTAAGGCCTGTATTTTTTGCTTTTTGTAATCGTGCATCTTGTGGTTTTTTAAAATTCTTTGGATGCTTGAATAGGAAATTCCCAAGTCGTAACTAGCTGCAGGAATTGAGGCATGTGGATATGCATAAAAGTAACCCAAAACATTGACTTCGTTATCTTCGTTGTTTGTAATTGGTTTCGTAAGAGATTTCACTGCATTTTCTTTTCCAAATTGCGAAAAATTTTTGTGTATTCTTCTAAATTTTTTACATGACATTCTTGGTAAATCAGGATATTTTGTATTAAAGTTTCTGCAGGTTCTACTAATTATTTTATAATTTTCACCAAAAATAGCAAATAAATCCAAAATAACAGGGTAAGAATAAGCCTCTGCCATTATTTTACACTAATTTATCACGATAAGAACGATAACATTTAGGTTAAAAGAAATAAAAACACAATACAATTTTAAAAATTTACGTAATTGCAGAAATACTGCAAAATACTTCTTTTTCACATTAATTTGCAAATAGCTCGAAAACGGTTAAAGTTAGGTATAGGGTATCCTATACTTATTTTAAAGAAAATTTAATTCTCTATTTAAACAAATAAAAAAAAATGTAGGGTGTCATTTAAAAAAAAAGAGTTATGGCTATTTTAATTTTGTTAAGTTTGACCTGCTTTTTCAGACACCCTGTATAAATTTTGGATTCCATTTTAGCTTAGAATGATTCGCTTAACCATCATTGAGCAAAATACAAAACAACTTTTCTTCAATTTAAAAAATCAAGGAGAAATTATTGTTTTTAGGGGTGCTTGAATTTGCTTATTTTTCGCTAAAAACTTGAATAACTCAAAAACTACTGGAGATAGACATAACGTGTTATACATTAAAATAAAGCAAATTTTATGCAAATTTTAAAAATTAAAAAATATATGGGGTGTTCCATTTAAAAAATTAAAGTTGAGTGCCACTTCCGGTACAACCGGAAGTGGCACAAGCATGAAAACATTTTTAATCGATTGCCTATATTCAAAAACCCCAAAGTGCAAATTAGCAGACTTTCAGAGTTGTTGGTTCTCCATAAACGTTTAATAGGCCACTTCCGTGAATAACCCTGTAGAACTGCGTTTAAATTATATATAAGACAAAATTTCCCAACATTTCACCATTTATTGGATTGGCATCTTCAGGGAATATTAATGACATTGACATGAAAAAAAAAAGGTAACAAATTAAAAATAAGGTAAATTGAGGTGTTAAGGGAAAGTATTAAGTTTGAGATGTGGAGGTGTAAGGCGTAAGTTAAAATGTACAATTTTTAACTAGGTGGCTTATATGAAATTCTTTAGATGAAAGAAAACAAATATGCCCATACACTTATGCTTGAAAACATCTCCTTCTTGTAAGCCAATAATATTGTTCATACACATCAATTTACCTTAAAAATTAATAAAAGAAAATTTGTGTGGTCCTTCCAAAAAAAATACTTTTAACAGGGTCACACCTTGCAGCATCCAGTATATTTTATATTACAGGGCACAAAAAAAAATTAACTTAAACCTAACTTATAAAAACTTCTCATAAGGAAAAAAGACTAAAAAAAAATAAATGTAAATCTTAAAACTATTTTGAAAACTAGGTTGTTAAAAAATTCTTAACAAAAGAGAGATAGTTGGCACTAAACTTACTTTTACATCGTGGTCATTAGGGTGCCCAGGACCTACCGAATTGTAGGGGTCCCACCCCTCAAAATTGTTTCTTTAGGTGAAAAAACAACCCTGATTTTTTTAGATTTTTAAAAAAATATTTAGAGGTCCCGCCAGGCGCTTTTTAAATAGAATATCATGTAAAGGATTTTTATTTTTTTAAGGATATAAAAACTTTGATATTCTACGTTTATGGAACAAAAACATGTTTCTGGTAATAATGGTATATTTTCAATTTTGATGCCCTACAAAAATAAAACGGATTTTCTATGGGGTAAAAATGTTAAAAATTTACACATGAGGTTAATAAAGGCTAGAAAAAAATGCCTTAAATTGCAATAAAATATCAATAAAATGTTTTCAAAATGCCTTGTAATATGTTAAATTAAGTAATAAAACGCATAAAAGTTTTTTTTTAAGTGTAGGACATCTATTTTTAAAAATCCAAAAAAAATTCCGCAACACCAGTTATCAAAATAAACAAATTTCAAAGCAATTTGTACATATTATTATGCTTTTTGGCCAAATATCATCTCTTTTATTGTGATTTTTTACTTAAAAAAATAATATGGGGTCTTACTTATTTCTGAAAAAAAAGTATCCATGAGAAAAATTTCTAAGTAACCTTTTTTGTAGGATAAATAAGATTCATACGTCAATTTTTATAATGTTTTTACCCTGGTAAAGCCATTTTTTCATGTAAAAGAGTATTTTTATTTTTAATATTCCCTTATTATTAAAAAATAATTTCCCTTCCTAAAATCGCCTGATTTCAAGTTTTTATATTTAAATAATAATAAAAAGGTTTAACATGTTTTCTTTCTCAAAAGTAGCCGGGCGCGACCTTTAAATATTTTTTAAAAAATCTGAAAAAAAATTAGGGTTGATTTTTGACCTAAATGAATATTTATAGGGGATAGAACCCATATTAAACTAAAAAAAACTACGGCTGTGCGTTAACACATCCGAAATCGACTAGGTCCTTGTTTTCTGAAAAAAAAAAAGATGGCCATTGGTCTATTTGTATTCTCAGCTCTCCATTTGTTTTAGGAATCAGCATTTTATACAGAAAACCAGAACCAGTACCACCAAGTCTATTCATGTTTGCTTCACCATTTTCTTTGATCGTCTGGGTTATGTTGGGTGTTTCTTATTGTTTGGTTTCCATGGCCTTTTTTGTAATGGGTAGATTATCGCCCAGTGAATGGCAAAACCCATACCCATGTATCGAAGAACCAGAGTATTTAGTGAACCAGTTTAGTTTTAGAAACTGTTTATGGTTTACTATTGGAGCGCTTATGCAGCAAGGATCAGAATTAGAACCAAAGTAAGTTAACTGTTGTTTTAAGGCTAGTTTATCCAATCATTAACACTAGATTAACTAAAATTGGATAAATTAACCCTGACATAAAACTTTTCAGATACAGTAATGCACCTTATATGTTGCCATATTTGAAATGCTTTAACTCCTAAACCGTTTTTTCGAATGTAGCGAATTTTGTTTTATTTAGTTATTATTTAAAATTATGGTGCATATATTTTTTTTATTATTTTGTATTTATATACTGGTCACACCTTACAATAGTAAGACCCATGATCACTTATGGGTCACTGGTCTGGTGGCAAAAAAAAAACACAAACAAATCTAAGAAAAGTGCAGAGGCTTGCCTGCTTAAATATAACAGGGGCAATGCATACATGTCCCACTGCTGCACTGAAAGCTTTATTAGACCTCCTCCCTTTACACCTTCATGAGAAGAGGTAGGCAGCTATGGCTGCAGTCAGACTGCATCGTAACAAATACCTAATCTTGGGTAACACTTGATCACACCAACATTCTAAGTGAAATAAACATAGAGTACCTGACCACAATCAGCATATCATGACCTTACGGTATGAGTTCGATCGCAATTTTGAAGTTGTAATTACGAACCCCCAAACTTGGGCATCAGGATAACCAGAAATGGAAAATGGAACGATCTGCTACTATACAGATGGATCCAAAATGAAATTGGGAGTTGGTGCGGCCATACATGGGTCTAGATGCGAACTATCGATACCAATGAGAAAAACTCCATCCTATTTCCAGCCGGAAACATACGCCATAAATATTTGCCGTCGAGAATCCCTGAATAAGAGTAAAAAAGGGAAAAAAATATGCATCTTCTTAGACAGCCAAGTAGCATTAAAGGCAATAAGTTAATGTGTATTTAGGTCAAGGCTTGCCTGGGAATGCTATGAAACTCTCAAACAACTGGCTGAAACAAGCAAGGTCTCCTTAATGTGGGTGCCAGGACACGAGGGTGTTGAAGGCAATGTGGCTGCACTCTCTCGCGAGAGAAGGAGAATGCATTCAATTTACTGGCCCTGAACCTTTTTATGGCTTTAACAAAAGCCACCAGATAGAGGCTATTATAGAATGGAAAACCAAATTCAAAGCTCGATATTGAAAAGACCAAAACTTAAAACAGGCCAAAATATTCATAAAATGTGAACCTGAACGAACATGAAAAATAAAGTCTAACACACGGTCAGAAACCTACGATGAAAGGGAGAGGTAGGTGCAAAAAACCACAGAACACCAACGAAATAACGCTCCCATTAAAGCGAATTCATTGTGAACATGTGCGTAGTTAGATTTTATTTTCAAGTATAATTTTTTTACCATTCTTTCGGTTGTCTTTGAACTGTGTCAAACTATACTCGATCTCAGCAAGCCAAAACTAATAATCTATACAGGGCTTTTAACCGGTCACTCTAAGATATCATCTTGAAAATATGGACAAACCTGAAATATACACCTGCCGTCTATGCTCAGAAACACCAGTAACGGCCGAACATTATCTGCTTCTGCGAAGCCTTTGTTCGCAAAAGGCTACAATATCTTGAACAGATATACCCAAGACCTGCAGATATATCCCAAGTAGCCCTCAATAAACTCTTGGGATTCTTTGGAAGTCTAAAGCTTGATGTGGACTATATTGTAAAGGGGAATCACAATAGTTCTCATTGGTCGCAATGATTTGAAAGGAACTACGTTGCTTCACAATCCCATTTATATTGTATTGTTGTATTGTATAGTCACAATAGATTCAATACAAATTTGCCGATTTTTGCACTCTTAGTAAATCCTCTATGGATTTTTTAAGCGGTCGAATTAATCTCATTTTATTTTAACTATACGTCGCCAAAGTCGGAGTAATTTCAGATACACAAATACACCTCGGCAGTCGACACACACTTATTAATGCATGCGACTCTTTCGTTTGTTGTTGTTTTAAACTGAGTGCTTGGTCGGCCGAGATAGATTGGCTTTGGGGCGGGGGTTTACTATAACTGTGTTAATCTGAGCCCAGGCATAAATTTATGTTCTGGTTTTTGATTTATTTTTATTTTAAATATTGTTTTAGGGGCATTTCAGTTCGTTGTGCATCTGGGGTATGGTGGTTTTTTACTCTAATTATGGTTTCCAGTTATACTGCTAATTTAGCCGCGTTTCTAACCGTGGAAACTTTAGTAACTTCCTTCAAAAATATTGATGACTTAGCGCGTCAAACTGAAATTAAATATGGAGCTAAAAAGGATGGAGCAACTGCCAATTTTTTTCGCGTAAGTAGCATAGCATACCTTCACAAATAACATCTGAAAACATCTGAAAATGTTTAAATGTTTATTGGGCAAATGTAAAATACTTAATACTTAAGCTACGCCTTGGCCAAATAGCTTCTCTCCAGTTAGAAATGTTTCATTTTCTTAATAGGTTAGAGATATACTCTATCTAGGTATCTTCCGAAGCGTTGCTGGCACTTTTTGAATACGGTGCGCACATGGATGAATACTCGTTGGCGTAGATCGGGGGTTATAAGAGCAATTTGCTTTCCGATATTCGTCTTTTAGCCGTTCGATAGTAGCTGTGGCATTTTCGTATACCTAACTTTTAAGGAATCCCCATAAAAAAAATCTGGTGGCGATAAATCGGGACTCCGTGGGGGCCAATTAAAATCACCCCGTCTAGAAATTACGCCACCGGGAAACAGATCGTGGACTGCAGCAATCGAAGCGTTCATTGTGTGGCAGGTTGCCCCATCTTGTTGAAGCCAACTGTCAAGGTTGTAATCTGGCCGCTACTCCAAAAAAGTGCTGTACGATAGCAATATGTATATAACTCTGAATTGGCCCTGCCTCTCGGATCCTCAAAAAAGTATGGTCCGATGATGCGAGAGGCAGGGCTGTAACTGTCAATTCAGAGCTTTATGGTAAAGCGGTTTTTTGGAAAAACCAAACAAAGTGAAGCAACGGAAGCAACCTAGATAATATAATGTTTAAGAAATAATTTCCCATATGTCTCCTTTTGTAAGTTATAAATAAATAATTTAGTACAGTGTATCAGATATTATTACATTTCCAAATATTTTAAACCTTTTGACACCCTGTATTTGTTTCATTTTAGGATTCAAATGTCAGCACGTACAGAAAAATATGGAGTTACATGGCTCAACATCCAGAAGTAATGACTTTAGATAATGACGAGGGAGTAAATAGAGTGGAAACGGAAAATTACGCGTACCTTATGGAATCAACAAGTATTGAGTATGTTACGGAACGTCATTGTAAGTTGGGACAAGTTGGAAATTTGCTTGACGATAAAGGATACGGAATCGCAATGAAAAAAGGTAACAGCATTAGAGCTCTATAATAGAGCTCTAAAGATGCCGTATAGGGGCCTATGTACGTCCAATGGACAAATTTTAAATTAAGTTAAAAAATACTGATTAAGGAATTTGTAACATTTTTTTTATACATGTATGATATTTTACTTACCCATTTTAAAAAACTAAACTTTGGAAAAGCCTTGTATTCGTTAAAAATATTTTTCTCACTACCAACGAGGTAAGTTCACATAACTTAATCAAAAAGTCGAAAATAATGGAAAGTACTATATCGAGCACACTTAATGATAGATGAAATCAATACTTTGTTTGTAACTAAAGACAGAAAAAACGATTTAACGCTTTATTAAGATAAGATATTAAGTAACCTACACTTACTGTAGGGAGACATATAGACACAAGACTATTTTTAATTTTATAGAGTGATTCTATAAAAAAATGATGTCTTGAATATTATTAATAAAATAAAATTTTAACTCCTTGGTAGTGTAAAAAATGTAATGCGCTACTCAGGTAAGTTTTGTCTTTTGTCTTCGGTCGTGCGCCTTGCTAAATTAAGACCTAGATCTAGTGTCCCTAACCCCAAGTAAATTTTGTCAAAACATTGAATATGCAAATACGATCTTCATGCTTAGGATGTTATACATGTATACAGTTTTTATTTTTCTGTTTCTTTTCAGACTCCCCTTATCGAAATGATTTAAGCACTGCAGTTTTAAAATTACAAGAAAGTGGGCGTTTAACCGCCCTTAAAATCAAGTGGTGGAAGGAAAAACGTGGTGGGGGAAATTGTGCAGTAAGTATGCTTTATCAAACCTGAGTTCTTAATTTTGTTCACTCTGTATGCCCTTAGTACTAAAGTAGCGTAAAAAATCTTTTAATTTGGATACACCATAACTTAACTCTAGATGATAGTCTAAATTATTGAACATTTTTGCTCCTTCTGAAAATCTTGCGCCTTATAGTCCGGGAGCCCATGCCCAGTAGAATTTTTTTATTACCTTACCGTTGAGACTAACCTAATATGGTAAAGTCATAACATCTAGCACCTCATAGCTGATTTTTTCAGGATCGTTTACTAAAAATATTTAAAATCAAGTGGTAACCTTGTTCGACAAAAATTTTCTGGCAATACCTTTGTCGAACGACCTAAAGTTAAGGGTTGATCTCAAAAAAAAACGCCCCGCTACCGACAATTTTCTTATGTAAGAAGTTGTTTGTCTGGACATAAAGAACACATATACAAAGTCTCAACGGTGAGGTAATAAAAAAATTCTACTGGACGTGGGCTCCCAGACTATTACGCCATGGCGTTGTTGGGGAATCCGGCTCTGCTTCTAAGGAAAAAAATAAACATATGGGAAAATATTTTTTTTTTGGCAGCAGCATTTTTGTTTTTAGATAAAGTCATCTGGAGGCGATGCTACACCTTTAGATTTAAAAAATGTTGGTGGTGTATTCATGGTTTTGTTTGTGGGCTCTTTATTGGGATTAATTGGCTCATTTATAGAATTAGCTCTACATATTTGGAATAGAACGAAAAAAAGTAATATGAATTTTAAAGAGGAGTTAAAAAAAGAGTTGAAAATTGTTGTTAATCATGGACAAAACGTTAAAGAAGTAAATTATGACAACAGTGATTCAGATAATAATTTTCTAGATTGTGAAAAATAAATTTTATAAAATTTTTATTAAGTTTTATTTCTGTATTGTCTATTTTAAGGATAATTCTACAATTTTAAATCTACATCTTAAAATATATTAAAAAATTACAGCAGTAGTAACTTTAGAATAGAATAGAATAGAATATTTATTAGTCCTTTGAGATGTTTCAACATCTATGGACACGTTAATATAATACAAAATTAATTAAAATAGAATACAATTAAAAATATAAATAAAATTAATACAAAAAAATACAGTTACAATCATTTGTACACTTGTTGGCAAATGATTGTACACCTTAATCCTCATGTATAAAGCCCCCTTTTCAAAAATAGCTGTTCTGTGTCTGGGGGTTGTGAGCACATTTTCATGTCTAGTCAGGATACCTTGATTTAACTCATTGTTTGTAGATAAAAGATCCTTCTTTTGCTTAACAAAAACGCACAGTTTATACAGATACAAAGAATACACAAACATTATCCTGCATCTCTCAAACAGAGGGGCACAGTGAGCATCATATGGTTTGTGACATATTGTCCTTACGATCTTTTTTTGTAAAAGTAGAAGACGTTCCACTTTTGGAGAACAACCCCAGAAAAGTATTGAAAAATGCAACCTACTTTGTATGTATGCATTGTAAAAAAGCAAAAGTTAGTCATGGCTCAGTATATCCCTCAGGTTGAAAAGAGCATATTTGGCGCTGCATATTCTCTTTGCTATTTCATCTATATGCCTGTCCTACAAGCAATTCTCAAAAATGTGAGTCCCTAAAAAACTTTTTTTTTTAACTTTTCAAGTTTTTTTTAATTTTATTTTTGTCAAAAACAAAAAAAAATAAAAAAATAAATTAAAAAAAGACTTTTTTTGAAAATGATAGCTTTTATTTTTTAAAAAAGTTTAACTCTTTTGTTTTTGGGGGGATTCATTTGAAAAACAATAGGGATCTTTCCCTCATAGAACTTGATTTTTCCTGAAAATTTCGAGTCGATCGGATAATTCGTTCTGGAGTTATCGTGTCTACAAAAATCGTGAAATCGACAGACAGACGAACCGTCTGTTCGTCCGACAGACGGACATTTTTAAAGTTTCTTATTTTTTCATGAAGCACATTTGTATCCAAGAATTTTTTGTCTATGACGTTTTTTGACGATTTTGGGAAATTCGAAACTACCGTATAATATTATTCTAGCGCAGGTGCTGTGAATAATATAATAATAAGGTATAATAATAAAATATAATTATAAAGTATAATACTCTAAGAGATGCCATTGACATTGTCTGTATGTCGATTTGATAACACAATAATGATTGCGTCACGTGATTTATATAAACCAATCACAGCGCTGCTTAAACATGTGCAATGTATTATCACGTAGAACGCAAACGAAAATTTACATTCCACCTTTATATTATACAGGTTAGGGTGTAGCTAAAATGGTACCCTTTTGAAATCAAATATGCTTGGGTCCGGAACATGTTGAACCACTTAGAAAAAATGAGCTTTCTGGCTCGACATCTTGTGCCCCCCTAACTTTCAGTGCCCAAGTGATAACTTAAAACAGGATGGAACATGCATGTTCCACTGGGTCTCAAAGGGTTAAAGGAGAATAAATTTTCTTCATTATATCCAAATCAAAAATTCTTGATTTAAGACAATATTTTTTCTGTGTATTAGTATAATTATACTAATAATACTATAATAAATAAAATATTTTGTTAAATATCTTGATTTTGGCTCACCCTGTTTAAAATTTTTACTATAATATAATAATATGTATAATAAAAAAAAATTGACAAATGTTATGACATAAGAAATTTCATTTTATTCAATTATTTTTGGAGGAAAGGTCAACTAATTAAAATATGAAAAATATATGCAGTAATATATATTTATTATAAATATTATAAAAATTCTAAAAAAATATGTTCAAAAAATACAATCATAAATATTACTAAAACACAAATCAACAAAATACAAAAAAAAAATAGGTAAAAAAATTCTTTGTAGTTTAAAAATTAAATTACCCAAATTGTCATAATATAAAATTGTTGTTTTTTTTTAATTTTTTTTAATCATGGTTTTGAAATCTGTTTTATTATTTTTTTTTTCTGTTTTGGCCTGATAGATGTATTTTTTTTTTAATTATTTTTAAAGCTTTAGTTATATTTTGACATCGTTTTTATGCAGATTTCGTTATTGATTTAGTTGAGTATTCTTAGAAATCTAATATTCTTGTTATTATCAGAGAGCCAGGATTGGCGAAATCTTTTATAAATTAATTATTTATTTACGCGCCTTAAATAAGCATTATATTTAGGAAAACCCAAAAAGATATTTGGATCAAAACGATATCAGAATAATAACGATGCTCACTCAAAGAGAGAGAAAATTTCTAATTTTCCATATGACAAAAGAAAAACAAAAAGATGCCTGTGGCACATTACCTTATGTTTCTGTTAAAATTTCACATTATAAATTTTAGAACTTCAGAATCTCATCTTAAATAAAATAAAAAAAAATTTCCATTCGCGCAAAATCGTAGGTTTATATTCGTTAAATGCTTACTCAGACAAAAAAACATACAAATCAAGGTTTTTTTATTTTATAAAATTACAAACACTAGGGCTGGTTTTATACGAATTTTATCAATATTTGAGTGAGTTTTTAGGGCCGCAAATGTAGGGTTGTCTATAAATTTTTACTCTAACGGCGTTCTATCCATGACACATAGAAAAGATTAAGTACATAATTTTTTGTTGGACCACCCTAGTGCGCTAATTTATGATAGTTTGGATACAAATACCAATATAAAATACACTGCCCAGTAAAAGAGCTTTCCCATTTTTATTATCAGATTCATTTTTAGCAACCTCAAAACCCCCAATACACCAAATTTTGGGAAAACTACCCCCACCCCTCAGGGGGTGGATTTAGAATTTTTTTATTATCAGATTCACTTTCAGCAACCTCAAAAACCCCAATATATCAGTTTTCAAAAAAACTACCCCCAATCTCTCAGGGGGTGAAATTAGAAAAAAATTATTATCAGATTCATATTCATCGACCTCAAAAACCCCTATATACCAATTTTGACGAAAATATTGAAAATATTTTAAAATATTAGGGGTGGAGTTAGATTTTTTTTAATATTCAGATTCACTTTCCGCAACCTCAAAAACCCCAATACACTAATTTTTACGAAAACCACCCCCACACCCTCAGGGCGTGGATTTAGAATTTTTTTTGTTATTAGATTCACTTTCAGCAACCTTAAAAACCCCAATATACCAGTTTTCACAAAAACTACCCCCAACCCCTCAGGGGGTGAAATTAGAAAAAAATTATTATCAGATTCATATTCGTCGACCCCAAAAACCCCTATATACCAATTTTGACGAAAATATTGAAAATATTTTAAAATATTTACCCCCTCACCCCTGCGGGGGTGGAGTTAGAAAATTTTTATTCTTAGATCCATACCTTAAAAACCCCTATATAGCAATTTTGAAATTTTTGTAAAAAAAATGTAGTTTTCCCCATTTGCCCCCCTTGCCGCACCCCAATGTTCACCAAAAACAATTCCGCCCGAGAACTTTTGGTAACATACCTGTATGCCAAATTTCAAGTCTCTAGCTTCAAGCGTTCTTAAGTTATCGTGCTTACAAGATTTTCCGGACAGAACGATCGACCGACCGATTCACCGAGCTACAATTTTTTTTTGCTTGAAATTGATTTATATTGGCATAAAACGTCATAAAAAGCAAAAATACGCAAAAAATAATTTTGAAATTTTTTGCACGGATACAATGCTTGCCGAAATTTTAAAAAATTTCAAAATGGGAAAGCGAAAATATGTATTACATTTTTGTTGTCAAAAGTCCAAACAATACTTTAAGATTTATCACAATCAATTGATTTTAGGGAAAATGAAGCAAAATAAATTATGATTTTGGAGTCAAAGAGTTATTTTGGGCTATTTACAAATTTGGTATATGCGCAGAGGGAAAAATTTACATAACCTTTAAAATGTGGATAATTATAAATGGATTCTAAGGAATAAATATTTCATTTAAGGGGACACGTGAAACATAAGCACTGATTACTCTGGTAATAAGAGCTTTAATTGCGTCGGATATTCCTGCTCCCAATTCATGTATAACTTCCTGCCAGTTGTCATTTAGGACTTGGTTCATATTGTCACCTAAAACAAATAAATTATTTATCTAAATAATTTTAATTAAAAAACTGGTAACGACGTGAAATAATTATAAAATTAGTTGGTTGTGGGATATAGTCCAAAAATAAAATAATGCCAAAAACTAACTAACGAATAGTTTTAATATTTTACCATATTAATAACGATATTTTACCATATTAATCATGTAATTTTTTTTCCATATACGTGATGTATATTTTAATTATTAGTTATGTAATTTATAGTTTTGGATAATTTCTACAGAAATGGTCTAAATTTTCTAGAGCGTGCAATTTTAAAGTTTTTGGCATATATGCTATATATCAAAAACTTTACAATATAGTATTCAGAATTTTTATTTATATAGCATGGAACATAAAAATAAAACAAGTTTAAGTAGTATCAAAATAGTATAACTAGTATAGAATAGAAAATATTTCGCGAGAGCGTAAAGTTTGTCATACGAGCAGGCAGGCGAGTATGACGGTCCCACGAGCGCGGAATGACTATTTCATACGTGTTGTAGGCTATACTTTTTCTTCGACTGCGGACAAGGTTAAAAACAATGTTTTTTGTGACTCGACATTGTAAATGCAACAAAACACATATTTTTAAATAAAGCAATTAATATTATTTAATAATTTTATCAAATCAGTACTTAAAAAAGATTTTTATTTAATTTTAGCACATTATAATAATTATAATGCAAAAATTGAAGAGTATGTCAGATTGTTGTGACAGATATCAGGTTTAACAATAGATGGGGCAGTTTTAATTTTTTGAACTAAATTGATAAAAAACTGGTCAAATATTAAGAAAAACTAATAAACTTTATGTAATTTTAACGCAAAACTTTAAATTGCATTAAATTATTCAATATTTCATGGTAAAATATATACATTTTTGCTAATTTTGCTACAGTTTTCTTTACTTTTATAAACAAGAGATGGCACTACATGTGCTCATTCTAACACTTGATACGGAATATTCATACCGTATCTAGAGCTAGAATAGATTCATTCTATGTTTGAAAAGTGTGTGTATTTGCTAAGATTCTTCTTTTTTATTTATTTTGTAGTTCGTTTTACTTACCTAAAAGCTTTTCTCCACCAAACAAGTTTTCCAAATTAAAATGTGCTGCCTTTAGATTAAATTTTAGATCTGTGTTTGTAATTTTAAAATATTCTATTCCATCTGCATGTTTGTCTGGCACGTATTGTAATTCGTATTCGTATATACCTCCAACTTCATAAAACCAAAAATAACATGTAAATTAGGGTGCCCAGAGTTCTGACTGTTTTTTATTTTAAAGGTCTTACACTCAAAGTTGGGTGGTTGGGGTGAGTAGATTACCACCCTAATTTTTCAGAATTTTTGTAAAAAGAATCGTTTTTCCAGATTAAATTAAATTTTAATTTTTTTAGGGACCATTAGAAATAAATAAAAAAGGATTATGATCTAGGATAAATAGAGAAGAATCAAATTGTTTTCAAAAATTTTCATCAACAGAAAGCCTTGTATGTATGTAATTATAATTATAGGCACATGAACGAATTTTAAATCAGTACATTTTATAATAAGAATGTCATACAAGAATTAAGAAATAAGGCCTTTTCTGGCAAGGTATGATGTTTTGATAGCTGGTGGCTGAATCTTGAGCCCGATTAAGAAAAAAATAAATTAGCAATAACTTTCATGTAGAAACGCAAAAAAAATTAGGGCGATTTAAAAATCAGTTGAAAAAAAAACGTGTTAAATTTTCCTCTTGGGAATAACTTACAAATTATATTGATAACTATTACATACCTAATGTTATATTTGATTTACCATCTCCTGTAATTGGAAGAACTAAAATTTGTCCATTAATTGTATAATCACTTAGTGCTGTTACTTCATCTATGGAAATTTTAACATAGGCAGTATGCTTTTTGGTGTCCATACTAAAAAATAAAAAAGTTCTAGTAAAAAAAATAACTATAAAAATAATCTATCTGAGTTGATGTTTATTTGTTTTTTTTTTGTGGTTGGTAGAATTAATTTAATTCCCTATGTAAGATTGCTATCAAGTTTCAAATTTATTGTCAATACAAACATAATTTTGACGTTTTAAAAAAAATCCAAATAATTATTAAAAAGAAAGAAGATATTACAAGAAATCTTTAAGAAGGAAAAACTAAGTATCAATCTACAAATGTTTTGTAAAAATTAGGCAATATAATACAGTGCTTAATAAGAGTTTCACAGTAAACGATGTGGAAATATTTTTTTGACAAGTTAACATAATACTGTTCATAATTTTATTTAAAAAACATAATTTATGCTCAGGTAGGGTACAATTTTATTTTAATAGCATATTATAAATAAACTTATTATAACTTTTAACAAATTTCCACTTATTTAAAAACTTTCTATAATTATTTGTAAGACGTAACATGACAATTATTTTAATCTAAATGTCAAAAATTATCATAAGCACAATAGCCAATTTTTTGTCGGGTCACCGGAACTAACCAGGTTACTGAAACTCCTTTTTGTGATAATCGGTTACATACGGTGAGAGAAAGCGATGACGTCACTAACCGGCAGTAACCGCGTCTAACACAGGTTCGAAGGTGAGTTAGATACGGTTAACCGTAAAAACTTAACCTATAAATTGTTTATTTACACCATAATTTACAGGCCTGTGGGAATTTTTCTCGATTTGTATGCAAAATGTAAAAAATAGAGTAGGTAAGGTAGGTAGGTGTTTGCTTATGTGGTTTAAAATTAAATTCTTATATAAAAAACTATTTAAACTTATCATTGTTGTTTATTACCTTCCCCATAAATAATTCCAAATAAATTTGGAAATGTAGTTTAAGTGCTTTTTCATCATATCTTATCCAAAGGAAATATAAAAAATATATACCTTATCAGTTTTTTGGAAAAAGTTAGGTTAGGTACTTGTCAAAACCTCAAGAAAATAACCAATGCGTTTTTGTGAGAACTGTCGGTTATACGAATTTAGTGGTGGGGATAAAAACCGTACGGTTAACCGGTGTTTCAACAAAAAATTGGCTATTACGTAATAAAAATATCACTAAAAGTCATTTTTAAACCACTAATCATAGCTTTCTTGATCCAATTTGTTACTCAGATAGATAATCTGCCGAGTTTACCTACATTTACAGATCTATTTTAGAAAAATTAAAATCAAGAACAATTAAAGTATTTTAATAAAAAAAATTATAATATCGACGCCAAAAAATAGGGGTGGCCAAATTTTCACTTTTGTTTCCATTAGTTTAGTGAGTAATCAGAAAATATGACTTTCTGGATGATAATTATTAATTATTATAAAAAGGGTATAAAAAAAAATAAAGTTTTCTTGAAATTCAAAAAAATACACTTTGATAACACTAGGCAACACGGTTTCTTGCCCCGATTGGAGTCATATGTTTTTTAACTAATTTTGTGTCGCTGAAACCGAATCTGGCCTCAGAATATTTCTATTACCTAAGTTTTCTGAGAAAAATATGATAAAAATGTTAAAAAATCATTATTTTATCCCTCTTTTGTTCTAAAATCATGGGAGACAAAAATACTCCAAGGACAAATTTTCATTCGGCGACTTAATATTAGTTAAAAAATACCCAACTTAAAACATAGAAACTTTAAATTCATAGGTAGAATAAATAGGGATATTATGAAAAAAAAAATATTTAAAAAAAATGGATAATGTGAAAAAACTAAGTAGGGGTGGAGGGTAAGAAGAAGGGTGCATAAGGGGACAAGCTTATCGCCACGTACTCATGCTAAAAATTGTCAAAAATCATTACTAGGGGGTCAAAAATGAACTAAAAAAATGTTACGTATTATAGTTCTTATGTAATAAAGTAACATTTTTATGATGTAGAACCATTAAAAAAACAAAAAAAATACACAATATTTTGTTTTATAAATTATTTTTAAATTGGCATAATTGCATGTATTAAAATTTAAAAAATAAGACGTGCTGAATTTTTTTTAATGTCAAATTTGGATTCTGCGCCTTTAAATTGATAAGAAAAATATATTTTTTGGGCTCGGGAAAAAAGTTTACACTGTGTACTTTAATTTTATATCTTTTTCATTTATTTACTTTTTAGGAACAAACTAAGCAAAATAAAAAAATATTTGTATAAATATTTTTGTACAGAATATTATAATCTACAAATTAAGTTCTATAAAGTTTTTAAAAAAAATTGATAGTTTTGCCACAAATGAGCGATTAAGTAAACTCTGCACCTTCATTTTAACCTTTTTATTTTTTTTCGAGTACTTACTTACTCTGACAGTAGGTTCTTGACATATAGATTTTTGAATTCCTCGTATTTTTTTTTAATATACACTAAAATTTTCAAAATTCTACTCTTTTTTTTAAAGATTTTGAAAAAAAACGTCATTATTACCTGAACTTATATCTCAAAAATTTTAGATGCTGGAATTTTTCTAAGGTCAGATTCGGATTCTACGCCCTCGAATTAGTAAGAAAAATTTACTTTCCGATCGGGGCAAAAAAAAAGTTGCGATTTGTTGCCTAGTGTAATTAGTCGTTTGCCGACCAAAGTTCATCATAAGCACATTTTTATTAGATAATTTATTGAAAAAATGCTGATGAATTAGTTTTTTGCTTAAAATTATTTGGTATTGAAGGCATCCCTTGCAATACAGTTCGTGTCTAAAGTCGGACTTCCTGTTTAACTTTTGAACCGCTTAAAATATCAACTTGAAATTTTAAACATCTAAATTAATAATTCAAATAATTTTTTGATATACAAAGTGTATTTGAAATTTAAGGGGTGATTCTACATCATAAAATATGACGAAAAGTTCCTATAAACATATGTCCAAAAATGCATCGTAAGGGAGCTAAGCTCCTTTGAAAGTGGCTAAAAATTCGGTTTTTATCAGGAAACCTCAGAAACGGGGCTTTGCACGTGAATCTTAATAAGACACACCTTCGTATGTTACCTTCATGTACTTTTTTTAACCAGGAGTTTGCGAAACGGGGGCTCCTTATCAGTTTTTAGTCCCAAACTTTTTACTGTGTAACCTTTTTGTAATTTTATTTTTGGAATATGATTCCCCAGGTCAAAATACATAAAAAAGGTACTATTGTTGTAATACTAGGACTAACAGTTTTCGAGAAAAAAACATTTGAAGGTGAAATTTCACGGTTCGAGGACGAAAAATTAAATACTAAAATGCTGAAAACCAAAATTTCAATGATGTAGGGTTATTCTATATCAAAAACTAAAAAAAAAAATTTCTGTGCATGTAGGTCAAAAAATCGTATCTAAAGCTACTATGGCGCTTTAAAAATGGTGCATTTTTAGGGGACCATAGCTCCCTTAGGATTGGTTATACCTGTATATGAGGTTTTTTTCTTAGTTTTTGATGTACATTTACCCAGCATCATTGAAATTTCGGTTTTCAACATTTTAGTGTTTAATTTTTCGTTCTCGAAAACGGTTAATCCTACAGTATTACAACAAGAGTACCTTTTTTTTATGTATTTTGACCTGCGGAATCGTATTCCAAAAATAAAATCACAAAAAAGTTACATAGAAAAAAGTTTGTGACAAAGACTGATAAGCCCCCCCCCCCGTTTCGCACACACCTGATTAAATTAAGTACATAAAAATAACATACGAATATGGGCCTTGTTAAGATTAGTTCCCCTGCAAAACCTCGTTGCTACATCTCAAAGGGTTCCTGAGTTATTTTAAAAAAACCGAATATTTTAGCCACTTTCAAAGGGGCTTAGCTCCCTTATAACGCATGTTTAGAATTATGTTTATAGGAACTTTTTGACATATTTTATGTAGAATCATGCCTTAAAATTTCGGACCCTATTGCAAATACACCGTGTATATACATTTGATATGTTTATGAGGCACGATAAAGGGACGGGGCAAGGGGGAACATATTTTTTAATGGAAGGGGAGTCGTGTTATAAATCATTTTAAAGCTTATCAAATTCTATTTTTGTCTATATAATTTTTAATTTTTTGTTGTTTTGTTTTCTTCTTTTGCAATTTTCTTAGTTTTTTTTTTGGAATTTTTATTTAGGTATAATATTATAATTAGTTTAAAAATATAGTTTACGACTTAGTATTTTTGAAAAAAACTAAAAATATATGGTCAAATAGAAAATTTTATGATCTTTAAAAAATGTACCACACCACCCCCTTTCTATTTAAAAAAGAAATCCCTCTTACCTCTTAGGGAATGTTCAAGTATTACGTAACGCAAATCGTACCAAAATTCATACACTTCTTATCTCGATTCTCGCCTTATTTAAGGCTGTAGAGATTTTATATTTTGGCTACCCCCCCTAACACACCCCCTATTATGGTAGCCAATTCTAAATCTCTATAATCTATAATAACGCGAGAACCGGGGTATGAAGTGTATGAATTTTGGTACAATTTGCGTTATGTAATTCTTGAACGTTCCCTAAGAGGTAAGATGGGGATTTTTAAAATGTTCCAATAAAATTATTTGTGTTATATTATTTAAGTGTTCCGAATTTCCAAAGTTTCCAAAGTCAATATCTTAAGTCGTTCAAAAGTTAAAGGTTCAAGTATTACGTAACGCAAATTGTACCAAAATTTATACACTTCTTATCTCGATTCTCGCCTTATTTAAGGCTGTAGATATTTCATATTTTGGCTACCCCCCCTAACACACCCCCTATTATGGGGGGTAGTCAATTTGAAATCTCTATAATCTATAATAACGCGAGAACCGGGGTATGATGTGTATGAATTTTGGTACAATTTGCATTACGTAATTCTTGAACGTTCCCTAAGAGATAAGAGGGAGATTTTTAAAATGTTCCAATAAAATTATTTGGGTTATATTATTTAAGTGTTCCGAATTTCCAAAGTTTCCAAAGGTAATATCTTAAGTCGTTCAAAAGTTAAAGGTTCAAGTATTACGTAACGCAAATTGTACCAAAATTTATACACTTCTTATCTCGATTCTCGCCTTATTTAAGGCTGTAGAGATTTCATATTTTGGCTACCCCCCCTAACACACCCCCTATTATGGGGGGTAGTCAATTTGAAATCTCTATAATCTATAATAACGCGAGAACCGGGGTATGAAGTGTATGAATTTTGGTACAATTTGCGTTACGTAATTCTTGAACGTTCCCTAAGAGGTAAGAGGGGGATTTTTAAAATTTTCCAATAAAATTATTTGGGTTATATTATTTAAGTGTTCCGAATTTCCAAAGTTTCCAAAGTTAATATCTTAAGTCATTCAAAAGATAAAGGTTTAAGTATTACGTAACGCAAATTTTACCAACATATATACACTTCTTATCTCGATTCTCGCCTTATTTAAGGCTGTAGAGATTTCATATTTTGGCTACCCCCCCTAACACACCCCCTATTATGGGGGGTAGTCAATTTGAAATCTCTATAATCTATAATAACGCGAGAACCGGGGTATGAAGTGTATGAATTTTGGTACAATTTGCATTACGTAATTCTTGAACGTTCCCTAAGAGGTAAGAGGGGGATTTTTAAAATGTTCCAATAAAATTATTTGGGTTATATTATTTAAGTGTTCCGAATTTCCAAAGTTTCCAAAGTTAATATCTTAAGTCGTTCAAAAGTTAAAGGTTGGACGGACTTTTGATACGCACGGTTTGATGAAAAATGCAATGTTTTCAATATTAAAATACTATTGGCAAACCTTTTCATCGTCAAATTTGTTTTTAACACCCGAAAATACATAAGAAAAATATAGTCTCTTTAAAAGTAATTGATAATATTTTATGGTTAATTCGGATTTATTATAGACACTCGCTTATTATAGTATGAATAAATAAAAAAAATAATCAAAATAAACCTAAAAAATCGCAACAGAAAATGTATGCAAGTTTGAGCTACACAAGAACTCTTGGAGATCGAGGGCATGAAAAGAACCCTCAATGAGCGAGTCCTTCTTGACAATTACTCTAAGAAAGTCCTCCATTAGTAAAAAAAAATAAAAATTATATTCTTGCTTATTTTTTATATTTTTTACGTTTCTCGGTGTTTTATATGCAAGGATGGTTTCTGCAAAAAAATATCTATCCAACTATCATTCGGTCTGTTTGCCCGGCAAAATATATGACCACGATAACTAAAGAAAGCTTTAAACTAATGACTTCAAATTTGAACAACAGATTTCTTATCCAAAAACTAAATTTCTTTTTTTTTTCATTTTTCTTCATTTTTTTTTATATTCTTGTATTCACAGAATACTTTCCCCTGTAGTTAAAGTAGACAATTTGTTTTTATTTTTTTTTATTTACCCATAACTTTAAGTAAAGAACTTATGTTTCCAATTTGAAGACTTTAGCTTAAAGCGATTTATCATATAAAAAATTCCTGCACAGACTGACAGACAGACAGACCGACAGGCCGATTTTTTTTGCGAAAATAATCTTTTTGCATTTAAAACGCCGAGAAAGGCAAAAAAATAGTAAAAAATGTTTGGACTTTTTTTGGAATTTTTTTTTCTAACGCAAGAGTTTCCTCGAGGACAGTGATTAAACTTACCGGGTACTAAGGACTTTTATACTTTCTAATCCACGAAGAGTAGTATCCTTTAAAATAAATTGCAAGTTTTGTCCTGCTGATAAACGTACTTCTGGTATGGCGTACATGTTAAAATTAGGAAAGTGATATGCTTTATCTCCTATAAAATATAAAACAGTGTGAAGTTTTCAAAATATGAAGTTTTTGCTAGATCACAATACACAGTTAGTCAAAAGATTATCCACGTGTATTTGTTAATTAGATAGTTAAAAAATCTAATTAACAGTTCATAAAAATTTAAGTACTTAAGTAATTAAAATAGCAATAAAATCTTTTACACTTTTGACTAGCTATAAATCATTTAATTAGGTCAAGTTTTAACTTTTAATGACTTGAAAATTAATTGCTTTTTTGGACCCTTTCATAGTTACCGGTATACTTATAAATTACAATTATATATAAGTAAAAAGAAGAAACTAATTAGAGCTGTAAAGGGTCATGTCATTCACACCTAAATAATTGAATTCTGCAACAAGTAATTTTTATAGATACTAAAAGTTAAAACTTGACCTAATTAAATGATTTATAGCTAGTCAAAAGTGTAAAAGATTTTATTGCTATTTTAATTACTTAAGTACTTAAATTTGTATGAACTGTTAATTAGATTTTTTAACTATCTAATTAACAAATACACGTGGATAATCTTTTGACTAACTGTGTATTGTGCAAAAACTTCATATTTGAACATCTTATTACATTAATAAATTTAGCAATATTTAGAAAATAATACATTTAAAAGAAAAGTGACGGGTCTATCAATAGGAGTGATACGTTTTTAAATAGAGATTTCTCAGTTTCTGAGATATACCGGGTGTCCCAACTCTATTTACCCAGCGATATTCTCGAAAATTAAAATACATAATCAAGTTCTGCCAAAACCGTCTTAAATTAGACAACTTATACTATCTTTTAGCATATATTTGATACTTTCAGCTCTCAAAATGTGGGCAGGGGGGCACGGGAGGGAGTTTTTTTAATAGAAAGGAGGGTCGTGTGATAAATTATTTTAAAGCAAATAAAATTCTCTATTAGACTGTATATTTTTTTATTTTTTAAACAATTTTTTAAGGTTTTGACTCTTTAATTTTTTGTGCTAAAAATGCAATTTTTTTATTTTTTTTTTGTACATTTTTATTTATGTCAATTAAAATTAGTTTAAAAGTATAATTTACGTTTTTTAATCATGAAATTAGAAACTTTTAAGAAAATTGTTGATTTTTTAGAGTAATTTTGACAAAAATACCCATTTTCAACCCTATTTAAACCCAAAAAAATATATATATAGTTAAATGGAGAATTTAATAACTTTTAAAATGATGTATCACAAGACCCCCCTTTCCATTTAAAAAAATGTCCCTCTATGCCCACATTTTAAGAGCTGAAAGTATTAAATATTTGCTAAAAGATAGTTTAAGTTGTCTCATTTAAGATGGTTTTCTCAGAACATAATTATCTCTTTTAGTTTACGAGAAAATCGCTGGGTAAATGATATGGGACACCCGGTCAGGTGATAAACTATTTAGTATAGTTTGCAGTTTTATCATGCAGCGTTTAATACTTCCCTGCCGTTTCGGAGTTAATAAACAATATTATCAAAGTTCAAGCTCAGTTCTAGGTACTCAACGTTTGTTCACCAGAGAATTGGATCGCCGTCACTGTGCAGGCTTTACGCCGCACTGTGGAAAAGTTTGAGCATGACTTCACTTTACATTACTATAATCCACCAACAAGACAACGAAACGGTCGAAGTAGCTGCTATATTCTCCCCACTTTGCTCGTTTCGTTTTCTTGTTAGTGGTTTATTGTCCTATAAAGTGAACTCATGCATAAACTTTTCCACAGTGGGGCTTATGCCCTGAGCAGTGACGGCGACCCAATTCGTTGGTGAACAGACGTTGATCACCCACAACTGAGCTTGAACTTTTTAATAATTTTTAAACGGCCGAGAAGCGTCAAACGCTGTATGAACTGCAAACAATACTGAATATTTTGACACCTGGAAGCAAAAATAATATATATCAGAAACCAAGATCTCTATTTAAAAACCTATCACTCCTATTAAAAGACCCGTTACTTGGACAGGTCAATTTTTATTTTGAGCGGGACATCCATTTATCCTATTTACAGTATATAAGCCTGTTTTGCAACAGGAAAGCTCATACTTAAGCCCGCGCTGTTTTTAAAGTTGTGGCCTAGCCAATTTTTAATTTGTCCCACAATAACCCCTTAAAAGAAAATATTTAATTTTTTGTTTCAATTTTTTTTTTTTAATAAAATTTCTTTTTTAAATTATTTAAAGACAAACAAAAATTGAAAAAAATTAACAATATAAATAAAAATGTTTTTTTAACGCTATGTATCATATATGTTACACTCAAAAAAAATTTTCCTGGTTGAATGCTTTTTTATAAAATAGTTTAATATAATACAAAAGAAAGCTATATTATAGCTTTCTTAAATCTTGGAACAGTTATTTATAAGAATTTAAATGAAAAACCTATAGATAGCAGCAAATAACCCATTATTTTCAATGAATTGTTACGCTTAGCTGACATTAAAAAAACAGCTTCAAGAAAAAAGCGGTCCCATTATTATTTTATTCCACTCAGAGAGGTTATAACCTCTCTATAGAGAAGACGGAAGTTTTTATTGCTCAGTCTGGATGCATGGAAAGGCGTGTCTGCTTTAAATTTCATATATGTGGAGGATAGAATAACATCAGTTGAAAACATGTTTAGCTGCACTGTGTTTCAACAAAAACAATTTTTTTTCGTAAATTCCATGTCCAATTTCCCTCTTTTGTTTTTAAATTAAAGTAAATTTTGAAGTGTTACACCCATGTTAATGGTATAGGAAAATAGCGTTACAGTGGGGGTTGTGGGGGTCCAAAATGATCAAAATTTGCTTTACGTAATACTTGAATGTTCCCTTACAAGAAAATGCTTTTTTTGTTGCTGGTACCCACCTTTAGGAATGGTTCGATTTTGGCAAAATCTGTGCATTTTTTATAGGGAACAATACATTTGGGGGGTAGTCCGTTAACATTTGAAATTTTCGCACCCTTGCACCTTACTGTAGGGCCATAAATCATGGACTCACACAGTTATTAAAATATTAAGGATTGTCATGAACAATGGACCATCATCCTGTATAATAATATAATATTACTATAATAGTAATAATAATTATATCCTAGTTTAAACTTATTGTTTTCCCTTATAAGCGAGAAGTATAGAAAAAATATCAAACATAAATCGTGTACCCCTTACCCTCCAGGGTGTCACAATTGTGACTTTTCTTCTTTATTTATTTTGTTCTTTAAGGCAATATTAATCCAAAAAATTTTCTATGTATGCAAACAAAAATGCAAATTTAATTCATTATAATACAGCTCTCATGAAACAGGAAACAAAAAATCGAGCAAAAACTAAAAAAAAATTGGTTTATTTTTTATTTATTTTTCTTCTTTTTAGACATAGCAAATATTTAAAAAAAAAACACAATTAAATCGAAAAATTATCATTAGTTTAGTCTAGGGAGGGCAAGGGGGCACAGTACAGTACAGTAGACTGAATGCTTTGCAATAGTTACCTTTCAAAATTCTGACCAAAGCTTCATTTGCATTCTTTACAGTACATTTACTCAACTTATCGTCATCCTTACAAGCTTTAATGTAACTGGCTAAAAAATAATAATATTAAACCAAAAGTCCAAACCAATAGAATAGTATATTATTTATCAAGTGAGAGAAGTTTAACATTTTTGACCTGCGTCAAATTGCGGGATGAGCGCGCTAGAGCGAAGCCCGCAAGACGCGGTCTAAAATGTTAAATCTTCACTCACGTGGAAAATATAGTATTTTTTTCACTACCAGTACAATTAATTAGCTATTTATTTATTTATTTTACTAAAATTTAATGAAAAAGCTTATAAATTTAAAATATCACGCTGGCCGTTCGCGGCCATTAAAAAAAACAAATGAATAACTTGACATTTCTGGCAGAAATTTTCTGGTGATCTGCTAAAATTATTAAGTTAGAAAGTGTTTCCGTGTTAAGTGTGATAAAATATATAAAAATGGAAAGTGAAATGCAAAGTGATGATTCTGGTACTCCCCCAGAAATAAGGGGACAGGCGAAAACTGTGAGAGAGAATCTATTGCCTCAAAAATCAATATATGGGGGTTGTACCTTGTAATCTATGATCCTTACAGTAATATATGGGTTGTATAATCTATGGTTGAATATGATGGACCAATGATTTTCACTTTTGGAAGTGTTTTTTGTAAAACATGTTTTATAGGTACTAATTTAGTTAATATTTTTTAATTTATCATGCAATAAATAAGTTTGGTGCCTAAAGACACTTTTAAGTGAAACATCAGATGCCAAAACAGCTGAATAAAAATTCATTATTAGCCATGGTGCAATTTCATTATTTTTAGAAACTCTGACGTCATAGGTAGAGAACTAATATTTCTACCAATGAAAAGAACAGTAATAAAGATGAGGTTTTAGGCTGGTGGTGAAAAAAATACTTTTTTGTATCCGAGGGTATTATATCCCGAGATGCGGTGCATCATATAATAGTTTCCTCTACCCTAGTTTATGTACTAATTTTTCACTACTACAGTGAAAAAAATTATTCCGGTGCTGATAAGCAATTTAATTACCGTCTATTGTGATATATACCGTTATATCGGTACCTGAATTTTACAGTAAAATTACAATTTTGCTTTAACTTTGGATTTTAAAACTGCATATTTTACCCAATTTCATAACGTAATTTTAAGACAATATTGTAGTTTTAGGATAAAATTTTAATATTACGTTGTCATTCTAAAGTTAAAGGGTAGGTACATTTAAAGATTTTTTTTTAATTACGCTGGTCGACAAAAAAAAACATATCTTTCCATTTTGTCGATATATTTTTTGATGCTGAACACGAATTTGACCTCCATTTGTTGACTGGTGCGGGATTCGGAGATAAATGCTACTGCTTTTTTGAAAAAAAAGTTAAATATCCTTGTTTTCAGTCCTAAAAATTTATAACATTATGTTAAATGTTAAAATAAAAGTTTTATTTCTAATTGCCTTGTTCAAAATCACCAAAAAAGCGTGTTTTTCGAACTTTAAAAACATGGGTGGGTTTTTTTACTTATATCACTGGACAGAAAATTTCAATCTCAAATCTGATTTTACATAATTGATGAGTATTAAAAAACAAAAAAAATGTCCAAATGGGCTATAAAACAAAGCTTTAGTAATAACTGAGAAATAGGCATTTAAAAATGTTTAACTTTTTTTTAACTTTTCTCGAAAACCGTTAGATATATAAAAAAACAAAATATTTTTAAAATCTGCTTAAAAAACTGCATCTTATAGATGTATAATGTCCTTGGAAAACATTTTTAGGGCTGAAAACAACGCTATGTTTTTTTTTAAAAAGCAGTAGCATTTATCTCCGAATCCAGAACCAAAGTCAACAAATGGAGGCCAAATTCATGTTCAGCATCAAAAAGTACATCGAAAATGATATATCAGACAAAATAGAAAGATGTGTTTTGTTTTTGTCGACCAGTGTTATTCATTTTAATTTTAAAACATAATTTAATATAAAATTGTAATATTACATTGTCATCCTAAGTTTAAAGAGTTTTAAAGGTTCATTTAAATTTCCTATAAAACAGTTAAAAAATCGGTTTAAGTGAAATTTACAGTGTAATCCTAATATTACAATCCTATTTTACCACCATTTTTTACAGTGTAGCAGTGTAAGAGTTTTAAAGGTTCATTTAAATTTCCTATAAAACAGTTAAAAAATCGGTTTAAGTGAAATTTACAGTGTAATCCTAATATTACAATCCTATTTTACCACCATTTTTTACAGTGTAGCACTTTTTAACTATTTTTATTTAGATAATAAAGTAAAATTTTAGTAGAAATGGTGAAGCTGGAGCTAAAGTGGTCTAAGTAACAAAATGTAAATATGGAGAAAATGAAGAAAACGCGCTTTGACTTATAATTTAATCACTTTTACCTTTAAAACTAAACTTTTTAGGGATATGTTAGCATAAAATATAAAAAAACGTATCTCATTAAAATAACTTTAGTTTTGGGTGCCTTCAATTATTACGCGACACGTTTTAGGAAAAAACTCATAGTCTCTTTTCACACAATAGTTAATTTTTTTTTTTTTTGGTAAGTTGGAACAGTAGGTGTAAAATAATACTTAAACCTACTCATATAATATAATTTTAATTATTTTAATGTCATTTTAAAGCTATTTCATACATAAATTTTGCAATAGTTGGTTTTGTTTGGGAAATAACGAGTGTTGAAAACAATGTTAGTTAGACAACTTTAGCTTTTTTACTTTTGGCAAAAATAGCAATTTCTAAAATTTATGTGTCAAATAGCTTTAAAATTACATTAAATTAATTATAATCTTATTTAGTGGGTCTTTTTATGTTCTATACAACGTTTCTTGTGCGTTTTTAGCTAAAATTATTCATATTGTGACCCTTTTTTTTTTGTAAAAAACAGGCTTATTTAGTATACCCCAAAAAGTGTTGCGTAATACTTGGGTACACCCAAAAATAATTTTATTATATTATATAAAGCTCGTTTATATATATTTTTTGCAAATATTATTTAGAAATAGGAAAATACATATTTAAAATACAATGAGTTAAACCGTTTTTAACAAATTTAAAAAATAAATAAATGTAGAGTTCCTAAATGTTATCGTTTAAATTAAGGGGTTTGGGCAGGTTTATAGACCTAAAATGCGTTTAAACTATAAATATATAATGTCTAGTATTGAAATATGGCCGTAACTCATTTTCGCCAAAAATGTTAGTTAGACCACTTTAGCTCCAGCTTAACCAAATGCTGTTTGTTGAAGTTTTCTTAAAAATCGAGTAGTCTTGCAAGCTTGAAATTTTCAGAAATAAATACTTTCATCTGTTGTTCAAAATTTAGGTTCCTTTTAGCACTTTTATCATTATATTAAGCTAGTTATTGATTTTATTAATTATTAATAATTATATTCATAATTTAAAAAGTTATTAAAATTTATTTTATTAAATTTAATTCATGATAATTGAACGATAAAATTAATGAAAAAAACAAGCTTTATAATTATTTACTAGTACTACTTAGGAAAGAAAATAGTTATTTATTGTACTAGTGGGTAAAGTAAGATATTGCCCATGAGAAAATTAACCTGTGAGGCGTCAGCCAAGGTTAATTTTCGAATGGGCAATATCGGTTTACCCATCAGTGCCATACAAGGTTTTATCCAATAAATAGCTTAGGAATTCATATTTTTATTAAAAATTTTAATGAAATTTACAAGAAAATAATTTGACAAGTGACAGTTGAGTGGGTAAAATAAATAATTATCCGTGGGGGTTATTATTGAGTTTATCTATTTAAAATAAAGCTGGTAATTGTCTTATTATCTGTATGTATTGGATAAAAATATTTATCTGTACACAGAGAAATATTTTGCTTGATACTACCAATAGGTAGGTTAAACATAAATCACATAAAAGTACTTGATTTAAATGATAACATTTCTTGTATTGAAATTTAAAGACTTAAATGATGGTAATTAAATATTTTTACTGAGTATTTAAGTTACTAAAAATAACACAGCCACACAAAAAAAAAATAAAACCCATATTCCTTTTTTGAAACCATGTATTTTGAGGTAGTGAATCCGATTTTGAGGTCGAAATAGCACCTCATACGATTAGTTTTTGAGATAACCTCAAAAAACATAATTCTTTAGTATAAAAATAAGGTTTTTTTAGTTTATCTCCAAACTAATGGCATGATTTGCTGTTTTGACTTCAAATTCGGGTTCAGCACCTCAAAAAAATGGTTAACTTTTTTTTTAGTTTCTGTGGCCCCACATGTAGCCACAAAAAAAAGGTTAATAATTTTTTTTGGAGACCATTGTATTCTATGTATTTTGAGGAGCTGAACCCGAATTTAAAACAGCACCTCATCCCATTAGTTTTGAAAATAACCTCAAAAAACGTTATTTTCGAATATAAGGTTTTTTGAGGTTATCTCGAAAACTAATCTTATGAGGTGCTATTTTGACCTCAAAATCGGATTCAGCAGCTCAAAATACATAGAAATACAATGGTTTCAAAAAAGGTATATGAATTTTATTTTTTTGTGTGGCTGTGTAATTAAATAATACTAATTTCTTGGAAAAAAAGGATTTGAACTTGAAACAAATTGACACATATTTTTAAAATTATTTATATATGTTTATATATTGTTATACTTGTAAGGTGGGTGAGCCAACTAATGACATGTTCCTAATATTGTCACCCCCACTCAAACTTGTTAGTTCGTCCTCTGTATTATAGCATACACAAAAACGCACTTCGTGTTTCGTGCTCTTCTACTATATAAACTTATAAAGTTGTGCTGACTGTCGCAAGTTGGGTAGAATCAATTATTGCAGGGCAAAAATGTTATAAGGTAGGCACAAACATGCACTTTTTTGGCCCATATTGTGATTCATTCAGTAAAGAAGCCAAGGTATTTTTTTGAGATTGTTTTGTAGCTGTGTTCCTAATATTGCGTTGCGTAGATGACAGCTCTATATTTAAAGAGAATCGCCAGGCCGATATGAGATTGTAATCGATACGTGCATGAAGAGGGCGTGGGGCTTACTAAAATGACAAATTGTTATTTAAGTTCTCAAACAGCTGAAAGTGTTATTGTTATAATATTTTCTTATTAGTTTGTTAATTTCTAGTAAGTTTGTTCTTTACTATTATTTCCAGTACCCTGGCAATATTTAGGACATGGGTTCCTAATATTGTCAGTATGCAATCTTTTATAGAAAGCAATAATATATATTTTTAAGCTCCTGCAGTTTATTTATTTTTTACCCATTAGAATAAAGATATGTTTATTGTTAATGTAGTAATGTTGCAGGTGATTACAAATAAATTTGAATGCATTAAAAAATAAAATGTCATGACAATAATTGGCTCCCTCACCTTATAAATAGCTAACACAAGTATAACAAATACTTCATATTAGAATTTTTTTCTCTGTGTGTGAGCGTGGAAGTTCTCGAATTAAAAAAAAAATTATATTATTATAATAAATTAAAAATAGTTAAATAATGGTGACTACCTACTAACTAAAGTGAAAAATAGTATATTAAAATAGTGCTTTTATTATACGTTTTTGGCGCACGCATCCAAATTAAAAAACCGAGCCCCTTGCGGCAAGTTTTTTAATGGACAAGTACGCCAACAGTAAAATAATATGAGTATTGTATTCTATTTCTTTTTCTATTTAAGTGGTTTTTACAAAAAAATATGCATTTGGGAAAATTACGATTTTTTCTAAGACCAATTGGAAAAACTGTAATAAACTGTTTTAGTTCTTAGCATACCATCATTTGTTAGGCATAGTACTTTCAATAACAATAAGCGATATTCGTTTGTCCTGTTGCAAACTCAAGAAATAAGGAATTCGCTTGTGCTTATGAGCACATAAGCAGTGCTTATTTATTCACGTATTAATGGCCGAGGTCGCTTGCAAAACAACTTTACAGTACAATATTTCAAGAACGCTTTGACACAAAGACCAAAGATTTTCAACGTGGAAAAAAAATTTGGTCAAAATTTCAAGTACCTATGTATCTTGAAATATCGTAGTGTAAACTTGTTTTGCAAGAGACCTGAACAATTAATACGCCTTTATTAAGCACACGCAAAATTCGTGTGATTATGAGCCTATAATTCAGAAGTTATTTTAAGATTTTTTTTCCACTGCACAGTTTAACAAAGGATGTCGAGCATTCACAAAATTGTAAATAGTTAAAATTAATGCATTATCTTCCTTTTTTGCACTGAGAGCTCATTAGCGTAGTGAATACTAAACATTTTTGCTTATACGGAACCCCATGAAAGTGTAGTTAACATTCCCTGATTGTTACAGTAATACTTAACGTTGTTATAGTTCTGGTAATTGTTCGCAAGAGAAGGATCGGAAACTCCCTTCATTGGACCTGAGCCGGCTATTGGCATAACCAAAACCACGGTAAAAAGCTAGATATCTAACTGGATAAAATCCCAGCAAAATTTACAGTGGGGTCAGGCACCGGGACTCAGGTAAAGCAAGTTAATACTTGGCGCTGCAATAACTGCTGGTCCACTAACCAAGAACCTTCTACATATTGGCAGGGACCACCTTAGGAAGGTGATAGGGCTAATAACTGGTCACTGCCACCTGAGGAAACACATGCACACCATCCGTGTATAGTGATGAGCCAATATGCAGAATGTGTAATGAGGAGGCGGAAACAGCCTCTCATGTTCTCTTTGACTGCGTGGCTCTACATCGCTGGAGACACCGGCAACCGGGAAATGGTAACCCAGAAGCTATGCTCTCCAATGCAAATCTAGTAAACAGCCTAGTAAGCCTGATAAAGGAAACGAAGCTATTTGACTAGCAAGAGACCCAAGAATAACACAATAGGCCCGCAGGTGGCCGCAGTGTTTGAGGTACGAATCCTCATCTTGTTTCTCTTCATCAATCAATCTGGTAATTGTAACAACCAGTGAATGTTAACTAAATTTTTGTGAGGTTTCATATATAGTTAGACGCACCGATCTGTGGCTACGGGAAATATGTTTGGAATGTGTGTGCAAGTGGAAGGCCCGATGTAGGCACGCACGTCTTTTAACGCTCTTAACGGAAAGAATAGAGCGAATGATTCGTCCCCCTTTCGTCGGAGACTTTCTTTCATGCGGAGAACTATAAGCAAAAACGTTTAGTATTTAATACGGCAACGAGTGTGTCAGTGTCAAGCGATACAAATGAAATTTCACTGCAGACATTTTTTTTTTTTAGTTTTTCGAGTTCAATTAGAAATATTTTTAACACTTTCGCTGAGGCTATTTAGGATGTTGGTCACCCTCCAACCTAACTACTTTAGTTCGAAAATATAACCTCTATTTTACTGTCTTAATAATGCAGCAAAAAAATTATGTCCCGGACCCTACTCCAAATGCTTTAAAATAAAAAAAATTGAAATTCTCAAATAGTAATATAAAAGAAACGATAATGCCCATAATGAAAACACTAAGAAGGGTCAAAACATACGAAAACGCATCTCAAGAAAAAAATTTAAAAAATTTTATAATTTTTCTAACATTATTGTATTTATCTTATATTGCACTAATCCAAATTTCCCACTGTACATTTAAATTTTTGTTTGCATGTTTTGTGTACAGCTGCACTATAAAATAACTCCTGCAACTCAAATAGAAAAAAACATATGAAATTAAATAAGTTTTTTAAATGTTGACTTACCTAAATGTAGAGAATTTACTCCAAGACTGAGCGTTAGAAGGGTGAATATTATTGATTTCATCTTGAAGCTTACCACAAAAATAAACCTAATAAATAATTTACTAATATTAATTTAATAAATAATTCATAGGTAATTATTTTTAATTTTAAATACACAGGGTGTCTCAACGAAGCCGACTCGGTCGATTTATAGTAAAGTTTCCACTTTAGAGAAAAATTTTAAAGGGAAAAGTTGCATGGTTTTAAAAAAGACACATTCTAAAAATATTTTAAAATATACAGGATGTTCCTCCTAGGGTGGGAAATATCTGACTTAATGTTTTTTAATGGAATCGTATATTTTTTATTATGTCATCTTACTTGATATAATAATTATTTATGGTACTAGTAAGATATAAGAAAATTAACCTGCGAGGCGTCAGCCAAGCAGGTTAATTTTCGAGAGGGCAATATCGGTTTACCCATGAGTGCCATACAAGGTTTTATCCAATAAATAGCTTAGGAATTCATATTTTTATAAAAAAATTTAATGACATTTACAAAAAAATAATTTGACAAGTGACAGAGTGGGTAAAATAAATAAATATCCACTCAATAAAGTAAAAGCCAAGCGGGGGTTA